>CANSGD010001081.1:0-1200000 GCA_947645195.1 Patellifolia procumbens
TGCTGAACTGTTTTGATTATAATAATATAATATCCTATGATTAATCTTACATGCCGACAGCTAATCCTAATAAAAGTTTAGGATAAGAAGGTAGGGGCTAGAAGAAAGACAATGTTTGTTTGAAGGGATAGGGATTATAAGGTGAGGACAGGGACTGGATAAAACCTCGTTATTTCACTATAATAAAGGAGGAGAGAAAAAAAGAGATAGTTAGTAAATGTAGTTTATTTTATTTGTCATTTGTTGCAGTCGTATTCCCAACCATTCCAAAAACTTATTTGAATCTCACACGACTTACCACTTTCCCTGTCCTTATCTCACCCTCCTTATCCCCATATTCCTTATCCTCACACCAAGCGCCCTGAAAGGTATTTGATTTTTCCAACTCACGATGTCATTTTCTTGTAGGCTAGCTAGATTTTTTCTGGCCACTGCAAATATGACTGTAGAGGAAGTATGGGAAATGTTACCAATCTTCGGCTTGAGGGGTAAGAAGTAATAACTTAAATGTTGAAAGTGTGAAGCAGTGCTGTCGTCTGAAGTAATCCTAACTCGAGGCTTCAGCTGGCTTGTACTAAAGCAATGAAATTGTAAGTGAACTGTATCAGGAATTTTAGCATAGTACTCTGCTCTTACTTTGTGGTGTCGCAGGAATGTAGACAGCTAACCCATTCTCACTGAAACTTTGGAGAATTCTGTAGCTTGAATAAAAAAAGAACTCATCTTTTATAGTTTACACTGGACATATGGTATTGAAATAATGTTTTTTTTTGGGCAGTTAGAGAAGTTGAGTGACAAGCTGAAGGAACCCGAGTCGCAACTCAAATTTATTGTAGAGGCTTGGCAACAGGTGATTTTTTTCTTCAATATGATGTCAATCCTTAATTTGTTGTGGTGGTTTGATATTTTACATAATAGGTTGATTGCTATGTGTTGTTACCTTAGAGAAAGAGACGGAGGTGAGAGGAGTTTTTTTTGGTTTTCTTTATATAAAGATAGGAACAGGGGATAGTAAAATGACGGGACACCATTTTTCCTACAATTCCATCCAAGTTCATGAGTGAAAGAGTTAGAGGGTTTGTGTCGTTTTTATCCGCAATTCTCCCCTTGTCTCCTTTTCGTCCTCTGAATTCCTTGTGACACATCATATTCAAACTCCATATTCCTGTCTCATTTGCATATTAGCAAATTAGCTAAGGAGGTTATGTCGTACAATCCTTTTTCTCCTTGTTATCCTTCCGTGTTTATGGTTTTGCAGAAGCCAACGCTCTCATAGTGTATAACTTTGGAAACATGTTGGCACTATCTTTTTTCCTGACTTTTTTTTGCTACCATTGATTCATCTGAACAGCATCTTTTCCTTTCTTTTGGTTACAAATTTGGTTTACAGATTATTGAGTGGTAGGCGAGTGCTAAAATGGACGTACGCATATGGTTACTATTTAGCAGAGCACGAGAATGCGAAGAGACAGCTCTTTGAGTATTTGCAAGGTAAAATTGTATCTATAGAACATTGCGGAACTGGCTGTTCTAAACACTGACTGTTCCACCACTTTATGTTCTCTATTGAAGGTGAGGCCGAGGCTGGTCTTGAAAGGTTACATCAATGTGCCGAGAAAGAACTATTTGTTTTCCTTGGTAATGACGAGAGTGATGCTGACATTCAGTCAGATTTTAATATGTTTCGTCCAAAGCTGGCTGGATTGACCAGGTACCGCCTAGCTACAAGCTTGTAGCATTTCTGATCTAAGAATTTTGAAAGGCATGTCTGATGTTTTGGTTTACAGATGAAATCGATTGAGACCCAAATCATATTTCTCAAATACTTCTGTTTCACTTATAGCATGGCCTTGTTTTAGGGACGTTGGTTTCTGCTTGTTGACTATTTATTAAGTTTGTGAGACTGATAGTTCTACACACTGAATCGAAGAGCCTTATTGATGTTTACATCTTTTTGAGGCATGCGGATCATTAAGCTGTATAGACACTACTCTTAATTCTCTTAACAGTCACATTGGTGAGGTTTAGTGAGAGACATATACTTCCAGACTGCTTCTGTTTTTATCAGAGTGACTACCGAGTCGAATAATTTGAAATGCTAGGGCTAGATATTGCATGTAACTCTCCCACCCCCAGACAAAGGGAATAGAAGAAAGGAGTGCTGCTGGTTAGTCCCTGCAGTTGTGTACATGTTTGAACTAGTGCTATATCATCATCTGCATGTGCGTCCCCTGGAATCTTTCTGAAAGATGAAATCGCTGCTGATTAAGTCTTCCATTTTCAACAGGGTCACTCGTTCATATTTTGAGAATTTGGTCAGGGCATTAGAAAACGGTTTAGCAGATGTTGATTCTCAAACAGCTTCCAGCACGTCCTTATGCTCAAAGGATCCTGAGCCAAAGGCAAAGGGGGAAAAACAAAGGGTTCAACTTCACGATCTAGTCGTCCTGGTTCTAGAAATTTAGATGAAATCAACCATTGGAACTGTGGATCGGTGTACTTTTGCGAATTCTGATTCAGCCACTTCATGTCAAAATGTGCCATAATCAACGGTGAAGAATCCTCGTTGGAGCAAGCCTGTAACCCCTGGAATATTGTTCGAGGTGTTTAGCATAGGCAGGATTCCGTATCTAGCTGCAGAAGGCAGCCCTTGTCTCATGGACATCTTTTTTTGGACACGGAAGGAGGTGTAAAGAAGTACCACTCCGCTTGATTTGTGTATGTATCACATGGGGATTGTAAATAGTTTCTGACTGGTAATGGCCATTAGAGATACAAATGCATTTATGCATCATTGTTATAATCTGTGCTATAATCCTAATATATGATTTTAATCGACAAGAGGGCTTGTTTTCATCGGAGTACTGGTGCTTTTAGGAGATACTGCTTGCCTTCAATTTGTCGGTAGTTTATATTTTTTTGTAAATAGTTTCATTTCAACAAAAGTCATATTTTCTCTCTTTCTCAATAGTTGCAACTTGGATATTCATTCTTACCAAATGCTAACGTATGATTTTTGAGTTTTAACAATTATTATTTCTAGTTATCATTAATAAAATTTTCAGCAACACAATGTTCCAAGGACCAAATATTAAAAAGACAATGAGAAAAATACATACAATAACGAGAAAGTACAAGTCTGTGAATATGTAACGGATTATGACAATATGCCATCAATTAGGTAACAAGTTAATGACATTTCTAAAACATTTTGTAAAAACACGAGATTGAATTTGACTGTAGTACATTTAGGTTATTGGATGAGCTACATTGGATGAACTGCCCAGAAATATCTCGGTCTAGAGGCAAGCAAAGTTTCGAGGTTTCGGTTGGTTGAACTATTTTATAACATGTTAATCTTCATTATTTCTTGTATATTAATTTATATTATCAGATATTGATGAAATTTAAAAAGGGAGGCTTTGTTGAAGGACATCGTAAAAAAGAAAACATCGATATTTCTTAATTCATCATATCTCATTTGATCTTCTGTGTGCATCAAAATTGTGAGAACTTGAAATTAGGGCTAAATGGGAGTTCATTAAGAATTTGGTAATTTTTTGAATGTGGGCGATACCTTTTGACGAAGTATTGAGTTTGAATTTCACACTAATAATGAGGTCTGACATTACATCAATGCTAACAAGCGTTTAATTTATCTGGTGAAAAACTGATGGAAATCAATAGTTCATGTAATACAAATAAGCAATTACACGGTGCTCAAATGTTTTAGAAGGACTGTAGTTATTAATACAAATAGAGTATATCATATTTTCATGTAAATGTGGTTAATCTTTCAGCATCATTGGATGTGAATAAGTAGGTTAAAATTACATATATCTGTCGAACGAGAGTTGTCTACTACAGTTCCTAACTGTTACATATTCATAATGGAACCGGAACGTTCACAATGTCATCTATCCATATACTTTATCCGTATTTTTTAAATATTACTTTCTATTGTAGCAAGTTTTTAATTAGATATCACACTTTCATTTTTTGTAAAAAGTTTATCTCTCTCATAATTTTCCACATGATTCCCACTTACTTTATGTCTCTATGTGTCTTTTATCTAAAGAGAGTCCGTGAAAAACAAAAAATTATATTTATAAAGAAACGGAGAAAGTATAAATAATTATGAGTAGCCTCCTCATTTGGTTAAAAAAAGTCAAAAAGGAAAGATGAGAAATTCTACCTGGTACCATCAAACTATTGTCTTTTCTATTTGGTACCATTAAAAACCATTACATTACACATAGTACCATTATTTGTTACTCCCTCCGTTTTTTTTAATATGCACATTTCTCCATTTCGGGGTGTTTTTTTTAATTGGTACCTTTCTACCTTTTGCCATAAATGGAAGGTTGGCCCACCTAATTATTACACTTATCTCCTACTTTTTCTTTCCTTCTCTCTACCTTTTTCACTTTTTCCTTACTTTTACTAACTTTCTCTCTTACTTTTGCACTTTTTCCTTGGTTCTAGTGCAAAGCCTTAGGTGCATATTAAAAAAATGGAGGGAGTATTTTTAATTACTTCCGTAACCATCTGTCTTCCGTAACCATCTGTCAACCACAGGCGTTTAATAACTTTTGTTTACCTTAAATTTACCTAAAATTGCGCCAAAAAAAAAGAAAAATGAAATGAAACATAAAGTATTGAACAAGCCATACAAAACTTTTCATTCCAACTGATCATCCATCTTCTTCTTCATTCTATTTTGCTCTCACACTGGCGTCTCTTCATCTTCAACTGGGAAGGTTGCTTTCACACTCAAGGTTTGTATTTTTTCTACACAATTCATCTACATTTGAGTTCAACATGTATATTGTAGTTGAATTTTGTATTTTTTCTCTTCTATATGGTAGAAATCTGGTTTTTGATTTTAGGGCATAAAGTTTGAATTTTTTTACATTGAGTTTCGTTGAAGAGTTTGATTTCAGTTGTTGATGATTTGTTTTGTTTGTTTTTGGTTGAAAATTTTTCGGGCAGTTAAATATGGGGGATGATATGAGGGTTTTGAATTTTCAATTTCTGGGTAATGATGTGGGTTTTACCGTTGATCCTGATAAATGTAACATGCTTGATGCTGTGATTGAATATGAGGGTAAAGCTATGGGAAAAAGAGTTTCAATTGCCTAGGTATCCTGATTTTGCTTATTTGTGGAAAATAAAACAATGGCCTTTAACTAGTGACAAGGAAAGGATGGCCATGTTTGAAAGGCTACGTGAAAAAAAGGAGATTAACATTTGGGTAGAATTATTGGTGAAGCCAAAGACATTGAATAACTTAGTGCTTGAACTTAGGAAAACTCAGAGCACAAACACTACTAGTGATGTGCAAAAACTTATGCCTGTAAATGGTTGCCCAACTTCAATAGTTGGTACTCATGGGAGGAAACAAAAGTTGCCAATTAGGAGAAGTACAATTAAGAATGTTGAGGATAGGGGCAAGGGTAAGTTAGTAGTTGAGCAACAACAAATTGGCATAACTCAATGCAATGAGGGTGATAGTAGGGTTGAAACTGATAATGAAATAGAAATAAATCAATACAATGATTATACTTGGGCTGATATGCAAGCTGATTTAGCTGAGTTTGGAGATCTACATAATGCTAACAAGAAGATTGTGAAGCAAACTTGTAGCAAAAAGAAGAAACAACCTATCCTCATATCTAATGACCCCTTTACAGAATAGAAAAAGTCCTAGATTTGTTGCAAAAGCTATTTGTGAGCAGCAAGTTGTTACAACAGAAGTGGTGATGAACAAAACACAAAAAACACCTGTTAAGTTAAGTGTCCACAAGACTGATTTGACACTGTTTGAGAAAAAAATGCCTAGGACTACAATAATTAGGAAAGGGTTGGCTGTGTGCTCTAGGAAAGCACCAATTGTGGTACAGACTGAGGGTGAGGGTATATGTTAGTAGAATGTCACTGAGAGTTAAAAAGGTTGGAATTGGATATCACAGAAGAGGGTAGCTTAATTGAGAGTGGTAACAATAATGATAAGGATCACCAACAAGAACAAGGAGCTGAAAGTTCTGATAGTGATGGGACAATTGAAAAAAGAACAACCTATGCACAGAGATGAGTTGATTGGGGAGGTTATATTACCTGGAGTTGAAGAGAAATGGGTGGACAAAATTGGTTTGACTTTTTTGATGAAGATAATGATGATGATTACCTATCTAGGTTGTATAAGAATGGAGAGGTGTTTGAGGAGAAAGAGTTTGGGAAAATACAACTTAACCATGGATGATTTTCACTGAGAAGAGCCATTCCAAGGATATATTGAAAGATTATTGTGTTCAAGAAGGATTTTCTATAACAGTTTTGTGGGCTGATAACTATAGATCCACTGCTACATGTGCTTCAAAGTGTTGTGATTGGAGAATTCATGCAAGCAGGTTGGCTGATGGTAGGACATGGGCCATCAAAAAGATATACCCAGCTCAACATGCATGTAGGGGTTTAGAAACATACAATGCTATATGCACTACAAAGTGGGCTGCTTTAAAGTTGATGGATGATATTAGGTCAAATCCTGATATAAAGGGAAATGAATTGAATGAAAAGCTTTTCAAAAGGTATGGAATATACATGAAACAATCCACATTGTACAAGATGAAAAACTATGTAATTGATGAGATCTTTGGTGGGCATGATAAATCATTTTGACTGCGACATCCATATATCAGAGTTATTCATCAAACCAACCCCAACTCCACTGCTTTCTGTGCAATCACTGATATAGGGCATCCAGAAAGGGCTTTCCAATTCAGCTCTATTTTCATTTCATTTGAAGCTCAGATGAAAGGGTTCAAACAAGGTTGTAGATATTTGATAGGGGTTGATGGAGCTCATCTTAAAGAGAATTATGGAGGAATATTGCTCTCTACTATTGGTCTAGATGCAAACAATGAGATTTTCCCTCTGGCATATGTAGAGGTTAGTATTGAGGACAAAGAAAACTGGTCATTCTTCTTTCACCATATACATAACATACTCAAAGATGCAAATAAAAGGGATTGGACTATAATTTCTGACAGACAAAAGGTAATTTCATTCTATTTTCCTTATTCTGTTTTTTGTTTTTTTAATATAATATGTTTCTGTTTTTCTTATTATGTTTTCTGTTTTCAGTTTCATTTTTGTATACATAAACGTATATATACATATGTACTTGTGGTTGGCTGGTTCATACAGGGTGTTGATTTAGCTCTAAAAGATGTTTGGCCAGAAGCTAAGAGGAGGTATTGTTGTAGACATCTCAACATGAATTTTAAGAAGAAATTCCCAGGTCCTTTAATGTACATACTATTCTGGAGAGCATGTAATGCTACCAACTCATTCACATTCAAAAAGGCTATGGAGAGGTTAAGTAAAGAAGGGAAAGAGCCTGTTATGAAATGGTTTGCTAATTTAGGAAACCAGTGTATATGGACTAGGCACAAGTTTGAAACAAGTGTGTGCTATGATAGCAACACAAGTAACTTTGTGGAGAGTTTCAACTCAACCCTAGGTGTTGATAGGTGTGACCTATCTTGACCTTGCTAGAAGGTATTTGAACTATACTTGAACTAACTTTGTTTTAAAAAATGTAATTTTAATATTGATGATGTATTTGAATTTCTGTGTCCATGTATAAGGAGGGTTTGTATGGTGAGGATTTCTACAAGACAACAAAATGCACATGAATGGGATGAAAGTGGAATATGTCCAAAGATAGTCAAGATTGTGAAAGAAATAGCTCAAAACACAAAGATGTGCACATCTCACATGTTTGCTCCTGGTGAATTTGAAATACATGAAGGTAAATCCCAATTCCCACTGAGTTAGAACAAGATGAAATGTGCTTGTGGTGCTTGACAAATAATCGGGATACCTTGTAGACATGCCATTAGGGCAATAAAAGCTGCAAAGTTAGATGTGCACCAATATGTAAGCCCTTGGTACTCTGTGAAGAGCTACAAAGCCACTTATGCAAACAACATAGCACCGATTCCTGATGCTGCACAATGGCCTCAGTACTATTTTGCCACCTCCACTGAAGAGAGGTGTTGAAAGACCAAACAGGAATAGAACAAGGGAAGAGGGTGAAGAGGCAAAAGGGAAAAGGGCAAGAACTGTCAAGTGCAAAAATTGTGGACATTTTGGTCACAACTTGAGAACTTGCAAGGGGGTCCAACTATGAGGGAGCTACAACCCATTGAAGCTATTCTCACAATTAAAAAGAAGAAAAAAGATCGGTCAAAGAAAGGCAAGAAGCAAGCAAAGAAGCAGCAAGATGAGATAGCTACAACTAGCAGTCAACCGCCACAACCTTCTCAGATGGACATGTAGTTAGTGTTTTTGTAGTTATAAATTAGCCTTTTTTGTGTTTAACTTTTCATTTGAACATCAGATTTGTGCATATATATAGATAGCACATCAAAATTATCAGTTTTTTTTGGGATTATATCACTTTACATTCTGGTGGATGGGATATTTTTGGGATGAAAAGTATTGTATGGCAGCTGGCTGAATTATGAAAGCTGTTAAACATCAGTTTATGCACACTCAATACAAAGGTTGAAATGTATCAGTTGGTGTGGAATTTTTTTGGATGAAATGTATTGATTGCATAATTTAAGTACTTTAACTACAGAAGTTATATCATCATCATAAGAGAAATCAATTAACTAAAACCATACTATATTAATAAGATGGAAAAACTACTACATCATCACGGTTTTCCGAAATCCATTTTTTTCACTTTAAAACAACAAAAAGCAAAACAAATACATCACAATTGCAACTTTGACAGCCAAATTCACAAATTCTCCATTATTCTTCACTTCTTGCCTCACAAATCTGATTTCTTAAGCAAAATCATCCACATTACTCCTTCCTTCATTGAAATTCAATGTGATAGTATCATCTTTTTCAACCCAAGCAAAAGCACCACCCCCTGCACTTATAGTATGGTCTCCCAAAATTATTGGTCGACTCAGAAAATCTGATTTCCATCAGTTTTGGTGGCACGCATTTGGAGCAGTTCTTCAGTTTGCAGCACCTCGATTCATTATCCGGCACAATTGGTGAAGCGTTGGCAGACCTTGATAAAGATGACCAAGAGGTAGCCATGGATGGAAAAAAAGAAGCACATGTAGATGAGAGGGAGATTCCAGAATTTATAGAGAGAGGGCGAGATTTAATAAACATGAAAAAATGGAGGGAAAAGGGTGGGAAGCATGAAAATGGAGGGAAGGGTTGAAAAAGGGAGGGAAAATAGCTAACTTATGTAAATTTAAGTCAAACAAAAGTTATTAAACGTTTGTGATTAACAGATGGTTACGAAAGTAATTAACACTAATAAATAATGGTACTATGTGTAATGTAATAGTTTTTAATGGTACCAGCTAGAAAAGACAATAGTTTGATGGTACCAGGTAGAGGTGGTAAAAGATTCGTATCGTGTCAAGTTCGTGTCGGGTTTACCAGTTGGCGGGTATCTTTCCCTAACCCTAACCCGGCCCGTTTACTTAAACGTGTCAAGATTCTCGACTCTAAACGAGTCGAGTTCGGGCTGACCCGATTAACTTTTCATATATATTTGATGTTTGCAATTCACATATTTCTGGTTTGGAACTTATTAAATTTCTTGCGGTAGTTAAAATAACATCTAATAGTGTATAAAAGCAATACTAAAAAACTAAATTCAAAAATAAATGAATGAAGGTAAGATGTAATAAGGGAAAACTTTAAAATATGTGTAGATAAACGGGTTGTCGTGCCGTTTTCGTGTCAAATAGTTCAACCCTAACCAATCCGTTTAATAAACGTGTCGTGTCGAGTCAACACAATTATTTAAACGTGTCAAAAGTCTTTACCTAAACCCGTTAATTTCGAGTCGAGTTCGTATCGGGTGGGCGTGTCTCTAGAAAAAAACAAAATTTTAATGATGTGGTGGGTTGGTGACGGACATTTTCAAACGTCAACGCTCCCTCCATCTCCTCCATGTTCTCACATTCCCTCCCAATATGTAAATGCAATTATGCATTTATACAATGCACCACATAATTGGTCCACTGATCATCTGAGCAAGGATGACATCCAAGAAAGTCTGTGTAATTGGTGGTGGCGCGTCCGGTTTGGTTGCCGCGCGTGAGTTTGTAAAGGAAGGTCATGAGGTAGTTGTGTTCGAGAGAGGGACTCAGTTGGGTGGATGTTGGGTTTATTCGCCCCAAGTTGAATCCGACCCGCTTGGACTTGACCCGACTCGATCAATCGTTATTTCAAGTCTATACTCTTCTCTCCGTACTAATCTTCCCAGAGAAGCTATGGGATTTCGACAATTCCCCTTTGTCCCTTCTGGTAATTCTATATTTTCCTTTGCTAAATGCTTTTCTATTTTTAACTGGGTAGTATTTAAAATTTTCAATATCATTCGTATAAGGTTGTGTTTAACTTATCTACTGCATTAAATTTTAATGCTTAAAATTGTTTGTTTGTACTACGTCCATTTCTCTATAATTCTTACACTTTGAGATTTTTACAATAGTTACACATTTCATTTTGATTATTGATTGTGACTTATACACAACAACTAAGCCTTATTCCTAAAATTTGGGGTCGGCTAACATGAATCGTCAACTAAAACCGTTGTCAAAGGAGATGGCATCGACAAGAGTGAAAAACACTTTTTAAATGGGTTTAAGTTTTAAGAATTTTTAAAAAGATTTTTGAAAACAAGGTTTACACCAAAAAGTTTTTTTAAAAAAGGTTTTCAATAGAAGGTTTTAATACCAACACAATTGAGAAAAACCAATAAATACAGTAATCACACCCCTTCCTCCACATGGATACTGCTCCTCCACCCACTTCTATCCAACGTCATGCTCTCCTCAATCCCAAGTAGCCTCATATCACTTTCAATTACCTTCATCCAAGTCATCTTAGGTCTTTCCCTACCCCTTACAATTTGATTACTCCTCCACTCTTCAACTCTTCTCACCGGTGCATCACTTGATCTCCTTTTCACATGACCAAACCATCTTAACCGATTCTCCCTCATCTTTTCTTCAATAGATGCAACTCCAACTTTTTCCCGAATCACTTCATTTCTTAATCGGTCCTTCCTTGTGTGGCCATACATCCACCGCAACATACGCAAGATGAACGTGGCATTGTTTCACCGCCCAACATTCGGTGCCATATAACAAAGCAGGCCTAATTGCCGTACGGTAAAACTTTCCCTTCAATATTTGGGTAATGCCAAAATCACAAAGGAACCCGGTGGCGCTTTTCCACTTTAACCCATAAAGCAAAAAAAATATAGTCACTTGTTAGATTCCTGATATGTATTATTGTAGTTTATTAGAGATATTAATGCTCAAAGTTTTGCATTAGCATGCGTGAAAAGTGCAAGTGTAACAATTATAGTGAGGCGGAGGCAGTAAGTTGGACGAGTTTATTTGTGTATATTCCCGCCGTCTCATGTTATTTGCTACATATCGACTTTGAACTCTATTCATATTGCAACTTCAACACCGTTCGAGTTTATATGCATAAATAGCATAATGAGAAACATACTCATGTTCAGCGTGATGGTGTTTGATTCAGCTCAATTTGTACTTTCCAATATATAATTTTTATATTTTTTTTATACCTGATTCGAGATATTAGTTTTTGGAGTTGAGTCTCGAAAGCTGTAAGCAAATGTAGCAATTAAAATGAGACGGAAGGAGTAGTTAGGTACTAGGTAGATAAACTGCAAGGATCTCTAAAAGGAAGGTGGTGATCCCTTCTGGTATTCTATCTTTCCTTTGCTAAATGCTCATCTATTTTTAACTGTGTATTATTTAATTTTTCAATAACATTCGTATGAGGTTGTGTTTAGTTGTTTATCTAATTTTTGATGCTTAAAAATTGTTTGTATTGTAAGCCGTACGAGTTTCTTCATTTCCCGTATACTTAGGTAGATATAAAGCAAGAATCTTCAAACTACACATTATGTGGAAATAGCTCTTGCCTCTAAAAGGAACATGTGAGTGCTCACTTTTGTTTCGGGACAACATGGGTCACTCTAAGACTCCGTTTGTTTTGATGAAAATACTCTAAAGAGTTTCTCAATATTGAGTTCACGATAAATGACTTGGAGAACTTGGATACTTTTTGGGGATAAAGGTTGACAGAAGCTAAAGCTCTTAAGATCTCTTTCCTAGTATCTCATGATTGCTAATGATTAGCTATCTTTTCCTTTTCGTCTCATGATTGCGAATGTTATGGAGAAGGATCCCACATCGAATGTATGGGAGGTTGGTGTGTGGTTTATATAGGACAATGCGCTCTCCTCCCCTTGAGTTTTGGTAAGTGCATTCCTATTGTCCTATAACTAATTATTATGTCTTCAATCTAGATATGGCTGTCCTATTTGAGGAATGTTTTGATAAGTAAAATCTATGAATTAGCTAATCCATGCGATGGCTATGTTCATTTCATCCATCGGAAGTACATTTGTTGTGTAATTCAAAAGATTGAGCAACGCTTATGCAGCTTAATGATGGTTTTTCAGCTTGTTTTTAGTTAGGAAGGGAAGAGGAGTTGAGGAAATCCAAAGAGAAAAAAGAAAGTAGCATTTCTGTGATTGCTTTAATTTGTTGTTTGAGTAGTTTAATATAGAGGAGTTCGAAGCTTTAAGGAAATGTAGGACTTCATGTTAAAGTATCAATTTTCGTTTCATCCAACTGGTTTCTGAAGAAAAGGAAAGGGAGCTCTATGGAAGGTTATTTAGTCACTTCCTTTACTTAACTACCCCCGTTCTTGTACAATTAAAAAACTGAGTGGTGAAATTTTAGGTTATTCATATTTTTGTAGTGACCCTAGTCTTGTCTTAAATATTTTTATCATCTAAATCTCTAGTTTTGTACTAGTTGACATTGTGAACAATATGAAATTGACATATACTACCAGTAGCAGTATTACCATGGTCAAGGTCATAGATGAACTCAGTGCGAATTGTTGAACTCCTATTTGTTTGGCCCCAAAATATTTCTCGTCGTTGATCTAGACTCTTTTGACATCACTTTTGACCTAAAAATAGGTCTTTGATAAACATGCTCAATAGCTTACGCTATTAAGATTGCAAGATATGTGGTTACTTAAGCCCCCCCAACAAAGACCACCACAACCTGCAGCTCTAATGGCTTTTCTTGCTAGAATATCGTTCTTTTCCCTGGCAGTTTATAAAGTATTATCTAGGTTTTTCATGAAGGTCAAAGTGATTCTAGGAATTTATTGTGGTTTACCAAGAAACAATGAGTGATTGGATGAAAACGTTATTATTCCAAATTCCCAACCATTTGTTTTAGGTCCTAACTCTTTATCATTGTATATTAAACTATTTGTAAAGAATGATAAGAAAGTAGTATAGAAGTATTTCTAAAGATAACATGAACAACACACTTTTTCATCGCTTCCTGGAGAGACTTTTAACTAAATGTGGATGGTTGTGCCAAGGGCTACCTTATCATGTGGTACAGACCTTCATAGATATTGGACAGGGGACTAGGTTATTTGGAAATCTTTTTTACTTGGGGCTGCTATTTTGCTACTGTTACATAGTCTGAACTATGGCCTCATGGATTAAGGTAAAAGTAGGGTGTATAGTGATTCCTCATGGAGTTAGATTCAAAAGTCTCTCCACACTTTGTTTATACATTTGGAGAACTAGAAGTTAGGCCATATCCTCTGGGAATTCCATCAATTATGTGGACAAGCTCACCAACATGGTTCTCACGTTCACGATAGGATTACACGGGTTCTCGTCCTAAGTTCAAGAGACTTGTAATTGGATTGGTTACGCTCCTTTATTCACAAAAAGTGACATCATTTCACATTGTGGATCATGGTCGTCTAATGATAGAGGATAGACAAAAATATACTTGTACTGGTTACTGGACTAGTCTTTGTCTTTTTGGTGATGGTGCTTTCACTTTCTCTGCAGGCAAAGCCGACAGAGATTCACGAAGATTTCCAGCCCACCACGAGGTGCTGAAATATTTGGAGGATTTTGCTCATGAGTTTGGATTAAATGAACTGATCCGTTATAAGACAGAGGTGAAGCGTGTTGGGTTGGAAAAGGATGGAAAGTGGGTGGTGAAATATAGAAGGATTGATGGACATGACGGCAGCGAAGTGGATGAAGCTTATGATGCTGTGGTTGTCTGCAATGGACATTATACTGAGCCGCGAGTTGCTGATAATATTCCTGGTAATTTATGATTTTCTTATTGTTCTTTTTCCTGATCTTAGAGTCTTAATTTTCATGGTTTCAAGGGTTTATGAAAATAGGGTAGTCCAAATTGTCCAATAGAAGTTCGTGTTTTTATTTTCTGTCGTTGATGTGAGATCGGAGATAATGTCTTGATAATCCCCTTGTCTCTGTTATTTTGAATAATACTGCATGACTTGATGTGTCACGCTTTGATGCAACATGCAAGTCATGCAACTTGGATGTGAAGAAAACTGTTTCAGGAATCAAATAGAGAATGAAAAATTACTAAGCAAGGACTGTCGAGTACCTTTAGTTCTGAAAGCTTTTTTTTCTTCCTAAAATCATAAACGCCTCATCATTAAAAAGTTGTTGATTTCATTAATCTGGAAAACACACTCCAATTAAAGAAATACAACATTTCACATAACTAAAATTGAAAATTTGAACAAAAGAATGAAAGAAATAGTAAGGGGAAAATTAATCAGACACTACCAATTCATGTTCTCATATCATTGAATTGAAGAAGGAAAAAACAATAATTAATCAAAAGTTGTTATTTCACCAATTTTGAACAATAAGTGCTTCAAAGTCAATATAATAGGAGCAAACGTTACAGTAAAAAATTAGCAATTATCCTTCAAAATTTTTTTTCAACACCTAAATTCGTCCAACATTCACCACGAATTTCCAGAAAGATCACTAATAACAAATTGTCACTTTAAATTGTTTCACCAAAACCCTAAAAATTCCACTTAGTATTACCTCACTGAAGCTAGAAATTCTGCAATTAACCTTGAATGATCGTTTCTCTTCGTTGATTTCTGTGAAGAGCATCTTCATATAGGAACACATTGACCTGATGAGGGGCGTGATATGGCTTCCATTTCATGAGCTACATATTGCATATATCCATTTATGCTATTTGATGGCTAACAGAGTTGTTGAGCAGATTTCTTTATGAATGTTAATATTCCATTGGCCACTATTAGAATGATAGACATTACCCCAAATTGAAATATAAGTTATTGTTAAGGATTGTGCTAAGAACTAACTTAGTTTAGTGACCGAAACAGAGATATAAAGGGAAGAATTGAAGTTGTATTGGCTGAAAATGAAATTGTAGATGATAGTTACAAGCTTGCAAGAGGCTTATTTCACTCCCTAAATGAGCTTTTGCGAGAGGCTTAATCTCTGCCAAATGGAATTACTGAACTTTTCAATATTTTCAAGATGCTTTCCCTCTTCTTAATTTTTTTATTTATAGCCTTTCTTTCCTAACAGACATCCTAATTTATTCCCCAAACTATCTATAGCTAACATATGAGGATAATGCCTAAAGTACCATTTCCCCAAATATGAGTTCTTAGCCGATTGATATGTGGTAATGGTTATTGATACTTCTTCTGGTGACTGAATTGTGGCAAAGAAACAGCTAAGTCAATATTTTTATGCCTAGGTAGAGTAGATTACTCCCTTTGTCCCCCAAAGGTTTTCCCATTTTGTGCTCAAATATTAAGAAAAACGCTTTGTGTTGAGTCTATGCTGAATAAAATATTTTTTTTTTTGTGTGCAAGTGTAAGAATTGATACAAAGGTATGGTGGAGACTAAAAGAATTGATACAAAAGTAATCAATAGGAAGGATAATATTGGCGGATGCAGTCCATAAAAGGAAATGTACAAACATACATGGTAGATTGGAACAAGCTTTTAGGATGGACGGAGAATTACACAATTCGATACTTCTGTGAGATATTTTGACATGCTCTTATGTTGGTTGATGATGCTTAAATGTTTGGTCTTGATAGGCTTCTCACCATTACCTTCTGTATGAATGATAATCTCTTTCAGGTATTGACCTTTGGCCAGGGAGGCAAATTCATAGCCACAATTATCGTATTCCAGAATCCTATCGAGACCAAGTATATTACTGATTTTTATTTTTCGGTAATTTTTTTGTTTTACATTCAGTTGTCCATATTCAGAGTTCCAAGAGGTCTAGATGCATGCAGTTAATAGTTTTAGATAAGAAGCTTTTTAGTTGCTTAACTTCGTACTTGCTTGCCACATTCGTAGATATGAATTCCCCAGGTCTACCTATCAATTTGAGTTACCTGGCAAAATAGTTCTCGCGTCAGGCCGTCAGGAACTGTCTTGGCTAAGATTGTTATGTTAAAACTTTTAAAAGAAAATTTCAGGTCAAGGTAATTGCTAAAAATTGATTAATCAGTGGAAGGAGGACTCGAGAAGCGAACTTTTTGCTCTCCTTGTGATCTTTTTTTGGTTTTCTAGTATTGTGTTCATATATATTTCTTGCTTCTGTTTGTCAAGGAACGACTATCACGCTTTCTTATATGCCTTCCTTCTCCAATCAGGTTGTAGTTTTGATAGGGAGTTCCTCTAGTGCTCTTGATATCTCTAGGGACATTGCTGGATTGGCCAAAGAAGTCCACATAACATATAGATCTGAAACGGTAGGAAGCTACGGAAAGCATCCGGTTTATGATAACTTGTGGCTCCATCCGATGGTAAAGCAACTCACCTAGCCACCATGAGAAGTTCATTGATACCTTTGTCCATGATGCTAGTATACATTGATGAGAAATTTCTAATGCGAATACTGCAGATAGAAAGAGCCCATGAAGATGGTAGAATATCATTTCAAGATGGGAGTGTGATTCTTGCAGATGTCATTCTCCATTGTACAGGGTATTTAGAAATATACTTCAATAAATATTTTCCGGTTAAGCTAAGAAGGAGGGTCCACATTGGGTAAATGCAGATAGATCCGATACCATGTACCCCTAGACTGTACTAGCTTTGCTAGTGACATCTGCATAACTACATTTTGTTGAACTAAAAAATGCAGAAATTTATACCAGGATTATTGATGCACTGATATGTCGTCTATCAGGTACAAGTATTATTTCCCTTTTCTTCCTACCGGTGGTGTTGTAAATGTTGATGATAATCGTGTGGGGCCACTGTACAAGCATGTGTTTCCTCCTGCATTAGCCCCAGGGATCTCCTTCCTTGGTATTCCAACATTTGTAAGATTTATCGTGGTGTTATGTTTGATTGTTTTCAACCATCTAGGAAAGATCTAATCTTCGTCTCTAGTTACCTAAATTAAGTGACCGAATCTTTACAAATTTCATGCTAGGTTGTTCCTTTCTTCGTTTACGAACTTCAGAGTAAGTGGGTAGCAGGTGTTTTATCTGGGCGCGTATTACTTCCATCTGAAGAAAAGATGATGGAGGACATAGAATTGCTCTACTCAGAATTGGAAGCTGAAGGTGTTCCCAAGCGCTACACACATAAGATTCATAATTTTAAGGTAAGTTTTATCTGTAGAAGAATAGTTTCTTTCATAGCTACATTGACATACATACAGTCTAACAACGTAGAGAGTAAATGAAGAAGAAACAGAACAGAAGCTATAAAATTAGAAAAAGATCTCAGTACGCTAAACTCTTCCCACTCAGGGATACCCAATGTAACCAAGTTAGGAGCTCTGCAAAGAATTATGTATAGCATTATGTTAGTTACATTTTTGCAGGGGCTTTAGTTTTTGACTCCTGGAAAAAGTGGAAATAGTATCCTTCTAATGACTGGATCAACATATTGCGAGAGTTCATTGTGAAAATTCTTGCTGATTGTCTTAGAATTAGTTGGTGTTGGGCACTACACAAATTTCTGTTCTTGTTCATGATTCTTTACTTATGGCACCACATCTCTATACTATAAGGGAAGAGGGGGGTGGACATCAAAAATAAAAAAAAAAGAAATTACAAATCAAAATAAACAAGGAAGTTAAAGCTACTTAAGGAAGTTAAGTTTTTTTTTTTACAAAGATGTCAATTATAGCCATTGTTTTTCAATTCTCCACAATCCTTACATATTATTCTTTCGCAAGCATCGCGTGCATATAAGGCTAGTCGTTTTAGTTGCAGAGGAGTGCTTTTGGAACAATTAGTAAAAGATAGTTATAGTGAGAAGCTTATGGGTAGTTTCAGGGGGGATAGAAATGGAGGCTCATTGTTGGACTTGAGGATCAACATAATTTTCCAATCCCATATAATTTTGGTAGTATATTACGTGAGGTAGAACTTCAGAGACTTGCAGTGGTACGTAATTCTCATAGAACCTTCGGTGGTGGTGGTGGTATTTCTTGTGGTACTAGTAGCTGGGATCAGCAAAAGCTTGCTGATTACCGGAATCAACCCTTCAGGCCTCTCCAGAAATCTCCCAAAAGTAAATTGCTTTGTAAAGTTCTCTCTGCTACTGAGTTGTTTCCTTTCATATAATTATAACTGAACTTTCCCTCTCTATTGAGAATTTTGTGCTGATGCTTTGATGCTGGTAAAAGCAACATCTTGATTCAATGCTGTAATATTTACTGGCACAATTCTGTTTTCCAACAGATACAGAATAATCATAAAAAATTAGACCACGAGTTTAGCAGTTTTAGGAAAATTGATCAAGTCAATGGCATAAAATTACCACCTGACTAGATACTTCTCATGTCTACTCTGCGTAATTGGCCATACCTAGAGAGCAGGTTGAAATGATGGAATGATATATCAACACCCTTGGAATGTACAAATTCATCCACTCTTTACTTTTAAGGATGTTTGGCTAAAATGAATAGAAAAGACAAAAGTTGACAGCTTCTGACCAATATGTTCACCAAAAATACAGTCAAGAGTTGATCAATTTGCCCACATTCTAGTTTCAGTTGTTTCTTCCTCGTTGAAATTTACTTCACGTTCCCTCTTTTCTTGGTAGTCCCATCTTTTTAACTCGTTTAGGTTAGGTTGGTTGGATTAAGGGATTCAGAGAGAACAGAAAAGGCCGGGAGAGTAAGAAATCAGGGAAACTTGTTTGGTATCTGGACGTTAGGTTGGGAAAGAGAAGGAAAGGTGATAGGTTTCTCATTCCTTTCAGATTATCCTAATCCTTTTAAAATAGGAAAGATTTGGAAGGAAAATCTTCCATTGTCTTCCTTCCTTACCCCTTCTTCCAAAGCTGTTGTCCTAACAAACTGTCTAGCTATAGAGAACTCGTTTGGAATCAAATCTGATGATGTATTTTTATGTAGCGGCTCTTTGGGCCATTTGAATACGAGGATTGGCTTGCTGCGGAAAGTGGCTGCCTTCCCACTGAGGAATGGAGGAAGAATATGTTTTTTGCAACAGTCCTCCGTGTGTTTAAACATACTGAGGATTTTCGTGATCAATGGGATGATGATGACCTGGTTCAGCAAGCATATGAAGATTTTAAGCAGTACTTGTCTACTGATGGCAGGGCCGTGATTGCTGCTTCAGCAGCAATTTAACTTTTTTTTATTTATTCTCATATTGGTTGTTTGTATTGTATGCTGCTGCTAATTTGCTATAAGTCTCAAACAGAGAAAACAGAGTTCATTATGATACTTTTGTGCTGCTGCATTGAAGATGTGTACATAGAATAATTTCATTTTTTCAATAAAAACTCTGTAAGGACAGAGACCCTTAATTTTACTTCATATCTTAAAATGCTGCTGAGTATTGCTTAAAAACAAGTTGGAAATTCTAGATTTCTTGAATGTAGGTTCGGCTCTTGAATAAACTTTTTCCCATAAAAAAATACATCCCATAGTAATCTAAATTTTTGGTAATTTTTTGGGGACCTTCTTCTATCCTTTATCTCCTCAGACTCGAGCACACACCATCATTTCGACCACCACCACAACACTATCTCCATTGCCATCATTCCCCACACCGCCGCCAAGGCCCGCCACCAATCACCTTAAATGGTTGGGGATAGTTCCCGTGACACTTCACAACAAAAATTGAACCCCAACAACACTATCTCCATTTCCAAGAGGAGGGTAACTTGTCTATTATTGAAGAAACATCAAAGGCCTCATCCATACTAATATCGTGTTGTTTAAAACTTCCTAAGATTCTCTGAATTTCAGTGTAGCTTTGACTTCTAAGCTTTGCTTTCTCCGCGGTAGCCTTTAAAATGAGAGAAACGACATCATCTTCAATAGTGTCAATCTTATTATATCCACAAGATATTCCATATATACGGCTATGTTGCATCAACACGAATGGAGATTACATAATCATTTCAATGACTCCGTTGCGAAATCTTCATCACGTGTACCCCCTCCCCTCATCACTCATATCCAAATTCCATCAAACACTTCATCCTAGTAGGGTGGTTAGTGGTCTCCTCCTCTTCAAAACACTCTAAATACAACAATGCTAATGCTGGTTACATTATCCGGATTCACCATGGAGCAGTCTTAGCAACATGTACTTACAAATTAGGCAGCGCAACAACGACCCTCCACAAAGGAGTTGTCGACACAACCAAACTCAACTGTATGAATCTTCATATTAAGGGAGATAACCTTTTAGTCATCAAAGGCGGTTAATCAGAGTGTTGATACTCCGTGGCGGATAGCGAACATCATCGAAGACGCCACCATTATTCTCCAGAATTCTCAGATTAGGCATACCTACATGGCTACATAGAAACTAACAAAGCGGCAAATCGAATTGCAAATGTGGGTCATCTAGTGATAGATTTTTTACATATTAGTAACATGACACCCTCATCTTTGTCCTCTACACCAGCTTCTATTTCTCTTTTCGTACCGGCGTGACTAGGATCGATGGATGGCTGGGCCCAATTCGACCAACTTTTTGACAACAAGAAGGCGAGCTGATCTACTTTGATCCCCGTTATAGAGTCAAATACTCTCTTTTCGCTATAGTGATACTTTCTGAGTTTGGCTCGAGCAAGGGGTCTCCTAGATCTTAATTATCCCCAATTTTTCTTTATCTTTATAAAAATAATATGAGATGGAAAAGTCCCAATTCCTATCTGATAGATGTGAACAGTAACATCTATCAAATAGGAATGTACTACATTTCTAAAAAATATACTATGATATTTTATTATACTACAATTTTCAGAAACTATACTTCTCTAAACTATATATAAATATACTACATTACGTGAAAAATATACTACCTAAATATATAAGTGTACAACATTTTTTAAAAAAGAGCTTGATATGTGTGCAACTTCTATCTAACTCATAGGAACTGGGCAGCCCTCGAGATGAGATAAATCTTTCGAGTAGCCTCTTCATTTGGTAAGAAAAAGTCAAAAAGAAAAAAACAAAATTTCATTGGTGCGGTGAGTTGGAGTTGGTTAGGGGATCATCATCAATTCATCATGCATTTATACAATGCTCCACATCGCTGGTCCACTCATCATCTGAACAACGATGACATCCAAGAAAGTCTGTGTAATTGGTGGCGGCGCGTCCGGTTTGGTGGCGGCGCGTGAGCTTGTTAAGGAAGGTCATGAGGTGGTAGTGTTCGAGAGAGGGTCTCAGTTGGGTGGATGCTGGGTTTATTCGCCCGATGTTGAATCCGACCCGCTTGGACTTGACCCGACTCGGTCAATCGTTTATTCAAGCCTATACTCTTCTCTCCGTACTAATCTTCCCAGAGAAGCTATGGGATTTCGACAATTCCCCTTTGTCCCTTCTGGTAATTCCATCTTTCCTTTCTTTTTGATCATTTGTGAAATGCTTATGTAGAATTGATTTTTCAAGCTCATTTGTTGACTCGATTCAATTTTCTACAACCTCCGTCCCACATTATTTGTTACATAGAAATTTGGCACAAAGATATAGGTAGAGAAACTAGAAAGTTTGTGACCAGTACTAATTTTGGTGAATCTAGTGATTAATTGTAGGAAGAATATAAAAATAAAAGTAATCCGAGGTGCCCCTGTAATTAGGGCTAATTTCTTGGGTACCCTCCGGATATTTGAGCTAGCTCAGTTGCCACTGAGGTCGCTATTCGTGGCTAAAATGCCCTTACCGCTAACGGACATTAACTTTCCGTTAAGTTTTCTCAATTTTATTTCAGTTTTCATTTTAAAAAACAGAAACAAATATAAAACATACTACCTCCGTTTTTTTTAATAATGTATGTTTGTTTTTGCGCGCGGACTAAGGAAAAAGTGCAAAAATAAGAAAGAAGGTTAGTAAAAGTAAGGAAAAAGTGTAAAGGTGGGTAGAAGGAAAAAAAAGTAGGAGAGAAGTGTAATAAATAGGTAGGCCAATTTCCATTTATGGGAAAAGATAGAAAGATACATATTAAAAAACATCCCAAAATAGTAAAACAACTCTGCCACCACCCAGCACACCACACTTTCAGCCACCACCTTCCAACAAACCGACCCAGCCACCTTCACAACCCACAAAACGACCCAGCCACCTCCACCATCCCGTGATACCACCCACAAAACCCACAAAAACCCCTTCGAACCACCCTAAATAAACGAAAACAACCCAAAACGACCACCCCACCAGATCCACCCAAACCGACCACCCAGATCTACCACCACCGGCCTAATCGACCTACCCAAGCCCTGAAATCACCCCCGCACCCCTCGACTTTTCGCAACCACCGCTGTACTACCACAGCTTATCGACCACCACCAACCACCCCTGAAATTGACCCACGGGAGAGAGTTTCCGGGAGAGAATTTCAACAACCCCTGCCCCAACTAGCTGGGTTTCGAATTTTAGGGAAGAAGAGGGGAGAGAGTTTCCGGGAGAGAATTTCAACCACCCCTGCCATAACTAGCTGGGTTTCGAATTTCGGGAAGAAGAGAATTTTCGGGGAAGGAAGAGGGAGAAGACGCAGAGATTGTGGGTCGACGGCGGCGAGGCAGAGAGTGTGGATGGGTGGTGGATGAGAGTGTGGGTGGGGGTGGGGGGAGGGGTGAGAGTGGGAGGGTGGGGGCCGGGGGGTTTATATTTTGTTATTATTTTCTATTTTTTTTCTTCTGTCTTTTAAATTAAAATTAAAGTATAATTAAGAAACTTAACAGAAAACTTAACTTCTATTAGTAGTAAGGGTATTTAAGCCATAGATAGTGACTCCGGTGGCATTCAAATATCTGGAGGGTACCCGAAGAATTAGTCCTATCCCCGTGGGTACCTCAAGAAATTCCCTAAAAGTAATAAAGTGACATGTATAGACTATAGTAGGCACCATGAGCCTAGAAACGAAAATGTAACAAATAAATTGGGACATCTATTTATGGTTCTTACATAGTTACATTCATAAGAGGATTACACGGGCTCTTGTGCTGAGCTCAGGTTTTATAATTGGATTGGTTGCCCTCCTTTATTTACAAAAAGTAACGTCATTTCACATTGTGGATCATGGTCTTTTAATGCTAGAAGATAGTCAAAAATATATATGTACTGGTTACCCGGACTAGTCTTTGTCTTTTTGGTAATGGTGCTTGCACTTACATTGCAGGCAAAGCTGACAGAGATTCACGAAGGTTTCCAGCTCACCAGGAGGTGCTGAAATACTTGGAGGATTTTGCTCACGAGTTTGGACTAAATGAACTAATCCGCTATGAGACAGAGGTGAAGCATGTTGGGTTGGAAAAAGATGGAAAGTGGGTGGTGAAATATAGGAGGATTGATGGAAATGAGGGCAGTGAAATGGATGAAGCTTATGATGCTGTGGTTGTCTGCAATGGACATTATACTCAGCCGCAAGTCGCTGATAATATTCCTGGTAATTGATAATAATTTCTTTAATTGGCAGACAGAGAAATAATTAATAAAAAGAAGTAACGAATGGGAAATGTACACACATACATGGTAAATTGGGACAAGCTTTTGGACGGAGGGAGTATTACACAATCCTTTTGGTGAAATATTTTGACATGCTCTTATGTTGGTTGATGATGCTTAAATGTTTGTTCATGATAGACCTCTCACCATTACCTTCTATATTATATGATAATATTGTGCAGGTATTGACCTTTGGCCAGGGAGGCAAATTCATAGCCACAATTATCGTATACCAGAATCCTATCAAGACCAAGTATATAACTGATTCTATTTTCGGTAATTTTTGTTATACATTCAGTTGTGCATACATATTCAGAGTTCAAGAGGTCTGATGCATGGAGTTTAGTTTATACATAAGAGGCTTTTGAGTTGTTGAACATTGTACTTGCTTGCCCAAATTCACAGCTATTGAATTCCCCCAAGGTCTACCTGTCAATTTTGAGTTACCTTGCCAATTGCGTTTGGAACTTTATCTTGGGGATAGAATATATGTTAGTTGTATATTATCGATGTATCTCAACTAAGATTGTTAAGTTGAAACTACGAAATTCAGGTCAGTGTGTTGCCAAAAAAATGAATAATCAGTGAGGAGGGAGGACTCAGCTTTTTCTGTACGTCTATTGTAAAGTATATGTGGTGGATGATAAAAAGTTCAGTATAAGAATAGGAATGACCATCCTGCTTTCTGATATGCCTTCATTCTTCCATCAGGTTGTAGTTTTGATCGGGAGTTCTGCTAGTGCTATTGATATCTCTAGGGACCTTGCTGGATTGGCCAAAGAAATCCACATAACATATAGATCTGAAACGGTAGGAAGCTACGGAAAGCATCCTGTTTATGATAACTTGTGGCTCCATCCAATGGTAAAACAACTCACCCTAGCCACCATGAGAAGTTCATTGACACCTTTGTTTGTCCATGATGCTAGGATACGTTGATAAGAAATTTCTAATGCGAAGAATAATGCAGATAGAACGAGCCCATGAAGATGGTAGAATATCATTTCAAGATGGGAACGTGATTCATGCAGATGTCATTCTCCATTGTACAGGGTATTTAAAAATATACTTCAATATTTTCTGGTTAAGCTGAGCAGGAGAGTCCACAGTGGGTTACTGCTGACGGGTTTGAAACGATGTACCCCTAGAGACTGTAGTAGCTTTGCTAGCTAACATCTGCTTAACAACATTTTATTGAAATAAAAGTTGTAGAAATTTAATACCATTACTTTTGATGCACTAATACATCATGTATCAGGTACAAATATCATTTCCCTTTTCTTCCTACCAGTGGTGTCGTGAATGTTGACGATAATCGTGTGGGGCCGTTGTACAAGCATGTGTTTCCTCCTGCATTAGCCCCTGGGATCTCCTTTATTGGTGTTCCATCATTTGTAAGATTTCTCCTCGTGTTATGTTTGATTGTTGTCAACCATCTAGGGGAGAACTAATTTTCATCTCTGGATAGCTGAATCAATTGATCCAGTCTTTCAAGTTTCATGCTAGGTTGTTACTTTCTCCCTTTACGAACTTCAGAGTAAGTGGGTAGCAGGTGTATTATCTGGGCGTGTATTACTTCCATCTAGAGAAAAGATGATGGAAGATATAGAATTGTTCTACACAGAATTGGAAGCTAAGGGTGTTCCAAAACATTACACACACCAGATTCATGATTTTAAGGTAAGCTCTACTGTACAAGAATACTTTCCTTCATAGCTGTGCCTACATTGACATACATACAAACAACATAGTGAGTAAAAGAAGAAGGAACCAAACAGAAACCATAAAAATAGAAAAGGATCTGCCCAGGTTTTATAACTGAATACCCAATTTAAACGTAGTTAGGAGCTCTGCGAAGAACTATGTATCAGCAATTATGTTTAGATACATTTTTGCAGGGGCTCTAGGTTTGGACTCTTGGAGAAATTGGAAATATTATACTTGTAATGACTGGATCAACAGATTGTGAAATTTCATTCAGAAAATTTTCCAACTGTGCTAGAATCAGTGGGTGTTGGGTACTTCACCTATTTTTCGGGAAACAGTAGTTAAAAGATAGCTAAATGGAGAGTAAAATACGGAGGCTGATTGTTTTCAACACAATTCTCCAATCGCTTTTAATTTTCTGTGGTATATTATGTGAGATAGAACTTCAGAGACTTGCTGGGTGGTACATAATTCTCGTACTACCTTAGATGGCTGTGTTGGTTTCTTCTTGTAGTAGTAGTAGCTGGAATCAGCAAAAGCTTGTCGATTACGGTATATGTCAGGCTGTCAGCCCTCTTCAGAAATCTCCCAAAGATGAGTTGTTTTAAGCTAAAAGTTAGCTGTGCTAGTGAGCTATTTCCGTTCATAATATTGCAACTGAACATTCCTTCTATATTGAGAATTTTGAGCTGATGCTTTGATGCTGGTAAAAGCTAGCGACATTGTGATACAGCATTAAAAGATTAGGGAATAATTTCTTAAGAAATTAGACCATAAGTTTAGCAGTTTTAGGGAAAGAGATCAGGTTGATGGCATAAACTTACTGCTGACTAGTTAGCTTTGCATTTCTACTTTGCATAATTAGCCCTACCTTGAGAGCAGGTTGAAAAGAAGGAATGATTTAGCAATGTCCTTGCTCCTGGGAATGTACAAATTCATCCACTCGCTATTCTCAAGGGTGTTTGGCTAGAATGCAATACAAAAATTTGTGCGCTTTTGATGTAATGTTCACAAAAAATACAGCTAAGATTAGATCATTTTGCCCACTTTCAATTATTACTTCCTCGTCGAAATTTACTTCCTGTTCCCTCTTTCTCGTAAGTCCCGTCTTTTACCGCATTCAGATTTGGTTGTGTTTCGTGATTACAGTTTGTTTGCATTAAGGGATTTGGAGATACGGGAAAAGGGCGGGAACGTGGGAGAATAAGAAATAAAGGAAACTTGTTTGGTATTTGGATGTTAGGTTGAGAAAGAGGAGAAAAAGTAACAGGAAGGATCCTTTTTCTTTCCTTTTAGATGAGCCTAATCCTCTGAAAATAGGAACGATTTGTAAGGAAAATCTTCCCTTTTCTTCCTTTTTTACCCCCTCCCTCCAAAGCTGTAATCCTAACTGTTAGGCCTTAGTGTGGAGATGGTCAAAGTGGAGGATCGCGGCCCGTGAAGGAGCTCGCGGCCCGCGAGCCATGCGTGAGAGGTGCGCTGGATGGCGCGAGTCGCGCAAAGTTCCTGGGATGAGGAGCACTTGGAAGCTCGCCAGTCGCGGCCCGCGAGATAGTTAGCCCCCCGCGACCTGGCTACCTTGTTTTCGCGATTCTCGCCACGTGCTTCCGTCCCTTGCTATTTACGGTAGTAGTATAAATATCCCTCTTTTCCCCATTTGTATATATGACATAATCTCACACATTTCAAGATACTAGAGAAAATTTCTAGGGTTTTGTGGTAGTGAGTGTTTAGCTTGAAATAGCTTGTATCTCTCTAAATCAATCATCAAAGCAATACTACTCCATAGTGCTAGTGGGTTTTTACTCCCGGATTCTCGGGTCTTCCCACGGTGCCATTACTTAACTCTCTCTCTTATTTATTTCTTCATTTATTGTTGCTTTGGTTGTTCGCTTCCATTGATTGTTGTTGGTGATTGCAAATTAGTTTTCACTTGATTCTATGTTCTCAACACTAACAGACTATCAACAAACTGCCTAGCTATAGAGAATTTCTTTGAAATCAAATCTGATGTTGTATTTTTATGTAGCGGCTCTTTGGGCCTTTTGAATACGAGGATTGGCTTGCTGCGGAAAGTGGCTGCCTTCCCACTGAGGAATGGAGGAAGAATATGTTTTTTGCGACAATCCACCGTGTACTCAAACAAACTGAGACTTATCGTGATGAATGGGACGATGACAAATTGGTCCAGCAGGCTTATGAAGATTTTATGCAGTACTTGTCTACTGATGGCAGGGCCGTGGTTGCTGCTTCAGCATTGTAATTTATGTATTTATTTCTCATATTGGATTGTATTGCATGCTGCTGCTATAAGCCTCAAAGGCTCAAACATAGTTCATTATGATACTTGTGTGCTGAATGCTGATGCATCGAAGATGTGTACATAGAATTTCTTCATTTTTTCAATAAAAACTCTAATGACAAGACCCTTAATTTTACTTCACGTCTTAAAATGCTGCTGAGTATAGCTTAAAATCAAGTTGGAAATTCTAGATTTCTTGAATGTAGGTTCGTCTATTGAATAAACTTACTCATTTCTTGAGGAAGTTTTAAGGGATGTAATTTCCCATAAAACTATACATCGCATAGGAATCTAAATTTTTGGTGATTTTATGGGTACTTTCTTATATCTCTCTCTCTCCTCAAACACAAACACAAACACCCACCATCACCATTCACCACAACACTATCTCCACTGCCATGGCCTGCCAGTCTGCCACCAATCACCTTCAACGGTCGGGTCCACGACACTTCCACAACAAAAATGGAGCTTGAATGACAAGTTTTATATTATCGTAAAATCGTTAGATATATGAAATCAAGCTTCGACTATGGTTCAAGTGGTAAATATGCTCCTAAGCTACAAGCCTGCAACTCATGTATAAGTTTCATGTGTCTGGGCCTATGAGATATGTGATTTTTACATGTCTCATCATTTTCATAAAAATAAAAGATTTGTACGTATACGAGTTCACCATTAGTAGCTGCTAATCGTAAATGGCATCTGGATAAACCAATGCGACATTTTGTTGCTCAAGTGTATTCGACGTCTTATCATATTAATAATTTCATATATGTTGCTTATCTTATGATTTCAAGAAAATTTTTATATTATGTTGCACTATGGGGTTGAGCAAAATTTCGACTAGCAAAACTGTTATCAATGCTTAAGTACACGATCCAAGAGTTTATATATTGGGTATAAGTTTAAATATTACTCTATTCTATAACTTTGACCATTTATAATTGTAAAAGTTCGGTTTTTATTAATAGATATTGAGATAAATCAAACATCTACCTAAGTAAAGTTATTCACATTTGAAAATTCAAATCTTAAGCATTCACTTATATTTTCTCTCATAATCATTGATTGGTATCTTCTTTCATTTAGTATTACATCAAAACAAAAATCTTATTTAATAGAATTAACATGTGTGCGGCCCAATTTAGTAAATCCTAGTATATGTTTTCAACAAAAAAACAATAATTGAGGTGCACACGAATAGAGTATCTTAGGGAAGATAATTGTACCCACTTGGGCCACCATTGCACATGTGCATCCCTATCCTCTTTAACACACTTGCTATCAAATCCATTGAACTTTACAACACACACCAATTTGTTCCCTTACAATCATGCAATTTCAAGGTGCATTGAATTCACCTTTATTTTTCTCTGGTCATCCGAAACCATGAATTAGACTACATTTATATTTCTTCCGTTCTTTATTAATCATTATATATGTAGTTTTACGACTCTCACGCACTTGACTATGTTTATCCTTGTACATAAATCACTATAATATTTAAAAGAAAATGGATGAATAACGTAAGAAAATAAATGTAGTTATTAATAAAAAACAAAGGTTAGTATTAGGAGTTAGTCTAATTTTTCTTGTATGATACTTTTGAAAAAAGGTACATTAAATTTACCTTTTATCTCCGATCATCTGAAAAGATGAGTTAGATTACTATTACATTTACACTTAACTTAGTTTCTTTTCTAATTAAAAACGTGCATTAAATTCAAATTTTATTCTTCCAGAATTATCCGAAATGATGAGTTAGGTTACACTTATGTTAAAGTGTTAGCTGATTTTCCTCCTCTCATAAAAAAGAATAAGAAAAAAAAAAGAAGGTGCATTGAATTCACCTTTCTCCCATGTCACTATAAGTTCTTTTCTTCAAGAAACAAAACAAACCAACCCATCATCCTCATCAATTCATCATTATTGCCATCATCATCCTCCCTTTCTCTTTGTTTTCTCTCCCAAGAAAGAAGAAAGCATTTTAATGGCGGAAGAAATATACTTGTGTATTGCAATCACAATAATGGGGTTTTTGTATTTGTTGCTACAAATGTTGGAATATCAATGGAGTAACTCCGTTGCTTTCTTGCTTCACGATTCTTGTAGTTTCCCACCAATATTTTGTCCACCTAAATGGTCTCACTTATTCTTGCCTATCAACGCTACACAAATAATAGACCACGAGGAATACGTTGCGGACTATGTTGCACGGAAACGAGCAGGAAATTAAGCATCGTGTTGTTATAATTTCTACGCTTTGTTAGCACGCAAACAGTTAAACTTCGAGAGAATATATTGTAGCAATGGGAAAATCTTAGGTACTAGAGATTTTTGTGCTTCATAGGTTGCTAAAATTTGATGATATTGTGAATATCGCTATGAAATAGAATTTGGGAAGTTTTTGAGATATTGGTTATGCGTAATTTCCATTTTTTCTATATAAAGAGGTCCTTAGAATTTGTTTTTATTATAGTGGTATGTAATTTATTTTACAATTGAATAACCCAATTTTAGGGTAATGGAAATAATAGTTCTTTTGTTATTATAAATCTATAATGGTTATATTAAAATCATATCCATATCTAATTGCAGTTTCCTCTTTTATTCCTCCATTACACGGTTAAAAAGGATCTAACAAAAACTCAAACTTTGGCCTGATTTAGTTGATTTGATTGCATTGAAGTTAAGATTAGGTGTAGGAAGGTCATGAGTTCTAGTCTCCTTATCAACATTATTTGTTTCTTTGTTTAATGATCCTTCTTCATCTTTGTTTTTTAGACTAACTTATTTCTTTTTTTATTTCTTCTTGTAAAATGTTCTTTCTTTTCTCGTTGTTATTCATTTTATTTACTTGTTTTGTTCTTTTTCTTTCTTATTCCTTTTATTCGATTGTTTTTCCTTTCCTCAGTTTTACCTCAATTATTTTATGACCTTTTTTTAATAACTTTTTTTATAAAATTTTGTACATATTATAATCCTCTTTTTAAACATAATCTATTAATATTCAAACACCCCATTATGTATAAATCACAAACGATGGTAAAAGTGAGATTCGTGAATAATGTCAAATTGGAAAATGTAACAATCTTTGTGAAACATAGGTAGTACCATATTCATCCGTTTTTTTTATCTTGATCATGTGTTTTAAATCTTGTCTTCTTTTTCCACTTGGATGGTGCACCCGAAATTTAATATGGGCAATGTCCCTAAATCCATAAAAAAGAAATATTAGATTATATCTTTCACTAGTGAATTATTATTATATGATACTAGATTAATATATAACTTTTTTATACATACAACTCTATGATTGTTTGACCCATATGATTTTTCATGATGTACAAGAAACAAGTTTGGTAAAACAGCGGTAGTCCCAATCAAGTATTTTAGATATTGTCATGTTTTTCCACTTTAATTGTATACCCCTGAATTTAAAATCCTGGCTCTGCCACCGCCTCTAAATTCAAAACCAAAGAAATATTAGATTATATCTTTTTACTAGTGAATTATTATTATGTAATATTAGATTAATATAACTCTCTATGATTGTTTGGCCCATCTGATTTTTCACGTGTCCAAGAAACATGTCTATGTTTAATATATTTACCCATTAAAAGAATAGTTGATACACAAATTATAAAAAGCTGACATAATCTCACGTGATATTTTATTCCTTAGATATCAATGGGAGTTTGCGGCGAAAATTGGTGATTATTTTTGGTAAGTAAGCTATTGTATTAAGCAAAAGAAAATTTCATGTACAACCTAAGTCTCAATGAGTTGACATACCCTCCAAAGGGATCAAAACACCACTAAGCCATAAGCGCTACAATCTTGCCATCCATTCTTTACCATTAGTACTATACTTCCTATTGTCAAAAAATCTATTCTAGCTTTAATCAAGAGTTTAATTTTTTTAATTACATTGTTACTACTCAAAACTTTACCTTCCCACAGAGCCACATTCCTTACTCTCCAGATTATATATACTACTGCACTGATTACAGATTTCACTAGCTGTTTCCTTACCTTTGAGCCTTTGTAGCTCCTTCTTATCCAAATTGCCCATTGTAAAAGTGAAATTTCTTTCCCTTTCAGCCCCAGCCAGTCCAGCACACTAGCAAGAACCATTTTGATATACACACCTCTGAAGAATAGATGTGTATGATTTTCTGCATCAAATCCACATATCAAGCATAATAGGTCATCTGTGCAAACCCCAAAGTTGATCAGTTTAACTTTTGTTTGTAGTCTATTTTTGACAAGTTAGCCATGAGATGAATTTATGCTTAGGGATGATGAATCTATCCCATATAACATTACACCATCTAACTTCCAGTGTACTGTCATGAGTTGTAACTGCTTTATATATTTTTTTGTATACAATAGCCAGCTTCACTTTCCCAGTGTGCCATATACAGATTTACAAGCTGATTTTTGACTTTACAGTTGTTTATTTAGGAACACTACAAGAGGGGAGTGAATTGTATATGTGGGAAATGAACGTACTTTTTGCGGAATTAAAAAAAACAATGAAAGGAACAAGAGAAAGACACAAGGGATTTTTACGAGAAAAAACTTCCCGGCCCAACAGGAAGAAACGACATCGACCACAAGGGATTCTAAACTCAATTCTTTCACTAATAGGCCAAACACCTTTGTTACAAACCTATTAACTCTCTGGCCACTACTTGAGTTCCTCTACAAACTCAAGTCCCAACAACAGTTCCCTCTAACTGTTGTTCCTCTCGAACTTCAATCGAAATTCCTTTCTCTTTCTCTTGCTTCACTCAAAGCCTCACACTTTACAGGAGTACACTCAAACCCCTTACCCAAACTCAAACTACAAGAGTTCCTCTCAACTCTTTTCTCAACTTGAAATACAGAATAATAGATTAATATTAAACACTAATGGAACAATGAACTCATATGGTAATGGAACTTGAAACTTGGAACTTTGGTGGTACTGACTTAATAAACGTGATACTCAAATTAAACCTTTGTAGATTAATTATCACTTTGTCAGACACTCTTATGACTTAGTTGGAACAACCCTTTTATATATAGCAGTCATTTAGAATAAACATGATTTAGATCATGGGATAATGGAGTAGTGGAGTTAACCCATGTTCGTTCCTATGCTTAAGGAACAAGATAACAGTAACCCACTAATTCACTAATTAAACACGTTCAACTGAATGTTTATACTAGCAAAAGAATTTCCTAAATTCAAGCAATTCATTTAAGATATTTTTGACTAAGAATATCAGTTATAAATAATTAAAAGCTTATTTAAATCTTTTCCTAACAAATAATATCTTAATAAGATTTTCTTTAATTAAAAGATTATATTTTCGAAAACAATAGATACCTTTTACAAATATCCAAAATATCTTTGAAAATCTTTTCCTAAATCTTCTCCATTGTCAGTTAATTAATTCTAGGCGTGTGATAAGAGGAACAAATTACATAAGAAACCTAATTACACCCTTATGTAACTAAGCTCCTTTTCTCTTGGAGTTCCCACTCGGGAACTTCATTCTTCTATTGGAGCTCCAACTCGGAACTTCACTTATTACCTTCATAAAGCACCATTATTTATTCATGAACCTTGCACACATAAAACTTATAAACCTTGTTAGTTAATACTTTAGTTTGTCATCATCAAAACCATATAGAGTCAACATTTACAAATATACTTAATAGTCCAATTGGCTAGGAGCTTGGAACACACTCCATGCATCCACTTTACCCATAAGTCATCTTTCATCCCGCCTATGTGCCAGCTAATCTTCCCAATTGCAATCTTATTCCATAATTTCAGAGGTTTCTAACACATGGCCACCATATTTATTTGGTGTGCATACCTCATTTCATTTGACATAACCTCCTCTATAGTTATTCCCATGCCACAGATAATTCCTACATATATCATTGATTTCCTTCACCACATATTGTGGGAGAAGAAAAATCTGAAACCAGCAGCTACATATGCTTAGAAGAATTGAGTTTATTAGTTGTGCTCTACCAGCAAAAGAGAGGTGCCTTGAGGTCCATGTGTGGATTCTAGCTGTCATTTTCTCAATGAGAATTTCACAATCTATAGCAGATATTTTCTTATCACTAATTGGGACCCCTAGATATCTAAAAGGAATTCACCAACAGAGAAACCAAAATGATCCCTTAATCTTTGCACTTCATCAGATGCCATACTAGTTGTATAAAGGGCTGATTTGCTGTTGTTGGCAACCAAACCTAATGATTCTGAAAAGAGTATCAGTCCTTGCAAGAGGAGGTATGCTGATTTAACCGCTCATTTAAAGAAGATCATAAGATCATCTACAAAGCATAAGTGATTGAGCTGCATACGGGCACATCTTGGATGAAAATTAAGCTCCTCCAAATCACCCACATATTTGAACACTCTAGTGAGGTAGTCCATACATACAACAAAGATAAGAGGAGATTGTTGGATCTCTTTGTCTCAGTCCTTTTTGCAGGCTAGTATCCCTCAGTACCACCATTAATAATGAGAGTAAAGTGTGGTGTGGTGATGCAATCCTAATAACTCTCACAATCTGATTAGGGAACAATAGGGCTTTCAACAGATCCTTAATGAATCCCCAATCAACTGAATCATATGCCTTCCTCAAATCAATTTTCATAAGGACACCATCTCTTTGTTGTTTCCTTCTATAACGTCTCAAAATATCTTGACATATCAACACATTATTAATGATCTGCCTACCAGTTATAAATGCACCTTGATTTGTAGCAATGAGATCTGGTAAAACACAATTCAATTTACAACAAATAAGCTTTGTGATTGTTTTATATATCACTGAACAACATGCTATAGGTCTAAAGGCAAAACTATAGCAAGGTTTTTAACTTTAGGTATTGATATATTGATTTCTTATAGAGTTTTTCCCTTTCTTTACAAGCTAAATTGTGCGACATTGACACTCTTAGGAGCTATTTATGCTAACCATTTCGATATAGTTGTGGTTTGTGTGTTCCATATCATTTTGCAGGTTTTTAGGGAAAAGCTCCCTATTTACTTGATGTTTTGAGCACTACGCTGTAGCGGAAGGTTATGAGGCATCTTGGCGGTCTCGAGATGGTATTCGAACCCCGTTGTGAAGAAGAAATGTGCAGAGACTTGGCGTCTGAAGCCAAGTAGAAGCAAGGAAGAAAGAAGTCTCGCCCGATCGGGCCGGGCAACAACCGCCCGATCGGGTACGAGTAAAATAGTCCAGATGTTCAGATTTTCCGCCCGATCGGGTGGACTTGCCCGATCCCGTCGGGCGGACTTACACTTAGCCAAATTGCTGATTTTTGAGAGCACTGAAGAAGACTTCCACCCGATGGCATCGGGTGGACTTGCCCGATCGGGTGCTAGGGTTGCGGCCCCGATCGGGTGGAAGCTGCCCGATCCCATCGGGTGAAGCCTAAATTGCTGCTGCTGGAAACCTGTTCCCAGCTTTGCCCGATCGGGTGGACGACACGGGAACGCGATTTTCGTTATTTCCCCACTCTATCTTATTGTTTTCTTAGAAACTATAAATACTTTTTAGGTTGTTTTTATTTGCATCTTTTATTCTATTGAACATTTAGAGTGCTCCTAGCCTAGTTTTTCACTGTTTTCCATTGTAGAAGAAATTCGAATATTGTTTCAATTCAATTAAAGTTCCCGCTTTCCGTCAATTTGGTAATCATCTTTCTTATTGCTTTATTCTTATCTCTCAATTGCTTTAGTTTAATTGCTTATTATTCAATTAGTTCATGATGCAATTCTTAGGGTTTTCAATTAGATTTGTTATTGTCAAGTCAATCATGTCTGAGTAATTCTCTTTCTAGGGTGTTAGATAGGGAAGCCATGTTTATACCATGATTGTTATTTAGACTTCTATTGATTCCTAGGGCTTGATTAGAGTGATTGTGGTGTGGTTTGTTCTTAATTAGTGATTAATGTTAGTGGCCAATTTCATTGATTGCTTGTGGTTAATAGTTGTTTGCACAGATCCGTCTTACGACTAGAGGCCTAGGACACATCAGTAGTTCTGATTACGTTAGTGAACATGCGGCGTATGTTGAACTATGAGCGTTGAGTCTTAACCATAGCTCAACACGTGATCTAATCACTCGACTCTTAACTTAGGTTTTGATAGTAGTTGACCTTGTTTGATTGGTATAAGCATGGTGGACCGACCTAATACCCTAGGCTTTTATTCCATAGTTAAATCCTCGGTTTAATTCGTTGTCCTTAGCTTAATTATTAGTTCAGTTAATCTTCCCTGATTTCATCTGAAGTAGCTAGTTGATTGAATATTAATTTAGAAACTCTGTCTCCCAGTGGATTCGACCCTGCTTCCATTGACTACCATAGTTAGAGGACTGTATGTTTATCTTTGATTAGGTGATACGACTAAACCCTATCAAATTTTGGTATTAAAGTAATAACAGTGGTATCGATTTCTTTGAGAATCTTACCAGTTCTGAAGAAATCCAGCACTGCATCTGTAATATCCTCTCCAATAATGTTGGATTGCTTGTAGAAGTAGCTGTTATAAACATCCCACCATGGATTGAGAAAAGTGCTTTCTTCACTTCAGCTGCTGTGACATTCCAGTTCAGCCCGGTCTGTTGTTCTTTAGAGAGTACCTTTCTCTTTGCTACTATTCTAGGATCTACTCTTTAGTTACAAATTCCACTCTGCCCTAGAAGCGTCTTGTAGAATTCAAGAAATTCCTCTGTAACTTCAGCTGGTGTTTGAGTCCACCTCCCCTCTTTGATTTTTCACTACATTGATTCTGTTTTGTATTCTCCTCATCTTAATACTCTGATGAAAGAATTGAGTATTATTATCCCCCTCATTCAACTGGAGCAACTTTGCTTTTTGTGCTATAAGGCAGAATGATTACTATGGGGATTTGCATACTCCAAACTAGCTACTCTCTCAAGTTCAGCTAAACTAGCATTCATGGGATCATTGTGTAGGTTTTTTGTGTTGCTCTCAGTGATATCAGAGCCTTAGCACATGTAACACCAACATCTCCCACTGTCTCTTTGTTGAAAACCTTCAATTATGCTTTCAAGAGCTTCAATATCTGCACAACAATAAACATTTTGGTACCACTTATAGGCCTCTACCAAGCATGCCTAACTACCTCTTTAAACCATACATATCTACACCAGATGTTATGAGATTTGAAAGGTTTTTTCCTATGGCATTCTGGGAAGTAGCTTAAGATTAATGGGCAGTGATCAAACTCCCCCTCATCAAGGATTAGTAATTCTGTATTTGGCCATAAATCAGCCCATTTTTCATTACCAAATGTCTAACTTTGAGAACACTCTCTGACTACTGCCACTTTGCTTATTAATCCAAGTGTAAAAGTGTCCCGTAGCTTTCACCCTTTCTAAACAACAATCAATTATGCAATCTTTCATATCTTGTATGTCCCAAACCTTGATAGGCTCCCCAATCCTCTCATTAATGTCTATGAGAGCATTGAGATCTCCTAAGGTAATCCAAGTTTCATTTACAACCTTTAGAGATCTCAAATCATTCCATAGAACCATTCTAGCAGCTGGCTCATTGAAGCCATAAACAAAAGTGCAATAGAATTTGTACTAAGCACTTGTAGTTACTACCTCACAGTGTATTAGTTGACTGGTACATTTCAGAATAGTTACCTAAAAAGCAGATGGATGCCAGCCAACTATAATTCTTCCATTTCCAAGCCATGGATTATTTGATGTAATGCATCATCCAGGACAAACATTAAGGTACAAATACCCCAGTTTAGGAGATTTGGCCTTAGTTTCAAGAAGACCACATAGCCTAACGTTGTGAGTAGGATGAAGTGGTCCACCTCTCTCTGTTTCTTCATGCTGTTTAATCCTCTCACATTCCAGATCAGTATAATATCCATTTGGAGGCTCCCCCTCCTAATCTATTTCATTATCTTGATATTGTACAAATTGCTCATCCTCAGAATATTGCATCTCCCTCTCTATATTAGCAAGGGCATTGAAAGTATTGCTCATCACTAAAGGTTGTGTTTCCTACTGATAGGTTTTCTTCTGTTGTGCAGCTTGCATTGATGTAGAGTGTTTATTCTTATGAAGCTGAAAACCTTTCTCATCTATAAAAGGTTTTGTTAACCACCCAGACCTTTGCCTATTTAGCTTTAGGTTTCTTGCATTGTGCAACCTTATCTCTAGACCTCCACACACCCCACATTTAGTAGGTTTCCATTCATATATTATAGGTTGAGTTATGATATCTCTTAGCTCATTCTCAAATTCTATCATCCATATCCACTTCAGTTTATGCATCCCCCAAAATTTTAAATCCAATCTATGAAATTGGATCCAGATAGGTATCTACTTAATGTCCTCCTTTTGCAAGTTCATCTCAGCTTTCCAAGGTTTTACTACCAATAATTTCCCATCAAATAAATTATAGCCACTACCTAGCACACAATCTCTATTATCAATAGATTTAAATCGAACCCGAAAACCTCCTCTTCCAACAAAACTTATTTTATCAATTTCAAATTTCCCCCAAATTCGTTCAAAAAACCCATTCATTACATGAAAAGGAGGGTTAGCACCAATAACATAGAATAATACTAATGATTTCCAAAATTCTACTTCCTCCTGAATATCATCCATTTCAATTTTGGCTCGTTTGATTGAAACTAAAAGCAACATTTTGAAATTCAATATCTAGGTTTCGAGATTGAGGGTTACCTTTTTTATCATATGATAATCTTCTTTGAGTTTTTTTCATGATTGAAAACCACTATGACAGATTGCTCTTGCTTGGGTTTTTCAGTCTAAGCTCCTCAATAGTCCTTCAGGTGAGAGGATAATCTCTTCTCGAGGTGTATTGATCTGCAGCACAGATACACGTTGTAGTTAATAGCCACTGATTTCGACTTGTTTGCCTAAGATGAACGAGGTCCACTTATTGCTCCTGATTTCTGAGCTGACTTCGAAGCTCTTGCCATGGTAACGGTTCACATTTTTTAGTGAACCAAGAGAGCTAATTCTTAGTTTTCTCTCTAGGAAAGAAGAGAAAATAAATCTAGAACAAAAAATTAGGGACGAAAGACATTTGCATTATTCTACCCCCTCGTTATTTTTCTATTTTTTATTTTATAAATTTTTTTAGAAAAATTTGTCAGCAATAAGTCAACCTTTGCGTTGACCGCTTCTAACAAGTCAACCTTAGTCTATTCCATTAACAAGTAAACCTTGTATCAACTTTTTCTTTTAACAAGTTTTTTTACAGGTTACTTGTTAGTAACTTGTTAATTTAGGTTACATGTCACGTGTCTCATTTTAATTGGCTAAATATTATTACTTTTTAATTCACCAAACTCTTTCTTTTTTCCCTTATTTTCCTTTTCTCTCTCCACCTCCTTCCCCTCCATAACCACCGGTCCACCACTAGCCCTTCCCTTCACTTCCAGCAGCCTGCAGACTTCAACTCATCTCCCATCACCATCATCAATCAGGGAGATGGAGATGAATGGTCTAGAAATGCAACAAATTTTCGATAACTTTTCTTCCCCTCTGCAGCAACACCAATAGTAACATCCATCTTGGGTGTTTTAGAATCTCTCATTAAATGTGAAAGAACAACACTTTCTAAATTATTAGGAGGTCGAAGCTCAAGGCCTTACATTTCAGACCATTTCCAATGTTCAGGTGTTGTCTTTATCTCCTTAGAATCTTGTGACATTATTTGTTAGCAAAGCCAATTTAGAGCTTCATTTATAAGCTAGCAAAGGTGGGTTTTTTTTGTGTTTCTTTAAATTGATTAAGGAGTTTAATTAATGCTTTGAAAGTTTGTTCAAAACACCATTCCTAGAAATGGAATAGCGGCGATTTACTGGCAGTAAGAATTTACAGCAGAATTGCTCTTATAACTACCGAAATTCGGCGAAGGACAGCTAAATTTAGGGCCCAAATTGGATTCCTCGGAAGAAATCTGACCTTGATTGTGCTCAGTTTACGAACAATCGTAAACCTTGCAAGGGTTAGGGTTTAGACTAATGTCGGAATCGTCGGAATTAGAATGATAAAGAACGTCGAAAATAGGTAGGGGTTCAGAAAGGAGATCATCGGCGAAGGAAAGATCGTCGAAGGTGAAGTCAAGTAACGCCGAAGGGGAAGTCATCGTTGTTGGGGAAGAAGTCAACGAAGAGGAGGTGGTCTTGGTCGAGAGGAGGGATTGTGCCAGTGAGGGTGTTGGGGGTGGATGATCTGATTTGGGGTGGGTGGAAGAGGGAAGGAGGGAGGATTTAGGTTTTTTTCGTTTTTTTTTTGTTAAATATATAAACTTTAAAATTTAAATGTTCAATAAAAAAGTGACATGTGTCACTTTAACCTATTAAACAGGTTATTATGAGGTAAAGCCGGTAAAAACTTGTTAAAAGCAAAAGTTGATACAAGGTTTACTTGTTAATGGAATAAACTAAGGTTGACTTGTTAAAAGCGGTCAACGCAAAGGTTGACTTATTCCCGACAAATTTTCCATTTTTTTATGCTAATTAGGTAAATCTTGAAGTTGGTTAATTTTTCTTCTACCATCGAACAAACTTCAAAGATTTGAAGTATATAAACAATTATAATAAAAAAATCATTGTATAAAACTAGTTTTTTTTGGTAAGGATGAGATTAAAACACTTATTATTTTTATAGTTAACTCTTGATTATATTATAACTCTATTATATTTGTCGTAATATTAGCAATAAAATATTCTTTATATTTTTAACTTTTCTCTAAATTGTATATTCATATTTTGATCACATATTCAATATTAAAAAATCAAAAAATTTCATTATCCTTGGTTGTTCCATTGTTCGAATACATTCAATGTAGTTTCTATGACCCACTATCAAAAAGATGTTGGCGATTCTTTCAATAAGTATATCCAATGTAAACAAAATAGCCCAAAAATCATTAAAATTCAAGTTTTTTTTTGACATAAATAAATCTGTAGAAAGCTAAAATGTATCATAATTAAATCACAAATTCTTATATGTTGCAGGCCACACCATTTACTAATGGTGTGGTTGGCCCATATATAAGGTTTAAAAAGGTGGCCCAAACGGACAACCCAAACAAAGCTGGGTCCAAACATTTCATTTTGTCGTCGTTTACAGTTTTTGAGCGTCATTTTTCTCTCTGTTCATTGTCGCACATTCGCTCTTTGTTCTTCGTTTTCTCTTCAATTTGCGTTCTCTCTTCAATTCATTTGCGCCATTTTCGTAAATTTGTGTCGTTTTCTCTTCAATTTTTGTTTTCTTCAATTCATTAGCGTCATTTTCTTTGCATAATTCGTTTGTGCCGACGATTTTCTTTGCGTAATTCGTTTTGCACCAAGAATTCAAACAATTGTTTTTGCTATGTAAAATGACGAAATCTAAAAGTATAATTCCTGGTGGAGATGATGTTCAATTAGGTATTTGTTGTTGCATTGTTATTTTCGAATTCTTATTCTTATTTTTGCTTTCAATTTGTTGTTAATTAGGTTTTTGTTGCTAATTAGGTATTTATCCTTATTCTTCTTCGAACACTATAATTTCACAAGCTGAAGAAGAACAATGATGGAGTGAAGAAAATTGACGGAGTGAAGAAGAAGAGGGTTAGGTCTTGTGTTGTTAAATCTCAAAGTGTATGTTCTGTTGAAGAAGGGGAAACTGAAACTTTGTTGTGAAGCCTGATATGTATGTTTTCTAGTCTTTTAATATGATTTTAATTATAAAAGATATGAAGCCTGATATGTATGTTTTCTAGTCTTTTAATATGAATGTTACTAAGTAGTTTAATAAGGGTTACTTGGTATATGAGTGGGAGTTACTAAGTAGTTGAGTGGGGGTTACTTAGTATATGAGTAGGGAAGTTACTTGGTAGTCAAATGGGGGTTACTAAGTAGTTGAGTAGGGATTACTTGGTATATGAGTAGGGGGTTACTTGGTATAAGACATGGGGATTACCTTGTATATAAAGGGGGGGACTACTTAGTAGGTGAGTGGTAGATGAGGAGGGGGGTTACTTAGAAGTTTAATAGGGGTTACTTGGTATATGATTAGGGGGTTACTAGGTAGTTAAGTTGGGGGTTAGTATGTAATTTGATAGGGGTTACTTGGTATTTGAGTAGGCGGTTACTCGATATTTGAGTAGGGGGTTACTTGGTAGTTAAGTTGGGGGTTACTTGTTAGTTAAGTTGGAGTTACGTGCTAGTTAAGTTAGGTTTACTAAGTAGTTTAACAAGGGTTACTTGGTAATTTAGTAGTGGTTACTAAGTAGTTTAATAAGGGTTACTTGGTATATGAGTGGGAGTTACTAAGTAGTTGAGTGGGGGTTACTTAGTATATGAGTAGGGAAGTTACTTGGTAGTCAAATGGGGGTTACTAAGTAGTTGAGTAGGGATTACTTGGTATATGAGTAGGGGGTTACTTGGTATAAGACATGGGGATTACCTTGTATATAAAGGGGGGGGACTACTTAGTAGGTGAGTGGTAGATGAGGAGGGGGGTTACTTAGAAGTTTAATAGGGGTTACTTGGTATATGATTAGGGGGTTACTAGGTAGTTAAGTTGGGGGTTAGTATGTAATTTGATAGGGGTTACTTGGTATTTGAGTAGGGGGTTACTCGATATTTGAGTAGGGGGTTACTTGGTAGTTAAGTTGAGGGTTACTTGTTAGTTAAGTTGGAGTTACGTGCTAGTTAAGTTAGGTTTACTAAGTAGTTTAACAAGGGTTACTTGGTAATTTAGTAGTGGTTACTAAGTAGTTTAATAAGGGTCACTTGGTATATGAGTGGGAGTTACTAAGTAGTTGAGTGGGGGTTACTTAGTATATGAGTAGGGAAGTTACTTGGTAGTCAAATGGGGGTTACTAAGTAGTTGAGTAGGGATTACTTGGTATATGAGTAGGGGGTTACTTGGTATAAGACATGGGGATTACCTTGTATATAAAGGGGGGGACTACTTAGTAGGTGAGTGGTAGATGAGGAGGGGGATTACTTAGAAGTTTAATAGGGGTTACTTGGTATATGATTAGGGGGTTACTAGGTAGTTAAGTTGGGGGTTAGTATGTAATTTGATAGGGGTTACTTGGTATTTGAGTAGGGGGTTACTCGATATTTGAGTAGGGGGTTACTTGGTAGTTAAGTTGAGGGTTACTTGATAGTTAAGTTGGAGTTACGTGCTAGTTAAGTTAGGTTTACTAAGTAGTTTAACAAGGGTTACTTGGTAATTTAGTAGTGGTTACTAAGTAGTTTAATAGGGGTTACTTGATATAAGACATGAGGGTTACTTGCAAGTTATTTTGGGGTTATTTGATAGATGAGTGATGCGTTACTTGGTGGTTGAGTAGGGTTACTCGGTATATGAGTAGGGGGGTTATTAGGTAGTTAAGTTGGGGGTTACTAAGTAGTTTAATAGGGCTTACTTGGTATAAGACATGGGATTTACTTGTTAGTTATTTTGGGTTACTTAATAGTTGAGTAAGGGGTTACTTAGTATATGAGTGGGGGGTTACTTGGCAGTTTAGTAAGGGTTACTTGGTATAAGACATGGGGGTTACTTGCTAGTTATTTTGGGGTTACTTGGTATTGAGTAGGGGGTTACTTGGTAGTTAAGTTGGGGGTTACTAAGTAGCTTAGTAGGGAATACTTTGTAGAAGAGTAGGGGGTTACTTGGTATAAGACATGGGATTTACTTGCTAGTTATTTTGAAGTTACTTAGTAGTTGAGTATGGGTTACTAAGTAGTTTAATAGGGATTACTTGCTAGTTAAGTTGGGGTTACTTGCTAGTTAAGTTGGGGTTACTAAAAGAAGAGTGAGGGTTACTTGCTAGTTATTTTGGGGTTACTAGTTATATTAGTGGGTGGTTACTTGGTAGTTAAATGGGGGTTACTTGATATAAGACATGGTGTTACAAGTTATTTTAATAGGGGTTACTATGTATACTATTTTGGGGTTAGTTGGTAGATGAGTGACGGATATTAATTATATATAGGGGGGTAATTGATAGTTTAAGTGGGGGGTTACTTGGTAGTTGGTTGGGGGGTTACTAGTTACAAGAGATGGAGTTTACTTTTGTCTATTACAGAGGTCACTTGCTATTATTGCTTGATGGCCTGATTAATGTATATCTTCTAACTCTTGCTTTGGAGTATTTGGCAGCTCAAAGAGTGATGAAATTATTGTACGATTTCTTTGGACATAAGCAAAAATAAGCTGTCATGGACATCGGTTTTGAAAGTCTTTTGGAAATCCAACTTGATGAACTTCCTAGGGATATGCTTCGTTGGTTGTGCAATTGTTTTTATCACAAAGGCAAAATGCTCAAACTGTCATAATCAATGCAAATTCAATTATATGCTGCTGATTTGCATGATGTTTTTGGTGTTCCTATAGGACCGGTTAATGTTCCTTAATCTGGAGTGCATGAAGATAAAGATTTGAAAAATTCTTGGAAAGAAAAAGGGGGATTGACTACATCATCTTTGGAAAATCATTTAACAACTGATATTGGAATGAAGGAAGGCAATGGTGACTTTAAACGAGCATTTGTCTTGCTCTCTATGACTACCATGCTTGCTGCAACAGCAAATCGGAAAGCTGATTTGAAGATTTTACGGGATTTAGATGATGTCAATGAAACCAGGAACTACAACTGGTGCCCATATGTGATAGATCATTTAGGATCAAGTTTTGAGAGCTACCATTCTTCACAAAAATATGTTGCTGGTTATGTTCTCCTCCTTCAAATCACCTATTTACAGAGGCTGAAGTTTAGGGGTCAATCAATGCCTAAGTCACTGCCTTTGATCAAGCATTGGACTTTAGAGAAAGTCCGAAAAAGGATGAAAGATGAAGGGGGTCAATATATAGTAGGGTTTTTGGATGATGGTTACCCTATCACACGAATTTCTCAAGAGGGTTGGGATAAAGAACTTCAAACTCAAAATTTTATTGTTATGCTTTTGGAGGTAATGAGTTTGTTGCTCATTTTGGTAGAATAATAGAATATATAATACATATGATCAATGATTATATAATTGTAAGGATTTGTTTTTGAAAAATAAAAGTTTGAAATTCTTTAAGAAGGGAGGTGAAGTTCACAAAAGTCCTTTATTTTAATCGTACTCTTTTGAACTATTTGTAATTCTAACGTTGAATTTTATGTTTACATTGGTTTTTGCAATACTTATTTGTTTATTTATTTTTTTATTGGATGATTGATTTATTTTATAACTGTGCCTCGATTTTTCGAATCCTGGATCCGCCTCTTCCTATGTCGAGTCATGATTTGATTCGGTATATGATATTTGGTTTGGATTCGCAATATGAGATTTTGATCACTACTTTGGTGCATTTTTCATCTGATTTGACTGCCGAGATATTGGGACACAAATTGCTCCTCCATGAGAAACACCTTAAGCATACTCGTTCTCTACATGGTTGTTAGGCCTAACATACTCTTGTGGCTCAAACGACTGATATTATGATTTTAAATAGATTTTTTCCCCTCATGACTAAGCTAAAAGATGCGTCATTCGTGCTTTAGGAGCCATTTGTGCTAGCTATTTTCATATAGTTGCGGTTTTTGTGTTTGATAATGATTTACAAGTTTTAGGGTAGTTTTTCTCCTTTTTTGCTGATTATGTCCACGACAACGTATGAGAGATATTATGAGTCACGTATAAAGAGATTCATGGGCTTGAACATGCTTCACGAGACCCTAGGCAAAGAAGAATGATGAACACTTGGTGTCTGAAGCCAAGAAACCAAAGAATTGGCTCGGAGCGCTTGCATCGGGCGACTTTATATTGTTGTATTGTTGTTTGTCTAGGGCTCGATTGAGCAATAAAAGCCCTATCGTAATGTCGCAACACCCGTCTGATTCAGATGGCCTGATGGGATATTTACTAAAAGCTAGTTTGATGATTTGTTTTCTAGATATTGTATCAATCTGTCTGTAGTTGCACCTCGCAAAGATTGAGGGGGGAATTAGAGGATATTCTTATGTAAAGGACATATCGATCTTTTTATTATACAAGTCTTTTCATTGGGGATCTTCATTCTTTTCTTGGGGTACAAGTTGTGTGCACTCCTTCTAGTCTGTTTATGTCTCAACAAAAGTATGATACTGATATGATACGAAAGTTTCACTTGCATACTGATAGGATTTAGTCGTATCACCTATTCAAAGATAAACCTACAGTCCTCTAATTAAGGTAGTCAGCGGAAGCAGGGTCGAATCCGCAGGGAGACAGAGTTTCTATATTAATATTCAATTAACTAACTACTTCAGATGAAAATATGGAGAATTAATTAAACTAATGAGTAAGCTAAGGAAGACGAATTAAATCGAGGATTTAACTATGGAATAAAAGCTTAGGGTATTAGGTCGGTCGACCATGCTTATACCAATCAAACAAGGTCAACTACTATCAAAACCTAAGTCGAGAGTCGAGGGATTAGAGCATGTGTTGAGCTATGGTTAAGACTCAACGCTCATAGTTCAATATACGCCGCATGTTCACTAACGTAATCAGAACTACTGATGTGTCCTAGGCCTCTAATCAGAACTACATGGCATTGATGCTCATAGGTGGAGGTGTTGAACTAGAGGTCTTCATTGTTTGTAGTTGCTGAGTTAGTTGAGCCATCTGAGATGTAAGCAATGAAATAGCGTCAACTTTAAGTACCTTCTTAGTCAAACTCCTAGATGATAAGTGGTCATTGGCTGCGAGATTTGCTAGGAAGTCATAACCCTCATCAACTGCCTTGTCTAAAAAGACTCCTCCTGCAGACGAATCAACAGTACTCTTCGTCTGAGGCTGCAGACCACTATAAAAAGTCTGCGTCAGAAACCACTTGTCCATATTATAATGTGGACATTCCCTCTGTAGGTTTCTGAATCTAGTCCACGCATCCCTCAATGTCTCATCTGGCTCTTGGGAAAACGTGGCCAACTTGTTCCTGATTTCTGTTGTTTTGTGGGAGGGTAATACTCATGTAGAAATGCAGCAGAAATCACCGGCCATTCTGTCTCAGTGATATCGCTGAACCACCTCTGAGCCTTGTCTCTGAGTGAGAACTCAAATAACATAACTTTCAGCTGCTCAGGTGTGACTCCTTGATGTTTAACAGTCCTGCAGAGTTGTTGGAATCTCTGCAGATGGTTGGCCGGATCTTCAGAAGGATGCCCACTAAACTGATTCTGCTGCACCATATTAATTAGTGCAGGTTTGATTTCAAAATTGTTCGCAGCAATAGTGGGCATCTGTGGACCTGTGGGTATGCCTTCAGGATTAGGCACCCCATAAGATTTCAGTGACTTTGTCATTGGTAATGTAGAAATCTCTGAATCTGGCTTCTCTTGATCAAATTGTGCTCTAAGATCCCGAAGTATTGCTTCTGTGTCGGGATCTCTAGGAATAATATGAGTTTTCTTTTGATACCTGGACATATAAGAGAAAACGACAAGATAACCGTAAGAATGACCTCAATTGGAACGGGAGGTTCCAATGAGGGAAAAAGAAGTACGCTAATTAATCGAATAAAAACTAGAAAACTAGCCGTCTCCCCGGCAACGGCGCCAAAATTTGATAGGATTTAGTCGTATCACCTATTCAAAGATAAACCTACAGTCCTCTAACTAAGGTAGTCAGTGGAAGCAGGGTCGAATCCGCAGGGAGACAGAGTTTCTATATTAATATTCAATTAACTAACTACTTCAGATGAAAATATGGAGAATTAATTAAACTAATGAGTAAGCTAAGGAAGACGAATTAAATCGAGGATTTAACTATGGAATAAAAGCCTAGGGTATTAGGTCGGTCGACCATGCTTATACCAATCAAACAAGGTCAACTACTATCAAAACCTAAGTCGAGAGTCGAGGGATTAGAGCATGTGTTGAGCTATGGTTAAGACTCAACGCTCATAGTTCAATATACGCCGCATGTTCACTAACGTCATCAGAACTACTGATGTGTCCTAGGCCTCTAGTCGTAAGACGGATCTGTGCAAACAACTATTAACCACAAGCAATCAATGAAATTGGCCACAAACATCGATCACTAATTAAGAACAAACCACACCACAATCACTCTAATCAAGCCCTTAGAATCAATAGAAGTCTAAATAACAATCATGGTATAAACATGGCTTCCCTAACTAACACCCTAGAAAGAGATCTACTCACGCATAATTGAATTGACAATAACAAAGCTAATTGAAAACCATAAGAATTTCATCATGAACTAATCGAATAATAAGCAATTAAACTAGAACAATTGAGAGATAAGAATAAAGCAATAAGAAAGATGATTACCAAATTGACGGAAAGCAGGAACTTTAATTGAATTGAAATAGTATTCGAATCTCTTCTACAATGGAAAACTATGAAAAACTAGGCTAAGAGCTCTCTAAATGTTCAATAGAATAAAAGATACAAATAAAAACAACCTAAAAAGTATTTATAGTTTCTAAGAAAACAATAAGATAGAGTGGGGAAATAACGAAAAATCGCGTCCCCGTGTCGTCCGCCCGATCGGGCAAAGGGCCACCCGATCGGGTCTGGGAACAAGTTTCCAGCAGCGGCAATTATGGCTTCACCCGATGTGATCGGGCAACTTCCACCCGATCGGGGCCGCAACCCCAGCACCCGATCGGGCAAGACCACCCGATGCCATCGGGTGGACGTCTTCTTCAGCTCTCAGAAATCAGCCAGAATTGGTGAAGTACTGCTCCGCCCGATGCGACCGGGCAAGGCCACCCGATCGGGTCTGGGAACTTAACTTCTGGCCAAATTACTCGTACCCAATCGGGCAGTGGTTGCCCGACCCGATCGGGCGAAGCTCTTCTCTTTGTTGCCTCTACTTGGCTTCAGACGCCAAGTCTTTTGCATATTTCTTCTTCACAACGGGGTCCGAATACCATCTCGAGACCGCCAAGATGCCTCATAACCTTCCGCTACAGCGTGGTGATCAAAACGGCAAGTAAATAGGGAGTTTTTCCCTAAAAACCTGCAAAATGATATGAAACACACAAACCACAACTATATCGAAATGGTTAGCATAAATAGCTCCTAAGAGCGTCAATATCGCACAATTTAGCTTGTAAAGAAAGGGAAAAACTCTATAAGAAATCAATATATCACATACTGTTAAACTTGTTCGTACTCCTACTTGTGCCTCTAGAGTTAATTTGTCTCTTCTTGATGGGGAGTTTCTTGCTAATTCTAAAGACTATCGCGTAGTAGGGTTGATGCTTTACAATATTTGATTATAACTAGACCAGATATTGCTTATGTTGTTGATATGTAGTTCCAATTTATGCATGTTTCTCGTACTATACACCTTCATGCTATGAATAGCATTTTCAGCTGTATCTGTAGGGATTTACTGATTTTGGATGATTTCTACAGCAGAGTAATTCACTCACCATTCTTATTGCTAATTGATGCGGACTTGGATGGTTGTTCGGATAGTCGGCATTCTATCACTAAATATGCTATTTTGCTTGGGCAAAATTGATATCTTGGCTTTTTAAAAAGCAACTATTGTGTCTACTTATTCTACTGAGTAACGTGTTTTTGCCTACATAGCTGAAGAGACTATTGTCGTTCGCTAGTTTCTAGCGGATTGGTTATTTTCTTCGTCTTCATATTACTCTATATTGTGATAACATATTAGTTGCCTATTTGACTGCTATCTGTTTAGCGTGATCGGAGTAAGCACATTTATCTCCTACCACTTTGTATGAGAAATGTTTGCTACACGCGTACGTTATATTCCTGCACAGTTACAGGTTGCCGATATTATTAGGAAAATTTCCTTATGTACCCATGAGGTTGAAGCTAATAGCCAAAACGTCACTCTAGTTTTAGACTTAGCACAGATGCCACCGATATCACTATTTCTGACTAAAATGCCATTACCACTAACAGACTTTAACAAAAACTTCGGGGATGTTAACAAAAAGCTCCACGATTAACCATTAACACTTAGGAGATTAATCCCCTAAGTTTAAATTAACGTCCCCTAAGTTTTTGTTAACGACTGTTAGTAGTAATGACATTTTAGTCATAAACAATGACCCTAGTGGCATTTGGGCTAAGTCTAAAACCAGGGTTACATTAGCCATGTTTTTTATACCCATTTCTTTGGTTTTTGGGGTTTTTGGGAGTGTAACAATTTTTAGAAAACGGAGGGAGTATAATGCTTATAAAATTTATAGTTTTATAATCTAGTTGTATAAGCTTTAATCATTAATTTTCACTAACCCATATTAAAAAAATGTTATCATGTGTTTTGAAGATTTGGTTTCATGAAAAATCGCATGTGAGAGTCCCGCATTGATAATATTAGAGAGAGGTGTTTACCTAATAAGGTTAATGAGCTATTCCCGTATTGCCATATGATTTTATGGTGAACCTCCTTTGGTCTTGTAAAGTGGACTCTCTCTCCTCCTTATGGGGATGACCCAAGCCCATACTTAACAATTATCAGCCTTAGTCCTACCACTAGAATCTTGGTCCTTTAATGTAAACTCTGGGCCAATTGAAAAAAGAGAACTCACATGTGAGGTGGAGTGGAAGCTTTAGCCACATGAACATCACATGTGAGAGTCCAACACCAATAATATTGGAGAGAGGTGTTCACCTAATAAGGTAAAGGGGTTATTCTCCTTATTGTCATATGGTTTTAACGTGGAACCTCTTTTAGTCTTATGAAATAAACTCTTTCTCCTCCTTAAGGGCGCGGGTCAGGCCCAAACTTTGCAATGTGGAATCTTATTAGATTTATATCAATGTGTAGTCTTTAGATATCAATGATTATTATTAATGATCTAATAGCGTATTAAAGGTGGCGAAATTACAAGTGTTGCAAAACTTGCAACAATTATACAATCGAGAAAATGTGTATATATACGTGCATGTAATCACTCTACATCCTTATTATCAATATAGTTCACTTCCTAGAAAAAAGGAGAAGATTTCCAACTCCATATAGATGTCACCAATCATTTACATAAAACACATCCTGTTATTTCTCTTCCCCTTTTTTTTCTTTTTCCTTCTTTTTCTTTCCTCCAAAATTACACCATCTCAATTTTTCTCAATTTTCTCTACCTCTCGATCCCTATTTCCCCCCTCCCAATGTCCTTTCCGCACTAACACAAAGCAAAAGGCCTCCCAAATAAAAAAGAAGAGCTCGGAAAAATCAATCCTCCCTAGCAATGGGAGGTTGCATTTCAACCATACCCCCTAATGTAGCGCGAAATCTAAGAAAAAAAGGTGGGGGAAGGAACGGATCGAGGCGATCCATGTCCTTACCGGAGGAGCATAGTAGCACGGTGGGAAGGAAATCGAGGTCTTCATCGTACCATTCGCGGTTGATCAACGTGTTGTTGGACCCTTCCGTGCGGGACAACATAAAGCAAAAGTACAAGTTTGGAAAGGAGTTGGGAAGGGGGGAATTTGGGGTGACCTACCAATGCATGGAGCTCGAAACAGGGGCGAGCTACGCTTGCAAGACGATTTCAAAGAGCAAGCTTAGGACGGAGATCGACATCGAAGATGTTAGGAGGGAGGTCGAGATAATGAGACATTTGCCTAAACACTCCAACATTGTTGCCTTTAAAGAGGCTTATGAAGATAAGGAGGCAGTTTATTTGGTCATGGAGTTATGTGAAGGTGGTGAGCTCTTTGATAGAATTGTTTCTAGGGGACATTATTCTGAGAGAGCTGCTGCTCAAGTTGTTAAGACAATCTTGCAAGTTGTCAAGGTAACCAAATATCAATCATGTACATTGATTAAACTATCATTATCTTTAATTGTGAAATTGTCAAAGTTTTGGTAATTCGATATCATCTTTTTGTCCATGAAAAACAAAAAGAAACAGAGATAATATAATTTAATACTAGAAAATAATAATTGATTTTGATGAAGATTCTAAATAGAATTTATGTTTGTTTTGATATTATTATATGACATATAGGTATGCCATGAACATGGAGTCATACATCGTGATCTCAAACCTGAAAACTTCTTGTTTTCAAACAAAAATGAGAATGCTTCCCTTAAAGCCATTGACTTTGGGCTTTCTATATTTTTCGAGCCAGGTATTTTCATAACCATTAGACCATAATTAGTTAATTATAGGATAAACTTGCCTAAAACAATATTAGTATAAGAGCATGGAATGTTTGAAATTGATCATCTATTAATTCAATAGTTGGAAATTTCTTTCCCTTTTGCCCATATTAATTTGATTTTCGAATATTTTCACTCTTGTATGCCATTGACTATTAGAGATAAGGATATGAGCATACATCCGGGTGTACGATGAGCATGATACACCCAAGATTATTTGAACAAAAATTAAGGTGTATAATAAAAATTGTATAAGGATATAGATAGGAAAATATATCAAGATAGGGTTCTAGTATAATAAATTATCTTATTTTATTAGGTAAGTATATTGATTAATATTCTAGGGTTAGATTGTTTTCCAAATCATTAACTATATCTCAGGGAAGAGGGGTGGGACACCAAACTTAATGTATTGCCTAATTTACCCTTTGTTGTTTAATTAATAATTTACAGAAAAAAATAATTTATCATAAAAAATAAATAAATAATTAATGAGAAAAATTGCATAAATGAATCACCTATAATCATCCCACAACCACTACATTACAAAAAATAACTACCCACTCACCTACTCACCCAACCTCAATAAATAAATAACATAAAAAAAACTGATTCAAAATACCAAAACTACTATGATATAATTTTTGCACACATCGTGTACATATAAGGCTAGTATATATAGAGTTGTACTCTAATCATTAACAAGCCGTTACTCCTAAAACACTCTCCAATTTTTAACAAGAATTATTCAACGTGTATAATTTTGTAATCAAACATGGATAATCTTCCTCCTCGAATAAGAAATCATTATTATTAGAGATAACTTAAAACGTCTTATAATAATAATGAATTACTGTTATGGTGCTAGGTCAGCGGTTCAGCGAGATCGTGGGAAGTCCATATTACATGGCTCCAGAAGTTCTGAGGAGGAATTATGGACCTGAGATTGATGTTTGGAGTGCTGGTGTTATGCTTTACATATTACTTTGTGGAGTCCCTCCTTTTTGGGCAGGTAATTATATATTTTCGCCGTAATATAAGCTCCCTTTATTCTCTACTAGCCTTATATGCATAGGGTGAGTGGGTATTTATTTTTTGTGATGTGGTGGAATTGTGGGATGATTATAGGTGGTTTCTTTAAGCAATTTTTCTCATTTATTTTTTATTTATTTTTTATGATAAATTATTTTTTCTGTAAATTATCAATTAAACAACAAAAGGTAAATTAGGCAATACATTAAGTTTGGTGTCCCTCCCCTCTTCCCTTATAGTATGGAGATTAGTTGCAACCGTTTGAATTTATACAATATACTTCACTTTGATTAATATTGATAATTTATTTAATGCATATGGCTCTTACTTTTAACCATTCCTAAGGAGTTATCACTATCTTTTTTCCCCTATCTCCTTGGTCTAAGTACAAAAAATAAATGCCCCTTCAACAAGAACAAGATTTACACAGTTGAAGTTCGGTTGACATGAGCAAAATAACAAATAGAAATTTCTTAGAATTGAAAAATGAGTAAATCATTTAATTGACCACAAAATGGCGGAATTAGAGATTCCTAAGAATCTTAACTCCCTAGAAAATGGAAAAAATTACCTACTCAGGCCATGTAGGTAAGTAGAAATTCTCATAGAAATTTCCTTCCCTCATTATCAACCAAAAATTTAACCAATGAATTTGATTATGTAATTATTCCTATGAATTAAAACTTTATGGGAAGCTTGACTATCCATGTAGACCAAACGATCACTAAAATTGAATAACTGAGTTAAATGTGGAGTAGAGTATAAAACGGGAGTTAAAAGTAAATTATTTCCTATTAATTTAATTTAGTGATATTATTATATAGCATAATATGGGATAATTGATTTAAGCTACTAATTGACATACAGAGACTGAAGAAGGAATAGCGCAAGCAATTGTAAGAGGAGTAGTAGATTTTGAAAGAGATCCATGGCCAAGAGTATCTCCCCAAGCTAAGGATCTTGTCAAACACATGCTTCATCAAAATCCTTACAACCGTTTGTCTGTTGACGAAGTCCTAGGTAAGTCATTTGATCACAACTAGCACAATTTCTTGATCTGATGTTTGCGGAGCCCGACATTTGGGAGTAGGAGGAATGTTACGGGAATCCTACCCCAAATGCCCATAGTGGGATTTGATCCCATGACCTCGAAGTCATGAGATCAAACCCTTAACCACTAGGCCAAGTCAAGCTTGGTATGTTAACTTTTACTTAAATAACATTCTTTTATACGCAGCGCTTTTCTTGGTTGAATGTAAAATATTTATAATTTCGATTTATCGAGAAAAAACAAGAATGTAGATTAAATTATCTTAATTCAGATCATCAATGTGAGAATTTATAATGAATAGCTTGGAGTACATAGGGTTTGTTCCTTTCAACTTATTGTTTGCTTATCTGAACTTATTAGACCTTATTGGACCTTTTTCGACTATATTGGACCTTATTCGGCCTTATTAGAGCTTATTAAATCTTATTATCCTTATTACACCATATCTAAGTTAATCTGAACTTATAAGTACTTAAAATAACTTAAAAATATAGAACTATGTACTCTCAAGACGCAATCTCATTATTTTATTATTTTTCACTTACAAGCCCACTAAATATATACTACATCCGTTCCAAGTGTATTGCAACATACGGGGTTGGCACATTAATTAAGAAAAGCAAAAAAGTGGGCCATCTTCCCCACTTGCATCATGTGATAATAAGTAATGAAGAGTGAGAAAGGTTGCACATGTGATCTTTTTGGTGATTAAAATAGAAATGTTGCAATTAATATGAAATTGCCAAATAAGGTAAAGGTTGCAATACACTTGGAACGGAGGTAGTATGTATTAATAATGAGTTTATATCTTGTGTGTACGTAGCTCTATGTATTCTACCTAATAAATTGGCTCACAGAAAAAATAAAGTTAAAGAGGGAAAAAAACGAATATGATAAAAGGGAAGAAAATGTGTCCTTCATATTTTGGAAAAAGGGTTTTAGTTTTAAATTTAAAGAAAATTATTTTCCACTCTTTATAAGTCAAACAAAAAAAAATGAAAATGAAGAATGCTTTCTCCAAACTAAACAATTTGTTGTTCTTATATGAGAACGGGTTGTTCTTATATGAGAACGATATTAGTTTAAGCCGAATAACTTCCATCATACGAACCTTACTCAGTTTCTGATTTAATCGTCATATTCCCAGAGTTAAATGACATTATTAAGGTAACAATTAATATTGAAGGGTAGATATTTAGTGATTTACCCACTTTACTTCATCTACTTATTAACTTTCGATGTTGGACTCCATTTTTTTTAAATGCAGAGCACCCTTGGATGAAAAATGCCAACAACAATGCGGATATTCCATTAGGCCAAAACGTAAGAACAAGAATCAAGCAATTCTCATTGATGAACAAATTCAAAAAGAAAGTCCTCAGAGTAAGTCTTCAAAATTCCTACTTTAATTTGGTTATCTCATTAAACAAAATACTATTTTAATACATGATGATTCTATTTTTCCAAATAATAAACTTATGAAACTGTAGATTGTAGCGGATTCATTACCAGATGAACAAATAGATAAGCTAAGAAGAACGTTTCATATGATGGACACTGATAAGAATGGGAGTTTATGCTTTGAAGAGCTAAAACAAGGTCTTCTTAAGCTTGGACATACTCTTCCTGATTCTGATGTTCAAATGATCCTAGATGCCGTAAGTTTTTCTTTCCTTTTCTTTTCATTACTTCTAAATTTTCAAATATTATATGAAAATCCATAAGGAAAATCATTTATTTTATTTTTCCTCAAAAAATTGCCCTATTTGAATTTTTCTGGTCCAATATGAGTTTTTATTCAACTTGAATTTTATGGTCTAATATGAGTTTTTATTCAAAGAAGCTACTTTTAGAATAAGATGACACTAAACAAGTCAGTTTCCCAAGATCTTCATTGATTCAATTCTATATTTGAAATTGATGTTTTATTCCGTCGAAAATGCCCTATGTTTTTATTTTATTTTTTGAATTTATTGACAAAACTTTAAACATGTTGTCTCGTCATAATGAAAAATTGATATATTATGCCTTATCTTTGGTTGGATTCATAATATGAAATTTGATCGTATTTCCTAATATGTAATTAGAGATATTAATGATCACATTGTTAAAATAAGATAAGTATATTGTTTGTTTCTCCTCCATTTTATTATAGGCGGATATGGATGGGAATGGAACCTTAGACTGTGGAGAATTTTTGACACTTTCAATCCACCTTCAAAAAATGGGTGATGATGAACATCTTCGACGTGCTTTCAAATACTTTGATAAGGATCAAAGCGGCTACATTGAATTTGAGGAGTTAAAACAAGAGTTGTTTTCAGACGATGTTATGGATGGCACCAAAAGTGAGCAAGTCATACGTGATATTCTGTTTGATGCAGACTTAGATAAGGTGATTAATCGTCTTCTTCTATGTTTTAATCATGTAATTAACATGAAGAGGGTCTTACAAAACAAATGGACAACCATTCAAGTAGGGTACAATAAACAAGTCGAGCTCGAGCTTGCACTTTAAATTGAAAGTTGGGTTGAGGCTTGGCTGAAACCTCATTAAGACTCTATTCTTTTGGACTGAGCTCAAATTAGTTCAACGTTTTAGTTTCTTCCTATAGTTTTAGTGAAAATATTTTCATTTCACCTCAATCCAAAAGAACGGGCCCTAAGAATCCCAAACCTAGACATTTTATTTTGAACTTTTAATAAAGATGCAAGAGTAAATCATTGCCGATGATGTGAAAATTCTATCAAACAATCCATGGCAAGCATGCCAAAGAATAAGGGTTGAGTAAAGTATTCAGACAATATTTATATTCAACTCTACATTTAAATTTATCTGAAAAAATATAAGTTCGCCTAAGTTTAGTAACCCTTCAAATAAGTTATAATAAGTTAAACAAAATACAGAAGCTAATCACCTTAATCTCTCAATAACTTAGTATAAGCTCGACTCACATATACAAGCTTTCGTAATATGTATTGGAATTGTGTTTGAAAATGCAGGATGGTCGAATCGACTTCAACGAGTTTAAGGCAATGATGCATACAGGGATGGACTGGAAGATGTCTTCTCGTCAATATTCGAAGGCCATGCTTAACAAGCTGAGCTTCAAGTTGTTCAATCATTCGGGGCAACTCAAATGAATTCTGAGTCTATTTTTTTCCTTTTAATTTTTTTGAGGATTCGTAAATTATATTTTGGGCTGCTCTTCCACATTACAGGTACATAAGAGGAAATAGAATTTAACACTCAGTAGAAAATTAGAGATAATCATACATTATTTCACTAAATACTCTTTCTAATCAAATCCTCCTCCCCCTCCAAAAAGAAAAGAAAACTACGAGGGAAATTAATTGGTTTTTTGGTTATAGAGAGGCACAAAGGAAGATCTCTAGAATCGAGAGAGATACTCTAACCAACTGAACTATGCTCACTTTCGGGCAATCCAATTGCTTGGACTCAAGCAAAACAGGAACACTAGCAATATGATGCAAATAATAGTTTCATGGAAAATGATAACCAATATAACTTAGATATAAATGGGGAACATCTATTGTATGGCATAAAATCATTAATATAAATGGCATCAGCTATGTAGCACTCTCCCCATGCTTCTAAATTTGTGGCCCGTAGATACATATCGGGAAAACTGTGAGAATTGAGCTCTGGACAAGATCACTCTACTAGTCAACTTTTTAAAAAAAAATTATGTGGCACTCTCCCCCATCCGACGACCCTCAATGCACATCAAACTCATACAAGTACGAAAAAATAATTATTGCCAATTTAAAGCCTTATCCAATATCCACCATGATATTGAATGTTCTTTTCTCAAAATTAAAGATGATAAACTTTGTCTTTAATAGAGATCATGTATTGAACGCACCTCGTTTGAGTCGGAACAGATGAAGATATCCGGGGGGCGAATGCCTCAATAATTGACAGGGTGTACGAATCAAACAGTTTCTCCTACATATGCACAACTGAACATTCTTATTAAAACTGAATTCTTCCAGATAATGCTCCTCAGTCACAAGTCATAACAAAGGAGAGAGATAAAAATAGCTGCCTCAAAAATATGCACATCCTATTCCTGATCAATTGAGGTGCGAGGTTTCCTCAAAACGCTAAATCACGCATGTTTACACAACGTACGCCTAGATTTCTACATCATATGATTTGTGGCATAAAAAAGCACCCAATACTATCTACCTACCTGGTATAACTACGCTTTTCAGTGATATACAAAGAGGGAGAGACTCTGCTTTACAAGTAGTCTTGTAATGCCCTGTTCGGTTACACTTGCTACAGCGAACTGTATGTTTCTTCTGGTTAAGATCATCAGCACAGATTCTCTTGTTCTCTGGCCTGCCAGGAGGGCGACGGAATTTGGGTGGTCGGACCACTAGAATCTCATTATTTACCAGAGCCTCGCCAGCCCTTTTCAACTTTTCGATCTTCCTCGAGATAGGGTGCAACTGTGGTAGGTAAGTCTCCCGGTAACTTTCAACAGTGAAGTATTTTACTGTGAAAGTATATACATTTTTGTTGCAAGAAAGAAGTGCTGCAACAGCATGAGGACATGGAGTTCCGTATAGTTGCCAAAATTGACATGAGCAACAACGAGTTCCAATATTTACAATGTCTGACCGTTCAGCTGATATGACCTCAAATTCGACCTCATCAGACTGAAGCACTCGATAAGTAAATGCCAATTTAATGGCTTCTGCCATCCGTTTTTCAGTGGAGGGGGCTAAAACTGATGAACATGAAATACTCTTAGAGCGACGTTCTTCAAACAAGGTAGTCAGTTTGTTATGAATCCTCTCAATCACCTGAATAACAGGCAGTTCACGTACTTCAAAAATCCATTTATTAAATTCTAAAACATTTGAATAAAGATGACCATATCGTATCCCCTCAAAATGTAAAAGTGCCCAACTATGAGGAGGAAACTGTTGCAACCAATTGGCTGCCTCAGAAGAAATTTCCTCAATTTCTGCCATTTTTTCTTTAAAACCAATGATACTAGTTTCGTATGCAGCTTTCCAAAGGGCATGGCTGAGACTGGGGTTCTTAAACTCCCTGCCGATACTTTCAGTCAAGTGACGCATGCAAACAGCATGAAATGAACTAGGGAACTTCTTGATTGAAGCATCTACTATTGCCTTTGTCCCATCTGACATAAATGTAAATTGTGGCATACTTTGAGTATTCATCTCTAGTGCTTTATGTAGCTCAGACAAGAACCACATCCAGCTTTCGTCATTCTCCACATCAACAACAGCAAAAGCAAGAGGGAACAACCCGCCATCAGCATCGAAAGATGTGGCTGACAATAGGGTCCCAAGGTACTTGGTCTTAAGCTGAAACCCACCAAGCCCTACTATGGGTAAGCAACCATTCAGGAATCCATAAATGGATGCATAAAAAGAAACAAAGAGATATTGAAACCGGTTATCTCCACTGGTAGTATAAACCTTGGCAACACTTCCTGGGTTTGATGTCTGTATCTGATCACAGAAGGAAGGAAGAAGGCAGTACCCCTCTTCAGAAGAGCCATAAATTGCTGCAAGACCCCGCTCCTTGGCACGCCAAGCCTGTTTGTAAGGTATTGTTATTCCATATTGATTATGAATATCAAGCAATATATCTTTCGGCTTGTAATTTATATTATCCCTCAGTCGCTCCTCTATGAAACTCACAATCCAATCAACAGAAGCTTGGTGATGCCCAATCTGAGCATTGCAGCCACACGTATGAGTAGGTACCAAACTTCGTATGGTGAAAGCTGGGGAATTAGATGTCTTAACAGCACGAATACGCCATGGACATTCGTCAGAAGCACATTTTGCAATATAACGTACCAAATCACTTTTAATCACACGGAGCTCAAAGTGCTGTGTAATAGCAGCTTCTTTAATTGCCTTCCGGAAGGCTTTAACATCAGGAAATTGCTGACCAATGAAAAAGTAGTGGTCCTCCATGAATTCCCTAACTTAAGCAGTTCGTCATTACAACTACAGGCCCACATGAAAATCATCATTAGAAAGCAAGGATCTTGAAGCAGCTCCCAACAGCCATAAATAGATCAGCATCTAGACCTTCAAGATGACAAAGGTAAATTGAGATTAATCTTTTGAACTCGATACCTAAGCAGTTGGAAGTGAAAAAGACTTTAATATAGCAACCAGACTATAACACTTCATATATAGATAAATTCAACATATACCCATTGTTTTTTCGATTTCTACATTATACCTCAACCCTTTTGAAATTTCACACGGTACCCTTAAAAATACCTTTTTATTGCACAATGCCCTCATGATTAGCTAGGCGATGTAAGTAGAGGAAATAATCTAACTTACACCTATCTTAGGTAATCATTTAATTTCCCAAAACTTGAAATAGGTATATTATTAGATTAGGTCCCCTAGATTACATAAAGTTCATAAAATTACAGAAAATTTGCGGTGACTTGATGGAATTTTATAAAGGTTGGGGTAAAATGTAGAAATCCAAGAACACAAGGGTATAGCATAGTAAATTCCTAAATTCAAAACATGTAGTGCAGTAGTGCTACTAAATCAACTTTTGACACTCTTCACATAAAGCCACTTTGACCTTCTTTTAATGTTTATACATAAGGAAAAACATAGTCATGGAGCATCGAGTTAGATTCGTCTCGATGTATCCTTTCAATATATCAACTTTCTACAACTTTTATTTATACACAATTCTAAATATTAGTATTCAAAGTTGTGCAATGGCAAATGTGTCAAGCACTTTGGATACAACTAAAGAAGATGGAGGAAGTAAAATCCCTATTGAATGGCGGTCTTGTTTGAGTTACTCACCAGCAAAAGATTCCAGCAAAGGCATTTACCAATTGTCAATCAAATATCAAAGCCAAAACTTTATTGTTTTCCTTAAACGAAATAAATCACAACACGGTTTGGTCCTGAATGCGAATGCAGGCACTATTGCAAGCTACAAGATTAATTAGCAAATAGCCTAGGACAGGAATTAACCAACGATTATATTCAGATAATTCATTTTAGTCCGAATTTCCTGTCTGTAACTCAAAAACCCAAAGGATATTCACTAGATGGGTCCCAAGTCAGAGAAATATAGGTTCGAGTGTTTACTACAAGTTTATGCTAAATTGTATCTTCCAAATTCCTCGCATTGAATACCAAGAACTTCTTATTCCATCAGTGTGTCCAAGAATCTAAACACTAAGAGATGTTTGTCCAAACTAATGAACAATAGCAAGGAGCGGCAAGGTTCCACCCCCACCCCCACCCCCTCGCCCGATACTCTGCTGACAAACTTGCAGTGTAATGTCATCTAGAGTTAATATTGACTCCTTTTCTCTGTCACGCAGTGAAAGTAAGTAGATACTTAGGTCTGAATCATACTTCGATTCTGGCAGACTTTGCACATCAAAATTCAGCTAAACAAAATATAAATCACAATACCGCATGATTCTCAGAGGATGCAAGCACTGATAGCCAACAAGACTAACTGCAAACCAACCATAACTTATTGTACAAAAGGCAGACATATTATGCAGCTAGACAACTTATATCAAGCCAAATTCTCTGAATCCAAACTTCAATAACCCAAATAAAAAAATGGAAGATTGTCTTTTTTAAATAAGAAAAATAAGATACGAAAGATCACCAAAATACCTATTCAGCTATTCTTAAACTTGCACACATCATTCATCCCCAAGTCAATATACGTCTAGCTTGTACAAAGAATCACCCCCGTCTCCATCAATCCATTCTCTTTTATTATTTTGATTGAGGGAGGACTAAGTTTCGAGAGCATGAATTCATTTACCAATCCATAAAAAAATAGAATTGTGTACAGTATAACCTATAGCAATGACTAAAAGAAAACAAGAGAAAAATTTCAATACCTTATCCACATATATTTAAGTTAAATGGTTTGAAACTCGAATCGGGTCATCCTTAATTTCCATTTACAACCTTAACGGAGTGCCAACTAAAGCTTAAACACTAAAATCCTAATCTCATAGCTTCTATTCAGGTCAAAAGAAACAACCTTTTTGGGGTTAAAATTTTTAAACTCAAATTGGGTCATGTCCCATTTCAATTGTAAACTCACAAACAACTGAGCGGACCTAACATTTTAGTATCGGGGTGTCGATTATAGATTCTGAAATTGATAACTTAGTTGCAACTTGCAAACTCAAAAACTAACACAACACTTTAGAGAGAAAGGTGGAAAAGTAATTTTTAATTTGGGGTGTCATGCCATATTACAAGTCTGAATACCTGACAATTGTATAATTTCATCATTGCTGTAACTAAAGATTAGGGGGAACCCAGAAATGACTAGAAAATCTAATAAATAACTGATACCCATTTGAATTTGAGATTCGAATTTGGTTTTTCTTGAAACAATTAGGTTGCAGATGAAAAGAGAGTAATATTATGTAAAGTTTAGCAAGAGTGAAAAAAGGGACAAAAGACGTACCTTGGAACTGTTGAAGCTGCCGTGGGAGGAACAGCGGTTGCTCGGGGCGACGAAGACGAAGACGTATAAAGTATTCGAGCGAGCTGCAAGCCTGCAATGAGACATTTAACGATTAAATGTTATTGTAACATTTAGGCTATGTTCTCTTCGTCTGAATTTTTGTTATCTTGTCTGATTTGGTCTGAACTTTTTTGATTTGATCTGATTTGAACTTTTCTTATCTGGTGTGAATTTTTCTGATCTGATCTGATTTGATCTGAATTTTTCTGATATGATATGATATGATATGATATGATTTGATTTGATTTGGTTGGATGCTTGTGTTGTTGCAAGCTGTTTGGAAATATTAGTTGGATGCTTGTGTTGTTGGAAGCTGTTGGTTGTTTTGGTTGATTATGGTTTCTGTTGAGCTTGACTTAGAGTTAAGGATGATGTCAATTTGATGAATGATGACTTATGAATAGAGAAAGCACTTTTGTTGTTCCTTGGTTTGTTGTTTTATATTGAGTCCCCCTCTTTTTGAAATCACTCCCTAATCCATATGATGAAGGACTCACCAATAACTCGAAGTGAGTCAATGATTTGCTCGGCATTGTGCCTTGAGGTGTAAATGAATTGATCTCCTTCATGAGTTACATGTTTCCCTGATGGATTTTAGAAGGTCAAATGATGTCTTAACATGATTGATTGTTAATGTGGTTATTTGCTACTTCATAAATGCCTCAGTCCTTATAACTTAAATAAACAATAAAAATGCTCTAAATAAGGAACATAAGTGAAATTAGAATAAGCATAATGATTCATAGAAACTGCATTTACAAACCTACATTCCTCCATTACATTTACAATTCTTAGGTTTGGTTTGCAGTTTACCAAAACTTCCTACTTCAATGCCATGACAATGTATATACCAAAAAAACATCTTTCAAACTGTTTTCTTCCTACTTCAATGCCACTTTGATCTTCTTCCAAAAAAGTGTTTTCTTCCTACTAGTTTACCACTTTCATCTTCTTCCAAAAAACTGTTTTCTTCTAAAAAACTGATTTCATCTCAAATAATGCAAACATACCATTCACTTTACTCTTCATCTTGTAATACCTCATTATCAAAGTACTCAATATCTTCATTTTCATTTGATAACTTCTCATTCAAATAATGCACAGCTTCATCCACAATAACTTGATCAATTTGGACATTTTTAGGGAGAAGGCCCAACTTTTCCAATCTTGCTTTTCCATGATGAGGGTTCTTGTAATTATTACCTCCTTTCACCTTCAAAATCTCAACCATAACCCACTGTAATTGCAACCATGTGTATTTCAAAATATTAGGATCAAATTTGTCATATACATCTTTCACATTTTCAATGAGCTCATCTATGTTCTTAGGAAAAGTTTGATACATTAAAGCTTGTATGGCTCTAAAGAACCCTAAATCAAGAACAATTAAATCTGGGGATTGAGGTGTCTGTTGAACAGGGCCGGCCCTATGGGTGTGCAAGGTGCGCCGTTGCACAGGGCCCCCGAAAACTGAAAGGCTCCAATCTACTGCTAGAGTTTCCTAATAGCCATATTACAGTACTGAGTATCACTAAGAGAAGCAAAGCTTAGTGGTAAGCGCTCCGAATTATGAATGCCGAGACCAAGGTTCGAGTATGGGGAAAGCTAAATTCCTGAAACCTTACCTAATATTTTTGTTTTTTGTGCAAATTCACGTTCACATCATTTACAATACAATCTTGCCTTTTAGTTTCATATTTACTTTCTACCTTCCTTTTAAGTTTTAAAACCTTTAATTATTTTTTCCACATTCTTTTCTTATCCTATTTTTTTTTTATTTTCAATTTCTTTATTATTCCACCTGACTTCCCCCATGTAAATTAAAATTTAATGCGCTACTTCTTTTATTGAAGTTCAAGTATGTATTGCGTCGAGGCCATGCTTCGAGTTCTTTTGTTGTTGTTATGATCTAACAGTTCAAGACAACTTGGGTGTGGAAAGAGGTTAGTAAATAGAAAAGTCTATAAGGTTTCATAACAAGCATTTTATCCTCAATATGTCATCATTAATCTTGATAAACAAGATGTAGTGGAGAGATGGATATAGATCTGTTTCTTCCATACTTTAAAAAATAAATAAATATAATCTCATTTACTATTTCTTCCATACTTAAGGTTTGGGTTTAAAGCTACACATAAATAATGTATGTACTTTTTAATGTATGAAAATAACATCGATATAATACTAAGGGGGTAGTGATACGTGGCGTAGATTTCTTGCACACGCGTTTAATAATATATATTGAGATATTGATGTCAATGTATATGGCTTCTAGAAAGTCACATGTGATGTATTTTGTTTAGTTTGATTTGTATACTCGTATTTTAATGTAACTTTGTCATTTAGGGCCCCCGTAATAAAATTTAGCACAGGGCCTCTAAATTTTACGGGACGGCCCTGCTGTTAAATGAGCTTGATATTGAACCCATTCTGAGTGGCTGCTGTCATGAATGCCTCATCATTTCCTTGTATGTGAGGCCTTGCATTGTCCTGTTGGATGAATATTTCTTTGGACAGACCAGCAGGCCATTTACTCATTATAGCTGGGAGTACATGCTGTATAACCATGTCCCTGATGACCTTCTGAGTGATCTTTTCAACAACCTTGGTTTCTATAGTGCCCTTTTCTCTGTTTTTGCTGTTTTTTTGCTGCCACCTTCTCTACAAAAGGAAAGATACCAAACTTGCCATCATGAATTAGATTACCTTGAGCATCATAAATTAGTTTTGATGTCACCCCCATAAACATGGCTTTAATCTTGAATCTCTTGGACTGGCAACACCTATATGGATCATCTTCTCTTGGCAATAAATAAAATCTTCTTGTATCTTCTCATCTATGTGTATTATGTTCTCCATGTCTATAAATGTGCTTGTTCTGTGGGTGTGCCAGGCAGAATGTGTGATAGAACCCACTTCATTCTCTCCAATTTGTGAGTCTCTGTCAAACTTGGATGATTACTACTTGTATGGCTTCTTAGTTTCCCCTTTTTGATCTATAAACTGCTGAAGGAGACACTTTCAGTGCCCCTGCAAAGCATCTAACTGAAGTGCGTAAATTTAGGGGCACTGATTGGAGAAACTCCCCACTATATTCTTTTGGTCTCCTCCCCACAGTCCCCTTTTTTCTTGACCTGACATCAATGACATCACCCGTAGCTCTCTTTTTGCATGCTCTTTTCCATAATCTTTCTATTGTGTATCTTGAAACACCATACTTCTGTGCTGTCTTCTTCATAGCACCATACGGTAATGTTCCTTTCTCTTCCATACATAACAACTCATCTATAGCTTTCCTTCTGTTGTCATGCTTCATCTCTGGTTTAATATTTTTGTTTTGTGCTTGTTCTGTGTCAGATTCTGGTTCAAAGGAGATTTGAGTGTCGAAGTTGGGCACCATTTCTTCAAGAAGTTGTAGGTATTACTCATCCCAGTCCTCTTCATCAACAACGTGATTGTAGATTTCCCGTGCTGCCTCCATTTTGCCCAGATGCAGCAGTTGAATATGACTTCTTCAGAATTTCTTTTTTAGTGTTTGGTGGGTGTATAATGTGCTGTGTGTGCAGTGAATGTGTTTAGGGAGAATATTCTCTACCTTATGTGAGCATTAAGGTTGGTAGGAATACTTAATTTTTTGGGGAATGTTTATAACCCTTAAATAGGGAAAACTTGGGTTTGGTGGGTTTTGAAAGTATTGTTTAAATGCTTTGAAATTTTGGAGGGTATCCAAAATTTTTGGTGAGCAAACTGATGTAGAAAGCTCAGATTTTGTAAAGGTGGAAGTGTTAAAGGTGAATGAAAAAGGCAAATCAGTATGTACTTGCAAAAATTTGGAGGCAAAAAAAGTGGTCCCCAGCAGTTTGGGCGCCTAAATCTGATGTGGTCCCCATCAGTTTTTTTCCCTCCATTTCACATGGGGACCACTACAATTAATCTTTTACACTTAAACATACTTAGAAAATTTTGCCTGGGAGTCCGTTTTAATAACAATGTGGCATCTATTTTGAAACGGAGGAAGTATAAGATTTTAAGAATTTTTTTATTTAATTTTATAATAATTTAAAATATTTGTTTTTGATGTATAACATGGTAATGAGCACGTATTTTGAGACGATATTTAATCACGTTTTTCGGACTGAAGACGATTAAATGTTTTTGATATATAAAGGGCGTGTGGCGGCGTCCGTTTTTAAAAAAAAAACGTCAAACGCGATTAAATATCGTCTCGAAATATGTGCCCATTACCATGTTATATATCAAAAAATATATATTTAAAATATTGTAAAATTTAATTTTAAAAAATATTTAAAATCATAAACATGATTTGATTGGTCAAAGTATAGATTAGTAGTATAATTATTTGAATTTGTAATTGTTGTTTTATTTTACCGACTAGATATTCACTATTACATCATACATATAAGCTACAAAAAGCTACAAGATATCAAAAAATTACAAAGTTCTTTACAATACTGGAGTATTATTTAAGGTACAACATTGTCGTTACGTTACATGTTAAAGATAGTTTCGCGGTTTGTGGTGGGGTTTGATCTATAAACATTATAGACCAACCCACCACAAATCGTGGTTTGGTTGCACACATCAACCCATGTTTTAAGTAATTATTATTATAATTACTAATTATTATTAAAATAGTAATATTAATTTACTTCTTAGACATTATTGTTATTATATCATCATCATCAAGTATTAATATATTAATACTAATAATTACTCATTATTAATTATTATTATTATCAATAATTATTATTTTTAAAATTTAATTATCATTATGATTACTATTTATTTATTTATAACTATCATTATTTAATAACATCAAATTTAATATTATCATTAATCATTTGATATTATTCTAAATTATTAATTTAATTATTATCACTTAGAATTATAATTACTTATTATTAAGAGTCATAATAATTACAATTTAGTTATTATTTATATATCTATTACAATTTAATTTAATTCAGTTCAGTTCAGCTTTAATAAGTTCAGTTTAATTCAGTTCAATAACTAGAATTAGACGAAGAGAACAATCCCTAATACTATGTAACATGCGAGACCAATTGATTTTTATCACTTATACTACATCCGTTCCAAGTATATTGCAACATAGGGGGTTGACGCATTTATTAAGAAGACCAAAAAAGTGGGACATCTTCCCCACTTGCATCATGTGATAATAAGTAATAAAGAGAGAGAAAGGTTGCACATGTGATCTTTTTGACGATTAAAATAGAAAGGTTGAAATAAATATGAAATTGCCAAATAAGGTAAATGTTGTAATACACTTGGAATGGAGGTAGTATTAACTAAGAAAACAATGTTACTTAACAATAAAGTCCCACTCGAGTTGGACTTGTAAAAAACATATAATTCAAGTTAGATACAATGAAAATTTATCAGATATAAATATATTGAAGTCAGCTCGAATTTATAAAATACCAAAAATTATCCAAACAAATTTAAATTTAATCATATGTAAAACAAATGTACTAACATGCTCGAGTTTAAATTACGATACACATCATGTTCGATTGAGTTTAATCTCTTTTAAGTAATCCGAGTTAGTTGAAAATATTGTGTAAATATAATAAGATATGTCCTGGGCATTGCCCGTGTTAGAAGTTAGTATACTATATAGATAGATAGTACTCCCTCTGTTCCCAAATGTTGTTCCCATTTCCCGATTTGGTGTTCCTTTAAGTTGTTCCTATTTAAAATCTTTCTAAATTTAACCCATCTAAAGTCAAATCACTTTACAATTTCATTGGTTGAAATAAAAGGATGATCTTTATGTTTTGCATGGTAAGTTGTAACTTCTTTGCATTGATGACTTTTTTTCACTTTTACTATGCTTTGGTAAGATAAATTTCAATAATAAACCTATCAATATGTATTCATTAATGTCATTTCATCAAAGATTCTTTTTTCTTAATCCTCTCCCCGATTCCAAATGGGAACAACATTAAGGAACGGAGAGAGTATATCACTAGTTGTGGGGTTTTCCCACTTCGTAACTACACTTGTAACCAAGGAATTTGCCATTTAGTGGTGTTCATAAGTATACTCTAGATCTGGAGCAATAAAACGAATATCCTCTCCGAGATTGAGATATTTGGCATTTTCTGATCAGATTTGGATCATGTTTTAAACTTTTCCAAATATCTGAAATATCTGAGGCATGTAAAGAAATCGATATTTTTCGGAAATCCAAATAGGTATCTGAAATATAGTATCGATAAACGGATATGCGAAAAAAATATGATGAATCATTTTATTTAAAAAACCTGATTTAGGGCCTGTTCTTTTCGGTATAATTCAGTTGAACTGAATTAAACTGAACTGATTGGAGCTGAACCGAACTGAACTGAATTGATTGGAGCTGAACTGAACTGAATTGAATTGAATTGAATTGAATTGAATTGAATTAAATGGAATTGAATTAAATAAATATATAAATAATATTCAAACAATAATAATATGAATATTAAATAAAAGTTATATTGATAAGTAATAATAATGAATAATAATAATAATAATAGTATTTTGGATTTTTTTAAATGATAGTTATTAATAAATAATATTAATAATCATAAATTATTATTAATAATAATAATAAGAATAAGAATAATTAATGATTATAATGATAATTAATAACAATTATTTTATAGTCTTTGTATTAATATATTAATACTTGATGATGATTATATAATAACAATAATATCTAGAAGTAAATTTAAATTACTAGATTTAATAATGATTTGGTCGGACCGTGCAAAATTGCATCATAAACCGTTTTGACGTGATTTGATTGGTTTATACTTTTGACCTAAACCATGTTCCTCCCTAATGATAATAGTAATAATAATGAGTAAAGCTATAATAAACAAAATAATAGATAGATATAATAATGATAATACTTAATAATATTGATATAAAATTAATAATAAGAGTAACTAGTAAAATAAATTAGACCAACATAATAATAATATTTAACAAAATGGTTATAAAAGAATGGAGCTGAACTGAACTGAACTGATTGGAGCTGAACTGAACTGAACTGAACTAAAAATAAACTGGGGAGAAGAGGCCCTTACAAATTTTCCTTCCAAAAAAGATAGGATAATCCGATGAACCGATATCTGAAATTCAGGTATCCAATTTTTTCAGATCGTATTTGGACCGCCTTCTCTCTATCCAAAATGAATCCCTTAGTTCTCAACTTTTATTATATAGGCACCATTTTTTTTTCTTCTCATTATTCATTTGGTTGTCTATTTTTACTCAATTAAAAATGTTCATTAAAACAATGAGCAAAAATTTATTTTGGATATATCATGTTCATTTTATACCAGAATATATAAAGTGTACGTTCTCTAGTTAGTAGTTACAGCGATCTCGTTAAATCGTTATGCAAAATTCAATGTGGATGAAGGAGTCAAAAGGTTTATAGTCAGCTGAAAGAAGTATGTCGAAAACGAAAGAACATGGCCTCCATGTTTTATTTTTGTCTTTTGAAATAAAAAACAGAATGTTTATGGGTTTATAATTCATGGCCTCCATGTTCTAATGCTCAATTGACAATATGAGTCATTTAATCATCTTCTTTTTTCTTCTTTTTCTACTCCTAGTAACTAAATAATGTAATCGTTAATTTGTGATATTGAATTGCTCATTTATATAACTCCGTCCTTTGTTTAATTGTTTCCTCCCTATTTTTCGCAGATAGATGGTCAGTTACTGGGGTTATAGGGATGTCAATGGGATATGATAGATGCGGAGGATGGTCCCTCCATAGTTCACACTCATATTCGCCTAAAAATGTCATCCCCATTCCTATCCCATTACTCATGGCGGAGGATGATTTTATCCCCATCCCCACAACCCCTTCCCAATGGGTATGCACTAACTATCCCCACCCCATTATTCACATAGATCTCCGCACTTGTCTCATACCTCCATGCCCTTCCCAATATCCTTCACACTCATCCTTGTATACATCCCTATATTATTAAAGTATGTATGCATGTTAAAATAAAATTAGTCAATTAAATACTCCCTTCGTTTCACATAAATTGTTATACTTCTTGTTTTCACGCATGCTAATGTAAAGTTTTGAGCGTTAAAATCTCTAATCGGGTATTTGTAAAAATTACAAAAAGTAGATATTAATTAAATACATATGAAAACAAATCCAACAAGACCCCACATGACTATATTATTTCTTACATTTGTATTACAAATAAGGGTCAAAATAAACTTTGTGAATAGTCTTACTATGCAAATGTAACAATCTGTATGAAACGGAGGTAGTATATTACATACTAGATAATATGTACTTATAAGGCGGGGATGGAGCAACTACAATTGTACACTCGGCCATCACCCATGACAGAGATAATTTTCATCCCTATCAGCGCCTCATCACTCATGAAACCTTCTCCATCCCCGCCTAAAAAAAAGATGGAACAAAGAAAAAAAACTCTCTTTAATTCTCTTAGCTTTTTCACTTCTTAATTTTTTACGCTATTTACATACCGTGGAAAGTGAAAGTGTAACCAACAAAAGAGAGAATATTATTATAGGCTAAATGATTGTAATTATCTTGATTTATATGTTAAATAATCAAATCTTTATAATTTTCTTAACAAATACTTCGTTTATTTTTATGTGTTACCAAACTACTTGGTATATAGTTTTAGGAGCGTGATGAACTAGATAAATGATTTAAATTTGTTAAAGATTAAAATCATATATAAGGAAGAGTGAGAAAAATTCTTGAAAAATTATTTTGTTTACAAGATGATCTTTGCTTTATGTGAAAGTCAAACTTCACATGAAACCTTAATTCATCTTCCTTCCGTTTGTTTTTGATTGTTACACTTTCGTTTTTAGAACGTTTCTATATTTCAATTTCCTACACTTTTGGGGCCCACTGTCCTTTTGTTTTCCATTAAACACAATAACATTCTCTCTCTTACTTTGTCTATTCCTCAACCAACTTTATCTATTCTCCAAACAATAGTTGCATATATTTCATCAATTTCCTTGGTTATCCTGAAACAAGCCGTAACAATTAAAAAAAAATGGAGGGAGTAGGAAGTAAGCTCCTTTTTAAATTCATGAGAAATTGGTTAAAGTATATGGTTGACGTAAGGAAGAGAATTTCTACTTACCTAGGAAACTTAGGTAAGAAACTTCCTCCGTTATATGTGAAGTTGAAATTCCTCGGAATTTGTATTTCTCCCATTTTGCCATTTTTCTAATCAGACTCATTTCTTAATTACAAGGAAAATCTACTTCCCATGTCTTCTCATGTTAATCAAACAACCACGTAGCTTACACACGTTTCTTAAGCTATGTATAAATGAATTCGATAGCACTTAAAAATGGAGAAAGTCTTAAGAGTTAACAGTTAAGAGATGAAGAACAGAAGAAGAAGTAGATAGGAGAAGATGATGAATTGAAGAAGCAATTCGTGGTGTAACTTTCACAAACCGTGAAAGCCCCATATTTATAACCAAATATTTATAGCCAAATGTTACTATGCATAACACTATTCAAGTACAATACATTATTTACTATAACTATTTTCAATACCCCCCTTTAAATAGTTATTGTATTATAAGAAATGACTCGTTAAAAACCTTGCTAGGAAAATCGAGTGGGAAAAATCATAGCTAAGGGAAAAAGAGTACAATTCATAATATATATTTTGAAAACTGCCTCGCTAAAAGCCTTGCCAGGAAAAACCCAATGGGATAAAAAACCTAAGAGAAGGGAAAAAGAGTGCAGTGCAATATAATACTCCCTTGAATTTAACATATGTCACTTAGGTGAGGTATTCCAACTTTATACAGTACACCAATTCTTCGAATCTTTTCGTTGGAAGTGCTTTTGTGAACAAATCGGCGAGATTGGAACAAGATTTGATCTGTTGAACATCAATTTTTCCTTCCTTATGGAGATCATGTATGAAGAAGAGTTTAGGTGATAAATGTTTAGTTTTGTCTCCTTTGATATATCCTTCATTCACTTAGGCAATGCAAGAAGTGTTATCTTCATAGGTTACGGTTGGTTTCTGTGATCGGCCTCATCCCACATCCTTCTTGAATCTGGCTAATCATTCGTCCGACCTCATAAAGGGCAATCAATTTTGCGTGGTTTGAGGAAGTCGCTGTTAGATTGTTTGTTTGATTTCCATGATATTGTTGTACCTCCATAAGTGAAAAGATACCCGATATGCGATTTAGCCTTTTGTGGATATGATATGTATCCGGCATCAGCGTATCCGATGAGTGGTGCAATTGATTTTTATTGGTAAAATAATGCGAGGTCCCGTGTTCCCCGAAGATAGCGAAATAAGTTTTTTTTTACACCGCTCCAATATCTCTTTGTTGGTGAATTACTGTATCTGGCTAACAAGTTTACTGAAATTGCAATGTCAGGTCGTGTGTTGTTAGCCAAATACATTAAGGCTCCAATTGCACTTAGTTATGGTACTTCCGGGCCAATGATTTCCTCGTCTTGTTCTCGCGGTCAAAATTGATCGTCTTTAGCATTTAAATATCTAACTATAATTGGAGAGCTTATTGGATGAGCCTTATCCATATAAAAGCGCCTTGGAATTCTTTCTGTGTCGTTTGATTGATGAATTTTTTTTTTATCTGTTAAGTGTTCAAATTGCAATCCAAGATAAAATTTTGTCTTTTCCAGATCTTTCATCTCGAATTCATTCATAAAATATTTTGCAGTAATTTCTAGTTCTCTAGGGGTTCAAATGATATTTAAATCATTTACATAAACTGCAATTATGGCAAAACCTGATTGAGATAGTTTGATGAATACACAAGGACTGATTTGGTTATTTTTGAATCCTTCTTTCAATAGGTATTCACTTAAATGGTTATACCACATTCTTCCGGATCGTTTTAATCCATAAAGTGATCTTTTTCATTTTATGGATAGCATTTCTCTCGATTTGTGTTCTTCTGGTAATTTCGGTCCATCTAGGACTTTCATGTAAATGTATGTATCGAGTGATCCATATAGATATTGTTGTAACAACATCCATTAGTCGCATATGTAGTCCTTTAAAGCCATCATGCTTTTCAAAAATCTCAAAGTTGTTGCATCAACAACTAGGGAATATGTCTCATCATAATCAACTACTACAACAAAAAGGAGCTTTCGTGGCAATTTTTTTGGCTTTTCGTGGAGAATATTTTTGCCGCGAAAACCTTTAGGATCAAATGACTATTCGTCACGTGATCCATTGTCTCTATAGCATACAGAAGCGATTTTCACAATCGCTGGGGTAGGCCAAAATAATTGCCGCGAAAGGGTTGAAACTATACCAGTGATTATTGTGGTGATTACAATCGTCACTAATTCCCTATTTTTACTCTACCCCATTTGGTTTTAGCATCAATTGTAATCACCACTAATTTCAATATGCAACGATTGTAATTGCTACTAAAGACAATGATTTATCTTTGGTAATTACTATTGTGTCAATTGAAATTGCCACAGAAGACATGATTGTCATTTCTTTTGATTCTATTGAATCGATTACAATCGCCTCTAAAGAGACTAGTAACATATGACTACTATTCTTATATCGATTATAATTGCCACTAGTGATATGAATTATAGCTAAATATTCCCAATCATATTGCCGATATAAAAATGTGCACAAGTGTCTGAATAATAATCTCAAAGACATCAAAGAGGTAGTCTAATATCTGTCACACTATATATAATATAATAACTTCAAAGTTAGCAAAATGTACATTGACATCCTTATATCAATTGGGTCTAATATCTCCATAATTACGTACAAACCAAATGTTACTTATGAATAGAAAAAAAATCTTCCTAATTGTTGCATATGTTCACCATAAAGGGAGTCGGGTAATGTTTCACCTTTTGGAAGTGCCTTTTTGAGCAACTTAAGTAATTCACTAAATGATTTATCAGACCATCCAAATGAAGTTTTAATATGATACAGATGCAAAAGGAATGATAGTTTGGAGTATTTTTTACACCCTGGGTACAACTTGACTTCGAGATCTTTTAACAACTTGTTAAACATATCAACATTTGGCGTGAATTCCTCATCTAGTTGTTCTATATCTACCTCATCACCCCCTCGATCCTCTATGTTAACATCGTCATTTAGATTTTCATCATGAAATCCAAAAATATCCCCTAACATTTGGGCCACATTATCACAACCACTCAGATGGTGTTGATGTTGATCCTAATTCACTATTACCAAACCATTTCTCAAAGTCACGCATAGGACCGTTTATTACTAGGTGCTCATAAACTTCTTTCTCATTACGCCTATGATAGCGTACACATTTAGAACAAGGGCATGCAATTGTCCCATCACAAGCACCTTGAAATGCAAGTTTAACAAACTTTGTCAACTCCTCTTGGTATTCGCTACTTCCGATATCACAATCCACCCAACTTTTACGCTTTCGATTATCCATAAGAATGCCCTGTCGTATGCCGCACTAGTATTGAAGAGAAAACAACATATAATGTAATTTTATTTTTTAATATATTTTGTACCACACTTACAAGAAATTAGAAGTTCATTTAGATAAATATAAGTAGTAAAAGAAGAACCTATATTTGACAAAAAACATATTATATAAGAGCTATGATGTTATATCATACTACCATGATCTTATCAGTTGTAAAAACAAGAGGAAATTGGAGGTGATCAAGTTCAATCAGATGTAATAAGATACACCCTTATTTAATTAGTATCATATTTCTATAACTTTTACTTCAACACAATTACATATATCATCATTGAAATTGTTTATGAGTAATAAAGAACGGCGAAAGTATATTACTAGGTGAGTGGTCATATTCACTCTCAAGTGTTCTCTCATATTTTAAATGCCCTTAAAATCGATCTTTAGGCCCATGTGCATATTTCACCAAATTATTATATATATACATACATACAAATAATACATTGATTATATATTAAAGAAATACTCCCCTTGTGGTTAAGAATCAATCAAGGCTCGATAATTGAGATATCATAATACTTGTATAAGAATCTCCACTTCCTCTAACCATCTATTACCCAAAAGTACCCACCTACTATGGTCGAGTTGGGTTTTACTTGTATAAGAATCACTAAGTGCAGGAAGTGGAGTTGGGTTTTACTCAAACTGCGAGTTCGACTAAGAATTCTCTTATTAGTTGCTATGGTCGATTCATCAAATCAGGTCATACCTTTATGTGGTTTTTAACTCGATAATTTCATCGTCAAATCAGTTCCTGACTTTATGTGGTTTTTATCGTCAAATTAGTTCCTGACTTTATGTGGTATTCCATATTTCAATATTTGGTTTCCCAAAAGCTAAAAACTAGAAACAGGCAAAATTCTTGGAGTTATACACATGGAAAGCCTGAAGCATAAACATACCATGCATAAGGTGTAAGAGAATCCACATTTCTATACAAGCCATCAAGGAGCTGACAGCACTATTTAGAAACTATGAAAATATCAGATAATATGAACATTACAACTTGCATATTAGTTAATACTAGTCCATGCCCGTGCTAATGCACAACTTATTTTAATACACGATATATATAACCAAAATGTTTGATTTGGCAAAAAGTTCCTTGGAAAGATTGAACAATAGAGTTTAGTTTGAAATTTTGGTAGCTATTACTTCCTTAACGTCTCCATACAATGATAATAATTATAATAGAAAAGAAAATCTTGCTCTCTATGTCTAAAGTTCGCTCATGACAACTAAAGTCTTTCAGATATATATTTAGTGTTACCTACCTATTTTAACTCCTCAGTTAACCTTACAAAAACCATGAAAACTCAAGTCAAGATATCGTCAATACTCACACTCTATGATTCACCAATGACGTTCTTAACCCTTATCAAACAATTGAGAACTGGCAGGTATAAAAAGCATAGTCTCTACCACATATATTTAAGTATTCAATTAATATATAATTGTACTTTTAAGTGTGAAAAGTTATCCAAAAACTATTGAAGTATATAGCAAGTAATATGACATGACATTATTTTAAGTTGAAGCAAGTGTGACAAGAATTTAAAATCAAAGCAAGTTAGATTATTAATATACTTGTGAGGCTCAAAAATAGCCACCTGCTTATAATTGTATAACACCTAAGTTCTAAGAATATCGAATCATATTATTAAAAGGACTCCATTGATTTCCTTTATTCTACTTATGCTTACCATACTCCTTCCCCTTCTCTCCATTTCTTTGTTTCCTTCTTCTATTCCAAATCCTCTTTTACATTTTAATTGTATCGAACTTGACTACTCCATTTTTTCCCCTTCCTCCACTACACATCTACTTCCCTCTACATACTCTGTATCCCCCTCTTAACTCCACCCCTAAAAAAAACTCAATTAGTAATCCAATATATGAAGGATTATAACCTACATTACAGAAAAATTCAAGCAATATCCCATTTTCATGAAAATTGAAACTTAATTATGATTTAGTTACATATAGAAAGACCCTTCAAGTAATCAATTAATTTAGAAGAAAAAAGTAGAAGGAAGAGGAATGAACCAAATATAAAACAATTAGGTTGCTTTCATAAGATATGCTCTTGCCATGTCTGAGTATATGTTACTCCACAATGAAGATAACGATGAAGAAGACGATTTGCCATGCCTTCAATCTTGTTGATCCATAGTGAAGAGAAGCAGCCAAGAAATTTTAAGTTTTTGAAGGAAAAGGCATATGACGTGAAGACTAATTGACAGTTATAGTAGCTCTAAGGAAAAACAAGTTTTTGAATGACAAATACAACATGAATAGATAGAACAAACTCACAGTGTAATCAACAAGCAGAAAAAAAAGATAGAAAACATCAAATAAAATTCTACTATATGAAATCCCTAATTCAAAATCAAATCCCTAATTCAAAAAATTAAATCAACACTGCACAAACTCACAGTGTAATCAACAGCCACTAATTTGCAATAAATCATTTATAAAAAAAAAGAACTAACCTCTTCTTCCCCCGCACTGCCTTAGTTAGAGTCAATAGCTATGCTTCACAATCTGATTTCACACAATACACCGGAAGGAGAAAGAGCCAATGAGACAAAGAACCAATAAAATTGCAATCAAATCTGAGAGAGAGACAAAGAACCTTAGAATTTTCGACTTCGGGGAAGTCTTTGATGACGGAAGGACCAGCTTTGGCAGCGAGTAATGGTGGTGATTCTCAGTCGGTGTCGTGCTCGCCGAGTCGACTCAATCACCGAGGATATGCAATGACAAATTAACTCAAATTCACTCAGTGGACGAAATCTGAAACTGAAAATTCAAAGTTTTGGAGAGGCGGTGGATTGAAAGTATTAATTTGGTGAAAAATTGATACTGAAGATTGAATGTTTTGGAGGGCGGTGGATTGAAAGTATGAAACTTGGTGAAAATTTGAATGTTTTTGGATTGAAGATTGAATGAATTTGGTGTGACGGTGGATTGAAAGTGGTGAATTTAGTGTGGCGGTGGATTGAAAGTGGTGAATTTGGAATGGCGGTATATTCAACGTTTTTGAGCCAAATTTTATACAGTAATTAGGCCTAAAGCATATAGGATTTGGTTTTAATGAGGTTTTCGCATCGATTTTGTTATATGCTATCGTATTGATTTAAAATAGCTACCGTAAATTTAGTTATCTAAAGCCTTTTTTAAATTATTGTAGCAAATTATTAATCGATGCTAAAAAATCGCCACGAAAGCTCCTTTTTGTTGTAGTGTTTAACCCGTGACATCTGAGAAAAACGTTGGGTGAAAAATCTTGATTTGTATTTAACAATCTTATTTTTCTCATTATGTATTCTCATGAATACCCATTTGTATCCGACAGGTTTGACTCCCTTTGGTGTTCGGGTTATTTGTCCGGATACCTCTCTCTTTTCAAGTGATTTTAGTTCTATCTGGATTGCCTCTTTCCACTGCGGCCAATCTTATTTGCGATGGTATTCGTCTATCGTCTTCAGTTTGACATTATCTTCATCATATCATTTCAACAACTATGGAATAAGAAAATATGTCATCCATGACAACATTTTTCCTATTCCATTGCTTCGTTGTGGAAATGTAATTAAATTCTTCAAATACCGAGAAATCTTCGTCTTTATTTGCTTTTTCGTTTTGGATTTCATTTTGTTGTTCTAGGGGAAACATTTGTATATCATTTGTTATTCCGTCCTACTTTTTTAATTTTCTTGGTTTTGAATCTTCGGAACCAGGTGGTCTTCAACGCTTATGACGTGCTACGGAGTCTTTCTCGTTTGCCTTATTTTCAATGGCAATCTCAATACGTGCAGGAGCATTCTCTACTGATATGTGTGATTTTTTCACCTTTTTGATGTCTGTGAATGCATGAAGTAACTGATTTGCAACACTTTGTAAATGAGCAATTTTTTTCACTTCTTTTTTGCAAGAATTAGTTCGTGGATCTAGAACTAACACTGAGTCGCGTTCCATGTGATCTCAATTTCTTTCCCTCTAGAATTCTCTCCCCCTAAGGGTGGGAATATTGTTTCATTAAAATGAGAGTCATCGAACCGAGCTATAAATAAATCCTTGGTCATTGGCTCAAGGTATTTTATAATGGACGGAGATTCAAAAGCAATGTATATTCCCATCCTTCTATGTGGACTCATTTTTGTGCTTGGGGTGGAGCTATAGGTACATACACAACACATCCAAAAATTTGCAAATGTGATACATTTGGTTCTCGACCAAAGACTAATTGCAATGGTGAGAATTTATGATATGTAGTAGGTCGTAATCGAATTAATAATGTCGCATGTAATAATATAGCATGACCATAAGCTATTGAAGGCAATTTTGATTTCATCAATATTGGTTGCACAATTAGCTGTAGTCTCTTAATTAGTGATTCGACTAGACCGTTTTGTATGTGGACGTGAGCCACAGGGTGTTCTACTATAATTCCAATTGACATATATACAACAATCGTTAAAAGTTTGGGATGTAAAATCCCCTGCATTGTCGAGCCTTAATTTCTTTATTGTATAATTAAGGAATTGAGGTCTCAGCCAAATGAGGTGAGCCAAAAGTTTAGCAAAAGCAACATTTCTACTTGACAAGAGACTCACTTGTGACCATCGTGTTGAGGCACCAATTAATATCATATAGTATCCAAATGGTCCACATGGAGAATTAATTGGCCAATGAATGTCTCCTTGAATTCTTTCTAGAAATGTTGGAGATTCAGTTGCAATTTTGTTCACAAAGGTCTTGTTATCAATTTGCCAAGTGAACATGCAACACATAATAATTCATTTGAATTTATTGAATGCCCTGTTGAACTCTCAATTATTTTATGCGTCATTCCTGTTCCAACGTGACCTACTCCATCATGCCATAGGTCAAATAATGCTTTGTTTTCTAACTTCCGGTTAGATATCGTATTTACTTCAATTGAGCGTATATCAACTCTCTATAATCTCGATGTATGTGCTGGTGATTTCTCACACGTATATTTCTTGTCACATCTATTCTCAGTAAGGCACACGTATACTTTTCCATTATCAACCATTGTTTCCAAATGATAGCCATTTCAGCGCACGTCTCGAAAGCTTATAAGATTTCTTCGAGATTTGCTTGAGCATAAGGCATCACTAATAATTAATTTTGTCTTGTTTGAAAGTATGATGCAAGACTTTTCGAAACCTTCTATTAATTTGGCTGTTATAAAGATAGTATAAACATTACCTTGGAACCTTGTCAGTTCTGAAAAATACTTTTTGTTTTTTAGCATGGTGTGTGTTGTTCCACTATCCAAGAGGCATTGGTATTCATATCCATGAGGATCCCTATCATCAGAATTAATATAAATAATTATTTTAGGGAAAGAAACACTTACTACCTCCGTCCCATATTAGTTGCAACAGTTTGACTGGAACACTTGCCAATGCACAACTTTGACCATTAATATATCTAACTATTATTTAGTAAATTATGAAAAATTGATATGTCAAATCTATATGTTGATACAAATCTAAGAACATCTTATTTACTAACATTTGCTTTTATATATAAATTAAAAATCATGGTCAAAGTAAGGCATATGAATAGTGAAAAAGTCAAACTGTTGCAACTCATATGGGACAGAGAGAGTATATTATTTATGAACATAAAAATGCATTACATAATAATGTTCAAGGAAGTTAAGTGCATAAATGTAAAAACAAGATACATAGTGGACAATGGTACAAGCATGAGATTAGTTGTTGCTACACCCTCCTAATATGAATGTCATTTCTAGTTTCCGCTTCATCCATGAAGAAGTAAGAGACATTCAGACTAGGCATGAGGGCATTTGCTTCATTTACAAAGTTTACTTTCGCATTCTTTCTTTTATTTTTTATGGAAGCTTGGTAGAGTTCTATCAGATGCTTAGCTGTACGGCATATACGCCCCCAATGTCCCGTCATGCCATACCTATAACAAGTGTCGTTCTTTTAATTTTTGTGGTTGCTTTGTTGTTGGCCCTGATCTATGTTTTGAGCTTGTTGTTTCTAGGGAAATATTGGCCCCTACCACGTCCTCTTCATTGACCGCGAAAATTATCACATCCTCTACCACGACCACAGTAATTTTCACGTTCACCCCTGTGTGCAAAATTATCTGCTTCAGCGTGATCATGTTTTTCTATTGCATTTGCTTCATGAGAGGGCAAAGATCCAGTAGGTCGAAAATTATGATTCTTTAACAAGAGACCACTATTTTGTTCTGCCACTAGTAGTACTAAGATTAACCCAGAATACCTTTTAAAACCTCTTTCTCGATATTGTCGTTGCAATATTATATTGTGGCATGCAAATTTGATAGCGTTTTTTCTATCATTTGCTCTTCCGTGATAGGATGACCATAATATTTCAACTTCGATACAATTCTAAATAAGGCTGAATTATACAGATTTGAAATCTTGGAACCTCAAAGTCCAATCAAAGCTTGCTTTAGGGAAGAATATGTTTGTGATGTCCGTATCTTCCTTGTAGGTTATCCCATAGTTCTTTGGGATTATCCACTAAAAGATATCCAGTTTTCAGACTTTCATGCAAGTGATGCCTTAGAAAGACTAAGGCTTTTGTTTTTTTTTGCTCAATTGCCCTTTTAGCTATTTTTGTTCCATCTTTGTCAGTGTCTCCGGTAATTTATTTAATAGTATGATCAAATCCCTGAGCTTTTAATTTGATTTGGGCATCTACAAACCAATCCAATTTTTTTTCCCTAGAAAGGTATAATATCTCAAATTGTCGTTTCATTGTGTCTCCCATTGTAAGTACAATCAAGTGGATAACAATTTAAGGTTAGTAAATGAAAATAAATGAGACATATTATCCCCCCGATTTATTATCATGAGAAGATTAGAAAGAAATGCAGAAGATGCAAATTATGGCAATGATAATTAACTTAGATATTATTTTAAAAAACAAAGTTACAATAATACATATAATACATCCTAAGGGTACAAAATGCACTTTCATTCAGACAAAATAATAGATAAGAAGGGGAAAAAATGCATTTATGTTTTCTTGCTAGGAGTATCACGGGTCGAACTTGTGTAGTAAAATAAATATAACCATGACCATAAATAGAGCTACCAATGCCATTATTAGAACTAAATATAATTGTAGCATTCGAGATCTTCTTTGTAAGAGGATACCGAAGGATCAACCATTGTTAACAAAAAAATTAGAGGTAGAAGAAGAGCGTAAATGAATGGAGAAGATAAGAATTGGATGGTGAAGGGAAAAAGGCGGCGATTTGCCTTTTTTATAGCACGGGATGCTGAGTGCTCCTTATAAATTCATACTGTTTGCTACCTACAATAACAGTAGAACGATAATATAATGCTGATGATTATGGAGAAACTAGGGCATGCGATTTAAAATATAGCATGAGATAATACTACTAAAGTATTCTTTTGTATGAGTATGTAAAAAAAAATACAAAAGTTAATCATAAAGAAACAAAGCTAAAATGAACAAGAACTAAACACAAAGTAACTAGTAAAAGTGTCATAAAATCATCAATGCGCAAAGAAAGGTAATGTATGGTTTTTGGTCAAAGTACGTAGGAAGCATGAAAACATGGAGGAAAATAAGGGAAAAAAAAGGAGTTAGTACATAGTAATTAGATGACAAAATAACGAAATAGTAAGTTCAAGTACAAGTCATTTTGGTAAGATTTATGTCTAAAGAAAATGTGGTATGTCCATTCCAACAGGTAGAATTCGCACTCCATTTGGTGGTTTACTAATGATGTGATGAATAATGTTATCTGTTTGTGGTTAACCATCGCATCATGGTAACCAGTTTTACAATTGATGGAGGTTCATTGAATGGATAAAGCGAGTAAATATAACTTTTGTTAATTTTTGCCATGGGGAAACAAAGTGAGCTACCAATTTCATCTTGAATTTCTGATAGAAGATCGGAAATTTCGGCAACTATAGAACATACTCTTCAAAATAAAATTGATTAAAGAAATGTAAATAAATTTTAAGTTGTAGATTTTTACTTTGCAAGTTTTTGATGCTGATAACGTGTTAAGAGTTAACAGGTAAGAGATGAAGAACAGAAGAAGAAATAGAGAGGAGAAGAGAATGACTTGAAGAAGCAATTCATGGGAAAACTTTCACAAACTGTGAAAGTCCCATATTTATAGCCACATATTACTATGCATAACACTATAACTATTTTCAACAGAAATTATTAAAAAGACATTATATCTATATTTATGTGTATGCAAACGTGAAAACAAAATGAAGAACCCAAGAAAGAAAAAAGCGGGACAATTAAAAAAATTTATGGCAATATGGGGGGAAGGCGGCAGGGCAAGGCCAGGGATTAAGTATGGTGCTCTCATTAAAATATTAATTAACATCATTCTATAATCTTTATTTTTATATGAAAACTAATTTTAGTTCACATAAAGTACTAAAAAGATTATCATCCGTCTTTTCTTTTGAATATAATGTTTGCCCTTTCCCACTAACAAATTATCATATGTCTCCTGAATATTGTCCAACATTGCTGAAAATTCTCATTGTTGACCCACTCAATTTTCTGGAAATTGTTCTTTTTTGATTTGGTTGAAAGCTCTTTTCTTTTGGACTTTAGAGGCAAAAGTGACACAAACTATACTTTGATCATTTCTAAACTTTATATTATCAAATTATTGACAAGTCAATGAACTTTATTTCCGCAGGAACTGGAAATTTTAGTGTATATAATCAGAATGTAACTATTGTTCAAACTTGAGTGTCCCTTCATTGTGGCTCCAAAAATGTGATTTTTTTACCTGTATTACCTACCACCAAAAACATCTAAAACACCACAATTTTTTTTTATTTTTTATTTGAAAATATATGAAATTTCATAACTATACTGTTGATTATCAATACAAATCCAAGTTGATCCCTATATTACCTTATACTTGTTGATCATACAAAGTTAAACCTTGGCAGATGTTTTTGTGTTTGGTAAGCGAAATTCGGCAATTCGATGATTTGAAGGGATGCTAATGTTGCTGCTGCTGATTGATATGTGCTGATACAAACAGGACAAAAAAGTCAGGTTCTTTTTTATTGGTTTAATTTCCTTTCTCAGAATTAAAATTCTGTTATTTCTAGAATTCTGGGTTTTATTCAGCAAAATCAGAGAAACATATAGAAAAAACACAAAAAATTAGTTATGGTAGTTATTGAAAGAGCAGGCTCATTCTCTTCCTCAACTTCGTCGAGGAAAGAAAAGCAAAGTAGGAGTTCTGAAAAAGATATTAATGAAGTTGTTAAGAAGAAACTCGTTCGAAAAACGAGCTCATCATCTTCCCCTTCTAGTCCTTCTAAGAAGGGGAAACAAAGTGTAACTTGTCTAAAGGATAATCATGAACTCCTTAAGAGCAAACTCGGCCAAAGAGCAAGCTCGTTTTCTTCCTCTCCTTCTTCTTCTCCTAGGAAGGGAAAACAAAACTTGAGTACTCAAAAAGATAGCAATAATAATAATGAGCTCCATAAAGAAAAACCTATTCGAAAAGCTAGCTTGTTGTCTTCTTCTTCAACTTCTTCCCATTCTTCGACAAAGAAGAGCAAGAGTACTACTTGAGAGAAACCAAAAGAACAATTCGTTGATCAAGTCGAAAGTCAAGGAGTTAGCTCCTATTTGCAAAAAGCGAAAGGAAATTCTTAATGCCATTAGATTACAAGAAGACATTGATGTTTATCTCAATAAACAAATCGAAGGGGAAGGGAAGGTTAATCCGGATGATTGTTTGTGGTTGTCTTCAGGAAGTTTGTCTCCTCAAGAGTTCGGTCTCTTCATGAGCGCGCTTGATCCTTCTCTTGATGAATGGGTGCTGTCTTTTCTTCCTAGATCATCAAAAACTCCCAATGCAATAAGTACTTCTGTAGGTGAGGCTAAAATATCAGGGGAAGCAGAGGAAGAGGAGGTCGTGCATGAGGAAAAAGGATCATCGATTGAACGTTCTCAAAGCATCGAGTCTTCTTCATGTTCTTCTTCGCTTGCTTTAAGCACCTACACCGATTCTTCCACTTTCTGGAATATGGATAGGACTGGTGTTTGGGTGTCTTTGATCAATGATGTCAATCAAAATGGGGATGACTCCAAGTTCATTTCGAATGTGGACACACAATTGAATGATTTGGAGTCGAACTTCCCTTGTCCTAACTACGACATCGACTGGGATTCTTATTCTTCTGATGTTGGAGTTTCCTCTTCTGCTAGATCAACACAAGAGACGGCTTCTCAGAGTGAATGGTCTTCGGACCTTCTTTCAGACTCCACGGATTGGGAGCTTGATTCTGATGATCCCATATTTTGGCCTTTTGGAGGAGACTATAACTGGGATCATGAAGGTTTGGATTCTTTTTCGATTTCACCTCGAAAAGGTGTCTACAAGATAAGATTTGATTCAGGAGAAGACGTTTGTGTTACACCTGATTCTATCAGATTCCGGCTTCATGGTAAAAATGGGAAGCGGATCCTTTTCATGTCAGGTTTGAGTGCATCAAAGATTATTGAATTCAAGAAGGGATGTAGAAAGAATGCTGCTGCTGCCGCCACTGCTGCTAGTGTTGGTGCTGCACGAGGGAAAAGGTTCTCGAAGATTGGCAAACGAGCTAGCCGTTATAAAAGAAGAGTCCCACCAATACTCGAGAACGATCTCGAAGGCATATCACCAAAAGACACACCAAAAGAATCCTTAAAGAAGGGTAGCAGATCTTCTGACATTGATCTTTCAGAGTGTACTGATAATTGGGGTGATGAAATGGATACTGATGGGCCCTTAGTTTGGCCTACTGATCAGAAAACAGATTGGAATCCCACATGGAATCCTTTCAACATTTCACCTCGAAAAACCACACAAATCACTACCAATCTGAGCTCTCCAAAGGGCGGTTTTACAGTTTCGAGTTCTGTAAGACTGAAATTTCGTCCTAAGAAGATGAAATCCAAGGCAATTGGTAACACAAAATCTGGTTTAGGCACGTCAAAAAGTTCCATGTTTAAATCAAATTATGCATTGTTTAAGCATGGAAGACATGGGAAAAAGAACAGGGATTTGCCAGTAAAAGTTGGTAAATCGGTAAAAGAGTTCATAAGATTAGTATCTCTTATTGGTATGAACAAGATGTTTCCAGGAAATGAACAAACTTCAGAAGATCAGCTCCCAATTGAGACCTTGCTAGGCCTTACCGAGTTCGACGGGCACGAAGGCGTTGGTATGGAGTTTGAGGATGAAAATTTCTCACTTGAGGAATGCATGATGGGAGGCTGAGTACGCCTTGTTTTCGCAGATGGTAATGGAGCTCAAGTGGCTTGAGTAATAGCTGCCATATGTTTTATTTTGTCGTTGTATTTTTGATGCTTTTTGTTACTTACTTAATTCAGTCCAGCATATCATAAGATGATCAGAACAGAAAAAAGCAAAAAAAGAGTGACATTTGCAGTTACTGATGTATACAAATTCTGATGTTTATATGTCTTGAACTGAGTACTAATAAAATTTGGAAAAAAGAAGTATTTATTGCGAGAAAAGGACCTTGTTACTTTTACTAGATATCCCGCTTGCTCAATTAAGCTTGCGGACTTGCTGTATGTTAATGTGCCTATGCAACGAGATACTCCCTCCGTTTCTCAAAGATTGTTACAGTTGTACTTTTCACACATGCCAATGCAAAACTTTGAGCATTTATATCTCTAATTACGTATTTGTAAAAATTATAAAAACTAGATATTAATATTTTACATATCAAGAGGAATCTAACAAGATCCCACATGACTATGTTTTTCTTATGTATAAATCACAAACGATGGTCAAAGTGAAATATGTGAACAGTGTAAAATGTCAAACTGTATCAATTTTTAGGAAACGGAGGCAGTATTAGATTTTGCCTCAAATTAGCTAATTCATTAACTAATACTGATCCAATTATTGTATTATTCTTGATATTGTTGTTGTCATTGTGGCGGATGTCGAGAGATATTGAGATATATCAACATATGGGATTATTACAATATTGAGATATGAGAATGTAAAATGACTATTGCGAACGAGTATATTTTAAGTTATGAGAATATTGAGAAATATCTACTATAATTGAGTTTAAATTTACTTAAAATTTGTAGAAGTTACCTAGTATTATGAGTAATAGAATATTGTGAATATTACCAAAGTGGATGATTGACTCATTCCATACTAGAAATAATTGAGGGAAATCCTTTGATAACACGAATTCCTATTTCTCAATGTAAGATTTTATGAGAAATTTTTCTCATAAGATCATTGAATGTAGTGTAGAACTTCTTGTTCTTACACTTAACTCTTCTTGAGCTTTGAACAATTGAGAGAGAGAAACTGAGAGAGAGAAACTAGGTGAATCTCTTATTGATTTTCAGAATGAGTGAATGAATACAATCTAGAGAGAAATAATCTATTTATACTAGTTATTACAAGGAGCAAGCTGAAACTAGATTCTGTTAACTAACTCTAACAAACTGAAAACAACTAGCTACTTATTACAAATTGTTGCTATAACTGCATATATAGCACCCCCCTCAAGCTAGAGGGTGATTGAGGATCAATCATGCCTAGCTTGGACAGTAGTTTAGAATGTTGAGGAGAGGGTAGAGCTTTGGTGAGAATATCTGCAAGTTGATCTTGAGTAGGGAGATAAGAAAGTTCAAGCAATCCCTCTAAGACCTTATCTCTGGTGAATGACAGTCTAGTTCTATATGCTTAGTTCTTTCATGAAAAACTGAATTTTTGCCAATGTGAATGGTAGACTGATTATCACAATTGAGTATGATGGGGGTGAGATCATGAAAACCTAGATCATCAAGTAATCGCACCATCCAAGTAACTTCAGATGCTGTAGGAGCCATTGCCCTATATTCAGCTTCAGTGGATGACTTAGAAATAGTACCTTGTTTCTTAGACTTCCAAGAAATAGGATAATTACCCAAAAGTAGAACATAGCCAGTGACAAATATCCTAGTGTTGGGACAGGATGCCCAATCTGAAACTGAATAAGCTTGAAGAGTGAGATGAGGAGTAGCTTTAAGTAAAATTCGTTACCCTAAAGCATGAGCAACATATCTGAGAACATGAATGAAAGCTTGATGATGAGTAACCCTAGGCTGCTGTAGAAACTAACTAAGAGTTTGGACAGCAATGATAAATCTGGCCTTGTATGAGTTACATTTAGCTTGCCAACCAAACTTCTATAGTGCATAGGATATGAGAAAAAATCTCCCTCATATTGTAATAACTTAAGATTAATTGGTAAAGGTGTCTTAGCAGCTTTGGATAGATCAAACTGGGAATCTTGTAAAATCTCTTTGGTGAACTTTTTCGGAGTAAGGATGATATCAGTTAGAAGATGGCTGACTTCTATGCCAAGAATATAGCTTAGTGAGTATGATATGTGCCACTGAGTATGATATCATAAACATATACAACTGCCACTGTAATATGTTGAACATGGTGTTACATGAATAGGGAATAATCATTTTTGGACTAAACAAAGCCCATAGTTTGCAACTCCTCATTCAACCTTGCAAACCACTGTCTAGAGGCTTGTTTAAGACCATACAACGATTTTTTTGAATAGGCAAACATGATTGTGAGGGTTTGGAACTCCCTCAGGTACTTTCATGTAAACCTCTTCATTGAGTTCTCCATGTAAGAAGGCATTGTTGATGTCTAATTGGTGCAATGACCATTGTTTACTAGCTGCCACAACGAATAAGCATCTAACAGTTGACATTTTCACAATAGGTGAAAAAGTCTCTTGGTAATCTATGCCAAATCTTTGTGTGAAGCATTTGGCTACCAATATGGCTTGCAGTCTTTCTAGAATCCCATCCTTCTTTAATTTTTCTTTATACACCCATATGCACCCTATGGCCTTATTTCCCTTTGGCAAAGGTACTAAATCTCAAGTTCCAATAGATTCAAGAGCTGAAATTTTTTTGTTCATAGCTTCAATCCAACCTCTATTATGGGATACTTCAAAATAGCTTGGTGGCTCAATCTATTGGCTAACAGTACCAATAATAGCTTGGTGAGATAAAGGTAAGGATCCAAATTGCACTACGTTACACCAATGATTGGGTTTATAGCTGCAAACATAGTTATCTAGATAGGATGGTGCTTTCTTTGGCCTAGATGATTGTTTGGGAGTTGAAAGGTGTGTATCAGTAGTAGTAAGTGGGAGATTAGAGTTCAAATCATCATGAATAGGTATAGGAGAAGAAGGTTGAGATATGATAGGTGAGTTTTTAGCTAAGGTAGATGGTATATGTGAAACTGGTGTATATGGTGTGGGGTTACAGGTAGGAGTTGAGTGTGAAATTGGTATTTGGTGTGGGATTTCAAAAGGCATATTTGTATCTAGGTTTGTATCATAAGGTAGAAAAATAGGATTAGTTTGATTTGTGGTGGTTTTATGATGAAAAGGGAGGTGTTTTTCCTGGAAAATTACATCTCTAGAGATGACAATTCTGTTAGTTTTCCAAATTGAGTAATTTATAAGCTTTCTGGCCACCTTGATATCCCAAGAAAACACAAGGGCTTGCTCTGGGACCAAATTTTGATCTATGAGCTTTGATAGTTGAAGCAAAACATAAGCAGCCAAATACCTTTAAGTGATCAAGTTTAGGTATTTGTTTGAAAAGTTTCTCATATGGTGTTTGAAACTGTAGAAAACTCAATGGCATTCTGTTGATGAGGTGTGCTACAGATAGTAAACATTCTCCCCAATATCTAGCTGGTACTTTAGACTGAAAGAATAAAGCTCTAGCTGTTTCTAATAAATGCATGTGCTTTCTTTCTACCACTCCATTTTGCTGCGGACTGTCTGTATAGCTCTTCTGTTCTACAATTCCTTTGGCTTCGTAGAGTTGCACCATCTCTCCTTCTGTGAGTTCTTTGGCATTATCTGATCTAACTCCTTTGATAACAGTTGTGAATTGAGTCTCAACATAGGCAATAAAATTTTGCATGATTGTCACACTGTCATTCTTAATTTTCATCGGAAAAATCCTGGTAAATTTGGAAAAATCATCTACAATTGTTAGAAATAAAGATAAACAATCACGTGTTTTAGTTCCATAGGGACCCCACACATCAATGTGAAGTAAATCAAAACATCTAGTACTTTTAATGCAACTTCTAGGAAAAGATAGTCTAGTTTGTCTGGCTTTAGGACAAACTTGACAAACTATATATCCTAACCTACATGTGCATTTAAACTAGAGTTACTCAAATGCAATTTATTGAATGGTATATGTCCAAGCCTCATATGCCTAAGCTTAGCTTCTTCTGTTGTTGATAGACAGGCTTTTCTTGGATGGAAATCTTCATTAATTGTATATAACCCTCCTTTCAAGCTACCAAGAACCAGGGTATTCTGTAAAGGAGCCTGAAGTAAACACTTGTCATGAGTAAATATGATCTCACATTTCAAATCTATGCACAATTTGTGTGTTGAGATTATATTGAACTTAAAATCTGGCACATGTAGCACATTCTTCAGTTCAATTCCATTGCCAAACTTCAAAATTCCTATGTGTTTCACAATAGCTTGTTTACCATCAGCTATAGTTATAGTATTAGGAATTTTATCAAATACTGTGTAGGTATCAAAGAAATCCAACCTTGTGCAAACGTGATCAGTAGCCCCACTATCTATTATCCATTTGAAAGTGGAATAAATAAGTAAGCATGTACATTTGCTAGAGGTGTGTTAGCTTCTTGATCATTAGTTACTTTGTTGTTGTTGTGCAACATATTCATTACTTGATTGTATTGAGCAACATAAATATGAGTTGTATCATTTCATCTTATTCATCTTCTGCCTCTCCTTGTGCCATAGTAGTAATCTCTTCCCTTTCATTTTGTTGTTTGTGAAACTTGGAGGATATCCATGTATTTTCCAACACCTATCCATTGTATGTCCAGATATTCTACAGTGTTCACAGTATAGAGAGCTCTTCTTAGCTATTTGTTTTCCTGTTGTAGATGAACCTGTTTTACTCTAATTGGAGTAATTTTGATGAAACTTTCCTCCCTTCTGCAACGTCTAATCAGGTTTCTTGATGTTGGCTAAGAATGCCATTGGATTCTCTATTGTCTGAGTGCTCATTCCTCCGTGTCTTTCTTCTTGCATGAGAAGTCTATATGCCATGGTAATATTTGGAAGAGGTTACATCATCAATATATTTGATCATCAAGAGTAGCTATTACAGCCACAAACTGGCATAGGATTGATTCCATTGATTTCATCCCATAGAGCTTTAATTTGGGTAAAGAATTCAGCTACTGAATTCTCTCTTTGTGTGAGATCATGTAATTTCTGTTGTAGTGTAAATAACCGTGGCCCTAAACTTTTAGCGAATCTATTTTCAAGATCTTTCCAAATCTCTCTTGCTGTTGAGAAGTATATTACACTTCTAGCAATTGAGTTATCTAAAGATATCAAAAGGTATGAAATGATCACTGCATTACACCTATCCCAAGCTTGATAAGTATAGTGAGTTTGATCTGGTTTTATGAGGCTTCCATCAACAAATGAGAGTTTGATCTTAGCAGATAAAGCTATAACCATACTCCTTCTCCATTCTCCATAACTATCAACATTAAGTTTATCAGAAACGAGAGGTGTTGTTGGATTTTCTGAAGGATGTAAGAAATAGATGCTACTAGGATCTTGTGTAGGTGCTAAAGGAGGTTGTGTAGGTAGTGTTTGTTGAGATGCTTCAGCCATTTCAATAACTTTAGAGAAGATATATGATCAAGAAACTGATTAAAATGATGATCAATAATTCACTTTTTTCAATCAATGAAACACTTGATAGATTCTAACAACTTACTACAAACTGATTAAGAATTCAGTACTAGTTTGATTAATTCAGATAGCTACTGAAAGAGCTAAATGAAAATCAATGCGGAATTTTATGATTTCTCTAAGAATTTCAGATGAAATCAATGAAAACTTAGCAGGAATAAACATATCTGCTTGGATACCATAAAAGATTTTATGAGAAATTCTTCTCATATGATCATAGAATCTAGTGTAGAACATCTTGTTCTTACACTTAGCTCTTCTAGAGCTTTGAACAATTGAGAGAGAGAAACTAGGTGAATCTCTTATTGATTTTCAGAATGAGTGAATGAATACAATCTAGAGAGATAGTATCTATTTATATTAGCTATTACAAGGAGCAAGCTGAAACTAGATTCTGTTAGAGAAATGAAAACTCTAACAAACTGAAAACAACAACTAGCTACTTATTACAGAGTGAACTCTTATCTAGTCTCTTCACATTGTGCTCAAGCTTGGCTGAACTGCTACCGTTGTAGCTCTGAACTGCTGATATAGCTGCATATATAGCAACACTCAATGATATCTCACGATCAAAACAATTGGTTGAATCCCCTAACAAACGATCGACTTCGATTCTTGTAATAGATGACCAATATTTATATTGATATTGGTTTACCTCTCCACAAAATCTTATAAAAGACCGTCTGATAAGATTATGAGTTATTTTTTAAGTTAAACTTTTTGTTTTCTGATAGCTAGCGCTTTTGCGTAATAGTTGTGATTTTGGGGTTGAAAGTTAAATGTAACATGTTTGGGCCTACTTGCTTAGTTTCGTGCATATTGAGTCTCTTTAAACCTTAATTCGGCCCCGTCTCACGGTCAGTTCTGATTGAAAATCTTAGAATTTAACACATTATTATATATGACAATAGAATAATTATTATACATTCCCACAATAAACACACATTTGTTACTTCCTCAGGCTCCCATTCCTTCACTTTTAAAAGCCAAGCTTGCTTTGTGAGCCTCAGTTGGAAGCTTAACATCCATGGCCAAACCAAGTACTTGAAGAAGCTTCACCGTATACCAAACCATGTCAACTTGCCACCACTTTAATCCATGCCTAGCAGAGTATGGGAAGGCATGATGATTGTTGTGCCTACCTTCCCCACATGTAAGCAATGCGACCCACCTATAAAGTTTTACTAAGAAAGTTATAAGAGAAGCAAATATTTTCTAAATGGACAAAGTACAAATGCATAAATTATTACGAATTCTTAGTTTACAAAGATAGAAATTACCAATTATTTTTGGATAAATCACCGGTATTCCAAGCCTGATTTCCCCATATATGGCAAACAGAGGTCGCCAAATATGTAATGTGTTGCGTCAATACACACCTTACACCCTGCGTTGAAAATTTTCCTCACGACCACGAAAATAATAGTTGTTTGTAATACTAGCATCGATAATCTTACGTCAAGTACGATGAGAATGTGAATATGTGATAGCTAATTGTTTTTATCAAATATAAAAATTTATCTTTTATCAAATGATAACCAAGTTTGCTCTCTTTTCGAAAGCTATTGTCAGATGACATTCAACAATATCATGACTCTTATGTAAGATCGCAAAATGTTATCATTTCTTCTTTATCGTAGTTATCTTTTTATCAATATCTTTTTTAGATAATAATGTATAACAATATAGACTATGGGCTATCCTATATGGTGCTTTCAAATTTCCATGCTCTCGAAAAAAATTTCCATATACATATATTGATTACCAAGTCATCGAGCTGCACTTTTTATGTGCGAAAACAACTGACCGGTAGAAATTTTGCACAAATAAAGATTGAGACATTAAGTTGATCACATACCATACCCCAGACTAAGTAGGGGAAGCCTCCAATAACATACAAAAGCAGTCCAAGTAATAGTTGATGCAAAATATACGTGCTTCGAATAAACCTATAAAAAGCTTGCTTTTCTAGGTCTTCTACATTACCACACTGCAATAAAAAATTACCAGTACAGAAATTAGAAGTAAAAATGCACACCATTCTATGTGCCATACTACGTGCGCTAATAAAAATCTAAAAGCAACAGCCTTTTTGTTTTGGGAAGCCATTCTATGAGCTACAATGCTACATACCTTCATTTCACAATGCATTTTTACATGAGTACAGATGTTATGGTGTACATCTGTGAAACCATTCTATGAGCTACATACCTTCTTTTCACTGATGTACTATCATGTATCATTTGAATATTGTATACTATTTATAATTTAGATTTTGATTGATCTTAGTGATTTACATTTTTAGAAAAAACTTAATCATCTGAAATCTTATTAGATTCTTCTGAATATGTATATTTCTAATAACCACTTGTTATAATTTTGACTTATTAATAACTAAAGATATTTAAAATAATGTATTAACAAGCGTAATAAAAAGAATAAATGATGCATGTATTGTGAAACGAATGGATTATTACATGTCAAATCCCTAAAGATTTTTTATATTAGTTTATTAGCGGGACAGTGGGAAACATGGCCTCCCCATGGCCCATAAAAAAATAAGTTTACAGGCTTTTATAAATAAAAAAAGATAAAAAGTTAGAAAGTGAATGCGAAAAGGACAGGGGAAAGCATGCCGAAGAGGTTATTAATACCATAACCAGCCCAATACAAACAAATACTGACAATTGATATTATATACAAAAAGTCTCCTAGGACCTAGTCACCTAGACCCTACCTAAACCTGAGGCAGCAGCACTACAAGTCTGCAATAAACAAACAAACACTGCTGACATATCACTTTTAAAAAAAGCAAGCGATTCACTAAACCTTTCTCTCCCATCCAGTCATCCTAATTCCCAAGAAAATACTTTTGATAAAGCAGGTAATTTTTACCCACTCTCTACTTATCAATGAAAATTAGTAGTTATTTAAGTTGCACAATTTACTTTATGGGTAATTTTATTTTATATATTTATAGTTGATTTGAATTAGATTTACCTTGTTGATTTCATAAATTGATAATTTTAATTTTAGTTTACTTTGTAAATTCATATTGCTTGGTATGGTAATCATTTCGAATCTTTTTTCACATCTTGGCGACCACAACTTGGCTTAGTTGTCTAATTGATAACCCAATTTCTCCATATTAATAAAATTTTACCCTATTCCGCTATACCTTAGTGATTTGTTAATAAAACGTATTGTTTTTTGTAGGCCGGATATGAAGAGGAAAACAATTGACTCATGTCCAATTAGATGATAACGCAAATCCTGAAGAAGAAAACACAAGTCCTAATGAGGATGACACAAATCCTAATGAAGCCACTCAACCGACAGTTGATGTCAATATAGGTACTTCTGGTCAAATTCCCAATGAATAAGCTTCACTACATACAAGAGTTGAATCTACAATTAGAATTGGTAACGCTCTTTTGAGACGTGATCCAGCTTTACGAAAGCCAATTAGTAGTTATTCTTCAGAAGAGCAAAAAAACATTGTGAGGGCATACGTTACGTATGGGCTATATCAAATTTCTCTACCTATTTTTCCCTCTTCAGGTAAGGATGATCCTCAACGTCAATTCCAAACTAGCTGGTATAATAAATTCCATTGGCTAGAATATTCTCCTAGTACCCATGTTGCTTATTGTTTCCCATGTTTTCTTTTTCCAAAGGACCCATTAGGAAAAAGCGGATCAGATGCTTTCATGGTACAAGGATTTAAAAATTGGAAAAAAATTGGTGGAAAATAGTATTCTTTTAGAGCTCATGTTGGAAAAGACGCTAATTCCGCCCATAAGTATTCAGTTTTATGTTGGAATAATATTCAGAATCCAAAAGGGCACATAGACTATTCATATGAAAAAGCAACTCCAAAACAGATTGAAGATAATCGCACAAGGATTAAAGCTTCAATAGATATAGTACGATGGCTTACATTTCAAAATTGTCCATTTAGAGGGCATGATGAAAGTAAAGGTTCAAGAAATCTGGGAAACTTTTTAGAGATGCTTAAATTTTTAGCGTCGTATTGCAAAGAAGTGAATGATGTTGTGCTTGATAATGCCCCCAAAAATGAAAAATATACATCCCCTGACATTCAAAAAGAAATTCTACATGTCTTTGCTCAAAATGTGCAAAAAGAAATTCGTAGGGAAATCGGTGAATCAAAATTTTGCATAATTGTTGATGAATCTCGAGACATTTCTAAAAGAGAGAACAAATGGCTATTGTGATAAGATTTGCTGATGAATATGGATTCTTGCGTGAGAGATTTTTGGAGCTAGTACATGTCAAGGATACAACATCCCAGACTCTTAAGGAAGAGATTTCTACAGTTTTGTCTAATCATGAGTTGAGCATTCAAAACCTAAGAGACAATGTTATGATGGAGCTAGTAATATGAGGGCAGAGTGGAATGGTTTTCAAGCTTTGTTTCTGAATGATTGTCGTTACGCATATTATGTGCATTGTTTAGCACATCAATTACAACTAGCTCTTATTGCTGCCGCGAGTGAAGTAGCCGAAGTTCATGAGTTTTTCAAAGATCTAGTTTTTATTGTTAACACTGTTAGTTTATCCTCCAAGCGTCATGACGAATTACAGGAGAGACAGGTTGCAAAATTGGAAAATTTAATTAAAATTGAAGAGGTTGAGGCGGGAAAAGGATTGAATCAAATTGCGACTTTACAACGTACTGGGGATACTAGATGGAGTTCTCATTATAAGTCAATTTGCAGTGTTATAAGAATGTTCAATGCAACTCGTATAGTCCTTGAGAAGATAGCCACCGATCGTCGAGCAACATATTCTCAATGCGGGGATGCTAAATATGCTCTTAAAAAGTTACTATCATTTGATTTTGTATTTAATTTACATTTGATGGAAGAACTTATGAGACTTACAGATGGACTTTGTCGAGCTTTGCAGCATAAATCACAGGACATTTTGAATGTTATGCATTTAGTTGGTGGAACAAAGTCTTTGATCCAAAAGCTCAGAGAAGATGGTTGGGAAGGTCTTCTACAAAAGGTAAACGCTTTTTGTAATAGGCATGACACTCAAGTCCTAGATATGAATGCTTCTTATTATGAGACTATTCGATCTAGGCGCAACAAGGACTTTATAACTGTTGAGCATCATTATCGGGTCAATGTGTTTACCGCAACCATAGATCAACAATTGTAGGAACTCAATAGAAGATTTTGTGAGCAAACAACTGAGTTACTTATCTTAAGTGAATCTTTGAATCCTATTGATGGTTACAAAAACTTCAATGTGGAAAACCTATGTCTTCTTGCAGAGAAATACTATCCACAAGACTTTTCTGAACAAGAGATCTGATTTAAAGAATGAACTTGATCAATTCTACTATGATATTCCTAATCACCCGGATATGAGAATTCTTGGTACCGTAGCTGATTTGTGTAGAAGTTTGGTGGAGAAAAGAAAAAATGTTATGTATCCTTTCGTTGATAGATTGATTCGACTAGTTTTGACCCTTCCTGTAAGCACATCAACTACAGAAAGAGCTTTTTTGGCTATGAAAATTGTCAAGAATGTCCTTCGAAACAAGATGGAAGATGATTTTCTTTCGAATTACAAGCTTGTTTATATTGAGAAGGAGATTGCTACCAAGTTTAAAATGGATTCAATCATTGACGATTTTTATTTCATGAAAAATAGGAGAGCTCAAGTTAAGTGATGAATTCAGATTCCTTATTCAAAGCGTATTTTGAGACATATTTTTATAGTTTTTGTTATTAATAAAATGTTGTGTACTCTTGATTAATAAGAATTTTTTTTGGTCATGGTGATCTTTATAGTTTCACGAATCCGGCCCCCTTCAAAAAAAAAAATCTGGCTCCGCCCCTGCCCCGACCCTTACCAGGCCATCTTTACATTGCATAACTTCTCATCTTATTCGGTTAATCTTCTCCCCTCGTCTATAAAACACGTAGCCTCATAGGTATTCTAGCTCCATTGGGACAAGTGTGGATTATGGATCGAGTCTTCTGTACTCATGTAATTCTCCCGAGTATTAAAATCCTACTTGATAGATTGAGTACGTAGCTGTTTTGCTTATCTCTCGTGACTCGTACAATCACATTAAAAAGGTGGAAAACACTGTAGCACATTTTGTAGCAAAATAACTTTGAGTCATTGCAAAATACTTCCTCCCAAAATTTCCAACGGTACACTCCTAGAATTGGCTTCTCACAGGTGCACTTCTATCTTTTTGACTTCTTAATGGTACACCTGTAGTTTGAAATCTTCTCTACCGTAAACATTCTGGTAACTAAAATGTTAGTTTAGGGTTAATTAGAGTTAGGGGTTTGCCTCGTTTTGCGTGCTTTGGCTATTTCAAGGTGAAGACGATGTTTTTTCGAAAAACGGACACCACCTTGCACCCTTTATGGGTAATAATTTTGATAATCCCTTCAAAATGGGTACCTACAAGTCGGGTTTTCGAGCACGTACTTCAAGGGTGCTTTTTCGGCTATCAAAAAGTCATCTCGAGGTACGTGTTCGAAAATCCGGCTTATTGGTACTCATTTCGTAGGGATCCTTGAAATTCTTACTCATAAAGGGCACAATGGTGTTTGTTTTTCGAAATAACGTCATCTTAACCTTGAAAAAGTCAAAGCACGCAAAACGAGACAAACCCCTAACCCTAATTAACCATAAACTAACCTTTTACTTAACGGAATGATCACGGTATGGAGGATTTCAAACTACAGGTATACCATTAAGAAGTAAAAAAGGTGAAAGTGTACCATTAATAGAAGCCAATTCTAGAAGTGTACCGTTGGGAATTTCCCTCCGTTTTTTAATACTCGCACCATTGAACCAGTTTACGCAACCCAATGAACAATTTAGATGTTAAATATCTTTAATTATACACAATAAAAAATTATGCAAATTAGATTTTAATAATCTATACATTAAGACGAATCTAACAAGATCCCACATGACTATATTTTTTCTTACATATAAGTCACAATATTAATTTAAGTGGACATGTGTGAATAGTGTGAAAGATAGAAATGGTGCGAGTATTAAAAAACGGAGGAAGTATAGTACTTCCTCCGTTTCAAATAAGTGGAACATAGAGAAAGTGGAGGAAAACCAAGGAGGTTAGAAAGAGAAAGTTGGGGACCACAATTAAAAAGAGAAATGATATTTAAACTAAATAAACAATTGGATGTATATTGCTTGAGTAAGGGCAATCATGTAATTTTATCATTTAAAATGTCATATTTTGAGCTTGGTGTCACTTATTGTGGCATTTCCATATTAGGAAAGTGTGTCACTTATTTAGAAACGGAGGAAGTATATACTAGTATGTCGTTGCAAAATAAAATGAGAAACCTATTTTATTTTTTCTTTACCATTAGATCATTTTATTCATGATTCACAAATACATTGAGCAGATTTTTAGATCCTTCTTTTGGAGTGGGGAAGACTTTACTTCTAAGCCTGGGAGTATTGACTGGAAGCATTGTTTTCCTAAAAAGGCTGGAGGGCTTGGTTTTAGAAGAGTTGATGTGTGGAATACTGCAGCTATTGTTAAGCATGTTTGGGATATTGTAAAGAAACATGATCCACTTTGGATTAAATGGGTGAATTATGTTTGTGTTAAAGGTGTGGACTGGTGGGAGTACAAGCCTCTAGCTCCTCCAAATGGTATTGGAGATCTGCTTGTGCTACAAAGGATGAAATGAAAAACAATCTTACAAGCAATGTGTTGTTGCAACTGCAGGAGTATAAAATTAAGCAAATATATCAGCTTCTTTTAGGGGAGTCTGACAGATGTGCTTGGGACAAAGTTGTATGGTGTAGATTGGCTATTCCTAGGCACAAGTTCATATGTCGGATGAGTGTTTAGGGCAGGCTGTATACTCTTGATAGATTATGAAGCTGGGGTGTATGTCAAACAAGCAATTGTCCTCTCTGTGAGATTGGTACTGAATCTCACTGCCATTCATTCTTTCACTACTGTTTCAGTAAGAAAATGTTGGAGCTATTCTCTTCATGGCTGAAGTTTAAATTTATGACAAAAGCCTAGTGAATTGGTATAATTGGGTTAGAAGAAAGCAAGGATCAAGATTTTAGAAGATGGTGTTGTATGATGACCTCAATGCTACTGTTTACTCCATTTGGAAAATCAGGATTGTCGCTGTTTGGGATCTCAAAGTTTCTAGGCCTGATGTTATGTTTAGCTCTTTGAAATATGAGTTGATTGTTAGAGTGAATGCTTGTAAACCTGCTTTGTTAAGCAGTTATAATAGGGAATGTTGGGAAATGGTTTGTAATATCTAGTTTGGTGTGGTTTCCTTGTGATGAAGAGTCCATCCTAGATAGTTTGTTCTGATCATGGTGGAAACCTTAGGGTGTATGCCTTGTTTTTGAGCTATTAAAATATTCTCTTATCTGTTAAAAAAATGATTCACAAATACGATTGTCATGTTTTTTTGTGTATGATTTATATTTCTTATAATATGACTGATTAAAAGAGATCATAGTGAAACGAAAGTGATTGCGCATATTAGGAATAAAATAAAATCTAAAAAAAAGGAATGAGGAAGATAGTCATAAAAGAAAACCAAGGTCCCATTCGTCTTCTTTTTCTGTTTTCTGTTTTTATTTGTTTTGAAAACCATAACCAAAATATGAAAACAAGAAAAATTAGTTTCCAATTTTTAGTTGTCAGTTTTCAAAATTAAGATAATGACTATTACTATGACCAAGTTTATGTTTAGAATACAAATTATATCATATAATTCTAAAATCAATGATACCAAACGGGCCCTAGAATTTGACAAAAGGCAAAGTTTTTGTAGTGAAACAATTTGTGAATTTTACTATCAGTAATTTGGTTGTGTTTACTAGCAATCTTTGGTTCCTAAGATTTTAACTTGTTTTAGTGGTTGATTTTCAATCTCTATATATCTAGACAAGTTTATTCTGGCTAGGGAAAATAATCCTTAAAATTAATGCAACGCAACAATTTTGTTGTTGTAATATGGGTAAAGTCAGGCCCGTCTCAGACCAATCGGAGGCCCTGTGCTAATTGTCAAAATGAGGCCCTTTTAAAGAAAAGAAAAATTATAAAGGAGATATTTTTTTGGATAAGTTTACGTTTCATTGCTTGGCAAGGGCCATAATGAGGTTACACATATGAAATGAAAAGGGTAAGCCAAGTAAAAAGGCTCAAGATCCCCAAAAGACAAATGACAGTAGGTAAGCCAAGTAAAAAGGCTCAAGATCTCCAAATGAAAAATGACAGTAGCTAAGTAATGATTCTAGAGCCAAGCTAAGAATTCGTCCCTTCTACTAAGGCTTTGCTTCGCAAGAGAGTCCGCCACCATGTTTGTAGTTTTTCCTTTGTATACAATAGTAACTCCTGGTTCGGTTTTTGCTAGCCGTCCACGTATGAAATTGAGTATGAAGTTCAAGTTCCAAGGCCCGCCGTTTGCGGATTTGCACCAACTAACTGCATTGGACGAGTCAGATTCAATGATGATATGGTACCAACTAATCCGAGGTGAGCTAGCGGTGATTTTTAAGGCACGATGAATGGCGATCACTTCGGCATTGTTGATCTCCATCGGGGGAATTGGGGTAGAAAACATACAAATGAAAGTACCTTGTTGATACCTAAGGACTCCCCCAACTGACGAGCATGCAAGTGTGGTGTTTGTTGAAGCATCTACGTTCTATTTTAGCGAGCATGGAGGGGGTGGCAACCAATGTGTATTAATGATTTCAACCAAATGCGACTTTGAACTTACTGTGGACGTTTTCCATATGAGGCAAGAAGGGTTTCTCATGACTTCATCTAGTTGTAGGGAAAGGGGTCACCCCAACCCTTAATCCACCAACTCAATCTAAGAAGAATAAGGTCTTGTACTTTAGATAACGAGCAAGAAACCCCTTCAAAAATTCTCGAGTTTCTTTCTTTCCATATCGACCAAAGGATGATGAAGAATATAGCGTGCCAACCTTTTTTGAAAAAAATCCCGCTACGGAATGGACACCATTGTTCATATGCTTCCATAACCGAGGAAGGAAAATCCATTCTAGATCTCAAATAGAGATCCACCACTCCCATAAAGCTCTTGCGAAGGGACAAAATAGGAAGAGATGATTAATGTCCTCCAATGAGTGCACGCGCAAAGCACACAAGAGGTTTCCGTACATTGGATGATATTCATGTTCAATAGTCTAGCTTTGGTGTTTATACGCCCAAGCAACACGAACCATACACAGATTTAAATTCAAAATGGAACTAGGCCTTTCCATAGACCCTTTATGATGTCAAAGTTTGTGCTACTACTCGATTTTACTAATTCCAAGGAGAAATATTTGACGGAAAAAGACCCGTCCTTGGAGCATGGATGTTAGAATCGCGATCCTATTGTAGAATTGTACGATTCTACGATTCAAATATGACCATACGATTCTACTTACGACTCCACACGATTCTATAACTTTCTTTCAACTATCGAAAACCTTACAAATTTAAATTAGATTTAATCAAACCAACAAAGATACTAATAACATATATTATCAATTATCATTATTTTAATGGTTAAACAATTATAATTTTTATTTTTGTCCTTTTAAACAAATATTATAAGTGTAATATCTGAATTATGCGTGTTTGTAGAATCGCACGATTCTACGATTCGATTCTACGATCCGATTCTAAGAGGGTCGTCCGATCCAAAGTAGAATCCCGATTCTGACAACCTTACCTTGGAGTGAGTCCATACCCATTTATCTGTGCCATTAGTGAGTCACGTTTAACTACATCACGAGGGCGAAGGTCACGTAGCCAAGAAAGACTCCATTGCCATGAGTTTCTGTCCCAAACCGCAAGAACTAATTGTAGCATCCGGGAAAATAGCTAGCCGAAATAGCCGATGGTAAGCAGTTTTCAATGGATGGACGCCTACCCAAATATCATCCCAAAAGAAGGAATTTGAGCCATCTCCAACCTTCTTACGAGTGCCTTGTAATGCAAGTTTTTTGGATGTGTCGGTGTTTAATATCAAGCTTGTAATGTCTTTCCAAGGACCCCCATGAGAAGGGAAAGTAAGATCATTGAATGAAGAAGTGTGATGAATCACATATTTTGATTGAATTACTTGGCGCCAAAGGGAGTGAGGTTCGGTGAAAAAACGCTATAGCCATTTGAAGAGAAGGGCTGCATTATTTTTGATGGAGGTTAACAATGGATAGACCTCCAAGTAGTTTCGGGCACATGATGAAGTTCCATGAGACTAGGGGCATTGATCTTTTGCATGGGTCACTACCTCAAAAGAAGTTCTGTTGAATTGTGATGATTTTGTTGAAAACTCCTTTGGGACGGGAAAAAGTGACATATGATAGAGTGGGAGACTCGAAAGGCATGATTTTATTAATGTTGTTCTTCCGCCAATTGAGAGTAGACCACTCTTCTACGAGGCCAACTTCTTTTCAAGCTTTGTCAAGATGGGCTGCCATAGGGAGATACGTGTCATATTGCCACCAATGGGCAAGCAAAGATAAGTGAAGGGAAAGCTGCCGGTTCGATAAAGGAGGTAACTAGCAAGAAAGACGATCATAGATTCATCCATGTTAACCCCAAGGAGGCAGCTTTTCTAGAAGTTGATTTGTAATCCCGAAGCCAGCTGAAAGAGAATCAAAGTTTTCTTAATGTTTGAAAGATAGTCCAGCATGGGGGGGGGAATATGATGGTGTCGTCGACGTATTGCAACTGAGTGATTTTGAGACAATTGCTGCAAACATTCAAACCATCCCATAGGCTTAAGGAGACCGCCTTTCTGATGAGAAGATTGAGAGGCTTCACAATCAAGTCGAAGAGGAAGGGAGAGAGTGGGTCACCTTGTCTAAGACCGCGACGAAGCTTGATAGGAATTGTCGGGGACCCATTGATAAAGATGATGATAGATGCCGACATGACACAAGATCGAATCCAAGAACACCATTGCTTTGGAAAATTTATTTGATCAAGAGTCCATTGAAGAAAGTCCCATAAAACACTGTCAAAAGCTTTATGAAAATCTATCTTGAAAATGCAAGCTTCCTGGTTGCTCCTTTTACATGTGTCAATGACCTCGCCCGCAATTAGGGCACCATCTAAAATTTGTCTTCCCTTTATAAAGGAAGATTGATGTGAGCCGACAAGAGAATCCATCACACCTTGAAGCCTTCGTGCAAGCAGCTTTGCAATTATTTTATATATACAACCCACCATGCTAATGGGTCTGTAGTCTTTGAAGCTCGATGACGTCGAAACCTTAGGAATGAGAGCAATAAAGGGGGTGTTACAGCCTTTTGGGAGACACATATGACCGCCAGAATTCATGCACTTTTAATGAATTAGAAATTGAATCCATCCGGGCCAGGGGATTTTGAGCTGTCACATGAAAAGACTCCAGCATCTATTTCAATGTTAGTAAATGGATGAATGAGTTGTTTACATTGTACCACATCCAGACGATTGAAAGGGAGACCACTGAAGGAAGGTCTATGGTGGTGATCTTCTTTAAATAGGTTGCTGAAATAGTCGACAACAATGGCTTTAATCAATTCTGGGTCATTAGTATTGGAAGTTGCAGTAGCAATGGAGTCAATGGTATTTTTCCGACGCCTGATGGATGCCATTGTGTGAACGTAACGATGATCTGTCACCTTCTTTGATCCATTTGGCTGTAGAGTGCTGCGCCCAAAAAGATTCTTTGCGCTTCATCCATTGCCATAGTTCAAATTGCGCCTTTTTTCGGGCTTCGAGTTCAAGAGTGTCAAGGAGTCTAGTGCTAGCTATATAGAGTCTAGCTCGTTAATCTTGTTTTCCAGCAATGAAATTTGATCATCAATATTACCAAAGTCAGAGGTGTTCCATGCCTTGAGGTTGTGTTTGACTTTTTTTAATTTTTCCAAGAACGGCAGATTGTGAGCTAAGGTCCAAGAGTCCTTCACCGTTTTCAAGCATTCCGGGTGACTTAACCAACAATCCATAAACCTAAAGGGCCGCGGACCCCAATTCTGTTGTTTTGATTGAACTAGTATGGGGCAGTGGTCCGATAATGATCTTCTAAGGTGTGAGATTTTGAGGGTGGGATATGATGAGAGCCATTGAGAGTGAATGAAAAGCCGGTCCAGCATGCTCTTTGATTGTCCATGGAACCAAGAACACTTGCAGTTTGAGGACGGTATTTCGATCGATTGCAACCTTTGCACAAAAGATTTGAAATCATTCGCACCGGTTTGTGAGATACGCTGACTGCCCCGTTCATCAGAATTGAGAACTTCATTGAAGTCACCTATGAATAGGCATGGAAGGCCATGATTTTCACACGTAATAGCAATTTCTTGCAAGAATTCTACTCAAGATGAGGTTTTGCATGGGTTGTAAACATTGATTAAGGCACACTCAAAATCAATTGATGGTATATGACCAATGAGCATGATCCAATGTCTTTCACATTTCACCGACACTAGATGAAAAAAATCCGTCTTCCACAGAGAGAGAAGACCCCCTGAGTAGCCAAGGGAAGGGATGAATGTATAATCGAACTCATCCAGGTAACAGAATGATCGAATAATTTTTGATTCAATAGTTTCTAGTTTCGTTTCTTGAATGAACAACATGTTCGGATCATGCCTTGAGATCAGCTTCCTGATTGAACTTTTTTAATTTTGGCACCTAAGCGTCTAATGTTCCAAGATAACAAAATCATGGTTGAGATTGGTTTTGATGAGTAGTGTGTAACGCCCCGAAAACGGGTGCCTTAATTAATCACCATTAATTATAACTAATCACAAGATTTGCGGAAGCGTTTCCTTAAACCTGTGGGTTATGGCCCACCAATAATATATTATTCTTACAAAAGCTCATTATCTCACAATTACAACTAAGACCTTAAATACTTGCTTCATCTCATTTCTTGAAATCCATCCTAAGCACTTGTTTTTCCCAAATCCATCTCCATCCTTCTTTCATAACCTAAGCTTCGTTCAGAATAAAAATAGAGAAACAAGAAACGACAGAAAACATTCCAATAACTTTACTCCAGCCCGTAAAAACAGTCTTGGTTCAAAAACATTTGCATTTAAAGGCACATATAACCAGGAGATAAAGCAGACATGTACTTCACATGTAAATCATATTTCCTTGAAATAAGACAATAATCATATAAATCATACTTGACCTATAATACTCACGTTCATACGATACATGCAATCATGTTAACGGACACTTTCATACTTTCATAAGAACATATGTAGACTAGTAGAACATGGACGCTAAATCATGTTAGAATTTGACGTCATGCATCTCACAATCACGTTAATTACTTTAAGTACAAGCACGTGTCATGAACAGGATGTACTGAGCATTAAGTAAATCAATTACGTTAAAACGTAACCTCTAACTTTAAACAGAAGGAAAGAGTAATTCAGTCATTTATGATTACATTATGATTCATAAAAACCCATAATTCCTTTTTTATCAGTTTTATACCGGTTGTTGGACTGTATTTCAGGGGTGGGACGTCTCCCAGAATGGCCCAGTGCCCCAGGAAAAGAGCCAGTGCTCATCAGGAATAACATTAGCGGGCCAGTGCCCCAGGATAAATTCCAGTGCTCATCAGGAAATAGGATACAGCTAACAAACCAGTTCTTTCACTTGAACTTATCATGTTTCATAACTTTTAATACCCATCAGTGATATTCCGTATACTTTAATCATTCAGCTCAGCTCTACCTTTATATAGGTAGTAAAATCATAACATAACAACATTCAGTATTCATAAGTTTTCATAAGGCGTACACTAAACCTTTGAAACCATTCGTAATGATGATCTTGGTTCAGAAAGCATTCATACTTACCGTTATTCATAAAGCATAACGTCATCCCATGACTCATAAGATAACATACTTAATCCATAATCATACGACACTTATTACTTTGCTTTTAATATTTTATAACGTATTCCCAGACACTAAATTGGCTTTACAGAAGCTCATATATTTCATAATAACTGTAAATGGACAACAACACCTCATATATCACACTGAACATGGATTCTGACTTAAGATTACTTTTGATAAGTCACATAGGTAGAAATCATAGGTCATCATAAGTTTATCATGGAAATACTAAACATATGTATCCATAAATCATATAAGCATGTAACTCATGGATAACAGCATGAAATAACATACTTCATTTAATACACATGAGTCATGAGTCTTGAGTCTTGTAATAAAAGTATTAATTATATATATATTTACGAAATCACATAAACATGTATCACGTAACTCAAAACCGACATTCTTTACATAAACATTAAATAATCATGTGAACAATAATTAGATTATTAACTCACATTGACATCGAGTTTCATATAAACATGGATAAAGCCGTAAAATCATACTTTCACTTAAACACATACTTTCAGACATATTAATGATGAAATATACTTTTACTCACATGAACATGAATCATGGATTGATCGTGACTATAAATTATAGTAATTCTACATATACATGCTTTTACTCGAATAAACATATAACATGATCATATTTCATAAATTATTACTTAAACATACGATGGTCGTTTAACTTGCATCATTCACATTTAAAAGAAATACATACTATATACATATAAATTTAATAAACTTTAAATAAACTTTAGGTAATATCATGAGTCTACTTTAAATAACATAAATTTCATTATCGTAGTAGAAAGGTTCATATAATTGCATTTTAACATACGGGCATGTAATCTAATGCTGGACATAAAGGTTACCTTAACCGCTCAATCCAAAATATCGCCATAACTCCAAGAACGTCATCTATAGACCTTTCGAATTCCCACATTCCGTATATCGCTCCATAAACATCAATAAAATAGTAATTCAGAACTAACTCAACACATAATAATAATTACGACCTTTTTCTTGATGACCCACTTTTCAGAAATCTTAACTAAAACTTTATCCTTAAAACCCATTTTAAAATGTCAATTCTTTATATAAAACATTAGTTAAACAACCTTCTACTTCTAAAACAATAGTAATAGCTCTTGAAATAAGTTTTCAATACACTTACTACTTTGAGTGGATATGTATTAGTTAGAAAATAAGTAAAATACCTTTATAAGTCAACTTGGGCTTTTGTTTTGCCAAGATAAGAAAAGTGACAAAATCAGTTTACAAGACACGAAGAGGAAGGGCAGGAAAGGAGAGAAGGAAGGCGGGGCTGGGTTGCGTGGTCTATCGGAGTTGGGTACAGCAAGGGGTGTCTCTGGGTGGCCGGACCTCCGGCGTCTGTGGCTGCTGCTGCTGCGATGTGGCGCAACAAAAGGGAAGGGAGAGGGGTGAATGCGGGTGGAAGACGAAACAGAGCAGGGGCCTGTTGGTGGCGGTCTGGTGGCGAGATGGTGGCGGTGTTTCAGGCGACGGCAAAAGAGTTGGGGTTGGGCGTTTGACGCGGTGGTGCTATGGTGTTGCCATGGAATAATTTTAGCTATTTGAAAGTAGAGAAATTGAGAATGAAGAAGGAAAGTCAAATTAGTGGTTTGATTGAAGGATGCTCTATTTATAGAGTTTTGGAGGTGTTCAAGTTCAAATTGAGTTCCTCCTCCTAATAGATAAGCATGAGGAAGATGAAGATGAGGTTGATGATGTTTATCTTTAAATGGGTTTGTCTGATTTGTTATACTTATCTGAAAATCATCTTCATTCTTATCTAAATACAGATTTTCATGTAGCTTATTCCATTGCCTCCTGTGTACTCCAATCGTGAAGAAGAAAGTGAAGAAGAAGGGAAGCAGAGGTGGAAGAAGGAGAATTTTCTTTTGTTTCCTTTTTCTTTTTCTGATTTTTCTTTTGGGTTAAAATAACTTTTGGGTTTGGGCTTGAACTTTGGATTGTAAACTTTAAATTGGAATGGTTTGAAGATTTTTAATGACTCATAAGAATACAATTTTAATTCCAATAATATCAATATAATTAGTCTTTAAAATCATTTAAATATCTAATAAGAAATCTTAAAACCTATTTATGAAAATAATAAACTTATATTTAAGTTAATAATCTTAATTACTTAATAATAAAATAAGGTTAAAACTCGGGGTATTACATAGTGTGATGGTGGTCAATGTTCAAACGTCCAATTAACTTTTTGTTAATGAAGTATTTTGTCAATTCTAGCTTCAAGCTCAGAATTTGGCCCGTGAAATTGAAGGTTGAGTTGATTTGCAATGATCATGGTTGAAGAAGCAGTGATTTCATGAGGAGGGGAGGAATGTGATGAAGTAGGAGAAGGAGGGATTTTGAGAGAGGATTGGCTGAGAAGAGCTTTCCTTTTCATAAGGATTTTCTTAGCAGGTTTTTTTTACGGGCTTTTTCTAATTAGAGGGGGAATGTCATTTCCCAATTCGGGTGGGAACAAGGGCCCAGATAAGGATGAGGAGGAAGATTGAGAAGGATTGGATTTCATAATGGCATTCTCGTTTTCGAATCCGGGAGGAAACATGGGCCCGGATAGGGATGAGGAGGAGGTTTGGGAGGGTTTGGGTTTGATAAGGGTTTTGAATCTGTTTGAGAGGATCAAAGGGGAGATGGGGGAGGATGGCTGAGGTACATGTTGAGATGAGGTGATGGGCTGAAGTGGGAGTCCTGAAAGATTAGAGTTGTGTTGGAGAGATTTTGTGTGGGCTGAGAGAGAGGAAGATAGTGCCAAAGAGGGTTTAGAAGAGGGAGATGACGAGTCGTGTGCATGGCACGAGTTTCTAGGAGAGATATTAGGAGAGTGGGGTGATTTAATGATTGAGTTAATATTATTTTCTAGGAGAACGAATGGTTTTGGTTGCAAGTTACTAGAAGAGATGGGAATTCCAAATGGCATTACCTCTTCATTGGGTTGTGGTGGGGTTGTTTGTCCATTATTGACTTTTGATACTTCCATGACGTCATCATCCATGTTGATGTTTTTGTGATTGAGATATTCGTGCAATTCTCTTGGAGATGACAGAGAAGGTTGAGTTTTTTCTTCTTTCATGCTGACATAGTGGTGAGATGTTGTGGACAATCTCACTGACATGGACTTTTGCATGGTTATCTTCAATGTCAAGTAACAGACTACAATTTATCGTAAATAAGCAAGCAATTATGACGATTACTTGTGCAAACTCAAAACTCGAGTATTCGACTGAGCGTACTCGGCCAAATATGCAACCAATATTGAAGAAATTTTCATAACCCCATCTGCTTAACGGGACTCCATAGATAAGAATCCAAGTCTCTCTCCACTTCGATGCACATTTAGAGTTGACGTTTCGTATATCTGTGAACCACCTGTCGAGCCATCGACTGTCAATAATTGCCTTTTTATCTTCCAGAGAATCAAAGGTTAGGAGGTGGAGTAAACCACCCATAGGTTTATTCGTTAGACACGATAGTCCTTCGGAGAGTATATAATCTAATATTTGATTAGAAGATTGCGAAGAAGATGTTGTTGCAATAACACTTCTTTTGAATAAGTCTTCATTTTCATGGCATTTGACACCTTTTATTGATATCATTTCTTCGTCGTTGATCTTCGTAACTCGAATTTCATCCCGCGTCTTTTCTAATTCCTCGCGCAAGATTCTAAAACTCATTCTTCTAACTTCACATGGAATCATGGTGAAACACTCAGGCAGTGGTTCCTTTTCTTGGGGTGGGATTCTTTGAGTTGAAGGTGGGGTGGGTTTAGGGATTCCGGGGCGATTTGCAGGTTGTGTGATTGGTAAACTGGATGGCTGGGGGTGGGGAGGGGAATAGATTGAGTAAAGACTTCATGGTATGAACGTTGATCTCTTAGCGAGGAGTATCTATTGAGTGGAATATGATGGGATCTTTCTGGAGGAAAATGGGAAGGCTTGCTTTGGTGTTTAAGATTGAGAGATGGAGAGAGCCAGTCACGCTTGGCAGGGAAGACCCTCAGATGTTCCTTATCAAGACGCGTACCATCTTCATTGCGGATGGCCAGATTAAGGGAGGTTGTAGAATTGAATTGGATGAAGGCGTCACGGAGTTTATGGTGTGGACGAAGGTGTTGAGGGATGAAGATGTTGGTAATGGTTCCATATCGACTGAAGATATTTTTAAGTTCCTCCATAACAATGTCTCAAGGTAAACAATCAACAAAACAGGTTTTGGAAGCTAAAGGCACTGGGTGTTTGGGTTTCTTTCTTTGAACCTTAATCCATTGATGTTGGTTTCGCTCACTCTCTCTCATGCGCTCACTCTCTCTCATAGCTCCTTATAAAGGAGATATATAGTGAGAGGTTGTTTGGTCGCAACTCATTTCCCTTGCAATTTCAATTTCCTAGGAAGTAGCCAATTGCTTTTGGATTTGGTTGACAAAAGCATAGGAAATAGAAATTCTAAGGAAGTAGAAAGTCCTACAAAGTGTAGGAAATTATTTACTAAGGCCCCCCTTGGTATATGTAAATTCATGTGTCCATTATAAATTTCTATTCTCTTCCGAACACGTATCCTTATTTCTTAGGAGATTAAAAAAGGAAATAATTTCCCATGAAATACAACTTTCCATGGGAATTTATTTCCCGCGCGAACCAAACGAGCTCTGAATATATTTATATAATGATCTTTTCAAACAATTTGATGCACCGAAACCTTGAATACTTCCTACCGATTACTATTACTATATTTTACGCGAATAACGCCATCCTACTAGCATTCTTGGAAGCAAAGTCGAAAAATTAATAAATTAGTAGATAGCAATTGTACTGACAAAAAATGGGAATTTAGAATTGGAAAAATGCAAAAACTAATTCACTTTGATTCCCCACTTATTGATTCCCCAAAAAAATATGTTTACTGATTGTCTGATTCGTTTATTGATTTGCCAAAGTAAACAAAATCCTCTACCCTCAAGAATATTTGGAGTGTTGGAGGGTAATTGAATCGTTTGTGTAACAAGAAAATTCATATATTGATCCCCAAAGTAAACAAAATTCGAAATCAAAAGATGGCCCATATTTCTTCCTAATTAGTTTATTGATGGTGAACAGTTGGATTCCCTTGAAAACCCTTTTTTCTCAGATGATAAAACAAGGAATATGGGTTGAGATGGATTGCAATTAAATCTGAGTTGTAAATAAATAGAGAATTTTTTTCCCTGTTGAACATCTTTAATTCGTTGAAAATGGAAGGATTTGTAAGAATTTGGATGATTTTCTTAAAGAGGGGGAAAATAAAAGCTTTGATGCTGAGAGGGAGATGAAAAGATTCTGATTTTGAAATAGTACTAAGAATTCAACATTGAAATTTAACTTGGAAAGTTGAACAAATTTGGAAAGCGGAAGAGATTTTGGGGAAATTAACAAATTGAATAGGAGAGAGAAATAGAAAGAGACCAAGAGTTGAATGAAATGCTCAGCATTCTTCCCGCAAACCTGCACGCCTACTGTTAACAGTAATGTAGTTTAGGCTTTTTTTTTTGGGTTGTTGGGCTTTTATTAGTTTTGGGCCCTTCTAAACTGACGCCCTGTTCTACAGAACAGGTTAGACACCCTTAGAGCCGAGCCTGGGTAAAGCATATTCCTTTACTGCAACCACTTGTGTTTGTTGTTTAACATATGAATTGTATTAACATTCTTTGCCAACTCTATCTAATTTTGTTGTGCTCTATTCTCATCAAGAAAAAAAGAATTTAGCATTCCTTGTTCTTGAGGTTTTCTCCTTTTTTTCATCCAAAAATAAATAAAAAATAACATATGAATTACAACGACTTCTTATGGTTCTAAATGACTTCTTTTCTTTTTACTACGAATAGTGTTGTTTCTTGAAATGGATATATATAATGCAACGATGACTGTCATTCTTACATGTCCACATAACTACATTAGTTGCAACAACTTCTATTTGTTGCAAAATACACTTGCTTTCAATATAGAAAATAAGGTCTTTTTGGAATATAAACTTTGTCAACAAAAGTTGTTGCAAAATCCTTTGCTACGTCATGAATGCAACATAGGAACAATAAAGAACATTTCATATATTTGCAACGACTTTTGGTGTTACAATGAATATTAGAGTTATGGTAAATATTGTATTCGAGTACTAGCGTAATATGAAAACAATATAGGTTTCCATATATTATTATTTCAGTATGTTAGTTAAGATTTTAGCGCTAACCTTCAAATTGAGTCAATTTAAATCACTCTCGATTCTTAACAATACACGATTTTTATTGGTTTTATTGTTTATTATTTAACTGATATGAAGTATAATTCAAGATATTGATGATCTTGTGCGTTTTGGAGACCACATAATTTCAGTTCAACGGTGAAAGCTAATGCAACTAACAAGGGAAATGTAAGCCATGTATTTAGTGTATATTGTCAAAGTTAGATTAATTATCATTAAGGCTTAAAAACACAATAATGATAGTATTTACAATCTCAAATTACTTATTGAAAATAGAGTATTATTTTTCACAAGTAAAAATTAAAGATATTTCAACAAATGTTACCTTAGGGAGACCAAGTGATGAAGCAGAAAATGGGTGATCCATACTTAAAGGCAAGTCCTGTATTGAGATGCCTTCTTGGGACTTGGAATTTTTAAGGGACGATGCCATAAAGTTTGAGGAAAGTTCTGCGTCCTGTTAAGTGGAGAGAAGGGTCAATATATGTATGAATATTTGGAATAATACTTACACAATAATTTACTAAAGAGACATAGTATAAATATCAGCAAAGTTTAAGTGTGTCGGGACATGTTTTACCTTCAAACCACCTTTGTCCACTATCTCACGAACAAAATGATTACCAAAATCAATATGCTTACTATGATCATGAGCACTAGATTAATTAGTAGTAAGATACATGACAGAAACATTATTACAACATATAGTAGTCGGATGACGATAAAAATATCCCAAATCGGCTAGAAGTTTTTGGCAACTGCTCCATACTCACCCTCACTAGAAGATTTAGACACAGTTAGTTGCTTCTTAGAGAGCCTAGAGATCAAAATTTTTCCTTAGGAAAACAAGATAATCAGTGGTAGAACACCGACTATTAGGGCAACCATCCCAATCGCCATCTGTATAGGCAATAACAATAGTAGGACAGCCAGTATTGTGAAGAAACAAAACATAATCAGATGTTTCATGGAGATACGTAAAAAAACTTTTGACAGCATGGAGATGAGCAGTACGATAAGCATGCATATATTGATAAATCGTATTAACATCATAAGCAACGTCAGGACAAGTCATAGTCAAATACTAATGCATCAACCACACTACGAAAATCTGTAGGATGAACAAGAAGATTCCGTCAAAGAAGAGACAAAGTGACTCTAGACACGAGGGGGGGTGCACACGGGTTTGACGGTATATGAAGATGAAATTTACGAAGAAGATCAATAACATATTTATTTTGAGACATCATCCAACCAAGAGAAGTGCGCACAACCTAAATGCCTAAGCAATAATGCAAAGCCCCATGATCTTTCATGGAAAATTGAGAAGAAAGAACGTTAATGAATTTTCGAAGCAAGGGCAGACAACTACCATTTAGCATACAATATCACTCACGTAAAGAAATAGAATGATTGTGTGCTCGGTATTTGAGAGTGAACGTAGATTTGTCACAACTGCTGTACTTGAAACCAATAGTTAAAAGAAAATTGTTGAAACGAGAGAACCAAGTCCTATGAAGTTGTTTTAAACCATAAATGGGCTTCCAAAAGTGACATATATGAACAAGTTTCAAGGCTGAATAAAAACCTGGAGGCCGACGCATATAAACTTATGTATGGAGGAAACCATGAAGAAAAGCAATTTTGAGTACTAAGCAAATGATAGTAGGATTAATAATAGGACTAAAATAAAGACAACAAGTCCAGCTTGATACAACTCCACATTGCCATCAGAATTATATGTAATCTTATACAACCACTTATAACCAAGCAAATTTCGATGGTAATTGAGGGGCACAAGTTTCCATGTTCTAACTGCGTCCCATATTAGTTGCAATAGTTTGACTAGCACACTTGGCAATAAACAACTTTGACCATTGATATATCTAACTATCAATTAGTAAAAATTATGAAAAAATTGATATGTCAAAATTACACATTGAGACAATTCTAAGAACATTTTATTTATTAACATATGGTTTTGTATGGTAGTTAAAAATGATGGTCAAAGTATGTAAGACATATGAATAGTGTAAAAGTCAAACTGTTGCAACTAATATGGGATAGAGGGAATATCATTTTTCATGAAAGCCATATAATCCTTTAGAATAGCTTGACACCAACGTGAATCTTTTGAAGTTTGTTTGTAGTTAGTGGAATCTGACTCAATAACGTTTTTTTTTAGATTCATAATATTTTAAGGCTTAGTGATGTTGTCTTTAAGTCGGATTATCATGGATGCACATTAGACGGGCTATTAGACGACGATAGAAAAGGACCTAGGGCCAAACGCGTAGGGGGATGACTAGGCAAAGACTGAGTAACGGCTCGTTAGTAGTAAGAGCATCCAAAGGCAAGCCAACCATCAGATTGAGACACCTTCAACAATCGAAGGGGCGACTACGAGAGACCAAGTTTAGATTGCTATTATTTTTATTGGGAACAGTAGTACCATCACCAACCACAATCGAATTTGAGCCCGTGTAAGGAGTAACATTAGAAAAATTACTAGACTAAGGGATGCAGCTCCAAAATCTGGAAACCAGACTCGAGTCACCACTAAAGAACAGTGTAGTAAGGGCACGAGACACAATTAGGAGAGGAAGGAATAATTTCATATTGTAACAATGTGGGCCATATGCGGCTTGCTGACCTGGTTACCAACAAAGACCACAAGCATCAAAAGTCGGGGTAGAGGCTGAAATATGGTTAGAAGGGTTACTTCCTGTTGAAGATAAATTACTAGCATTATAGTTGGCACAAGAATACTTGAACAATGAAACATTTAACAATTTACTCATACATTATTACGTCCTCCCTTTCCATGTCCTTCCTAGGCACCACACTGGCCACGATCACCATTGGCGCAACTATTCCCTAACGGATTAACAACCGATGTTGGCTGAACACTAACCAACTCAGCATAGGCCTTCAATGCTTTAATACATTGTTCATGTTGGAGTAACTTAGGGCATAGGTAATCAAAATTCAAACAAAGTGGTCACAAGTGGATCATAATCCCAATCACAATGTAACGCAAATAGAGCATACTGAACAAGATCATATTGAGGGACATGACATAGCAGCCAAAGAGTCTACAATAACCTCAGTCTCACGCATAAAAGATTCCATGGATTGTTGTTCAGCTTTCTTCCTTTGGGTTAATCGACTTTGTAGTTCCATAGAACGTGTCATAGTAACATGTAAATATCTAGATTTCAACATACTCCATATTTTCATAGAAGTACTCAATACAGGCACATCTTGTAGGAATTATGACTGGCAAAATAATAAACTTATCTGAGAATTGTCGTGGCGTGATATGATCATTGCCCTAAAGTTGAAGTTGCCCCGCTACGAACACACGGACTCATGGCAAACCAACCTCCAGGATTAACACGACACTGACTCGCCGGTGAAGTACAGAGAGACAGTTTGAGAACGCTTTTAATATTGCCCAGTAATAGAGATTGTAAAAGAGAGTAGGAGGAATTTTCCTGTGTCTCAAAACAGTACCAGAACCAAGGTATATATAGGGAGTGGGAAGAAGAAGTAGAAACAGATCATGGCTACTTTTGGGGAAGTGGAATGACAGTAGTGAGAAGGTGGAAATAGCCCACTAACAGGAAGGGGAAACAAAAACTTCTCAAGTAACCAACTCATAGGTAGCTTAGTTTAAAAAAGCGCGCCTGAGGCGTGCCTAGGCGGCAAGCGAGGCGAGGCGCCAGCGGTGGCGCTTTTCAAACCTCAGGCGAGGCGTTTTCAGGTAGGCGCATGAAGGCGCGCTTTATGGTGCGCTTCTGAAGAGGTGCAAGGCGCAACGCCTTTATCGCTTCTTCTAGAAACAAGAGAGAGAAGAGTAGATCTGAGTTTAGGAGTTCAAGAAATCACAAAACTAAAACTTACCCAGGCCTTTTGAGACTAACTCGAACACAATCCCTCATTTAATTTCATAAATTTGATGCAATTTGAACCCCAAATTAAAAACCCCCAATTTGTTAAAACCCTAATTTAAGAATGATTCAAAATTGACGAACACCACCCACATAACCACTGACAGAAACCTCCGACTAGAGAAGAATAGTGATCTCCGCCGGTCATTGATGGCCTCCGTGGATTGTGGTTGCAGATTTCTTACAGGAGAGTCGACTGTTCTTCCCCTTTTCTTCTCTTTTTGCTTGTTTACTAATTGTACATGGCTTTTGTCTCTTTCAAAGATGGCTGACATCATAACATAACATCACATGGGAGTTTCTTTAGTGTTGACCCAACAATTTTATTACTGACTTTCCTTTGCTTTCTTCTTGTTTGAGGAGTTGTATTTCCTTTGTTGCTTTGGCTTTTAATTTTTTTTTTTTCATTTGTTATATTTTTTGTACCACTATTTGAGTTAGTTTTTATATATAATAAAAGAGTATAGTAAAATAAAATATTTTATACCACAAAAACTAGAAAAATTAAAATATATTTTTAAAAAGAAAAATTAAATAAAGATGCGCCTCGCCTACAAGAAGCGCGCGCCTTCTCCTTGCGCCTCGCGCCTAGGCTCCAGGGACCCTTTGCGCCTCGGTGTGCCTCGCGCCTTTTAAAACTAAGATAGGTAGTAGGAATAATAATATTAATAAACCCATTACTTACCTTTGACTCTTCCTTTATCGAATTACTGACCTTTCACATTCTTTTGAAGCAGCTAAGAGTTTTTCTAAACCCATTATGAACAAACTCCAACAATCCCCCACATGATTCAAAAGAAGAAAACAGAAAGAAACAGGCTAGAAAAAGAAGATATGGGCAATAGATACTCAGTTTTGTAAGCATCAATGTCTTAGAGACTTGAATTGATACCCAGCGCATATAAGTATGTCATATTGTCGTATTAGGTAGATTTCTCTTTGAACCTGCTACGGAGTTCATAATCAATACTTGCGCACTAAACCTTTTTCAAAATAAGAAACGTTCTCGCGATATATGTATAAGTGCCCCACTGCACAATGCCTGGATTTTCATGAATGCTCTAGAGATCCTAAGCCTTAGGGATCTCATAGGGGATTGGGCGTAACCCCCACATTCACATAGGTAAGTTCATCAAGTTTTTTGTACTGCTTCCAACCACCTTATCAAGGCTATGAACTTATTAAGAGCATTTTGCTCATCCTCACACATTTTACAGTAAAAACAAATACTACATCACTTTTATTAATATAGGAATGGTAGTAGTATCTACTACTTGAGTTCTTTTATGACTTAGTTTGACCCTTGAACTTAGAAAATTTCTAAGAAGGGTATCAATCATAATTCACTCCACAATAGGCTTTAAACCCATTCCTTGTGCTAACTCTAGCACCATATTTCTACAAAGGCCTTTGGTGAGAGGATCTACAATATCACTCTCAGATTTTACATACTCATGTGATATCACAATGTATAAACACAATGTATCTATGATTTCTCATAGGACTATCCCATCTCAATGGAGTATAGACAGATTAAGGACACTCATTGCCCAATCTCATATACAAGTGATGAATCCATCAAGTCCAATTAAAGAACCACCACATAGGCTATAGATCCATCATGGACAAACAACTCAACCTCTTAATGCATGGTGAGTGCTACACAAAACATATCTGCAAAGAGACATGAAACCTGACAAACACAATATAGACCGTTAAGAAGTGGCCAATGCCATCAAATTACCCCCACAATGGGCAAAATTCTTTCAAAAGCAAGTTTTTGACTTGACTGATTCAACTATTTGAATCCTAATTCATAGTTGACTTTGCAATCCCCTCTTGCGTTGCAATTCAAACCAACGCACCAATACTCATAGAAAGTACATTGACTAAAACTGCTTTGTATCATAAACTTTCTTACTGCAAGACAACATCAAGTCAGGAACATATTACTAGCATATTAGACTTGTAACTCAGTTACGTCGTCATTTAGAAAAACGCTTTCTAAAACAAATCCACAACCTTGTGCTTTATATATGGTAAGCTGACAAACTAAGTGCATAAGCAATACATGTTAAGAGCAACACAAAACCATCAAGTTTAGAAAACATACTTTGGAAAACACTTATTTCCTCTAAAATCAAACCAAAGGGTTTCTCAAACTTAGCTCTTAATCCATGCTCTACAAATCCATTGCTCCCTAGGCTGAGGAGGATGGTAATCAACTCAAGACACTTTGCATAATAGAGTACTACAAATCCTAATCAATCAAGAGATTTAGCAATGGACCCCACACAAAACACTTAGCAGAATAAATAATCATACTTTGTATAGGCAATTAAAGTCCACGCAGAAAACAAAGTAAATACATGGAAGTTTCGTTCTCCAACACTCTCAAAAGAGAGCCCAAACAACATTCCTATTTGTTTCAAATTTAAACTCTAACTTACCCCCACATTGCAATATAATACAATGATAAATATGTAAATGAAAACATGCATTGATCATTCAATAAATATATTATACAAGTTTAGAGTTTAATAGCATATAGGATGATCAGAAAACTTCCCTAAGCACATTGAAGTCTCGATAGCATTCCATATGCGTTTGACCGCTCTCTTTTCAACCTTTGCCCTTTGAGTTATTTCATCGAACATTTGGTGTGCAATCAAGAAAATTATTCCCACACATTATACCAATGATAATCTTAAAATAATAGTCTTGAAAAAGGTTTTTCGAATCAAATCCAAATTAAATTATGACTTGTTAAACTAAAACTGCTCGAAAAACACTTTTCCCAATCGAATTTGGACTCAACAGGGCAGTGCTTACTACTATGTAGTAAGTCTTTTTCAAAACGCTATTTCCACCCAAAAAACACTACTTAAAAATGCAAATCGGAGACATTAAGTTTTCGCAGATTTCGTCAAAACCTTTCTCATAAATAAATTTGTCATTAAACCTACGAAAATCATACCATCCAACCAGCCTATTCAAATTAGGGTTTTGCGCATATTGAAATCAAAGCACGTAGAAAATCAAATCGTAGAAGATAAGATAGTTTTCACCCAAATCATAGGTTTAGCAAATGATTTTAACGATGAAAACAACAGATCCAAAACATCCCAATAAATCATAACAAGATTTATTCAAAGGAAATATCAACCAACCCATGTAAAAAACTTACGGCCATTAAAATAAAAATATAAATCAATCACCTTTTAGACCACTACCAGCCATATTGAAACGATAAACAGAGAATCAATTTCAACTTTAGATTGTAGGAATTATGACGAGTAAAATAATAAACTTATCTGAGAATTGTCGTGGCGTGATATGATCACTGCCCTAAAGTTGAAATTGCCCCGCTACGAACACACGGACTCATGGCAAACCAACCTCCAGGGTTAACACGACACTGACTCGCCGGTGAAGTCTCAATAGATAGTAGGAATTATAATATTAATAAACCCATTACTTACCTTTGACTCTTCCTTTATCGAATTATTGACCTTTCACATTCTTTTGAAGCAACTAAGAGTTTTTCTAAACCCATTATGAACAAACTCCAACACATCTAGCATCACATAATTACGGTCCAAAGTTGCATAAATCTGTAGTTTAACAAATTAATCAAGCGGTAGATTCTCGTAAAACTAAGGAGTATCTAATATTCTGTAAGCATATTACCTTGATCATAAAGAAAAGTAGGCGAGTGTATCAGAAAAGTACCAACACAGGACCAAGCAACTGATGTGTGATTAGAAAGCACATAAATTACGTTCTCCACATGAGACAATCTTCCAGAGTTGTTAGTTTTTTAACGACATCGATAACATTGTGATTGGACTTCAGTGGTGGAAAAAAAGATGTAGATTGAGGCATTAGAGTTACCGACGTCATGCTAGGGTTGTAACTGGCCACAAATCCAAGAGGGAATCGCGGTGTTGCTCTTGAAAAGGATGCCACACCGGCGACTCAACTGGGTGGTGCTCCCGTGTGAGGCGACGGAAACCCGCCGGTGAAGCAGGCGACAAAGAAGGCTACGGTTGGGTAGAAAGATACTGCCAATCGCCACCATCAGCGTTGTCAAGCCATATAAAGTGAGGCAGGCAGATTGTGACCTGTTAAGCAGACTGCGAATGTGTAGCCGTTACACCAAGGGGGCGTGACTAGGCATGGAAGTAAAAGGGCTGGGCTGGGCAGGGCCATGTATAAATTAAGAAAGTAACAGTGAGAGGGAAAAAAATTGAGAAAAGGAAAAAAAATTCTTTAACCTAATCTCTTGATACCATGTATAAATTTTTGAAATAATAATTGGCTACCTTGTTAATGAGGTTGTCTGGCATAATAAATAAATAAATATATATATATATGGCGGTAGGCTCTTAAGAATACCCCTCTTATATTATGTAAGAATAAATCTATGTCATTGAATAGTTAATATATAAGTGTTCAGATTTTTCCCAAACAATCATAATTAAAACCCCTCTCACGGGCCTCACCCACCCCCTAAAAATCTAATAAACGCGCTAACATTTTCATTTTTGCCCATTTACTTCCGCTCTCCTCACCACCTCATCCTTACTCTCCCTCCTTACCTCCTCATTCTCTCTCCTCTCACCTTCAAACACTTATAGTATCGATACTTACCGAAAACCGCCGTCAAGAGTCACTAATCGACACCTACCAATCACTGCTACCTCATCTCAACGAAATTTTCTCTCTCATCGTTTCTCTCTCACCACTACTGACAATACCATCTCCTAGACTGTCAAAGAGCCAAATATGATCACCGACAAAGGTGATGAAGAGCACAATCAAAAGCTTCGTCAATATTGTCAACCGATTGAGGATTTCTATAATAGTACGACTTTTTATTAAGCCTTAAATCATAATTATTAATTGGAATTTACTTATTAATTTAAATTTTTGCGCAACATGTGTTTATGTGTGTGATTAGTGATGAGAAATTTAGAAAAATATGTGTTATGATATGGGTTGTGTTAGTAACTTGGAAGTTACTAAGTAAAGACTGTGTTATGGATAAGATATGACCAATTTGTGTACATGAGTATGAGTAAATATGCATGTGTATGATTTGATATCACAAGATATGTAAGTATGTGTTATGAGTTAACCATGATTAGTAACTTGAAGTTTACTAAGTATGGAAATATGTAAAGTCATGAATAAGTTATTAGTAAGCATGATTAGGTGAATATGTATATGTGTACATATATATATGTAAAGAAATTATGTGTGTGTATAAGGATATTGATGAAAGTATATTTGTGATTAAGTGTTCTCTCTTTTAGAATTGTGATTTAAGGTCATATACTCCATTATAAGTTTTCCATATTTAGAGAAGTACAAGGAAACTGCAGAAACTATGTAGCTCACTAATTTATTGTATACATTTGGGTCAAACAAGTGTGGAATTAATCTTTAGAATGTGCCCAACACTAATTGGATCGATTTGGGTCAATAGGTAACCCAAAAGTGGGAGAAATGAGGCTCCCAAGTGAACTGGTGCACTAAAAATTGACTCACCAGTCCAACTTGGGAATGACTAGTTTACCCTTACTAAGAGGGGCAAAAACGGAAATTTAAAGCTACCCAGCTTAAGTAGACCTACTAAGATAACTCTCAACCAAAAACTCATCTTCATCCCTTGAGAAATAAAGAAAACCCAGAACTCCAAACATTTCCCCCCTCACTCGCTTGGTGCAGGACAACAACACAAAGTATGTTTTCTTCCATTTTTCTCATACTTCCACTCATTATTCCCAACATGCAATCTCATATTTGGATTCCTTGGATCCTAATGCATATTGGAGAATTTTTGGATCATGAAGAAATCCCTTCAAAGAAAGTTAAACTCACCCACAAAAATTAGTCAAGGTAATGAGTAAGAATAAACTTTGAATTAAGGTTTATCTCTAAGTTTTAGACTATTGTCTTACCCAAAATTTAATGTATAAACTTTGAGAATTATCAAGGGACATCAAAGGAATTTATTTATAGCTTGGAGAAGATTATTAAGAGCCTTTTTGATAACTCATTCAAGGTACACAAGAAAATACGTTTTCTAGTGAAAGGAATTTAAAGAACTTGAAAAGTTACGAACTTGTTTCCAAATATTTTGATTGTAGGATTTTCATGTGAGTTATTTTGGATTATAATATGATTTTGGAGTGTAGAAATATTTAGTGTTTCAATGAGATCTCGAGTAAGAATGATTTAAAGAAGTGATTGGACATACTAGTGTGACTATCTTACTTTAAACCATCATGTATTGAATCTGTGTATAGTTTGAGAAGTTTATCTGCTTAATCTGTCCTTGTGATGGTAATATATATTCTGGAAAATTGATTATTTACATATATTAAATCTTATTGAGTTTGGATATAAGCATGTTTTAGTTCAAGTATAGTATTTTCCATGTTTATGGGAAAGTTGACGGTTTATGATGTCAATTACTTTTAAATTATTTAAACCTTTGATAACTTTTTTATAAAAACTATTTTTAGAATTGTAAAGACATTAGAAATGTGAATATAATTTTCAAATATTGTCATAATTTAATTTTATAAGTAAATAAATTATATACTTGTGAATTGACGAAATGGTTATTTGAGCACTAATAATGAGTTTATTGAGGACTTTGAAATGTAAAATCAAACTCATGAGTTACAAACTTTCTTATGACCTTAAGACAGTAAATATGTCCATAAAGGGGTTTTATTTTCGAAGTATTCGATTATTTAAAATTTATATTGCTTCAATTACAACCTATTTGCGGTTAAGTAATTACGAGGTTTTGATAGGTTTTAGTCGTGTCACCTAATCAAAAATAAACCTACGGTCCGCTAACTAAGGTAGTCAGTGGTAGCAGGGTCGAATCCGCAGGGAGACAGAGTTTCTATATTAATATTCAATTAACCAACTACTTCAGATGAAAATATGGAGAATTAACTGAACTAATGAGTAAGCTAAATAATACGAATTAAGTCGAGGATTTAACTATGGAATAAAAGCCTAGGGTATTAGGTCGGTCCTCCATGCTTATACCAATCAAATAGGGTCAACTACTATTAAAACCTAAGCCAAGAGTCGGGGGATTAGAGCCTATGTTGAGCTATGGTTAAGACTCAACGCTCATAGTTCAACATACGCCGCATATTCACTAACGTAATCAGAACTACTGATGTGTCCTAGGCCTCTAGTCGTAAGACGGATCTGTGCAAACAACTATTAACCACAAGCAATCAATGAAATTGGCCACTAACATTAATCACTAATTAAGAACAAACCACACCACAATCACTCTAATCAAGCCCTAGAAATCAATAGGAGTCTAAATAGCAATCATGGTATAAACATGGCTTCCCTATCTAACACCCTAGAAAGAGAACTACTCAGACATGATCGAATTGACAACAACAAAACTAATTGAAAACCCTAAGAATTGCATCATGAACTAATTGAGAAATAAGCAATTGAACTAAAGTAATTGAGATAAAGGAATAAAGCAATAAGCAAGACGATTACCAAATTGACGGAAAGCGGAAACTTTAATTGAATCAAAATTGTACTTGAATATCTTCTACAATCGAAAGCAATGATAAACTAGGCTAAGAGCTCTCTAAGTGTTTTCCAATATGAAATATACAAATAAAAATAACCTAAAAAGTATTTATAGGTCCTAAGAAAACAATAAGATAGAGTGGGGAAAATAACGAAAATCGCATCCCCGTGTCATCCACCAGATCGGGCAAAAGGTCGCCGGATCGGGCCTGGGAACAAGTCTCTAGCAGCAACAAAATAGGCTTCACCCGATGGGATCGGGCAGCTTACACCCGATCGGGGCCGCAACCCCAGCACCCGATCAGGCAAGTCCACCCGATGCCATCGGGTGGATGTCTTCTTCAGCTCTCAGAAAAACAGCAAGAATGGCTAAGTATTGCTCCGCCCGATCACATCGGGCAAGGCCGCCCGATCGGGCGGGAAACCTGAACTTCAGCTTCTTCACTCGTACCCGATCGGGCAGTTGTTGCCCGACCCGATCGGGCGAGTCTTCTTCTTCCCTTGCTTTGCTTGGCTTCAGACGCCAAGTCCTTGCACACTTACTTCTTCATAATGGGGTCCAAATACCATCTTGAGACCTCAAAGATGCCTCATAACTTCCCGCTATAGCGTGGTGCTCAAAACATCAAGTAAATAGGGAGTTTTTCCCTAAAACCTGCAAAAATGATATAGAACACACAAACCACAACTATATCGAAATAGTTAGCATAAATAGCTCCTAAGAGCATCAATATAGCACAATTTAGCTTGTAAAGAAAGGGAAAACTCTATAAGATATCGATATATCAAATTCCCCCAAGCTAAACCTTTGCTTGTCCTCAAGCAAATAGAACATGATCGTGGAATAGATTGCCTCACCCCATAAATAAAACAATTCAAGCTCAAAAAACATTTTCAAGACTAAGAATCGTTCAAGCAGGCATAATTCAAGTTCGGCAAATCAAATCCTTCCAACTACCATTCATCCAAGCAATTCATCAAGTTCAAGTGACTACTAGGCATACAAATCCTGAAAAGGTGCTCACAAAGGGTGTCACTCCTCTCGATTTTGTGGCAGGCAAAGAATGTGCCCGAGCACTCACCGACCCGACCATAAATGTCCCTTCCCACTCACACTCTCATGTGTTTAAGAAGGTGAAATGTCGCTCATCCTAATCAAGTCGACTCAACTAGCAGACGTACTCTTTAACTTTGACAAACTGACCAAAATCAATCTAGTAGACATTGTAGGCACAAGCTCAAGAGGACTTTTCCGGGTTGTAATGGGGTTTAGGTAAGAGGTAGGGGATACTTTTGGGTAATGTGGTGGAAAAACCAAGAAAGGGGAAGCATGAACACTCAAACAAGGCCTTAGATGGCCTAAGCAACTCCCAATCAACACCATAAAACCATGAAAAATAAACCAACTCTCCAAATTCAATGAATACGCACAACAAACCCAAGTTTTAGGCAATGACATGAAACTTTATTTATGAACGTGCGTGAATGAAAGAACTTTGAATTCTTTTGAACTTTTATTTCATTTTTTTCTTTCATTTTTTTCAACTTCATTCACGCAACTCTAATTTTGCCTTTTCTTTTCTTTTTCTAATAATCAAGCCACAACAAATACACTTTTGATTCCTCAACAATCAAACCAAACCATGAAACCAACTTCACTCTCAACCCATACACAAAGCTCCCCCAAGCTAGGCTTGGGAATAATATCGAAACAAAGGCCATGGGCTTATAATAAGGGTTTAAGTAACATGAAACAAGGTCATTAGGCTCAGCGGGGCTAAGGAGGATAAAAATGTATCAAAAACTAACTCTGGGGCTCAAGAATAAGTCAAAAGAACGCCTCTATCATAGCAAGTGTAACAAGTCACCAAACATCAAATGAGTACGAAGTCAAAGTCAAGATCGATCCGCTAGAGAGGAACTAACACACCAAAAATATAGACTGGATAAAAGTATGAATCCAATAGGCTAGAAAAGGCCTCACAGTCTAACCAAATCAGGTATGCAGCACAAAGTAGTATATCATAGTCAGAAATTGCTCGAAATCAAAGTAGTCGAACATCAAATCAAAGCCTCATAATCACAAATGCCCAGCTATCCAGAAAACAAAGTCAAATCATTCTCAATAAAGCACAACAAGGGGCACAGGGAAGCAATCAAACCACTCATGATCAAACATATTTTTTTTTCAAAATTTTCAATTTTTCTTAAAGCTGTAAACTAAACTATCAAAGCTTTAAAACTACACTAAAAAGCAGTAAACTATACTAGAAAGCAATAAACTATACTCACAGTGAGAGATTCTCCCCCAAGCTGAACGAGGCAATGTCCTCATTGCAACGAGGGAGAGGAGAGAACAAGGGCATCAGCCGCCCATATCATCATTAGTGGGGTCACTGAAGAAACCACCACTAGAAGTACCACCACCATCGGTAAAACCACCACCGGAGGGACCACTCATCCCACCACCAAATCCACTAGGACCTGCATCAAAACCACCTCCAAAACCACTAGTTACTAGGCCAAAGTCTCCTAAAGAGACTGACTGACGAGCAGGCTCATCCTCCTCATCCTCTGCCATGTCATCGCTCTGACCGGTAGGCTGGCCATAACTCGGGTTCCAATGGTACCACGAGGGGTGCTGGGCAGTCTGCTCAATAATGCCACGCCTACAATAGTCGTCATAGAGAGGATAAAGGGCGTAGTGCTGGTCGTTATCCAAGGTGTCCATCCGCCCCCCATCTGGTCTATACGGGTATAGAGCTGATCGATGCGAGTGCCATAGCCCGCGAGGGTGGCGGTGTTCGCGTTGATCAGCCCTTCCATTCTACCCATCCCGTCTCCATGCGACCTAGGGTCGACGTCATAGAGGTAAAGTCAAATGAGTCCGTGTGAGGGGGAGGGGGAGCAGAATTGGAGGCGCCCTTGTCTAAAATCGGCGTATGCCGCCTATGGTAAGAACGGCGAGGGGGCTTTTGCTAAGGGACAACTAGGTCGACTCCCTCTATAGGGAGTAGGTAGTTTGCCTGACGAGGCCGTAGTCGGGCCCTAGAGTCCGGCAGAATGAGGGATTTTTTGGACTTAATCACCCACTGAAATCTATGGTCAGGCAGGCGGTACAGGACTTTGAGGGTGTGGAGATAGGTGAGGTCAATGAGGGTAGGGCCTAGGACGGGGGTACGCTGAGTCTCGTCAAAGCCGGCAATTTGCCGGGCAAACAATGTGATCAACCCCCCGTTAACTAACCTCCTAGAGGTCCAACTACCATCTTCCCTTGGCTTAGGGAGCGAGTTCGAGATACGCTCGAACTGAATAGCGATATGGTGAGCCAAGTTGTACTGAAATGGCTCCCTAGAGCCTTTAGCAATATAGCTAGCTATAGCAACTAGCTCGGCCCCCGGACCAAGTGACCCTCAAACCGTCCCAACAGAGTCTGGGCCATGAACCGTATCCAAATGCTAAAAATAGGGTGATGGAAGTTCGCCCAATGATAGTGCTGGATGTCAAAGGGCGTAGGGTCCCCTGTCAGCATAACATAAGTATCGGCCATCCTAAAGTGGTCGGGTGGGTAGTAGTCACCCCGTACCTGTAACCTAAGAACCCCCGCAAATTCCCTAAGGCTAAGGGAGTGTTCTTGGTTTAAAAGTCTAAAGTGAACATGGGTGACCGGACCGGCCCGGGGCTTTGTCAAACTGAAACTACTAAAAAATTCATAGACTAGAGGAGGATAAGTGTTAACATGTACATTATAAAGCGCCTCCATGCCTAGAACTTTCATGAAGTCCTTAAAATCATCAGATAAACCAAGTTTAGACAAAAGCTCAACATCTAGAAATCGGGTAGGAAGTACCTCACGCTTTTTAAATCGCAAGAATTTCTCGCGATGTTCATCATCCCGGAAAATGATTTCCGGGTATTGAGGATCCCGTGGAACTTGTGGTGGTGGTGGTGGTGGTGGTGGTGGTGGTGGTTGTGGTGTTGCCTCTCGCCTAGATCGCGAGCCTTCACCTCGAATTATCCTTTTGAATTTGCTTGCCATGGTAGAAAATGTGCCTTGTAACCTACAAAAATGATATAGAACACACAAACCACAACTATATCGAAATAGTTAGCATAAATAGCTCCTAAGAGCATCAATATAGCACAATTTAGCTTGTAAAGAAAGGGAAAAACTCTATAAGATATCGATATATCAGGTTTCCCTTTGTATACTCATTAAACTTAACTTGAAATGATGATCATAAGAATTGTTTACAAGTACATATCTACGTATTAAAGTATGTTCTTAGCATGAGTTTTGCTACATTGATTTCACGAATAAAGATCATATACTCTTACTTTAAGTAACATTACTAGTATCGTACTCGTAACTATTACTTATGAAAATATCATGAGTTGATTTACTCAATTATGAAAGTTTAACTGCTAAAAACCTTAAGTATATAATCTGGAATTATTTATAAGTTATCTCCAAAAGGATCATTTGGACTTATGATTTGATTTGTGATCTGTTATCTGACGATTATCGAAAATTATCGATTTGAGACAGAAACTTTTGAAATGTGTTTTAAGAAGGGTGGAGATTGCAACAATGGTGACTTGTCCCTTGAAATGTGTATGCGTAATGTGTAGGGACATGTCCTGAAAGTCTTGCAAGTAGAAATAATACGAACGGGCGACGGCCTACCAATGTGGGAGCTAGTGGTAACACTACTCCAATATGTGTTCTCCCCCGATGTTTGTGAAATTTGAAAAAGCTATTGGTATTATCTTGGAATATCTTAACCATATTGCTTATATAATTTTATAAGATCATGTGGTCGATGAGACTCTTGTGCATATTGGCGTATTTGTTAATTCGAGAAAGTTATTTTGGTATTACCTTGGAATATCTTAATCATATTTCTTATATAAATTTTATAAGATCATGTGTTAAATGAGACCTTTATGTAAACGTATAATGGCGTATATTCGAAAAGTGAATACAAGTTTTTAATACCATACATGAGTTATGGTATGGTTGTGAAACTTCAGACATTTAAAGAACTATCCTGTGTTATACGTATGTATTCGTATATGAGTTGAAATAATATAAATTTATTCGTATATGAGTTGAGATAATATATATGTATCCGTATATGGGTTGAAATAATATTAAGTTGAATGTGAGCTTTCCTTAATGATTTAATTTCAACCACCATCAGTATTTTCACTCTCGTATAAGAACTTGTGTACCAGCATTGCTAATTTTTGTTCTTTGAACCTGTCCTGGTGGGGGTAGATTCAGTTATTTTGCAGGTTTAGAATGTGAGAACCGTCCCATGTTATGTGAAGTTATTTGAAAATGCTTGTTAGTTATATTCGACGGCAAAGACAAATTTTGTATAAGACATCATATTTTGAGCTTAGTGTTGATAGTCCTCATATTCTAAAAATATGTTTGTACTTTCTAAATCATAAAGTGCTCTCATATAAGTAAATGTTCTTATATAAAGGGGTATTCTCACTGAATCCACTATATATAACTTATGCATCAGATGCATAGAATTAATTACTTAGATTCTGCAATCTACAATAAACTTCTAAAAGAAGGTAAGGTGACATAGAAAAAACAAAATAAGTTCTGATTATATTAGATTTACCCTGTAATATATTTGAGGAGAATAAAACAAAATACCAACATAAAATGTGGGTGGAAAACCAACTTGTAACCTTAATACCACATGTTTAAATTCTGTTAGTCGTAAATATTATTATTTTGCGATGGGCCCAAATATGAGCCCATTAATAACTCCATCAAGAAATTATGAGAGTTGAGGCACACTTCATTCAATCCTTGATTTTAAAGGAAAATATATGCATAAAAATTTAGAAAATATTGAGCAATATATATATCAATTAGCGAATGACTAGTGACTAGTTGACTACTTTATGCTAGTCTTTCTAAAAACAAATAATCCTTTCGTAACTGTTTAATAATAAAGATTGATTTTGCACGTATTTTAAGAAAGCGATTCAAGGGTGTAAATGAACGTAATTAATCAAAATGGGTTTAACACAATCAAGAATGAGATTAGAGGTTACTAATCTTGAAAATATTTTGATTAATTTATTCATTTACATCCTTAAATCTCTTTCTTAGAATGCGTGTAAAATCAATTATTGCCATTAAATCGTTACAAATAGAGTAAAAGGAAGCTAGTAATAGTGATTAATTTAACAGACATTTGCGCGATCAATAACAATATGAAATTATCGATGTGAAGTAAATGGAAATTAGCGAGCAATAATATAGTATTACCCTTCCCGAAATAGCGTTAGTGTCGAATAGCCAATTTATGTGGCTGAACCAGAATCCTTTAATTGGACTATGTGGGTCTTGCTCTGTATCACAAAATTGATGATGGTGACGATGTGTGCTCACCCAACCAATTGGATCCCCCTGAATATTCCAGCAACAAAGTTAACCATATAAATTAATTTAACCAAATAATTCTGATATTGCCAAATTATTAAGTATTTGTTATTGTTGTAACATACAAAGTTAAAAATGAAACTGATAAAGAACGCACAAAGATTAACATGATTGACTACTAAAGTGCTAGCTACATCCAACTGACAAAGGGAGAATTGTTTGATTAGGAGAAAGTACATATTACATATTTTGTTAAACAACACACAATGAGAGCTAACTCAAGGGTATCATTAACCCTACCAGCTAACCTAATCAGAATGGGCCAAGAAACCCAAAATAAGACATAAGGTTTACTAAACCTTATACAACCAGAAAAATGTTGGGGTTGTTGTCCCCCAACCCCCTACAGATTGCATTAGTCAATACATGACTAAAGAGACTCCTATACTTGGTATTTAAACCAACAGATAATTCAAGGCATATTTCAACAGTTATAACAGCACCAAGTAAAATTTAGCTTGCTATATGATTTATACTTCTCAAGTAAGATAATTTATCCCACTTTGAAAATCCTAAATAAATCAAACAAACATTAAAATAACTTAAACAATCGGTTTAGAAAACTATTAATATGAAGCTAGCTAATAAAGTTGTCACATGTACTAGATCTAATATACGATATTAGAGCATCGCCAATGGTATAGAAAACAAGACTAGCTTGCCAATTATGTAAGAACTCAAGCAACTAGCTTACCAATGGATCTTATAGCTCAACTGAACTACTATCTCCATTCCCTATTGATCCACCAACTTTCCATTTTCATCCGTTTTTTAAGTGCTACTCATGCTACTTGATTCCTAATATGGCAAAGGTTTATTCCCTTTCACACTACTTTACCAACCTCTTGGATACACATAATTCTACACTTTCTTACAACCACATCATCTCTCCTCTTTATACAACAAAAGAGTCTCACTTTTACACTATCTCTTCTCTTTGCCTGGGTTTCTATATCAACAGTAAATGGGTAGATCAATAGGAATGGAGGGAGTATGTAGCTAAAATAAGCCATTATCTTGAAACAATTAAAAAAAGAAAAAAATTAAAAAAAAATTCTTTGTGCATTAAAGTGAGAAGACTTATGGTTAGATAATTTTGGCATGTAAGATTATTCTAGCTACATATATTATAACTCAACATTGATTAAGTTGGTAACTCTAAAATAATGTATATATAATTGTAAATAATGTTGTGGTAAAGTAAGCAATACCTATCTTACATTGACCATTATAGATCCTCTAATTAGTCAAACAATTCTAGCTTATCTTCCAATAGATAACAATGAAACAATTTGATGATTATGATAGTTTTTTTAATTTGAGTGAACTAAAGGCCAGCAATAGGGCCGATGGATTATTGTTATTTTATAATTACTCAATTTGTCTATCTAACTATTGATAAGTGAGTTTCCAACTCAAATTAGATGCCTTCCCTTTTTATACCCAAACTTTTTCTCCTTGCTTTATTCGATTTTCCAGTCCCTTTTACTTCTTTTTAGTTTGAATATCTATACTATAAGGGAAGAGGGGGATGGACACCAAAATTAAGAAAAGAAAAAAAACAAATAAAATGAATCATGGAAGTCATTAAGTGTAATTATGTTTCATTCCAAACTTAGTGTCAAAATTAGGGTAATGTTTTCCTTAGTTGTTTCATTCCACTGTTCAGAAGTTTATACAAACTAAGCTAAGAGTATTTAGGCCTTGAGCCCATTTACGCTAATTACATTTAATTACACACTAATTACATGGCCCAATACCCCCCCTCAAGTTGGAGCATGAAGATTCGAAATGCCCAACTTGCTCAAGAGATTAAGAAATTGACGCTTGCCAAGTGCTTTTGTGAAAATATCGGCCAACTGAGCATGAGTTAGGACATGACGAGTAGTGATAAGACCATCCTGGATAGCATCACGCACGTAGTGACAATCAACCTCAATATGCTTCGTTCGCTCATGAAACACGGGATTTTGAGCAATGTGAAGAGCAGACATACTATCACAATAAAGAGACATAGCACGGGCCAAACACTCAAGAAGAGCTTTCAACCACTTCAGCTCAGACGTGACATCAGCCATCGAGCGATACTCAGCCTCCGCAGAGGAACGGGATACAGTATGCTGTTTCTTAGTCTTCCAAGAGATAGGGGAAAGACTAAGAAACACAATCCAACCAGTCAAAGAACGACGAGTAAGGGGACAACTGGCCCAATCCGAGTCACACCAACCTGATAAAGACAAGTCACACTGAGCACTGAGAAGGATACCTTGACCTGGGGAACCCTTGAGATACCGAACAACACGGAGGGCAGCCTCCCAATGCTCCTGTCGAGGCGCCTGCATAAACTGAGCAAGAATATGAACAGAGTAGGCCAAATCTGGGCGAGTAAAGGAGAGGTAAATAAGTCGACCAACAAGACGACGATAAGTCTCTGGATCAGACAGAGGAGCACCAGAGGCAAGGGCAAGAGAGTGATTCTGCTCAATGGGAAAGCTGGCGGGCTTAGCACCCATGAGACCAGTCTCAGATATGATATCCAAGGTATACTTGCGTTGACATAGAAACAAACCCTCCGGAGCACGAGCAAACTCGATCCCAAGAAAATACTTCAAAACACCCAAATCCTTCATATGAAAACAATCCCCTAAGTATTGTTTGAAGGAAAGGATGGCAGCTGAATCATTCCCTGAAATAATAAGATCATCGACATACACAAGCACAGACAACTGAGCACCATCACGAATAAGCGTAAACAATGAATAATCAGAGTAGCACTGAACAAAGCCATAGCGCAGCAATGAGGTGGCCAGTTTCGCAAACCAACACCTGGGGGCTTGACGCAGCCCATAGAGAGACTTTCGCAAACGGCAAACCATACCAGCACGAGAAGGAGTGAAGCCAGGAGGGGGCTTCATATACACAACCTCCTCCAAGTCGCCGTGAAGAAAGGCATTATGAACATCCATCTGATGCAACTCCCAATTCTTGGCGGCAGCAACAGCAAGAAAGGCTCGAACAGTAACCATCTTGGCCACGGGAGCAAATGTTTCATTGTAGTCAATACCCTCAACCTGATGATTACCAAATACAACCAAACGAGCTTTAAGACGTTCAACAGAACCATCAGAGTGATATTTTACCTTATACACCCACTTACAACCAAGAGCTTTATGACCAGAAGGAAGTGCCTCCATATCCCAAGTTGCATTGTCCTCCAACGCACTAATCTCCTTCTGCATGGCCTCACGCCATCCAGGATCCCGCATAGCCTCAGCGAAGGTACGAGGTTCCACACCTGAAGTAACTGCTGCAAGAAAAAGTCGATGTCGCACAGAAAATTTATCACAATTCACAAAGTGTGCTAAAGGATAGGGAGTACCTGAGGAACCGGATGAAGAGGGGGCAGACGATGATGGACTCTTTTTCCGTACAGTATCAGTGACAAAATCTCGAAGCAAAACCGATGATCGTTTCTCACGCAAACCCCTACCAAGCTCCGGAACCCCAGCATCAATGGGTTGGTCCAGGACTGCAGTAGACACGCCTAACGAGTCCACGTGATCAAGCCCAGCAGCCCTGCTGGGAGGAGATGGGTTAGGCAGAGGATCAGGCCCATCAGCACTACTAGGAGGAGGAGTACTGGGCGTTTGACCTGGGCTTGGAGAATCAGGCCCCACGGACGGCCCATCACCCGTGGCTGCAGTAGGGGCCAATTCCAAATCATCCTCAATCACATTTTGGGCCAAGACGCTATCAGCATGAACATCTAATGCATTGTCATAATGATTATTACAACCCAAATCAAACGGAAATTCATTTTCGTGAAACCGAACATCACGAGAAACAAAATATTCACCAGTTTCAAGATCATACATTTTCCATCCTTTCTTGCCATTAGGATAACCCACAAACACACAACGACGACTCCGACTAGCAAATTTATCACCCTTAGCACGTTGATTGTGAGCAAAGCATAAACACCCAAACACTCTTATGACATCAAAAGAAGGAGCGTGGCCCGTAAGAGCCTCATAAGGGGTCAAACCATGCAATATGCTTGACGGGGTCCGATTGATCAAATATACAGCAGCCAACACACATTCCCCCCAAAAGCTAACAGGTAGATGAGCTTGAAACATCAAAGCCCGACTAACATTCAAGATATGCTGATGTTTACGTTCAACACGACCATTTTGTTGAGGGGTACCCACACAAGACGTCTGAAACAAGATACCATGGGTGTCCCAATATTCAGATAAGCAGTTAAATTCAGTGCCATTATCCGTGCGAATAATCTTTACAAGGGAATCAAATTGTCGTTTAACCATGGCAAAGAAAGACATAAAAGCACTCTCAACTTCCTTTTTATTTCGCAATAAATAAACCCAAACCGCACGCGAGTAATCATCCACTAAAGTCAAGAAATAAATAGCATCACAAGAAGATGGCGTCTTATACGGCCCCCACAAGTCACAATGAACAAGTTCAAAGATACGAGAGGCTTTATGATCACTAGTGGGAAAACAATCACGTGTTTGTTTAGCTTGTGGACAAACAATACAAGCTTTATTCAATTTCTTCCTACAAGTACTAGAAGTAACAGCAGGAACTAACTTGACAACGCGATCTGACGGGTGCCCCAGTCGACGATGCCATAACTCGAACTCGGATAAACCAGGAACTGTAACCGCTTGTACTGTAGGAATGGTGCGGAAAAAATAGAGTCCATCACGCCGTTCACCTGCTCCAATCAGGGTCCCCGAATGTCGATCCTGTATAGCACACAAAGAATTAGTGAATCGAACGTGACAATTAGATTCATCAATCATTTGCGACACCGAAATTAAATTGCAGTTAAGTTGCGGCACATATAAAACATGATGGAGAGTGAGTCCATGAGTAAGGGTAACACGTCCCTCCATAGTAGCAATGGCGGTGTTACCATCCGGCAAGCCAACGGGTCTAACAACGATTGGCGTAACATGAGTGAGACATGAGTAATTACTAGTAACGTGATGAGAGGCACCCGTGTCAATAATCCATTGACTAGAAATAGATGAGTCCGTCAACCGAGCATTGGTAATGGTTTCATTATTGATTAAATGTATGATAGCGGCCATAGTGTAGTACTCACGCGGGTGATGCAACAACAAATAAAAGATCAACAAGAAAACAAATGCTCGAATATCAAATACTTTGATTTCTTAAACAATTGAAATCAAGTAAACCTGCAACGCTACTGTCAAGTGTCAACTTGTCAAGTACTTCATAACACAATTATGAAAGTAGTAAAAACACTACTGTCAACAAGAACAAACTCACCCAAGTCAAGAACAATTTGCAAAACTACTGAAATCAAGCGAATAGGTTGAACACAATTTGAAAGTAGCGAGTTAACACTACTGTCAAGCTAACAGGCGAAGCAGATGTGCGGTGAACGTCCGGAAAGAAACCAGATCTCCGGCGAAACTGAAATCTGCTACAAGAAATCGGCGGTCGGTAATAATCTAGAAAATTCATTGGTGTATGTCAATAAATCTGCTACGAGAACGGCTGAGAGAAATTCAACTCAGTGATTCAGATCTGTTGAATTGCTGTCGGCCGGAATAATAACTCGCAGACTGCAGTGGTGTATGTCGGCCGGAAAAGAAACCAGCACAGAGAAAGTCACTGCCACGCGGGTGGCCGGTGAAAAAAAAAAATAAATAAATTTGGTTCACGATATAGAAGGAAAACGGCTCTGATACCATGTCAAAATTAGGGTAATGTTTTCCTTAGTTGTTTCATTCCACTGTTCAGAAGTTTATACAAACTAAGCTAGGAGTATTTAGGCCTTGAGCCCATTTACGCTAATTACATTTAATTACACACTAATTACATGGTCCAATACTTAGCTATCATATTTTTAGCAAAAGATGGTTAAAGCTTTAAACTAAAATATCTAAAAATCTACAAAGTAAAAATAATTTTAAAAAATACTCCCTCCGTTCCAAAATGTTATACCCATTTTCTGCTTTAGGTCGTTTTTAAAAGATATACCCATATAGAATCTTTTCTATTTATATACATTTTTTCTCCCCATTTTACCCTTCAATATCTAAACATTTACCTATCTTTTACTCATTTGTACTTTAATGGTCCCTACATTTGAATCTCTCTCTTTTACTTTACTAATAAGACAAAAAAAAGTACATGAAAATTATTAAAATAAACATAAGATTCTCCTATGATTTTATTTGCCTTGGTTTTCCCCCATATTCCAAATGGGTATAACATTTTGGAACGGAGGGAGTATCAATTGTTATATTTTCTTGAGATCTATAAATAGACGCCCATTTCGCTATACTTTTATATACTTTCGAAATTTTTTATTTTCAAATACATGAGTAATTAATTGCTCATGAGTGAAGGTGCATTTGATCAAATTAATCATAAACATGATACAGTATTTTAGGATGAGTGAGAAAGTGGTAGAGGGAGAAGGATGATGTATTTTTTCCTCATGAGTGATAATGCTAATGACATCTTCCATTAATTTATTGTAAGATTTTTGTTTTTTTAGGCGTTTTGTTTTTAATACACTTTTTATAATGTACTATTTTAAGTTTACAATTACACCCTCTAAAAAAACCAAATGATTATAACGTAATGATTATTTTAAAAGTATGAAAAATATGTATACACTTTATCGGAAAAATTACAATATAGTTTCTCCCATATCCTTAACACGAAGCACGCATCGCGTGCATATTTGGCTAGTAGATATTGAGTGAACTAAAGGCCACAATATAGATGGATTATAATTATATAAGTAATATTTTGTTACTTTTTCATATACACATGCGCCATAATATTAGAAAAAACTAGAATTTAGTCCAAACGATGCTCTAAGGTTTATCTGTATTATACTTTATCAATTTAAGACAACTAAAAATTGGTGTAAATAAATGTTAGTAAAAATAAATAAAATGTAGTTTTATTCATAAATACAAAAGATTTTTGTCAAAAAATACATTATATATATGTTATAAGTTTCGTCGAAAAACACTTTTTATAATATTTTTTGTGAGAAAACACCTTATATGTCATTAGTTATCAAATTACACAACTTATTATCATATTCAGGCCAAAAAAGTCAACATTAGGGTCGGGTCTCTTTTTCCTCCAATTTTATGCGTCGGAGACTCGGAGACATGCATAACAACCCAAAAATTTACACCAAATTCCGATGCACAAAAATGGAGAGAAAAAAGAGAGCCAATGACCCAAAAATCGACCTTTTTGAATGAAATATGACAACAAGGTGTCTAATTTGATATATGACATCATATAAGGTGTTTTCTTGCAAATAGTATTATATAAGGTATTTTTTAGCAAAATTTGAAATTTATAACGTGTTTTTTGGCAAAATTTCCTAAATACAATTAAAATAGGAAACATTGACTGAAATAATCCCAACTTTGACCGTTACGCTCAAAATAATCTCAACTATGGGTTATTCTAAAATAATCTAAACGATTAGAGTACCTTCTCAAAATAATCCAAGTCTTAATTCTACTGTATATAGTAGTCCCAAAAGGGATCATTGAAGCTAAGAAAAAACATAAGTTTGGATTATTTTGGGAAGGTACTCTTAGTAGTTTAGATTATTTCAGAATAACTCATACTTGAAATTATTTTGAGCGGAAAGGTGATGGTTGAGACTATTCCTATCAATTTTTCCATTAAAATATTGTAACTTAATTATTTTTTCATTCAAAAAACATAATATCATTATTAGTAATATAAACAAAGCAACAATAGCGTAATGGAGCAATGGTTAGAGTATTATCTTGCATACGCGAGGTTGGGAGGTCAAAACTTCTCATGGACAAAATTTCACTTTTTATGAGGATAATGTAGATAAAATATTATCTACTTAACTTGATATTATATATATATGGACAAAACTTGATAAAATATATGGACAAAACGGGAGAGTAACACGTGGCGGATTACAATCCGTGCTTATGCTTTTAATCTATATATTTATTTCATACTACCTCCGTTTTTTCAATAGAGACATTTTCTCGTTTAGGGGTGTTTTTATTTAATTGGCACACTTCTACGTGTTACTATAAATGGTAAGTTGACCCACCTAATTATTACACTTCTCTCCTACCTTTTCTTTCCTTCTCTCTACGTTTTTTTACTTTTTTTTCCTTACTTTTACCATTTTTCTCTCTTACTTTTTCACTTTTTCCTTTATCAGCGCGGAAAAACGTCCCTATTCAAAAAATAGAGGAAGTAGAATATACTCAATTTTGTTGACTTGACATTATCCATTCAACTGTGAATGTAATTAACCAAATAAACAAAAGGTTGCCGTGTATTTCCCACGAGGCTAAAACCTAATTGCATATATGGCTAGAAATGCATGGATGCAATTACGTACTGAACGGTTTGGCATTCAGCTTATAGGTAATCTTTACACACATTCTGTGATGATCGATCCATAACATCAAAGCTACTTAAGCAAGAAGAAAAGTATATGGTGCACACGCCACCACCATGAGCATGGTGCGCTCAAATGAACCTTCAGTTCTTTCTAGTGAACACGGAAAATCAGTTTTGTTTTTTAAAAATAATCAAACCTTCCGTTCATATGTGATGAACCTTCAGTTCATTTGTAATGAACCTTTAGTTCATTTCTGATGAACACGAAAAACGCACATTATTCTCTCTCCTCTGTCAGTTTTTTTTTAAATAACCAAAACCTTTTCACCTTCCCAATAAACCTCATCTCTTGCATTATTTCCCTCCTCACTAAAAACTGACTTTCTCTCTCCTCCTTCAATCTCTCTCCTTCCATTTTCTCTCTCTCTCTAAAAGCTCCTCACCTTCATCCCATTTTCTCCTCACCTTCATCCCATTTTCTTCTCACCTTCAAACACCATTTTTTCTCACCTTTAAACACCATTTTCTCATCCTCCATTTCACCATTTTTTCGTTATTTCACCTCACAAAAAGCCATTTTGGTTGCATTTTTGCTTCAATTTTTTTATTTTTAACATTTTTTGTTAAATTAAATGTTGATTTATGTTTATTTTCTCCAAAAATAGGAAACAAAGGGATGAAGAAGATCCGCCATTAGTAAAGATGATGAAGAAGTCAAGACACATGCAATTGAAAGAGATGAATGCTCCAAGTAAGGTTTTTATAAAATTATTGTTTTTTCTGTTCATTTATAAACATTTTTAGGATGAACTTTTTTTTGGATGAACCGAGTTCATTTTTGTGATGAACCTTTTAGTTTTTAGGATGAATTGAGTTCAAAAACTAAAAGGTTCATCCTAAAATGGACCTCCTAAAAACTAAAATCAACCTTCTAAATTTCAAAAACTAAAAATGAACCTTCTAGTTTTTTCGATGAATCTTAGTCATGACAATAATTTTTTCAAGACTAAAATCGATGAACCCTAGGACTATTTTGAAAACTAAACTTTGTTTTTTTGGTAATTTTTTTGGGTAATGTTTGTTTTGGTAATTTTTGGCATTTTTTTATATTTTGGGAATCTATTTTATCGGTAATTTTTGTTAGTTTTTCCGTAATTTTTGGTAATTTTTGGTAATTTTTTGGTAACTTTTTTAAAATTAATGAGCCTGTGTTAGTTTTGGGATGAACCTTATAGTTTTTGAGGATGAACCTATGTCAGTTTTTTGGAAATAAACTTTTATTTTTAGGTAATTTTGTATATATTATTCATTGCTTTTGTACATATTCTTCATTGCTCATTATGTTAATTTTGGTTCATTATTCATTGTGTTAATTTTTAGTTCATTGTTCATTTCGTTAATTTTTGTTTCATTGTTAGTATTTCGTTCATTGTTCATTGTGTTAATTTTTGGTTCTTTTTGATTTTTTTGTAATTTATGTTAATTTTGGTCATGAGCAATGAAGAATATTTATGTTAGTTTATGTTCATTGTGTTAATTTATGTTCATTTTTTTTTTGGTAATTTATGTTCATTTTTGGTTCATTGTTCTCTTTTTTTTTTTTACTAAAATTTCTTTTTTCGATGAACAATCTTGTTTTTGGAATGAACCTTATTTTTTCCCGGATGAACCTCTTTTATTTTTATGATTTTCTTAAAAATCATTTTTTTTGTTGATAATTTTGGTATTTTTTTAGAAGAAATAAAGGTCTTTTTTTGCAATTTTTTTGGTATTTTTGAACCTTTGACATTTTTGTTTTGGTAATTGTTTGGAAACCTTTTGCTTTTTAAAATTCATGAACCTCCGTTCGTTTTTTTAGTAAATTTCACGTAATTTCAGGTAATTTTTTTGGTGATTTTTTGGGTAATTTTTTTGTTATTTTTTTTAAAAATCAATAAACGTATGTCAGTTTTAGGATGAACCTTTTCATTTTTTTGGATTAACCTTTTAGCTTTTTGGGATGAACCTCTATCTGTTTTAGAATGAACCTATGACAGTTTTTTCGATGAACCTTCTAATTAGTCTGTTCTTAGTTACCCTCTGTCATTATTTTTTTATTTTTACTATTTTTTTAAATTTTAAACTAAGTGTTTTTATGTAATTCACTAATTTATGTTTATTTTCTTGAAAAATAGAAAACAAAAAGATGAAGAAGAAGTGCCATTCGTGTTGATGAAGAAGACGCGCATTGGTGATGATGAAGAAGTCGAAGAGAAGAGAAGCGCCATTCTTGAAAAATAAGAAACTAAGTGTTTTTATGTAATTCATTAATTTTTTATTTCATTTTTTATGTAATTCTTATTTTTTTTCATTAATTTTTTTATGTAATTCTCTATCCCTTATTTTGATAACATATATGATCATTGAACTATTGCTCATTATTTTATTACTATATGTTCATTTTATATCCTACCTAAAACAAGATGGTCATTAAATTTGTCTGAGAGAATATTTTGGGCAAATAATTTCAAAATGTAATTAACCATACGTTCATTAATTGCCATAACACAGTTCATTTTTGGCCAACCAGTTGTTCATTCAAAAGTTACCTCATATCCCTTGTTTATATTGTATAATGAACATTTTATGTAAATAAAGGGACAACTTGAAAAACCATAATGAAGATAAGTATTATGTTTAGAAAGACATGTTCAAATGAAATGGTTTCAAAATGTAAGTAACCATATGTTCATTTTTTGTCATAACATAGTTCATTGTGGGCAACCAGATGTTCATTTAAAAATTACCTCATTTCCCTTGTTAATTATATTGTACAATTAAATTGGATAAAAATAAAGGAACAACTTGAGAACCCATTATGAACATTACTATTATATTTTAAATAATATGTCTACGTTAATTGGGAAGCATTATTTGTTAACGTCATTCTTTCAATGAACATTGTTTGTGGATAAATGAACATCTACCACACCCATAATAAACATGGGGATTATGTTTAAAAAAGACATGTTTAAATGAAATGTAATTAATACTTTTTTCTAGGTTGATTACAATGAACATTGGTTATCAAAAACTGAACATCTAGTTCAAACAAATGAACATTGGGATTATGTACAAATAATTGTTCAAACATTGCATATTACTTATTCGAAAATAAGTTGGTTTTACAAAAAACATATTACTTTTTTAACTTTTAACTGAAGTTTTATTTGATTTTACAATGAACATTTGATATGAATGAATGAACATCTTGAACATTTAAAATGAACATTTTTTTAAGGAGAAAATAGATGGTTGAGAAAAGAAGCGGGAAAATGTTGAGCAAATGAATTCAAAATATTGAGGAGAGAGAAAAAATCTAGGGCCATTTGTCGATGTTCATTGTATATAAAATGATGTTCATTGATGAGGATTACAAAGAAAAGAAAAAAAAAGCTCCAGTTCTGTGGTGTTCATTTCGAATGAACTAAAAAAAGTAAAGGTTCATTTGAGCGCACCATGCGCATGATAGTGGCGTGTGTATAATAGAATTTGCGATCTGAACTTAAGTTAAATGCCTCCTACTATAAAGCAAACAAACTATTGTGTTAGTTAAGAAAATAGCTAAAATGGTAAGATGCAACTTGGGTAGTGCTGTAGTCAAAAACTGCTTGTCATCATTATTAAACTAAATTGAAAATAAGCGAGAGAAAAACATGCCATAAATCGAGGAGTAATAACTAGAAAATCACGAACCTGGAGGGCAAGAACCCCGCAATAAGCAAAGAAGTATTCAAGCCATTTAGGTAGTTTGAAACTTCTATGGGTTAAATTCCGGTGATATGAAAGACAAATACCCAAATATCCAATTACCATACCTAGAACTCCAGTCATCCATACTGCACCCCAATTGAAGGCAAATGGAGAAAAGAGTCAACCCAGTTATCATTATGTGCCCACAAAAATTCCCAACGTCTAAGGTATTCCATTCCCGTTTCACAAACACATTCTTTGGGTTCTTCACTACAATATCAGACCACCAACTTTTATAGGAGTTTGAATCCAATTCCTGCACAGGGATTGCTGCTGATTTTGCCCTTTTACTTCTTTTATTATTGGGAGTATTATTTGATGAATCCAAGTATTTGCAAATAGGAGTTACAGAATTTGATGTTAAGTGCTTTGAAATGCTGTTCTTTAAGATGGGTAATTTGGTTTGGATGCATGGAGTTATAGTTTGTGGGTTATTTTGAGAGGAATGAGGAATAAGAGATGTGCCATTTAGTTTGAAGTTAAGAGTTGATGCTATAAAAGCCATGAAATGTTTTATTTTCCTTTATTTTTTCCGTTGTGTGTCACAATGCAAGATCACAAGTGTTCAGTCATTGTGTTGGGTTTTATATTAAAGAAGAGTGGTGCTACTCTTTGTGCAGCTGTAGCTTAATCAAATCAGTATCAGTGTATCACTAAAGCCAATTCGCTTCAAATTTTAGTGTTTTTGCTATCCATATATTTTAATATATGTCACTATTTCAATAGTTAGAATTTTTCAAAAAACTACATTTTATAACATCGTTTATTCAAAAAACTACTTTCTTTTAAAAAAAACTACCTTATATAACATAATTTCTTCAATATACTGACTTTTATATAGCTATCCAAATATTGATTTTTTTATGTTGGCGTTGACTCTTACATAATAGGTGTTATTGTCGGGGCAACAAATAAAAAAGAGAAGAACAAATACAGAGGAGAGAGAAGCTAGCGGGAGGGGGTGCTTATTAAGAACAAAATGAAATGAGGGGCGGTTTGGCACTCGATGCGCGTTGTCAGCGACGCCGCACCGTGATCTCAAGGCAATATATTAGAGATAAAGAGAGTATATTATAATAGAGTTCTAGAATAATAAGTTATCTTAGGTTATTAGGTAAGCATATTCATTAACATTTTAAGGTATGATTGTTTTTCAAGTTCTTTTACTATATACTACCTCCGTTCCATATGTATTGCAACATAGAGAGTTTTACGCCTCCCAACGCACTACTCTAGACACTAATATCTCTAATTTTATTTAAGTAAAAATTATAAAAAGTTGATATTAATTAAGCATATATCGAGACGAATCTAACAAGATCCCACATGGCTATATTAATCATTGTGTATAAATCACAAAACAAGGTCAAAGGATAGTGTATGAATAGTGCAAAATGTCAAAGGTTGCAATACATATGGAACGGAGGTAGTATATAAGGTTGTACGCTAATCATTAATAACAAGCCAATACAAATTTATTAGTCGTTTTATATTATTCCTAAATTCTTACCATGGTAGTATCAGGTTTCGATATTTGAAGGAGTCTTGTAGGTTTCGTTTTCCTACCGGTGGATAAATTAATCTTCTATTAGGGTAATTTATTATTTATTAATTAGACTGTATTATTCAGAGACGGTTTTATTCCTCTATATATATAAACTGTCAGGCAGCCTAAATAGGCTAGCCAATCATTCTCAATACTTGTACATGGTATCAAGAGCCTACGTTTAAGATTTTTTTTCCTCTTCCGCGCACTTTTTTAACCCTCACGGTTTTTCTCTTTCTTTTTTTTAAAAAACCCTAACTACTCGTTAGTGTTTTCCAGCTAGCACCATGTTTGCTGCCTTCTCAACCGGACTTCCCACCACCGACCAGCCAACCACTCCTCTTCAGCGTCCCCTCGTTAGCCCAGCAAATGTTGTGCGTGCGCCCCAACACACATATCTTAACGAGGCTGCCCTAGTTTCTGCAGCGCAACAACAAGGCGGCGCAGATGGCTCGTCCACCGTGGCTACGTACCTGTGGCACACTCTGCCGCCACAGAACGCCTCTCTTGGTGGTTGTCCTCTACTGTTCAGCGGCAGCCCCTCCTCTCTCCGCTCCCCTTCTAGGGTTCCGCCTGAATTTTCACAATCCCTAAGTGGCAATGTGTTTTCCCTGCTACCTTTTGGTTCCCCTCTTAGCGGCCCTCAATAGAATTTAATGAACATCCATGAATATTCTCCACCATCTCTGCCTCTCGCAACCTCCTTGACCAATCAAGACATCACACGTTTCGTCTCCATCAAATTATCTACTCCAGAAGATTATCTTATGTGGAAAACTCAGGTGACATGTTTCTTTCGATACATCAATTACTTGGTATTGTCGAAGGTACAATTACGGTTCCTCCTCGTACTTATAGTGATAATCTAGGTCAATCTATTTGATCAACAAATTAAATTGCGGTTGTATGCATCGATTTCTCGTGATGTTATGATGGATGTGTATGAATTACGTACTGATTTGGAATAGATTACATTCATGTTTTTTTCATGCTAGTATGGCTAGATCGACGGAGTTGAAAGGTATACTAAGTCATATGAAGAAATATGATCAGCAGTATATGGAGGTATTTTTACGTGAAAATAAGATTATTGTTGATTCCTTAGCTGCTATTCAGTATCGTGTCTCTCAGTATGATTCAATTCAGTATACCTTAACTGCGTTGGATCAAGATCGTGACTATGATGCCCTTGTTACTATTTTGTTACAATTTCTAACATCCTTGACATTTGATGATCTTCGCCCTAAGCTCCTTCAGCATGAGCAACGCATTAAAGCTATCCTTGCTTATGATGAGACGTCTCCTACTCATCAGGCTCTCGTTGCTGTTCAGTCTGGATCTTCAGGGTCTCAATCATCTACTTCGGGTGGTTCGACTTCTAAAGGTCAAGGGGGTGGTAAACAAAAGAATCGAAACAATCGTAACAAGGGTGGTCGTGGTAACAATGGAGGTCGCGGCAATGGAGGACAGGGTGGTCGTGGCAATGCAGGCCGAAATAATGGTATGGGTAATTTTCATAATGTTTCATATGTTGATTATTCTTGTGCCAACTCTATTGCTAATGATTTGTCTTCAGCAGGAAGTAATGCTTCTAACGGCAATTTAGCCAATACCCCTTCCTCCGATACTTGTGGTCTTTGTTGGTATCTAGGTCTCCAAGCAGCCTATTGTCCTCAGCGTTTCAATCACAACTTTGTGCCTTCCTCTCTAGCTGCACTGTCTGTTGGTGGGGAAACGAAGGACTCCGTTTGGTATCCAGATTCTGGAGTCGCATCCCATATGACCTCATAAGATGGTAAGCTATCTAATGCTCTTTCTTACACTGGTTCGAGTTCTATTAATGTTGGTGATGGCACAAAACTTCCCATTAATAAACTTGGAAATTTAACTCTGTCTTCCCCTAGTCGCCCCCTTCGCCTCATGAAGGTGTGTCATGTTCCTCAGTTAAAACATAATTTGAGGTCTGCTCAGAAGTTATGTTAGGATTATTTTTTGTATAGTTTGTTTTGACGAGTCTTCTGTTTGTGTTAAGGATAAGACCACGGGGGCAGTTCTGTTGCGGGGAATCAGTAGGAATGGTGTCTATCCTCTTCAGCCTCACATTATTGAGTCAGAGTCGTCTTCCCAAGTTTGCTCTGAGTCTTCACAAGTCTGCTCAGCGTCGTCTGTTCCTGCTCTTCTTGCAACCAAGGAGTCTGGAGATGTTTGGCACTGTCGCCTTGGTCATACCTCTTCTAGAGTTTTAGGAAATTTACGTTCACAAAACTTGATTTCATGTAATTCTAAGTTTCATGACGATTGTGTTCATTGCAAAGTAGGAAAGATACATCGTTTTCCTTTTGAGTCTGTGACTCACCGTGCCCCCTATCCTAGGGATGGCAACGGGTGGGATTTGGGTCGGGTGAGCCATCACCCGCATCCATCACCCTATTAGACCAACTCTCATCCATCCATCCGTCACCCGGTTAGACCATCACCCGTATCCATCCATCAACCACCCGCGGGTGAACCGGGTGGACAGGGTGATCATCCATTTAAGATAATTGAATGAGAAAAGTTACATCAAACTTGTAAAATCACAATTTATATATTAACTTCATGTCAAATTAATATTAGTTAGGTTTATGAAAACATGTTAATAGTAATCCAAAGATAAAATTATTATACTAATGTAAATAAAATGATAAATATTTAAGAAAATGTAAGAAATGGGTGATGGAGCGGGTGATAAACGGGTGATGGATCGGGTGATGGATGAAATTTTCTCACCCTAATCCATCCATCACCCGTTACACATTCACCCGTCACCCGTCCATCATCCATTTAATTCGGTTTTTCACCCTTTTATTTTTTTCGGGTGGAGCGGGTGATAGATCATCCATTGTATATTGCCATCTCTACCCTATCCCTTATGAAGTATTTGATACATAATGACCTTTGGCAATTGCCTGTAAAATCGAATCAATTTTTTTTAGTATTATGTGGTTTTTGTTGATGATTATTCGTGTTTTTCTTGGCTATATCCACTTAAACTAAAATCTGATGTTTATTTGACTTTCTTAACTTTTCAGAAACTTGTTGAGAATTTGTTTGATTCAAAAATTAAATTTTTCAAAAGTGATGGGGGACATGAGTTTGATAACACGCCTTTATTGTAACACTTCCGTGACTCGGAAATTTATTTTCGAAAATCTTGTGCTAGAACTCAAGCACAGAATGGTGTTGCGGAAAGGAAACATCGCACCATTATCGAGATGGCACGTACTATGCTTATTCAATCTGAGTTGCCAACCCGATATTGGGTCGATGCGTGTTATATGGCTGTTTACACGATTAATCGTATTCCGAGTTCGGCATTGCAGGGGTCATCCCCGTTTGCCCAACTTTTTCATCGTCCTCCTTCCTATGAGTTTCTAAAATGTTTTGGTTGTGCCTATTTTTCTTTGTTTTTAGACCCTAAAATCAATAAATTACAGGCTAAGTCGATTTAGTGTTTTTTGTCTTGGCTATGCATCACATTATAGGGATATCGATGTCTTGATCCTCTTTCTGGCAAAGTTTACACGAGTCGTCATGTTTTGTTTAGTGAACGCAAATTTCCTTATAGGTCTCTTGTGTCTAGTACGACGTCTGACCTCTCCTCTGCTAATGACTACTTAGAGTTGCTTCCGGGTTTAACCTCGTCGAGTTCGTCTTTGATTGATTCATCTATTGAAGTTCCCTTGAGTCGTATGCATGAGTCGTCTAGTGTGTCTGCACTTGTTCCCTCTCGCCCGCATGATTCCCTTCGTGCGCCCGTAGCCAAGTGTTCCCCCATCCCCCATGCAACCGCCAGCACGCATCCAGCCCCAGCGCCTGCACACTCCCAGCAGCTGCCCGCAGCATGCTGCGTCCGCGTTCGCGCCCATGGGTCCTCTTCCGCTGGCAGATGCTGCTAGCCCGCAGGCCTCGCCTGCGACCGCGGGGTCACCCGCTCCTCTCACCCCTTCCCATTCCTCGTCCTTGGCTACTCCACTTGATGTCCCCATTGAGTCATCCCCGTCTCCCATTGTCCCTCCTCCTAGGCGTCTTCATAAGTCGTCCAGGTGTGTCGATCCCACTAATGTCCATACAATGACTACTCGTTTAAAAGATTGTATTATTTCAACTAGGACTTTAATGAACCTAAAACCCGATGTTGTTGAGTCTGAACCGTCTAATTTTAAACAAGCGTCTAAGGATTCTCGTTGGCAACAGGCCATGCGTGATGAGTATACGACATTAATTAAGGATGATACATGGGAACTTGTGCCTCGCAACTACAATCGAACCGCTCTTGATTGTAAGTGGGTGTATAAGATTAAATATAATTCTGACGGTACTGTGGAGCGGTTTAAGGCTAGACTTGTTGTTTTTGGTAATCATCAGCAGGCAGGTTTTGACTACTTTGAAACCTTTAGTCCTGTTATTAAGCCTACTACTGTTCGCTTAGTTTTAACCATTGCTACTACTTTTAAATGGCCTATTCATCAACTCGATTTAAAAATGAATTCCTTCATGGTTTCCTCAATGAGGAAGTCTATATGCGCCAGCCTCCTAATTTTGAACATCCTTCTAAACCTCATCATGTTTGTCGGTTACAAAAATCCATTTATGGTTTGTAACAAGCTCCTCGAGCTTGGTTCTCTCGTTTCAGCAACTTTCTACTCTCTATTGGTTTCAAGTGCAGCAGTTGTGACACCTCCATGTTCACTCCCAAAGATAGTGGTCATATTATCATTCTCTTGCTATATGTTGATGATATTGTTCTTACAGGTAGTTGATATATCAATATCTTATAGAGTTTTTCCCTTTCTTTACAAGCTAAATTGTGCTATATTGATGCTCTTAGGAGCTATTTATGCTAACTATTTCGATATAGTTGTGGTTTGTGTGTTCTATATCATTTTGCAGGTTTTAGGGAAAAACACCCTATTTACTTGATGTTTTGAGAACCACGCTATAGCGGGAAGTTATGAGGCATCTTTGAGGTCTCAAGATGGTATTTGGACCCCATTATGAAGAAGTAAGTGTGCAAAGACTTGGCGTCTGAAGCCAAGCAAAGCAAGGCAAGAAGAAGACTCGCCCGATTGGGTCGGGCAACAACTGCCCGATCGGGTACGAGTGCAGTATTTGGAGTGAAGGTTTCCCGCCCGATCGGGCGGACTTGCCCGATGTGATCGGGCGGAGCAACACTTAGCCATTTTTGCTGTTTTTCTGAGAGCTGAAGATGACATCCACCCGATGGCATCGGGTGGACTTGCCCGATCGGGTGCTGGGGTTGCGGCCCCGATCGGGTGGAATCTGCCCGATCCAGTCGGGTGAAGCCTATTTTGTCGCTGCTGAAGACTTGTTCCCAGGCCCGATCGGGCGGCCTTTTGCCCGATCGGGTGGATGACACGGGGATGCGATTTTCGTTATTTTCCCCACTCTATCTTATTGTTTTCTTAAGACTTATAAATACTTTTAGGTTATTATTATTTTGTATCTTTCATATTCTTAAACACTTAGAGAGCTCTTAGGCTAGTTCATCATTGCTTTGGATTGTAGAAGAGATTCAAGTACAATTTCAATTCAATTAAAGTTTCCGCTTTCCGTCAATTTGGTAATCGTCTTGCTTATTGCTTTATTCCTTTATCTCAATTACTTTAGTTCAATTGCTTATTTCTCAATTAGTTCATGATGCAATTCTTAGGGTTTTCAATTAGTTTTGTTGTTGTCAATTCGATCATGTCTGAGTAGTTCTCTTTCTAGGGTGTTAGATAGGGAAGCCATGTTTATACCATGATTGCTATTTAGACTCCTATTGATTTCTAGGGCTTGATTAGAGTGATTGTGGTGTGGTTTGTTCTTAATTAGTGATTAATGTTAGTGGCCAATTTCATTGATTGCTTGTGGTTAATAGTTGTTTGCACAGATCCGTCTTACGACTAGAGGCCTAGGACACATCAGTAGTTCTGATTACGTTAGTGAACATGCGGCGTATGTTGAACTATGAGCGTTGAGTCTTAACCATAGCTCAACACAGTCTCTAATCCCCCGACTCTTGACTTAGGTTTTAATAGTAGTTGACCCTACTTGATTGGTATAAGCATGGTGGACCGACCTAATACCCTAGGCTTTTATTCCATAGTTAAATCCTCGACTTAATTCGTATTATTTAGCTTACTCATTAGCTCAGTTAATTCTCCATATTTCCATCTGAAGTAGTTAGTTAATTGGATATTAATATAGAAACTCTGTCTCCCTGCGGATTCGACCCTGCCACCACTGACTACCTTAGTTAGAGGACCGTAGGTTTATTTTTGATTAGGTGATACGACTAAAACCTATCAAATGTTGGCGCCGTTGCCGGGGAGACGGCTAGTCTTCTAGTTTTTATTCGATTAATTAGCGTACTTCTCTTTGCCTCATTGGAACCTCCCGTTCCAATCGAGGCCATTCTTACGGTTATCTTGTCGTTTTCTCTTATATGTCCAGGTATCGAAAGAAAACTCACATTATTCCTGGAGATCCTGACACAGAAGCAATACTTCGGGATCTTAGAGCAGAATTTGACCAAGAGAAGCCAGTTTCAGAGATTTCTACATTACCAATGGCGAAGTCACTGAAATCTTATGGGGTGCCTAATCCTGAAAGCATACCCACAGGTCCACCGATGCCCACTATTGCTGCAAACAATTTTGAAATCAAACCTGCACTAATTAATATGGTGCAGCAGAATCAGTTTAGTGGGCATCCTTCTGAAGATCCGGCCAACCATCTGCAGAGATTCCAACAACTCTGCAGGACTGTTAAACATCAAGGAGTCACACCTGAGCAGCTGAAGGTTATGTTATTTGAGTTCTCACTCAGAGACAAGGCTCAGAGGTGGTTCAGTGATATCACTGAGACAGAATGGTCGGCGATTTCTGCTGCATTTCTACATGAGTATTACCCTCCCACAAAAACAGCAGAAATCAGGAACAAGTTGGCTACGTTTTCCCAAGAGCCAGATGAGACATTAAGGGAAGCGTGGACTAGATTCAGAGACCTACAGAGGGAATGTCCACATCATAATATGGACAAGTGGTTTCTGACGCAGACTTTTTATAATGGTCTGCAGCCTCAGACGAAGAGTACTGTTGATTCGTCTGCAGGAGGAGTCTTTTTAGACAAGGCAGTTGATGAGGGTTATGACTTCCTAGCAAATCTTGCAGCCAATGACCATTCATCATCTAGGAGTGTGACTAAGAAGGTACTTGAAGTTGATGCTATTTCAATGCTTACATCTCAGATGGCGCAACTCACTCAGCAGCTAATGAAGTCCTCTAGTTCAACACCTCCGCCTATGAGCATCAACGCTATGTCAGCAGTTGCACCCATCACCTCATCTTACTGCGAGGTGTGTGGTATTCAGGGCCACTTCGGCCATGATTGTCAGTTCAGTCAGAATCAGATGGAGCAGGCTAATGCTTTTCAGCAAAGACAACCCAATAACCCCTACTCCAACACATAATCCTGGTTGGAAAGACAACCCACTTCTTTCCTACAGAAGCAACAATGTTCAAAACCCACAGCCACAAAATTCCTATCACCCCCCACAAAATTCCTATCAACCTCCACATCACAACCCAAAACCCAACTACTACCAAAATCAAGGAAATTCTCATAATCCCCCTGGTTTCCAAAGACCTACTCATCAGAACTATCAGCCAGCACCACAAAATGCGCCCTCACAAGAGCCTAGCAATTCTGAACTGATGAAACTCATATTGTCTATGCAAAAGACAAATGAGGAAGCAAAAAGGGCCCATGAGGAAACACAAAAGGCGCAGGAGAAGCACATCAAACTTCTCGAGACTCAGATTGCTCAGTTGGCAGAAACTAATGCTCAGAGGCAGCAGGGACAGTTGCCGGGGCAACCTACACATAGGGAGCAAGCAAATGCCGTTACTCTTCGTAGTGGCACTGCTTATGCTGCTCCTCCTATGCCCGTCGATGATGATATTGCCCCTAGCAAGGAGAAGGAGGTAGTAGAGAAGGAATTGGAGAAGAATTCGACGTCTGATGTCGAAGTGTCTGAAACAGCTGAACAGGCAGAAAAGAAGAAGGAGAAGGAGAAGGTTGCTGATACACCTTTTACACCAAGGTTGCCTTTTCCTCATCGAATGCAAAAGTCCAAGGTGGATCAACAACTTGGTAAGTTCTTGGCTATGGTCAAGAACCTTGAGGTAACAGTTCCTTTCACTGAACTTATTTCTCAAGTGCCTGTCTATGCTAAGTTTTTGAAGGAGATGATCACAAAAAAGAGAGATTTTGGTGGGGTAGATAGAGTCGCACTCACTGAAGAGTGTAGTGCCATTTTGCAAAATAAATCTCCACCTAAATTGAAAGATCCGGGTAGCTTTTCCATCCCTTGTCATGTAGGTGCACTTTTTATTGATAAAGCTTTATGTGATTTAGGTGCATCTGTGTCTGTCATGCCTTTGTCTGTCTGTAATAAACTGAATATGGGGGCCTTTAAGTGCACTCAAATTACTTTGCAGATGGCTGACCGTTCTATAAAATACCCTCTAGGTGTTTTAGAAGACGTCCCTGTAAGGGTGGGAAAGTTTTACATTCCTGTGGATTTTGTTGTACTGGATATGGAGGAGGATGCCCAAATTCCTATTATTTTGGGCAGACCATTTTTGTGCACTGCAGGTGCTGTTATTGATGTCAAGTCAGGATCTTTGACTTTAAGTGTTGGCGATGATACTGTCACTTTTAAACTAACCAATGCTATAAAGTCTCCTATGCTTGAAGTATCGTGTTGCAGGATAGATGTGGTAGACAAAGCTGTGATGTCTGCATTTCAGCAGATACGTGATGCTGACCCATTGGAGGTAGTATTGACTGAGAGTGACTCCTTAGGCATTGATACTGATGTTGATGCCTGTCTTGCTGATTTAGAGGGTCATGGAGCTGAACAGAAACAGCCAACTGTGATACTTGAAAGTGTATGCTCCAGTTCTACTCCTCAGGTAACTAAGGTAGAACTTAAACCACTTCCCTCTCATTTGAAGTATGCATTTTTAGATGATAAGGAAGCATGTCCCGTGATTGTCAGTACTAAACTCACAGATAGCCAATTGCAAAGTTTGCTTGCTGTGCTTCGTATACATAAGAAAGCTATTGGGTATAGTATTGATGATCTAAAGGGCATTAGTCCTGATTTTTGTATGCATCGTATTAACCTTGAAGAGGATCATCGCCCTTGCATTCAACCTCAGAGACGTTTGAATCCTAACATGCAAGAGGTGGTGAAGAAAGAGATCATGAAACTGTTAGATGCAGGGATCATTTATCCCATTGCTGATTCGAAATGGGTCAGTCCTGTGCAAGTGGTTCCCAAGAAGGGGGGACCACTGTTGTTGAAAATGAGAAAGGTGATTTAATTCCCACTAGGACTGTGACAGGGTGGCGTATGTGCATTGATTATCGTAGACTTAATAATGCCACCCTGAAGGACCATTTCCCCTCCCTTTTATTGATCAGATGTTGGAAAGGCTAGCCAAACATAGCTATTTCTGTTATCTAGATGGATATTCTGGTTTTTTCCAAATTCCCATCCATCCAGATGATCAGGAAAAGACTACGTTTACATGTCCTTATGGCACCTGCGCATATCGTAGGATGCCATTTGGATTGTGTAACGCTCCCGCTACTTTCCAACGCTGCATGATGGCCATATTCTCTGATTTTATTGAAAATATCATGGAAGTGTTTATGGATGATTTCAGTGTTTATGGTTCTGACTTTGATGTTTGCCTGCATAATTTGTCCAAAGTGCTTAAAAGATGTGTTGAGGCAAACCTCGTGCTTAATTGGGAAAAATGTCACTTCATGGTGAATGAAGGTGTCGTTTTAGGTCACTTGATTTCTGAGCGTGGCATCCAAGTGGATAGAGCAAAGATTGAGGTGATTGAGAAACTTCCCCCTCCAATGAATGTCAAAGGAGTGAGGAGTTTTCTTGGTCATGCGGGGTTTTATCGCAGATTTATCAAAGACTTTTCAAAAATTGCGAAACCCCTCACTCAATTGTTGCTAAAGGGTGCCACATTCGATTGTACTGATGAGTGTTTGGAGTCTTTTGACAGGATAAAGACAGCTTTGATCACTGCCCCTATTATACAACCTCCAGATTGGGATCTCCCTTTCGAGATCATGTGTGATGCTAATGATTATGCGATAGGGGCAGTACTTGGTCAGCGGAAGGATAAGCTACTCCATGTGATTCACTATGCTAGCAAAACCTTGGATCCAGCCCAGGTTAATTATGCTACGACAGAGAAGGAGTTGCTAGCCATAGTCTATGCATTGGATAAGTTTCGAACCTATCTTATAGGTTCGAAGGTTATAGTACACACTGATCATGCTGCTTTGAAGTACTTAATGGCTAAGAAGGAGGCCAAACCTAGGCTCATCAGGTGGATTCTTTTGCTGCAAGAATTCGACTTGGAAATCAAAGATAAGAAGGGCGCTGAGAATGTGGTCGCCGACCACCTTTCTAGGTTGAGGTTTGGATCCCCTTCTGACCCTCCTATAGATGACTCTTTTCCTGATGATCATTTGTTTTCTGTGTCCTCTAAAACTCCTTGGTATGCTGATTTTGCTAACTTCTGTGTTAGTGGTTCTCATCCTCCCAATCTTACATATCAGCAGCGCAAAAAGTTTTATCATGATGCTAGAATGTATTTTTGGGAGGATCCCTTCCTATATAAGAAGTGCTCCGACGGGATGTTTCGTCGTTGCATTCCTGATTGGGAAATAGAGGGGGTTTTGCTACATTGTCATAGTATGCCTTCTAGTGGTCATCTCGGTTCCCAAGCTACTGGTTTTAGAGTCTTACATAGTGGTTTCTATTGGCCTTCGATTTTCAAAGATGCCCGTGCCTTTTGTTTGTCTTGTGATGCTTGTCAAAGGACGGGTAATATTTCAAAAAGGCAAGAGATGCCACAGAGTGGGATTTTAGAGGTCGAACCTTTTGATGTTTGGGGGATTGATTTTATGGGACCCTTTCCTACCTCTTGTGGGAATAGGTATATTCTAGTGGCCGTCGACTATGTGACTAAATGGGTAGAAGCTATAGCATCACCAACCAATGATTCTAAGGTTGTGATGAAGATGTTTAAAAAGATAATCTTTCCCCGTTTTGGTGTCCCCCGTGTTGTAATTAGTGATGGTGGCTCTCACTTTCATAAGAGCACCTTCAAGACCCTATTGACAAAACATGGAGTCACCCACAAAGTCGGACTTGCCTATCACCCTCAAACTAGTGGCCAAGTAGAAGTATCTAATAGGCAAATTAAGAGAATCCTTGAAAAAGTGGTCACTAAAGCTAGAAAGGATTGGTCATTGAAACTTGATGATACTCTTTGGGCGCTCCGCACTGCTTTTAAGACTCCTTTGGGTACCACACCCTATCGACTGGTTTATGGCAAGGCTTGTCACTTACCAGTTGATATGGGGTATCTTTCTGCGTGGGCGGTCAAAGAGATTAACCTTGATTTGACAGCTGCAGGTGAAGCACGACTTCTTCAACTCAATGAGTTGGATGAGCTCCGTTTGGATGCTTATGAAAATCACAGGCTCTATAAAGAGCAAACGAAGAAGTTGCATGATAAGATGATAGGAAAGAGAGAATTCAAGGTTGGCGACAAGGTCCTATTGTTCAATTCCAGGTTGAGACTGTTTCCTGGAAAGCTCAAATCTCGATGGTCTGGACCATTCGAGGTGACAGAAGTGAAGGCACATGGTGCCATCGAGGTTGCCAACCACAAAGGAGAGAAGTTTAAGGCAAATGGACAGCGTCTGAAGCTGTACCATGAAGGTGCCTTTGTTGGTTGTGTGGAGGAAATCCGCTTTGATTCCTCCCCACTTGATTCATCTACCTAGAGAGGTAATATGGTCGTGCGGGACCTTCATAAACCAGCGCTTTGCGGGAGGCAACCCGTATCTCTTAGTTAGATCTTCTTTTCTCTTGTTTCGTAGTTTGTAGCATGTGAGAGAGCGTGAGAGTACTAATGTGTTCCTAGATCTTGTGTGCTTTGATGTGCAGATATGCTAATTGAAGAGAAACTTGAGCCATACTTGCCCCAAATTTGCAAAAAAGCGAGCTACTTACTGAACAGTAGCTCGCCCGATCAGATCGGGTGGAAGATGCCCGATCGGGTGAGCGGAAATTAACATAGAGGAAGAAAAGAAAGTACGCCCGATGTCATCGGGCAAAGTGTGCCCGATCGGGTGCGCAACCCCAGCACCCGATCAAAAATACCTCGCCCGATCGGGTGGCAGGTCGGGTGGATGCACAAAGTTCAAAGAAAAAATCTGGGAAAAAGGTATTCCGCCCGACTCCATCGGGCAACATTCGCCCGATCGGGCGCGAGACTTTAGCACCCGATGAGAAAATAGGCACCCGATCGGGCGAAGTGAAAATTCTGAAAAAAAATAAAAATTTTGAATTCCGCCCGATCGGGCGACCAAGTACCCGATCGGGCCTGCGACCATCAAACCTCCTTTTACACGGATTTCCCCACTTTTCTCACCATTCACTCATCATCCTTCCAATCAATTCTCTCTCTCTTCACTCATCTTCAACCCCCAAACCCCTAACCTCCATTAAAACCAAACTCTTCTACCTCAAATCTCCATCCTTTCTCAACCAAACTTCATAAAACCCCCTCCTTTCCTCCTTTCACCCTCCATCTCACAAAATCTCATTCACCAAAATCATCTTCCCTCTCCCATCTCTTCCCACACTCACCTTAAAACCCCATCTTTGTGTTACAAGAGGCTACAAGGCTCATTTTCTACCATGGCAAGCAAATTCCGAAGGCTTATTCGAGGTGAAAGCTCGCGATCTAGGCGAGAGGCAACACCACAACCACCACCACCACCACAAGTTCCACGGGATCCTCAATACCCGGAAATCATTTTCCGGGATGATGAACATCGCGAGAAATTCTTGCGATTTAAAAAGCGTGAGGTACTTCCTACCCGATTTCTAGATGTTGAGCTTTTGTCTAAACTTGGTTTAACTAATGATTTTAAGGACTTCATGAAAGTTCTAGGCATGGAGGCGCTTTATAATGTACATGTTAACACTTATTCTCCTCTAGTCTATGAATTTTTTAGTAGTTTCAGTTTGACAAAGCCCCGAGCCGGTCCGGTCACCCATGTCCACTTTAGACTTCTAAACCAAGAACACTCCCTTAGCCTTAGGGAATTTGCGGGGTTCTTAGGTTACAAGTACGGGGTGACTACTACCCACCCGACCACTTTAGGATGGCCGATACTTATGTTATGCTGACAGGGGACCCTACGCCCTTTGACATCCAGCACTGTCATTGGGCGAACTTCCATCACCCTATTTTTAGCATTTGGATACGGTTCATGGCCCAGACTCTGTTGGGACGGTTTGAGGGTCACTTGGTCCGGGGGGCCGAGCTAGTTGCTATAGCTAGCTATATTGCTAAAGGCTCTAAGGAGCCATTTCAGTACAACTTGGCTCACCATATCGCTATTCAGTTCGAGCGTATCTTGAACTCGCTCCCTAAGCCAAGGGAAGACGGTAGTTGGACCTCTAGGAGGTTAGTTAACGGGGGGTTGATCACATTGTTTGCCCGGCAAATTGCCGGCTTTGACGAGACTCAGCGTACCCCCGTCCTAAGCCCTACCCTCATTGACCTCACCTATCTCAACACCCTCAAAGTCCTGTACCGCCTGCCTGACCATAGATTTCAGTGGGTGATTAAGTCCAAAAAATCCCTCATTCTCCCGACTCTAGGGCCCGACTACGGCCTCGTCAGGCAAACTACCTACTCCCTATAGAGGGAGTCGACCTAGTTGTCCCTGAGCCAGAGCCCCCTCGCCGTTCTTACCATAGGCGGCATACGCCGATTTTAGACGAGGGCGCCTCCACTTCTGCTCCCCCCTCCCCTCACATGGACTCATTTGACTTTACCTCTATGATGTCGACCCTAGGTCGCATGGAGACGGGGATGGGTAGAATGGAAGGGCTGATCAACGCGAAAACCGCCACCCTCGCGGGCTATGGCACTCGCATCGATCAGCTCTATACCCGTATAGACCAGATGGGGGGGAGGATGGACACCTTGGCTAACGACCAGAACTACGCCCTTTATCCTCTCTATGAAGACTATTGTAGGCGTGGCATTATTGAGCAGACTGCCCAGCACCCCTCGTGGTACCATTGGAACCCGAGTTATGGCCCGCCTACCGGCCAGAGCGATGACATGGCAGAGGATGAGGAGGATGAGCCTGCTCGTCAGTCAGTCTCTTTAGGAGACTTTGGCCTAGGTCCTAGTGGTTTTGGAGGTGATTTTGATGCAGGTCCTCGTGGCTTTGGTAGTGGGATGAGTGGTCCCTCCGGTGGTGGTTTTACCGATGGTGGTGGCACTTCTAGTGGTGGTTTTTTCAGTGACCCCACTAATGATGATATGGGCGGCTGATGCCCTTGTTCTCTCCTCTCCCTCGTTGCAATGAGGACATTGCCTCGTTCAGCTTGGGGGAGAATCTCTCACTGTGAGTATAGTTTATTGCTTTCTAGTATAGTTTACTGCTTTTTAGAGTAGTTTAAAGCTTTGATAGTTTAGTTTACAGCTTTAAGAAAAATTAAAAAATTTGAAAAAAATATGTTTGATCATGAGTGGTTTGATTGCCTCCCTGTGCCCCTTGTTGTGTTTTATTGAGAATGATTTGACTTTGTTTTCTGGATAGCTGGGCATTTGTGATTATGAGGCTTTGATTTGATATTCGACTACTTTGATTTCGAGCAATTTCTGACTATGATTTACTACTTTGTGCTGCATACCTGATTTGGTTTAGACTGTGAGGCCTTTTTCTAGCCTATTGGATTCATACTTTTATCCAGTCTATATTTTTGGTGTGTTAGTTCCTCTCTAGCGGATCGATCTTGACTTTGACTTCGTACTCATTTGATGTTTGGTGACTTGTTACACTTGCTATGATAGAGGCGTTCTTTTGACTTATTCTTGAGCCCCAGAGTTAGTTTTTGATACATTTTTATCCTCCTTAGCCCCGCTGAGCCTAATAACCTTGTTTCATGTTACTTAAACCCTTATTATAAGCCCATGGCCTTTGTTTCGATTTTATTCCCAAGCCTAGCTTGGGGGAGCTTTGTGCATGGGTTGAGAGTGAAGTTGGTTTCATGGTTTGGTTTGATTGTTGAGGAATCAAAAGTGTATTTGTTGTGGCTTGATTATTAGAAAAAGAAAAGAAAAGGCAAAATTAGAGTTGCGTGAATGAAGTTCAAAAAAAAAAAAAAATGAAATAAAAGTTCAAAAGAATTCAAAGTTCTTTCATTCACGCACGTTCACAAATAAAGCTTCATGTCATTGCCTAAAACTTGAGTTTGTTGTGCGTATTCATTGAATTTGGAGGATTGATTTATTTTTTATGGTTTTATGGTGTTGATTGGGAGTTGCTTAGGCCATCTAAGGCCTTGTTTGAGTATTCATGCTCCCCCTTTCTTGGTTTTTTCCACCACATTACCCAAAAATATCCCCTACCTCTTACCTAAGCCCCATTACAACCCGGAAAAGTCCTCTTGAGCTTGTGCCTACAATGTCTACTAGATTGATTTTGGTCAGTTTGTCAAAGTTAAAGAGTACGTCTGCTAGTTGAGTCGACTTGATTAGGATGAGCGACATTTTTACCTTCTTAAACACATGAGAGTGTGAGTGGGAAGGGACATTTATGGTCGGGTCGGTGAGTGTTCGGGCACATTCTTTGCCTGCCACAAAATTGAGAGGAGTGACACCCTTTGTGAGCACCTTTTCAGGATTTGTATGCCTAGTAGTCACTTGAACTTGATGAATTGCTTGGATGATTGGTGGTTGGAAGGATTTGATTTGCCGAACTTGAATTATGCCTGCTTGAACGATTCTTAGTTTTGAAAATGCTTTTTGAGCTTGAATTGTTTTATTTATGGGGTGAGTCAATCTATTCCACGATCATGCTCTATTTGCTTGAGGACAAGCAAAGGTTTAGCTTGGGGGAATTTGATATATCAATATCTTATAGAGTTTTTCCCTTTCTTTACAAGCTAAATTGTGCTATATTGATGCTCTTAGGAGCTATTTATGCTAACTATTTCGATATAGTTGTGGTTTGTGTGTTCTATATCATTTTGCAGGTTTTAGGGAAAAACACCCTATTTACTTGATGTTTTGAGAACCACGCTATAGCGGGAAGTTATGAGGCATCTTTGAGGTCTCAAGATGGTATTTGGACCCCATTATGAAGAAGTAAGTGTGCAAAGACTTGGCGTCTGAAGCCAAGCAAAGCAAGGCAAGAAGAAGACTCGCCCGATTGGGTCGGGCAACAACTGCCCGATCAGGTACGAGTGCAGTATTTGGAGTGAAGGTTTCCCGCCCGATCGGGCGGACTTGCCCGATGTGATCGGGCGGAGCAACACTTAGCCATTTTTGCTGTTTTTCTGAGAGCTGAAGATGACATCCACCCGATGGCATCGGGTGGACTTGCCCGATCGGGTGCTGGGGTTGCGGCCCCGATCGGGTGGAATCTGCCCGATCCAGTCGGGTGAAGCCTATTTTGTCGCTGCTGAAGACTTGTTCCCAGGCCCGATCGGGCGGCCTTTTGCCCGATCGGGTGGATGACACGGGGATGCGATTTTCGTTATTTTCCCCACTCTATCTTATTGTTTTCTTAAGACTTATAAATACTTTTAGGTTATTATTATTTTGTATCTTTCATATTCTTAAACACTTAGAGAGCTCTTAGGCTAGTTCATCATTGCTTTGGATTGTAGAAGAGATTCAAGTACAATTTCAATTCAATTAAAGTTTCCGCTTTCCGTCAATTTGGTAATCGTCTTGCTTATTGCTTTATTCCTTTATCTCAATTACTTTAGTTCAATTGCTTATTTCTCAATTAGTTCATGATGCAATTCTTAGGGTTTTCAATTAGTTTTGTTGTTGTCAATTCGATCATGTCTGAGTAGTTCTCTTTCTAGGGTGTTAGATAGGGAAGCCATGTTTATACCATGATTGCTATTTAGACTCCTATTGATTTCTAGGGCTTGATTAGAGTGATTGTGGTGTGGTTTGTTCTTAATTAGTGATTAATGTTAGTGGCCAATTTCATTGATTGCTTGTGGTTAATAGTTGTTTGCACAGATCCGTCTTACGACTAGAGGCCTAGGACACATCAGTAGTTCTGATTACGTTAGTGAACATGCGGCGTATGTTGAACTATGAGCGTTGAGTCTTAACCATAGCTCAACACAGGCTCTAATCCCCCGACTCTTGACTTAGGTTTTAATAGTAGTTGACCCTACTTGATTGGTATAAGCATGGTGGACCGACCTAATACCCTAGGCTTTTATTCCATAGTTAAATCCTCGACTTAATTCGTATTATTTAGCTTACTCATTAGCTCAGTTAATTCTCCATATTTCCATCTGAAGTAGTTAGTTAATTGGATATTAATATAGAAACTCTGTCTCCCTGCGGATTCGACCCTGCTACCACTGACTACCTTAGTTAGAGGACCGTAGGTTTATTTTTGATTAGGTGATACGACTAAAACCTATCAGTAGTAGTTCCTCTTTGCTCCAGAACTTTATCAGTGTTCTATCTGCTCAGTTTACTATGAAAGATTTGGGTGATTTGTATTATTTCTTAGGCATTCAGGTTTTACGTACTCCTCAGGGTTTGATGTTGTCTCAAACCAAATATGTGATCTTCTTCATAAATTTCATCTTCATACTGTCAAACCTGTACGTACTCCTGTTGTCTCTCGTGTTACTCTCTCTCTCTTAGATGGTGAACTTCTTGCTGATACCACAGATTATCGTAGTATGGGTGCATTACAATATTTGACTATGACTCGTCCTGACATTGCCTATGTTGTTAATTCGGTTTCTCAATTTATGTATGTGCCTCGTACTTCTCACCTTCATGCTGTGAAAAGAATTTTCAGGTATCTGCAGGGATGTTCAGTTTATGGGCTGTTTCTGCACAATACTGGTTCACCTACTGTGACTGTTGCCTACTCTGATGCTGATTGGGCCAGGTGTCCTGAAACTCGGCGTTCTACTACTGGTTATGCTGTCTTCCTAGGGAAGAATTTGATCTCCTGGCGCTCCAAGAAGCAACCTATCGTTTCTAAGTCTTCCACTGAAGTTGAGTATCGTGTTGTTTCCTACACTGCGGCCGAAACAATTTAGATTCGTCAATTGTATCCTGATTTAGGGTATTTACATCGACGACCTACCATTCTCTATTGTGACAATGTTTCTGCTATGTATCTTACTGTCAATTCTGTTCATCATGATCGTAGTAAGCATATTGATGTTGATTATCATTTTGTTCGTGAGATAGTTGCTAAAGGTGGATTTCAGGTCAAACACGTTTCGACACAGTTACAATTTGCTGATATTTTTACTAAGGGTCTTTCCTCTGAGTTGTTTTGTAAACATCGCTCCAATCTATCCGTGATTCCTGCCCGTAAAGATTGAGGGGGTGTATTAGGGTAGTTGATTATTTATTAATTAGACTCCTAGTCTGTATTATTCACAGACGGATTTATTCCTCTATATATATAAAGTGTTAGGCAACCTAAACAGGCTAGCCAATCATTCTCAATACTTATACATCTTCCTACTCACCGGTTTAATAGTTGTTGCCCATAATCTTTTTTTTTTTCCCCTTTTTGGAGTATTATCGTTGGTGTTTAATTTGGAGTGTGTGTTCCTCTGGTGTTTGGCGAATAATAAGCAAAGTGCCTGTTGGTTTTTTTGTTTTCTCGTCAAAAATTGGTGGTGGCACATATTTTGTTGCAATGGCATATTTTTTGAGTGGGTTACTTTGTGCTTTTTTGGATTTCCGTTCAAGATTGGAGTATTTGGTGAGTGAACTTAGCTTTCAAGATTGGAGAATTTGGTGAGTGAACTTAGCGTTCAACATTGTTTTGATCAAGGCGTGATCTTGATCTCAGTTGATGTCTTACTAATGTCGTAGTTTGTTTGTTTCTTTCTACTCAACCAAGATGCGATCTCGTTGTTGTTCATCTTTCCAGCTAGTAATCAACACGTGTTCGTAAAGGGCTATTCTTAACGTGGTATCAAGAGCAGGTTTCGATTCTTGACGGAGTTTTGCATGTTTTGTTTTCCTATTGGTGGGTAGATTAATGTTCCTACTCACCAGTTGGATTGTTGTTGCCCACAAATTCTTTTTATTCCTTTTTGGAGTATAAGTGTTGGTATTTAATTTCGATTGTGTGTTCCTCTGGTGTTTGGCGAATTATAAGCGAAGTGTCTGTTGGTTTGTTTGATTGCTCGTCCAAAACTGGCGCTGGCACATATTTTTGTTGCGATGGCATATTTTTGTTGAGTGGGTAACTTTGTGCTATTTTGGATTTCCATTCGAAATTGGAGTATTTTTTGAGTGAACTTAGCTTTCAGGATTGGAGTATTGGTGAGTGAACCTAGCGTTCAACATTGTGTTTCATTAAGGCGTGATCTTGCTCTCAGTTGGTTTCTTGTTAATGTCGCAGTTTCTTTGTTTCTTTGTACTCAACCAAGACGTGATCTTGTTGTTGTTGTTCATCTTTCCACCTACTAATCAACGCGTGTACGTATGCAGTCCAAGTTATATTGGATGGTTTTGATACGATTGTGCAGTATTTCCACAAAATCATAGCTGGGTCCCGAGTTGGATTTATTGGTGCAATTGAGCATCCTTGATTATTGGTGGATGGAGTAAGTTGTCCATGGTGCTTTAGTTGTCCCTTATACAAACTAGTGTTTATTGTTTCTGTAATCCTAAAGGGTGGTTTGTTATTGTCGACGTTAATCGATTTACATCTTATCGATCTAGTATTTTTTTTCTTCTATTTTTCTCTCTATCGTAGCGTTCATGTTACTACGCTATAATTTAGATATAAGGAGAGTATATCATAATAGCGTTCATGTTATTAGGTAAGTATATTGATTAATATTTGAAGTTTTGATTGTTTTCCAAGTTTTTGTACTATATATATAGAGAGGGAGTCGGTTTTACTAAAAACCTATACTTTGCTGAAAAATAAAAAAAAACAATTATGATTGGAAAAAGGGGTACATATAAGATTTAAAAGGGTACATATTACGATTAGAGGGTACGCGTGCTTCTAACATCAAAGTTGTGCTGCTAACATCAAAGTTGTCAGTATTTACGAAAATGTCATTAATAAATGCGCGCGTACCCCCCTTATGTTGACATGTACCCTCTTTACTTGATTTTCACGGTGAAAACAGTTTTTACTAGATACTCTTCCATATATATATACCCTATTCAATGATAACAAACCCATACAATTTATTAGTCGTTTTATATTATTCCTAAATTGTAATACAATAAGTGAAAATGAACTCATCACGTGTGGTCAAACGCTTATTAACGATCAATGGTAGTATTTTGAAAAAATGTGTTATATACGATAGTTTTATTTCAAAGTAATTTTTAAAAGGTAATTTTCAGAAAAATGTTTGTTATATAAAGGTAGTTTTGTGAAATTTTCCTTAATCTATATATATCATTAAAGAAAAATGATGTTTGCCACATGTCGTAAGCAGGTTAATTTGTGTGTCATGTGTATGAATGAAGCAACTCTATGGCCACGTGGCTTATTTACATCAATTGAGCATAATTAAACTGGCTTAGGCCTTAATTATAGGGATAAAACCGGCTTAGGCAAATATCATGGTGAAAGAATCCCTTAAATTCCGGTTTGACATCTTTTAAATAGGGAGTATTATTTGCCATTAAACTAGGTATAATATTGCCATAACAACTATTGCCATTCTTAAAACCAAATCTACGATTTGACATCTTTTAAATAGGGAATACTTTTTTGCCATTAAAATAGATATAATAATGCCATAAGAACTATTGCCATTTATAAAACCAAATCTAGCTAAAATGAAGGAAACTATTTTTTAATTCCTTACGGTTGCGGATATATTAAACATTGAAACCGATTTAATTTTTTAAAAAAACATAACTGCCGAAAATGAAGATCTAATTAAGCAATAATTTATGTGAATCTTCTAACTTGTCTGGTATTGTAATGAATTAATTGTCTAACTTAGGAAAAATTATATGGACCACCACTAATTATAAATAGGAGCACATTTTTATTCATTAGCCTTCACATTCAACCCTAATTCAAGATTCACCCATCTTTCTCTCCTCTCTAATTCACGTGAAGGCTATTCTCTCCTTCCTTGCTTCTCAAATTGCCAAGCATTTTTTAATACTTTGATATTAATTTCTCTCCTATCTTCCTTCTCAAATTGCCAAGCAAATTCTACAATTGGGGTATGTCAAGTTTGCAAGAATTATCCAAGCAATATAATTTTCGGTTTCTTTCATAAACTTGAAATACCAAGCATTGTTCTTGATCCAGTTGATATGAAGGCTCGTGTGAGAGTCTTAATCATTACAATTATCTAATGATGGCAATGTTATTAGTATTTTTAAGGATTGTATTTGACTTTTATTTGTTGTTGTACTTCGCAAATTATGGATTAGATTATTTATTAATATGAAATATCAATAACACATTTTGTCGTTCTTCCTATTCCAATTGAGTATATATATTTTATAGATTGTTTATGTTCTAATGTTTAATACAATGTTCTTCTTCTATTTTAATTGAGTAAATTTTAGTCTTCTTCTTATATTTTGATTATACTTTAGTCTTATTCTTATCTTTCATAATAAAATAATTTTATTTCAAGTTGTTTATAGCCTAATTTACAATATTATAACGTTTCAATATATATTTATCATTTACAATATTTAAATCAAAATCCGTAAATATTATACATATATTCATTATTAATGCTAGACTAATTGATAAAAAGATTATACGTTAATTAATTATTATACGTATATTAGTTATTAAGTTTTTCTAGACTACTTTTTTAGCATTTAGAATTTAGAATATAAAGATAATATAGACCATAAAAATCTGAAAATATAAATTCAAATAGTAATATATCATACTTTTAAGAAATGGTAATTCAAAGTTTAGTATGTCATAATTTTTCGGAATGGTAATTCTAATATCAAATTGCTTTGATTAGCTTATGATACTATTATGTTACCTTGAGTAGCTTATGATAGTTAAGTACTTACCAAAAATATAAAACTATAAAAATTTGAAATAAAACTAAAGTATTAATTTATTACCATTTTTTTATAATTATTAAAGTTCAAATACTACTAAAAATATTTAATACCAAAAATATGTTAAACTATAATTATCATAAATCTACTAAAATTCGAAAATTAATTATGAAATTTTTATATAGATTTGCCTTGATTAGCTTATGATATCAATCACATTGATTAGCTAAACGGTAAATATTCTATTATGTTACCTGGATTAGCTTATGATATTAATGGTAATTATAATATTATGTTACCTTCACATTGATTATATAATCACAAGCAATCAATTATTATATAAATGGTACGACCTCCGTTTTTTTTAATATGCACATTTCTCTATTTTGGGGTTTTTTTTTTAATTGGCACCTTTCTACCTTTTGCCATAAATGGAAGGTTGGCCCACCTAATTATTACACTTCTCTCCTACCTTTTCTTTCCTTCTCTCTACTTTTTTTCACTTTTTCCTTACTTTTCCTAACCTTCTCTCTTACTTTTGCACTTTTTTTTTTGGTTCTTGTGAAAACCCTTAGGTGCATATTAAAAAAAACGGAGGGAGTAATTATTAATCAGGTTATATTTATCATATTAGTTAGCTTATCTTAAACAATCAATCAATTATTATAAAATTTACTCTTAATTATTGAAAAAACATACCATTTTTGAAGATAATAATATGCTACATAAAGTTACATTCCTAAACATATTATATTTTGTTTCCTTATTTTTATTTATCATCACCTTATATATGAAACAAAATATTAATATAGTATAAAATTTGAAGTATAATCAATCAACCATGATTTTATTTTGTATATTAATTAAGAAACTTACTATTTTTAACCCTATTATAATCCAAAATTTATATTGATTTATTGCCTTAGATTTAGTTATTCTTGGCCTTAACTATGGTATAAAATATTTAAAGATTATAGAATCATGATTGTCATCAATCTACCCTAAATTGTTTCCAAAATTAGTAATAATATTTGCCTATTTTTATAGAACAAAGTTTCTTTTAATATTTGTTGATAAAGTTAATAAATTTAGTTCCCATATTTTTAGTTATCATGAGCCTTATTATGGAATAAATTCTCTAAAATATTTATAATTAATATATAATATTGATTATAGTATAGAGATATTAAAATAATAAAGAATCTTAATTATCATCAATCAACCCTAATATATTTCAAAAAATAATAAAGATTATTTTCCTTTTTGGAAACCATTAAAATTTGAAATATATTAGGTTTTTTAGGAGAATTAAATCTACTCTTAAATAATGAAGATACTTTCCATTTGTAATCAATAATAATAATCTAAATATACTTATATTTTCAAAACTATAATATCTTTTGAAATCTTTTCCATATTGTATGTTGAAAAAATTTTAAATTCAGTTATTCGGTTATTCCTCCAATTATGCATACTTTTATAAGTTTAAGATACGGCTTGCATAATAATGGCCGTTTTTTTCTAAAAAATCTTTTAAATTTGGTTATTCCTTAAATTCTGTAGATTGTCTTATTTTAAAAATGTTTTGACCAATCTTTGTGATAAGCTGTTTTTTATAGTAATTTTTGTAAATGATTCAATAATGCTTATGTTTGACAACACTTTCCTAAGTTAAGTAGATATTTTTGTGTTAACTGATTTCATTTATTCTATTTGCCTAACTTTATAATTTTTCAGTTTTAGCATGAAGGTAATTAACAAATGACGTGAATAATAAGCTTAATTTAAAAATGTTTCCTATTGTTAATACTTAAAAGGAGTAATAATTTTATTTGTTATCATTTCAAAATTATTGCATAATAATAAATTCATTGTGATTTTCTTCTTTTAAATTAGGTTATTCCTTGATTTCAGTAGATTTTCTTCTTTTAAAAAGATTTTGATTACTAAATTCTACTTAATCTTAATTTTGATTACTACAAATTTTCTTCTTTTGAAATAGGAATTAATTTTTTAAAATATAGATTCTAATTACCTATATAATACTTACACTGATAACTTTTAAATTTCTTGCTACATTCTACTAATTTGGATGATCACTCACCATAATTGAACCAAAGATCATAAATATAAGAGTAACATTAATTTAAATTTCATTTTTAAAGTCCGAATTTTTATAGTCATTTTTTTTTTGGAAATTTTAAGATAATACACATTTATGTCAAATTTAGTTTCCTAAGTTGTCATCCTTGATTAATTTCTATTTATTTTAATCTTAAGAATATTAGTGTAAATAAAGCCCTTCAAGTCTTCATTTCCATTTGTAAATGAATTCCTAAAATGTATGGAAGCCCTTGAAATATTAGAAGTTTTTGGCGGATTTTTAATACTCTATTTAGCTGATTATTTGGGATATCATACATTTTAGGAAGATTTTTTAGTATAATAGTCGCTAAATGACATGATTTAAAGTGATATCAAATGGTTTTAGGCAATATTTTTATACATGTAATTTAGCTGACTTTTAGGAGGTTATTTAATAGCATATCAGGCAAAATCTGCAAATTTTGCTAAACACCGAAAAATACATAGGAAACTATCTAACCTTCCCTAAAAATCTTTCGGTTAGGAATTTCACTCTTGAAGATTTCAGCAATGTGTAATCTTACATAATAAATCTTCTTAATAAATATAGTTTTCCTATAATATAATAACATATCAAGAAGAATTTTATCTTTATTACTTGCATATTTTTTAAAATGCTAAAAATGAGCATAATTTGCTAAAGATTATCATGACTTGAACAGAATAAAAAAGATAATGATTGACTTTAAATTGCTATAAAAGACGTGTCAATTGATTCTTTACTAAAAATCATCATGTGATATGCTAAAAAATCAGCAAAATTTCCTTCATATAACATGATAAAAATGATAGATTTCTAAGATTTTTTGTGTTTTCTATAAAAAAAAGTTCTTAAAGAAGAATGAGATTATTTTATTTGCTAAAATAGCATGATTTGGAAAATTTTAGAGATTACGCATTGAATTTCTGCTAGTAGATCCATAATCAAAAAAGTGTTTTTCTCGGAAATATTCCGCCATAGTTAGGGCAGTCAACCCAACTCTCATACGCGCTCCGCTTCGTCCAGCACGGCTCGCGCCGGTGCTGGCATCGGTTACTTCAGCGCCGTAACGCTCCTCTTGCAAAGAGCTAGCTTATTCGTTCTAACCTTCTGATTCACGTCCGGTAATGCCACTCTAAGCAGTGTTGCAAAATTCTGGCTTCACAGAAGGCACCCTTCCTTTGAACATTTCTAGTACCAACTAATTCATTCGGGCGAGGTTTCTGGTGTTTTAGTCACCTTTCAATGGCTCCCTTAATTATGTGCGAGGAATTTCTCTATTGAGTAATGGGAAGCGGGCTACTCCATTTGGTTTCGGTCTTACTTTTTTTCTTTCAATTGAAATCAATTTCCTCTCCGCGAAAGACTGTTTTTTCTTCTTCTTGTGTTCTGCTGTATTGGCGAGATCCGACGGGAAACAGCGCCGAATCAATTAAATACATGCATTAAGATACGAAAGAATTGATAGAAAATATGAGAAGATAAAGTAAATTGATTCTAAATCGTAAATGAAGGCTATTTTGCGCTTGCTTAATTTTGCTTGACTGATTTGGCTCAAAATAATACTTCCTCTATTTCTTTTTGTTTGTCCTACTTTTCGTTTTTGTCCGTTTCTTTTGTTTGTCCTACCTTTTCATCTTTCCCTATATGGAAATATTATATTACTCATATACCCCTACTTTGTCATTTTTTGGTCCTACGTGTACCTTATAATCTTCATTCACCTACTTTAATCACCACATTTACTATAAAATAAGTGTAATCCTTAATTATCGTCCCCACCACATGCTTATGACATCATCTTCCTTGGCATTTGGAGTTATAGTAAATGGGACAAACAAAAAGAAACGGAGGGAGTACATCTTGACTGATCTTGATCTAAAAACATAGCATATAAATAATCTGACTTTGGGATATTTGAGGATTTAGGCAAAAAATTTAGCATATCAGTCCTTATTATAGGCAAATAAGATAATTTGATTTTTTAAATAATATTTTTGAATTGGCGTATATGTTTCTAAAAAATAATATTTCAAAATAATGTAACAAAAATTCCCATTGTTGTCAAAAATATATTTGAAATGTAGAATATACAATTTAATTGGTACTTGAAATAGGATATATAGATTTTTTATTAGTTTATTTTAGGATATTTAGCTATTTTTTAGGAGACTAACTGATATGATTTTTTAAAGTTATCAAATGGCTCTACGCAAATCATACGATATTTACTTATTTAGGAAAATTTTTAAAATAACTTCACTTTATATATATTTTTAAACACAGTTTTAGAACTCTCGCTTTAGGATATTATAGCGTATCAGTTGTATTATAAGCAAATAAGATACTCTCACTTTTTCTATTAGGATATAAAGATAAAATCTCATTTTCTTATAGAATATTTAGCTGATTTTTAATTAGGAAGCTATCTAACTTTATTTTTCAGGACATCAAACGTTTTTAGGCAATTTGTATTATAAGTAACATAAAATTGAGCTAAATGACATAATTTTCAGGATGTCAAATAGTTTTAGGCAATATTGTTGTATAGATAATTTAACTTATTTTTAGGAGGTTATATAATATCACATTAGACAGAATCTGCAATTTTTTTTAAATATCGAAAATTGTTAGCGAAAAATATCTAACCTTCCATGATTAATCTTTCCTAAACATCTCTAATACCTTTTTTTTCCTAAATAATTACTAACCTTTTGAGATAAATAATCATCAATATGCATATCAATTATAAGGTTCTCCTGAAAACTTTGAATTCGAATATATATAATAAAGATAATAATATCATTAACATTATTTGAATTTTTTTAATTCGAATTTTTCAGTCAAACTTTCTTTTCGATTTTTTTTGGCATTTAAGTTATATCTTGGGAATCTTGCAAATTATGACTGTATAATCATCATCATGGCTGGACCAATACATATATATATATATATATTGTTCTACTATTTTGAAGTTACATACACTTCTCATCCCACTATGACCTTCTCCAATGTCCGAGTCATTGATTTAACTACCGAATCCAATTCATGTGTCATTCAAGTACCAATCATCATAGTGAAATCTTGCAATTTCCCAATATGGATATGAATTCGTGCCATATGCTTGCAATAAAACAATCTGGTGTATACTATATAGGTATAAAGCCATCAACATTTGATAGTAATACTATATTTTACTACGTCAACGAATCTCAAGATGTCACGTGTAATATTTTCGATTTTTCTTCTGAGATGTTATTAGAGTATTCACTGGATATAGTGGTGTAGAAACAATCACATCATCTAAGATACTCAAACGATAAGGAAAATACAAATATCCCAATTCTGTAAGATCTTTATTTCTTTTATTTTTAGCTTGGTCTTATAAATTGTTGAATTTATACATTAATATATAACTATTTTTTGAAACCAAGCAATCAAACGATAAGGAAAATACAAATATACCAATTCTGGTTGTCATTCAATCTGGAAAAAGAATATTATACCAATGTACTAAAGTATGTGTATCTGATGTGTACATTTTTGTAAGAGAAATTCGTGTATCTAATTTCTGTTATGCTACAAAACTGTTTGTAAGCTCTAATATCTTTTAAATCGATGAACTTAAGGCAAGTACATTTGTCTAAATATTTGGTTGTGCATTATTCACGATGTGGATTCTCATTTTTTTTCATTTCACAACAACATTTTATATCCAATTTAAAAATATTTTTCATTTCAAGTGAATTTATTATAAAGAAAGAAAGAGGGAAGAGTTGTAGAAAAGTGTGAGGGAAGGATATGATCTTTCGAATGACAAACATAGAGGAATGAGAGCTAAGAGAGACAAAGAGAGGGAGGGAAAATCGATGAAATGAGGATTTCTGAAATGGTCTAGAAGCAAAAGGAACGGAATTTGGTGAAGGTGAGAATGAGAAAAGGAGACATGTAATACTAAAGTTAGACTTAGGACTAATGAAAATAGTACTTATGAATATATAAATTGTATGTTAAATTTCGAATTTGTGCGTATTATGGTATAATCTTATCCTAATTTTTAGTCTGTTAATTTTTATTTGTTATGTGGATGTTTCATCACTATTGATATACAATTTATGCGAACTTATTCCTACTTTTCTATAAAAGCAAAGTATACGTATATTTTTTTTATATGTTAAATGTATTTGATACTATTCATATACATTTTGTGGCAACTTTTGTTTTATCATTGTATAAAATACAATGTTAAATATTATAGAAATTTTCTTTTACATACATAAAATATAGGTATTTGATAAATTACTTTATGTTAAAGTACTATCGGACTATTATTATGTTTATTTAGTTAATTTTTGTATACATATTGTTGGTATAATATATTTAGATAAAATTAACAATTATTTTAAATAATATTATATTCTTAGTTAAAAAAAGTATAACCTTATAATTATATTTTAGTGTTTGGTATATATATTTTTTTGATTGATATCTATCTAATTATGTGTGCATGTTATGTATATCCTCCGAAATTTTAATGTCCTTTTCATATTGTAGATTAATAAAATCCAAAATAATACGAATATAACTTAAATAATATTGATATATGATAATAATGCATCCGTAAAATTGTTCACATAAAATAATTTTATTATGTAGTTTAATTTTTAAAAATTATATAAACCAACAAAAAATTCCGTGCATTCTTGCACGGGCCTAAAAACTAGTTAGTTAATATAATGTCATTCGCAAAATAATTACATATTACCTTCGACTTTTCTCTAGTTTTTTTTTGCAAACATTTGTGTGAAAGGATTGTCATTGAGAGACACATTTGGCACTCCCTCTTACGTGTGTAAAATATTTACATATATAGTGTAGGTAAGTTGTCACCATCCCTCATTAAGTGGCATTCTATCTACCTCATTCTCATATATTATAAAAATTTGTCAACATGAAGATTTGAAACTGCAATCTCAAGTATGAAAGGAAGAGTCCGAACCACTACGTACTCAAACATAATTTTTGCTTCTTCCATACATCAAACTCAATGATGATATATGAAAGGAGAGTTAAGCTGTAATTTTTGAAAATCCATATTGTAAGATTGTTTTTTCACGCTAACTAACATTCACTATTTTTAACTATCACTTAATTGTAATGCGCAAAAACCCTAGAGCATGCTCGGTTCTAATACTAGTTTCATCAAAAGCATTAGTAGAAGTGATAATTTTTATTAAAGCGTTATTAAAAGAGTTAAATAATTTTTATTAAAAGAATCACACAATTACACGCAAAATATGCACAGTAGATGCAACAAAAATTACCACTATATGCCATGTTCTCTTGAAATTATTTTCGGTTCTTCAGTTCAGTTCTACTACTAAGACTATTTTTTTTAAGTTTTTTTAAATAGAAATTCATTCATTCGTTTAAAGTCATATGACATCTACAATAGAAGTCAAAACTAGCAAATACATATCAAAGTGAAATCAATAAAATTCTAACATAGCAAAATCGCGATTATTGAGGTGATCTAATACTTTTGAAAACCCTCGTCTCTCATTTCGCTTTTTGTTGCAACCTTCTACAATAAGGGGATCTATCTATCGGTTGTAGTTTTGAAGTAGAACCGAATTCGAATCAACTAATTGTAAATAAAGTATTAACATCTGTTGCAACCACGTACAAAACCCGATCAATAAAAAAACCTTTAGAATAACACATAGAACATAAATAAAGTCCCTAAACTCTCACATGGCGAGAGATAAAATCCTATATATTGGTACCCAATACATGGGTAGAAAAACTCTCCATTAGAGAATGACTGAATACACATGTGATACGGCAATTAATATGACCATGTTATTATTATCACAATTATTATTTTTTTGGGTTGGTAGGAACAAATAGATTAACTAAATAATACTATTACAACTACTGTTTGTAGCATTAGTTTGATCAAGTCTGCTGGCTCCCTGAGCCCTACGAATAGCATCCAAAATAAAATCCACATTCAAATTATAATCATTGTTTTTGAAAGGAGAAGAGCACAGGTTTATACAAAAGTTATTGACAAAATTTTGCTCCCTCGTCCATCTTGCTAGCTTGTCAGCATCTTCTAAGCATTTCCTTCCAATCTTCGCTATCTCCAAAGCTCTACTCCTCCCTGGGTGGTCCCTGCATATAGCGGCCAGATTACAATACCAATCCTTAATCACTGGGGGATGAGTTAGGTGTTCCACTGATATTTTTGAATCAGAGAAGATATGTACATTAATCAGATCTTGTTCAACTATCCAGTCTAAAGCCTTATGGATGGCCCAAAATTCTATGGAAGTAGCATTAGTAGCTTTAATTTTTTGAAGAAAAGCTTTTTCACATCAGTAGCATCACTATCATTATTACTAGAGCTATTATGTATCATTATTCATTTCTTATTTGTGATTTTATTTATTAGTTATGATCTTCTACCTCCGTTCTTTAATAACCATTACGTATAGATTTTCACCCCTCCCAACACACATGTTTGAACGTTAACGACTCTAATTATGCTTAAATAAAAGTTGTAGAAAGTTGTTTTTCATTAAGGATATACCGAGACGGTTCTAACAAGAACCACATGACTATGTTTATCCTTGTATATAAATAATTATAGTTGATTAAAGAGAGATGTATTAATAGCATGTAACGAGAAATAAAGTGGTTATTAAAGAACAGAGTTAGTACTATTTATTTTCTATTACGTGTGTATATTTAGTAATTGATTATTATCGTTTACATTTTTTTTATATTATACCAAGTGTATAGGGTTAACTATTTGGATTCCTCTTCTCTCAACAAACTTGCTAACAAATACTTTCTGAGTTCCTTATTAAATGCAAAATTTCACTTTTTTCACTTACCGATGCACATTTTGCCCATTTTTATCATTAATTATGCATTTGTAAAATTATGACAATCATATATTAAAAATATATACATTGAGACGAATCCACCGAAATCTAACATGACTATAATTTCCCTCGTGCATAGATCATAAAAGCCGGTCAAACTATAATGAATGCATAGTGTCAAAGTCAATGTGTTTTACTTAAAAATAAATGGAGGAAGTACAACCTAATATAGGAAATTACATTTACAATTTTTTCCCGATCTCTCACTTTAACATAATCATTATAAGGATAATATCCTATATTAGCTTATATTTGGTTTACAAGTTTGTTTTATGAGGGGATTCTAAATAATTAATCCTATACATCTGGTGCATAGGTTAGAATAACCGTATCTTTTTTATTATTGTAAGTTTAGGTCAACCGTTTTCAACCTAAATAACCAGCCTTAAGTTTAATATCTTGTGAGTTGTCCTCGCTCAAGAGGCCAGACCCTTACAAGCTTGAGTTTCAAGCTAACAAGACTCGCGGTCCTCATGCTTCCATGCTACCATGAGGATTTGAACCCAAGTCCTAAAAATCTTGGGAGGTGGGAGTACCAACCATAAGGCTATGGATAATAGTTTTGTATGTCATTGTTGTATTTGCGCACTGGTTCACTACCTAGTTGTGAAGACTATTGCTTTGACTCAATTTCACCAATATGATCTTTTGTTGTGCGTATGGGAATGAAATATAGGGCGAATGTAGGCTGAGAGAAAAGAAAGAGAATAAGGATTTGTTAGATTTAATAGAAAATAATTTTCATAGAAATTCACTTTTAAAGGAGATCAATATTCAATTAAAAAATAGAAGAAATCCATTTTTCAAAAAATGGTTTTCTACCAAAATACACGGAGTCTAAGATCAACTTCATTAAAAAGAAATAATCATACAGGGGAAATGCAGGAAAATGAAGACAAAAAAGGGACATATCAAATCACAGTACATGGAAAACACTTGTGGTTAGTGGCCTTCAATTTTGAAAAACGAAGTTTATGAAATGTATTTTCCACCAGATTCGTTTGTAAAGGTACGCAAATGGTTGAAAGCATCCAATAATGAAGTTATTATAAACCTTGCTTTTTAACAATTTGGTAGCATACATTTGTATGCTTTCATCGAACGCATATGAAGAGGTAATAATGCAGTTTTCAGATAGCTACGTGGGTCCTTTGATCCAATTATCAATTGGCTCCGGCCCAGAGAAAGAGGGATTGGATTACATCCTTACATGGCTACATCCCTTCCTCATCGGCAAGTAGGGTTATGAAGAATAAAGTTGAAACTTTATATATTAAGTAGCTTCTAATTCGGACAATGTTGGTGAGATATCTTATTATTTTTATACAATGTTTTTAATTAACTCGAATTACTTAAAAGCGATCAAACTCAATTGAGTTTAATGTATATCGTAATGTAAACTCGAGCATGACAGTACATCTATTTCACATAAACTTGATTGAATTTAAATAATTTTGGATGATTTTTGATATTTTTTAATTCGAGCCGACTTCATTTCTATTTAATAATTTTCCATTGTATCTTAGTTGAATTAGATATTTTTTTACATGTACAACTCGAGTGCGAATTTGTTAAGTAACACTGTTTTCTTAGTTAATTTAAAAGTGACACAACTCAATTGGCCTCGCATTCTACTTAGTATTAGACTTAATTAAGTCTCATTGAGTCTAAATTAAATTAGTTAATTTAGTTCAAATCACTTTAGTTTAATTCAATTAAGTCCCGTTCAACGCATTTATGCCAAACAAAACATGCCTTGAATAGGTAAATTATAAGATTTTTTGCAATTTTAGAAAAACTTACCATAAGTGGATCTTGATTCAAAGTATTTTTCGAGATGAATCTAACAATGCAAAAATTATAATTTGAAATGAATTTTTATAATATCATATTGATAGTATTTTTGGATAAGGAATGTAATCTTTGATTAGGATATAAGTATTCTTTTTTATTGTTATTTATTAAAAATTTAGATTATTAATTTTATATAATTAATAATAATGTCAAGCAATGTGGTGTCTCCTTTCGGTATGGCTTTACTTTCTACTATAGATAGTTCTAGCCCGAGCAATGCATAGGATATCTCCTACCATTTTTGTACAATATTTTCAACTAATTTGAATTACTTAAAAGAGATTCAATTCAATCAAACTTAATGTATATTGTAACTTAAACTCAATCATGCTAGTACATTTATTTTACCTAAACTTAATTGAATTTAAATTATTTTGGATAATTTTTCGTATCGAGCCGACTTCAATACATTTCTATCTAATAATTTTTTTCCATATAAAATAAAAGATGAAATATGCACTATTTTATAACTTTAGAAAAACTATATTCTTATTTGGTGATTCAGGTGGTTGTTAAATATTTAGGTTTATCTTCAATTTCTTACATTTTTGGTGTTTTTGAGAAAGTTGACTAAAAAAATATATAACTTTTAAAAATGCTAAAAGATTGCATCAGTTTTTTAATTGTCAAAAACAATATCACTTTTCATTTTCCATCAAAAGAGGTTCTTCAATTAGTTGATTTTTTTATACTTCCTCAGTTTTAATATAACTGATATAATTTATTTTTCACGCTTATCTAGAAAGCAATTTAAGGGTGTAAATAATTAAATTTTTCGATGAAATTTTAGCACAAGTAATATTGAGTCTCATTCTTGCTTGTATCATAATTTCATTAAAAAATTTACTCGTTTACACCCTCAAATCGCTTCCTTGATAAGCGTGAAAAACAAAGTGTATCACTTATATTAAAATGGAGGAAGTATTTAATATTTTCATTGAACCATATTGACTCTAATGGGACATAATTAGTTAGGCTTAGCATGGACGTAAACCCAAGTACATAGAGTATTATTTATATTTTCTAATTTTAATTGAAATGAATATCTTTAACCCAAGTCGATGTTAGTTTTAAGAAAATAATTATTTTGTATTCCTAACTGCTAATAGAATAATTAAGTTATTATTTATACTATCCTTATTAAATAAGTAAGCGCATCATCTAACCAAGACATTAGTCAAGCCTTCAAAAAAACTATTTAACCTTTATTAAGTGTCTATTGGCCAATTGGTCAATCAGGTTCGAGTTAGGTTCATTTTGACATGTTGGCTACTATTTTGCGTTGGAGCCTAGTATTTAATTAATAATATTTTCCACTTTAATATAACTTGATTAACTTAAAAGTGATAAAATACAATTGGTCTCGCATCTTAGTTATTATTAAATTTACTTTATCCTCATTGCATCTAAATTGTATTGGATGTTTTTTTTACATGTCCAACTCGAGTAGGACTTCAGTTTAAAGTAATATTGTTGTCTTAGTTAACTTTATTAGCTTAAAGGGTTAAAACTCAATTGGCGTCGCATATTACTTGGTATTAGATTTACTTTAGCGTCATTGGATCTAAATTAAATTAGTCAGTTCAATTCAATTTAGTTTAATTCATCTTTTTATGTCGAATAGAACACACCCTGAATAAGTAAAATATAGGATTTTTTTTGTCAAAAACCACATTTTATAATACACATTGTAGATTTAAACACAATTTCTTATTTTTTTTCAAAATAACTACCTCATATAATTAAAACCAAAGTTTCACTAACCAAAACACTTTGAGGCCGAAATTTTTCTGACGATTTTTCCCTTTAGTGGTTTTTTGTCATGTTCTTCATTTCCCCCCTATTTTGATTAGATTTCCTCATTGAAACTAATCTAACTGAAATTGAAAACCCTAGTTCATCAATTTGGGGATAATTTGAAGAATCTTTTAAATTGGACGACATTTAATTAGGCAATAATTCGTAAATCAAATGCCTAGATTTTCCTATGGACATTTATTTGCAAACCCTAGTTTGGTTTCACAAAAATAATTTCGACAACCATGCCACCAACATGTTCGCCGCCCAATCAACTTCCACCATCGCACCGATGATCTGCAGTCCCAGTACGCTGTCGAATAAACCATGCGCCTCTTTAGCAGCGGTGTTGCACGTGCACCATCCAAACCCAACATTCTTGCAAACCGTCGTTTTGTTTTTTAATGGTTACTCTCTTGCCGGCAGTATTTGGTCTGTTTGGTGGTTTTCAAAAATATGTCCAATTGAATATTTAGGCACTTGATTGATGAATTATTACCCAATTAGATTTCCAATTGAAAAGATTCTTCAAATGTCCCCCAAATTCATAGGGTTGGATTGAATGAGGAAATCAAATGAAATTTGGGGGGAAAATGAAGAACATGATTGAAAACCTTTAAAGGGAAAAATGGTGATTAAAAAAATTGGGCTGAAAGTGGTTTAGTAGTGAAATCTATAGGTTTCAATTATAACGGGTAGTTCAAGTAAAAAAAAATTAGAAAATGTGGCTAAACCTACAATGTGTAAAAAGGTGGTTTTTGACCAAAAATCCTAAAATATATCTTAAGTGGATGTTGATTCGAAGTGTATTTTGAGGTGAATTTAACGGTGTAAAAATTATAATTTTATGAGATTTGAAATGAAGTTATGATTTATTTTGTAATTTCAAATCAATAGTAGTTTTAGATAAGGACTATAATGTTTTATCCAAGATAGAATTATTTTTTAATTATTTTTTATTAAAAAATAAATTATTATTTATTTATGGATAATGATGTGGTGTCTCCTTTCGATAGGGCTTTATTATCTAGGTTCCCCAGTATTATATATAAATAATTAATAAATTTATTTTTAATAAATAATAATTACAAAGAATAATTATATCCTAAATATAATTTACATTCCTTATCTAAAACTACTATTGATATGAAATTATAAAAAGGAAAAATTGCTTATAATAATGTAACCTTTTAGCGATTCCCAACTAATAATGCAACCTTTCGATTATATTGTAATAATGCAACCTTTTAGCGATTCACAACTAATAATGCAACCTTTTGATTATACTGTAATAATACAACCTTTATACCCCATTTATTTTGAATAAGACAAATGATCGGTGACCCGAACCATTGGTAATTTTTATTTAAAACTTTAAATGCAAAATAATAAAATTTTAAATCAACTTTAAAAAAACCCTAAACTAAACTCACCCTAGCCCCTACCCCAAGCCCCACCCTTTCGCCGGAAATCCAAACTCCCTCGCCGAAAAATACCCGGAACATCCCCACCCTTACCCATCGCCGGAAAATTTATTACCACTGAATAGGGCATGACCTCAAGAATCAGCAATCCGATCCATTTTGATCCGTACCAAAACCTAAAAATCCTTGATAGACAATGAAGAAGGAAAGACCGAGATGTTTATGGAGAGGAGATTCAGGGATTCTGAAAGAAGGAGGGGAGGGATGGGGATTCTGGGGTGGGGTTTGGGGAGGGATGGGGAGGTTTGGGGAGGGGAGACGTTGGGATTCTGGGGGGTGGGAGAAGGGCTGGGTAAGGGTGGGTTAGGGAGAGGAGGGGGTAGTTTTTTTTGTTTTATCCTTTGTATTTTTAAATTTTTATAAATTTGTTTGTTAGAACCAATAATGAGCCGACACGTGTCCCACTGAACCTATTATTCAAGTGATATCCGATTTCATCCAGTTTTATTCTATTTAAATAAATGGGGTATAAAGGTTACATTATTTCAGAATAATCGAAAGGTTGCATTATTATTTGCGAATCGCCAAAAGGTTGCATTATTATAAGCAATTTTCCATTATAAAATTAGTCATAACTTTCATTTCATATATCAGAAAATTATAATTTTCAAACTATAAAATTTAATTCATCTCGAAAAATACTTTAAATCAAGATCCACTTATAGTATGTTTTTTAAAAATTGCAAAAAAAAAATTACATTTTACCTACTTATAAGAACTATATTGAACTAAATTAATTGAAATAATTTGAACTGAACTTAATTGAATTAAACTGAACTAAGTTAAATCCAATTGCACATAACTGAAAAAGCATTATCAAGAGTTGAACTAAACTGAATTAACTAAACAAAAAATAAGTCGGGGAGAACATGCCCATTATGTCGCTAAAAAGTACTACTTCCTTTGTAACGAATATGTCCATATGTCCATACGCTTGTCCAAAAAATATGTCCATACGCTTCAACTTTTTCCTTGATCCAACTCAAAGCAATAGAAAATATGTCCATATGTACCTAATCCAAACCCGATTGACTAGTCAATAAACACCTAATACAGATAATTTTAAGTGGGGTCAAACATGTAATTATTGAGTGAGGTCAAACTGTAATTGTAAAATTTTATCGGGGTTAAACGATCAATTTTATTAGATAATTTTCAAAAAAAACTTTTTTAAAGGCAAATTTCACAATTTTTACCAAATCAAGTGGAGTCAAGTGACTGATAAGAGGTTTTTAGAGTGTCGTTAAGTACTAAGAACCGCTTTCCAAACAATATTTATAAACCTAACGAGCAACTACTATGAAAGTAGTAACGGCAAGTCAAGGGTTGAACCACAGCGAAAAAGGGATTAACTAAGGTCTATTAAGTCTAAAACTACCTAAGTGAAGGGTATTTTGGGGGGGTGTGAAGGATTTGATTCAACTACCAACTAATAACTAGCTAAGGAATAACAACTAACAATCGAATATGAGATGTAAATATAATAAGGCAAACACTAGAGTTCGGGCTACTATTAGAGATATATTAGGATACTAAAGATATGGTAAATATCTTCAGGATATATTAGTAGTTAGAATATATTATTATCTTAGATGAAATATTATTTATTATTTCCAATAAGTATTAGATAAGTATTAGGAATAATATATCTTTTAGAGATTGTTTCCGAGTAAGAATTCCTATGTACTCCTATATATAATGTAGTCATGGTTCATTATTGGACACACATTAATAAATCATATTATTTCTCTATTCTCAAAAACTTATCATGGTATCAAGAGCCGATTAGATCTTGGGTTCATCTACAAATATTTTCTCCCTGCCGGTGGGTTTCAATTTTTAACCCACCAGTGGGATTTATATATAAACCTTCCTCTAAGAATACATATTCCTTTAGTATGTATCCGGGCCAGGCAACAACAACCAATACAATTACAATTCAAAGGCAAATATCATGAAATTAAATTCTTTTCTAAATTACTTGAGTCCTCTCTCAAATGGCCCTTAAGAGTAACCAATTAATCAATCAACTAGATCCTCTCTCGAATGAACTCTAGTCAATTGATTAACGGATTCAATAGGCATGGAAAACCCCTAATACAAGAATCCTCTTAATTTCTACCCAATCCCATGGTCTAGAAATTATGTTGATTGAGGGGGATGACAAAGAAATCAACATTCAATTAAGAGGAATTGAAATCTAAAAGCCCTAGCATGAACGTGATCAAGATCTACCCTAGGGTGTCAAAACACCAAAATCAATACATAATAATCAATAGAAAACGCAATTACATGAACATCATAATTAAGCCCTTAATTCATACTTTCGCCTAAACGCTAGATAATGAACTACTCCTAATTATGGATTCTTAGAAATTGAGATTAACAAAATTAAACATGATTAACAAAAAAAAAGGAAAATAGAGAAGTGATTAAGAGAATAGTACTTGGATTAATTGAGCAATTGAATCTTTAATAAGAGTACAATGTAAGAGAATAAGAGTTTGAGAGAGTTTAGAGAGAATAACTAAGAGTTTTAAAGTCGAGCATTACAAAACATAACACTAAACCTATTTATATTAGTTCCAATAATAAAGACGGAAAATCTGGAAAAAAAACTGAACTACATGTCTACATAAGCGTGTCCAAAACGACACGGGCGTGTAGACTTGATTCTCTGAAATCAACCTCTTCAACTAAGTCTTCACAGCAGCCAATGTTTTCATGAATCCAGGCAACACCTATGTGTCAAAGTAGACACAGGCGGGTTTGACCTGATTCTCTCAAATCAGTAGTCAAGCAGCAATGATGCAGCACAAAAACTGCCTTTGTGGAAAAATCCCAACATGGGCGTGTCAACATGGACACGCCCATATCCCCTCCGAAACCTTGAATTAGCAGCCAAACAAAAATTCCTTCTTCCTCCTTCAAAAGTCTACCCGGTCATGTCAATATCCACACGAACGTGTAGATCTGTTCTTCTGCTTATCCAAGTTCGAAACTCCACCAAAAGTCCTCCAATGACCAAATGGATTTATAAACCTGCCAGTTAGCCCAGAATTATTCCAAAAACAACTAAACAGATAATCAAACGACAATGTAACTCAAAGGTGACAAAAACCATGCAAAAACTAGAATCAAATGCTCTAAACTACATGCAACGACACTAAAAGTGATGTACAATTAAGCACAATAAAATGCTTCTACAACTGCCCCACGCTATTCCAATTACTTGTCCTCAAGAAATGCAAATCGAATACAACGGCAAGAGTTCAATGACTCCTCTAAATAATACACATGCCCAAATAGAGAATAAAGACCTATAAAACATTTTCATCAATAAATGAAAACACTATCAAGTCTCAAAGTTTATAGCACAAGGAAAAGCAACCAATCTTACCACAAGTTCCCCCCAAGCTTGGCTTAGTCATATGGATGGTAGCTCTCACTTTAGTCATGCTCAAAGTGTCTCGTGTGTTTATATGGTTACAATCTCAAGGCTCAATTCCGTTGACTAAACCCTACCATAGGCTTGCATATCTTCTCGCTCTCCATCGCGTGAGACATTAGCTGTTTTCAAGAATCATGAGGACTTTATCAATGTTGTCATAATAAGGAAGAAAAATAAGAGATCAACAAGAAGCGGGGAGGAGGTGAACTCAACACATAACGTGATTTCTAACCAAAACACATATCATACAACCAACCCAAATCACTATCAGAGCACTGAATCATAAGACATACCCCTCATTAATCTAGCTTCAAAATGCCCTGTGGTAGGAATTCAGTAATAGGCTAAAGATGGGGTTAAACAAGAAAACAAGCTCAAGCTCACGAGGATGACAAAGGAGATAAAGACAATGTGGGTGTCATTTGGCAATGTAGTTAAAGTAGATATCGAACGCCTCAATCATATTCAAGAATCGAACCAGTAGTCAATGCAATTTCAAGAATAATCAATGCAAGTACTAGAGAACATTCGTCAAGGAAAGCATCACACAACAAGCAGGTAAGTCTGGAAAGATTTCCGTCTATAAGGCCATAATAACATGCTCTCACATAGGTATAGCTATCAATATCGTCCGAGCCGCACAAAAGGGAGACCAATCATACCATAACCAATCGATTCCTTGGCCTACTAGAGACTATCAACACATTTCCTTTTTCAGGTCATCAAGAAGGACACATGCGTACCAATGGCGGAGCTCTATCTTAAATGCAATCTATATGCATGCATGAATATGTTTTATGCAAAACAAAATAACTCTACATGCACCCTAAACATGATAAATGGTAATATACAATCTAAACATGACACTAATATGCAACTAATATTTACATCCTCCCTCAAGCTAAACCCCACAGTGTCCTCACCGTGAGTAGCCTAATGATAACAATAGCAAGGGAGGGGAAAAACGCGACTGAGTGGTCGCGACGGGGCTGGGAACTACAACTACCAGGATATCAGCCAATGAGACCAGCCGAACCCTGCTAATCAGAGTGAAAACCTTTTGAACTCCGAGGTCATCACGGAGAAACTCTCCTGCATAGATTGGTAATATTGGCGAGTAGCCAAGTGGGAATCCTGTAGAGAATGTACGTCACACCTGAGGGATTGAACATCCGTTCTTAAGTCACCAAACCCTGCGGGGAGATCAGCCAACTACTGCTCCAATGATCTATATGCCCCGTGGGGGGGCTTATGCACGATCTCCCCCACCGTCTACATCCGTGCCCTCCTCCTCACCCTCATTGGCCCCGGGACGCCACTCAAAATCTGGCTCAAAGATCCAGTTCACTTGGTTGTAGATTGGTGTTTTTAAGTGTCGGGCAGGATGGCATAGTTACGGTTGTTCAGCTTCCAGATATAGCTGTTATTCGGCCCTTGAGGGGTGACCCACTGCACGGTGTGAAATGCGCTCTTGTCAAGTAGTGTTGCTCCTAGAACAGCCTGTAAACCTATAACATCAACACTAAAAGTTGGAGCGATAATAGTAATCATCCCCCCTACAAGAATTTCCCCAACCCTTTACTAGCCACAACCTCCAGATGCTCCATCAACCCAGCCCTTGGGTTAAGCCGCTCATCACCCCTAGTCATGTCATGCAAGAAGTAAAGATCACGAGAGGCGACTACACCCACACTATCACCCCGGGCAAATAGGGTGATAGTAATGACTCGATGTGATATGCGAAACCCGGGGCTCACAATATTGAGACTTTTGCAAAAATGGGGTGATATGGTGACTAGGCGATCAACTGCTGCCACAAATATTGGTCGTTAAATGTAGAAGACCAGTCACTCTTAAGTATTATCACTCCACCCTTAGGCCACCCAAAAACATCATTAACCATTCCTGTGTTCATGTTGTGGGTCTAGACAAGAAATTTAAAGGTCATCTTTCGAGGGTTCCTACTCCCGTCCGCTCTACGAATGGAAAGAGCAGAGAGAAACTCCGAGGACATAATCCTATAGGTGAGAGCATGCAATGTGATCCAAGAGGAACACCCAACGGCATAGAACAATTGTTGTACATCATTTTGAACCCAAAGGGCGATGGCGGCATTTTCATCATATAATCTGGTGGGGCGAATCTTCCTACGACTAAGTTGAAGAAAATCTCGCAAGTGGTCGGGGTTGGTGAAGGCGATGCCAAGTGTGTCTATTTGGGGAGGTTGATAGGAGGTGGAGGTGCTGGTGGTGATTGGTTCCTAAGATTATAAGTGGACGTTTGTCGTAAGGGATTCCTTCAACTATGGGAGGCTATGGTAGATGGGTATCAAAAATAAGCTTCAAGCAGCACAACAATTAGGACATAACCAACAACACAACAATGAGGACACAACCATACAACAACAAGTGAGCTACAACAACAACCTATGGTCAATTGAGCATACACACAAAGCCAAGGCAAACCCACAACTTAGAATAACTCCACAATCTACAAGCAAGTCTTCACAATTCACTCAAGACAATGATTCAACAACAACCAAACCACAAATAAGCAATTGACTTCAAACAAGTAGTAAGAAATTAAAAGAAATCACTCAAAAGAAGAAAGGAGTATACCGCATGTATCGTGGTAGTAAATCCCGCAAAGGAACCTCTTTCAATGAGTGATGATTGTGAAAGAGTGATTGTTGCTTACCAATTGTCAAGAAACTAATCACCAAAAGTTTTCCCCAATTTAATTTGAGATGTTAGGGTTTGGGGAAGAGAAGATGTAATGGTGATTTGTTGAAGGAAAAGGGATGAATGGATGAAGAAGATGTAGATTTGAGAGGACAAGAGTAATTTTGTGAGTGATTTGGTGGTGAGTGAGTGATAATTGAGGGAGATTGGAGAGCGGAGAGATAGAGAGTTTGGGGGGGGGTTAAAGATAATGAAATAATGAAGGGAAGACCCCCCTTCCCCGTGTCGAATTTGACATGGGCGTGTTTCCTTGAAAACCTACAAGCAAGAACTTTCCGCCGCAGGTCTACACAGTGTATACCTGCACTTTCTCGGTTTTTTTCTTCTTTTCCCTTTCTCTTTTTTTTTTTTAATTTTATTGTACAGGGAATAATAACCAAAAGAAAATAGAAAAGAAAATAAAATTAAAAGAAATAGTATTAAACTAACTAAACCTAAAAGAAAAATTACGAAAAGAAATAAAAGAAAAGAAAATAAGTCCAAAGGCTTGGGTTGCCTCCCAAGAAGCGCTTCTTTGAAATCATTAGCTTGACTAAGAGGGCTCACCTCACAATGATGGTGCTCGTGCTTATCCCCTTAAGGTCATCAATCGAGTTCTCAGTGACATATTTATATATTTGCAATATCTTAATCAATTCTGATATAGAGATGTCATCAAGAGCCGAGTTGACAATAACAGGATAAGTACATGCATCATCAAGGAAAACATACTTAAGAGAGGGGGAAAGGGGTTTTAACTCTAGCTTAGGAAGAGTCTTAGAACTCTTCTCTTTATCAATGGAAGCGACAAGGATCTTAAACTCTACCTCATGTGTCTCCTCCACAGTAGCGTTGTCCAGAAGCATAGAGAAGTCTCCCACTCCATCCATGTCTAAACTCGGTGCTTCAGTGATAGAAGCATAGGGCTCATCATCAGTGTGAAAATCTCTCTTAAAACCTTCCATTTCACTCTCCACATGACTAACCCTACAAACTCTCTTTATCATGGGTCTCTTTAATGTTTTAGAGAACTCAAACACAACCTTCACTGGCTACCTCAACCGTGATTGTATCATTTTTGTAATTTATTACGACATCCAATGTCTTAAGAGCTTCTCTCCCAAGAATGAGAGGAGTCTCCGGATCCTCCTCCATATCCATCACCATAAAATCACACGGCACCGAGACATGCCCAACTTGTATTGCAACATCCTTCAACTCACCATGCGGCGCTCTCAAAGATCCATCCGCCAATTAAAATAGTCTTCCTCGTAGGAAGAAGATGGAAGTTAAGGCGCTTAGCAATGGATAGAGGCATCAAACTTATACTCGCATCCAAATCGGCCAATGAACCCTTAGGCTCGAGTTCACTTATCTTCACCAGCAAAGTGAAGCTTTTGGGGTCTCTTTGCTTCTTGAGCATATCTCGTTGTACTAGAGCGCACTTAGTTGGTATAGAAATTTGATAATCTCGTCTTCAACCTTCCCTTTATTGAAGAGGATATCTTTAAAAACTTAGCATAGGCTGGCATTTGAGACATAGACACGAGGAAGGGAATGTTGATTTGAAGGTCTTTCATGATTTGGAGGAACTTTATGAATTTGTCACTCAATTTTCTCTCCACCAACTTATGAGGGTATGAAAACGGCGGCACGTTGGTCTTAGGTGGGGGAGTTGTTGGCAATGAACCTTGTCATAAACTTGCTCGTGAATCTCCTCTGCCTCCTTATCTTCTCCTTCTCTTTCGACATCAACTGCTCCCTCAACTTCCTCATCTTGAGTGTCATTCGCAACCACCTCAATCTAATTTCCTTCACTCTCATTGGGCAACTTAGGGCCCTCATAGTTCGTTTCCGACCTCAAATGGATAGCTTTGACTTGATGAAGGTTAGGGTTAGGAATGGGTTGTCTTTGAAGTTGATTTATGGGGTTAGATGGGTTTTTCTTGACCACTTGAGCTAATTGGGTTTCAAGCATTTTGGTGTGAGATTGGATGTCACCTTTGCCCGTTGCTTTGAAGAGCTTGGCTTTGAATAGCAAGAGTTTGGGTGATGGTCTGGAGTTGTTGGATAATTTTGGAGGTAGGATCGGAGGATGGAGTAGGTTCGGGGTTTGGTTTAAGGAATAGGGGATTTAGAGGGGCTTTTTGAAAGTTGGATCGTTGGTGAGGAGCTTGATAGGTATTGAAACTTGGAGAGGATGGACCACTTTGATTGTACCCTTGTTGAGGTTGATTATAGCCTTGTTGAGTTTGGTTGAAGCCTTAATTGTAACCTTGTTGAGATTGTTCCCAACCTCCTTGTTGATTGCTTCGATACGTTTGGTTACCTTGATAACCCTCTCCTCTAGAATTCATTGTCGCTACATGCTCCGAGTGAGATTTTCCACAATAAGAGGTATCGTGGTTTGTACCACCACATATGTCACAAGATAAAGCATTCACTTTCGAGGGACTTGATGCAAGGGTGATCTTAGAGATATTCTTGTCAAGTTGATCCATCCTTGCTTTAATTTGATCCATTGGGTCCAACTCAAACCTGCCACCCTTCTTAGGTTGAGCACCTCTCCTTATTCCACCCCATGAGTAGTTCTTTATCACTTCTTCTATGGTGGACTCAAGTTGGTCTTGCGGGATCATACAAAGTTAACTTCCCGCTCTAGCATCAAGATTTGCATGTAACATAGTGTCAAGTCAATCATAGAAGAACCTCATGAGTAGATTTTTATTGAACTCATGGTGAGGGAATGAACGAATCAACTCCCTCAACTGTTCCCAAGCCTCCACGAGTGTCTCATCACATTCTTGCTCAAACGAGGAGATCTTCCTCCTAATTTTTGCGGTTTTCGACTCTCGGAAAAACCTCTTTAGAAAAGCCAAAGTGACTTGCTCCAAAATAGTGAGGGAGTTAGCATGCAAGCTCTTCAGCCAATATTTTGCCTTTTCGGAAAGAAAAGACCGGAAGAGATGCATCTTGATATAGTGAGGAGAGACATCATTCGTTGTTATCATAGCACAAAATCTCCAAGAACCTTTCAAGATGATCAAGTGGATCCTCATCCGACCCTCCACAAAATTGCTCTACTTTCACCATCCGTGTGAACTGAGGGTGAATGATGAAATTTCTAGTGGTTGTGTGGAGTCAAATTCCACTTTATAAAACATAGGACCTCGGATTTCCAAAATCCCTGAAAAGTGGTGCATTATCGTCACCCATGTTTGATTCGCTTTCACTTGTTGTACTTGAGATTGGTGAAGCTGGTTCATAACCCAAGGTCAACCGTTCCAAACCTCCCTGAAGCTTTCGCAAAGTGCGATTGATTTCCGGATATAAAAGTAAGTTGGGTGAACCATAAACTCTCCTTCTCATATAGCACAAAAAAGCTAAGCACAAGATTAGCGAATAACAACACAATCAAACATAAATGAAAAATCACTTAAGCAATACTAACTCAAGTAGTAAACTTCAACCAATAGCACAATTTCCCCGCCAACGACGCCATTTTGATAAGAGGTTTTTAATCGGTCGTTAAGGACTAAGACCCGCTTTCCAAACAATATTTATAAACCTAACAAGTAACTATTATGAACGTAGTAACGACAACTCAAGGGTCGAACCACAAGGAAAAAGGGATAAACTAAGGTCTATTAAGTCTAAAGCTACCTAAGTGAAGGGTATTTTGAGGGTGTGAAGGATTGATTCAACTATCAACTAATAACTAGCTAAGGAATAACAACTAATAATCAAATATGAGATGTAAATATAATAAGGCATTCGGGCTACTATTATGAATCCGGGCTAGGCAACAACAACCAATGCAATTACAATTCAAAGGCGAATATCATGCAAAGTTAAGTTCTCCTCTAAATTACTTGAGTCCTCTCTCGAATTGCCCTCAAGAGTAATTAATTAATCAATCAACTAAATCCTCTCTCGAGTGGACTCTAGTCAATTGATTAATGGATTCAATAAGCATGAAAAACCCATAATATAAGGAGTATATTAATTTCTACCCTATCCCTTGGCCCAGAATTCAAGTTGATTCAAGGGGATGACAAAGAAATCAACATTCAATTAAGAGGAATTGAAATCTAAAACCCTAGAATAAGCGTGATCAAGATCTACCCTAGGATGTCAAACAAAACACCAAGATCAATACATAATAATCAATAGAAAACACAATTACATGAACATCGTAGTTAAGCCCTTGATTCATACTTTTTCCCAAACCTAGATAAGGAACTATTCACAAATCATGTATTCTAAGCAATTGAGATTAATAAAATTAAACATAATTAACAAAAGCAATGAAAATATAGAAGATATTAAGAGAATAATACTTGGAAATTGAGCAATTGATCTTCAATGAAAGTACCATTGTTAGAGAATAAGAATTTGAGAAAGTTTAGAGAGAATAACTAACAGTTTCGAGTTCTAAAAAGTCGACAATTACAAAACAAAACACAAAACCTATTTATATTAGTTCCAAAAATAAAGACAGAAAATCGGGAAAAAAAACCCGAACTACAGGTTTGAACGGGCGTGTCCAAAACGACACGGGTGTGTATACCTGATTCTCTAAAACCATCGTCTTCAGCTAAGTCTTCACAACAGCCAATGTTTTCATGAAATCCAAGCAACACCGACGTGTCAAAGTAGACACGGGAGTGTTGACCTGATTGTCTCAAATTAATAGTCAAGCAGCAATGAGGCAGCACAAAAACTGCATTCGTAGAAAAATCCCAGCACGGGCGTGTCAATATGGACACGCCCGCGTCCCCTTCGAAACGTCTACACGGTCGTGTCAATATCCACATAACCTTGTAGGCCTGCTCTTATGTTTATCCATGTCCGAAATTCCACCAAAAGTCCTCCGATGACCAAATGGCTTCAAAAACCTGCTAGTTAGCCTTGAATTCATCCAAAAACAACTAAACAAATAATGCAACGACAATGTAATTCAAAGGTGACAAAAACCATGCAAAACCATAATTAAATGATCTAAACTACATGCAACGACACTAAAAATGATCTACAATTAAGAACAATAAAATGCTTACCAGTGACCTGACCCCATTCCTCACATATTAGATCCGCTACTGTTAATAATATTTTTGAAGACTTGAGTTAAGTCGTAGTCAGATGAGGTGCTTATTTATTTAAATTTCTTATTGAGTACGTTGCATAAAAAACTGTCAACTTACTTATTCTATTAGCCGTTAGTAATTCAAAATATTGTTTTCTTAAAAATAATGTCGACTTAAGTCGAAGATGATAAATAATTATTCAGGTCATTTAATTTTAGAAAAAATAAATATAACTTAATGTTCTTGAATTTACGTTCATGTCAAGCCTAACTGATTTAATCGCTTTAAAGTCAATATCGTTAAATGAAAATATTAGATATACATATAAATAATAATCAAATACTTGAAAAATCTCTTTTTCATGAAAAATTAAGAATGATAGTCTTTCGCTATTTAAAAAACTATATATTTCCAGTTAACTTTATCAAATAACATCACAAACGAAAGAAATTTAAGATAAACCTAAATTTTTTAACAACCTTTCAAATCACCAAATAAAAAAAAATTCTAAAGTTATAAAATAGTTCATATTGCATCTATTAATTATATGGCCAAAAAGTATTAGATAGAAATATATTAAAGTCGACTCGAGTGAATAAGATACAAAAAAATATCCAATCTAATTTAAATTCAATCAAGTTTAGGTAAAATATTTAAGTGTACTAGCATGTTCGAGATTAAGTTACGATTCACATTAAGTTTGATTGAGTTTGATCCCTTTCAAAAAATTCAGGTTAGTTGAAAATATTATATTAGAATAATAAGACATCGTCCGGGCATTGCTCGGGTTAGAAACTAGTTATATATTAATAGTGTCGAGATTCGTGAAATTTATTAATTTATATATTAATTATTGATTTTTTGAATAAATTAATAATTTAAAGACTTTTTAGTTGATCTGACGAAGATCAGTTCGTATAAACTAAATTCATTGTATGTATGTGGAGTACATAATAAGTTCAAAGACATTGGAAGTTGATGATACTTTTAATTTATTGTACTCCCTTCGTTCCCATTTGATTTTTCCATTTGGAATATGGGCGAAAACACAATGCAAATTGAGTAGGCCTCTATACTTTGGTAGATCCAGACTTAAACTATCTCACCTACTCTTTGCTGATGACCTCATCCTCTTTGGTGAAGCTAGTATAGGCTTTGTAGACTCTATCCTCAATACCCTAACACACTTTAGGGAAATCTCAGGTCAGAAGGTCAACCAAAGTAAAAGCAAATGCTACTTCTCAAAAAACACCCGTCCCAGCCAAGTACAAACACTTACTGATAGGTTGGGCATCAAGGCTAGTCAAGACTTAGGGGAATATCTAGGTTACCCACTCACTGATAAAAGACCCACCTTTAGCCAACTGGAATACCTGACCAAGAAAATGAAGGACAAACTAGCCTCTTGGAAAGCCAAATTCTTAAACAAAGCAGGTAGATCAACCCTAATAAATACCACCTTAAAATCCATGGCCCTTTACCCTATAAACTGCCTAGCCCTACCAAAGAAATGCCTGGGAGAACTAGACAAAACTATGAGGAATTTTTTCTGGGGATCAGTTGAAGAAAAGAAGAAACTATATTTAGTGGGATGGGGGAAAATCTGTGCTCCCAAAACACTGGGAGGAACTGGCTGTAGGTCACACTTACTCCTCAATGAAATCTCCCTGACTAATTTATGCTGGAAGATGCACTCAAATGATAACTTAGCCACCAAAATCCGAAGGGCCAAGTACACTAAGTCAACACAGGGGATTACCAGCTTTAAGAGAGGCTGTCACATATGGCAAGACATTGGGAAGGGGTGGGATAATTTTGCCAAATCTGCTGTCTGGTCTGTAGGTAGTGGGGACCATATTTCCTTTTGGTTATATGACTGGACTAGGAAAGGCAGCCTAAGAAGTATAATTCATGGCCCTTTAACCCCCACAGACCTCACCATAAAAGTCTCTGAATGCCTGAAAGAGAGAAACTGGAACTTTGATAACCTTTCCTTTGTACTACCTCAAGATGTACTAAATACCATCTCTGCTTTGTTTATTCCTACTGCTGGTACCGATGGACTTACTTGCTCCCTTGCCCAATTCTATAACACCAAGACAACATATGCTGAGCTTTGGCAAAGACACTTCAACCATACCACACCACAAATACCTTCACCAATCACTACTCTAGTTAGGAATACCAATAGCTGGGACAAACTTTGGCATTGCCCCCTACCACCCAAAATCAAATTCCTCCTACGGTCTATTTTCTGGGATGCACTGCCTATCAAAGCTACCCTACACAAAAGAGGGGTGCAAGTAAACCAGAACTGCCCATTTTGCCCCAACATACCTGAAACTTGGCACCATGTACTGAGACACTGCCCAATAGCTCAGGAAGTTTGGCTCTGCTTCAGTAAGGTACCCAATCAGTTCAACATAGACAGTGATGAGGTATGGATCACCAATAATCTTTTCACAAACCAAGATGACACTGAGGCCAACTGGAAACTACCTTTGGGATAGGTTGCTGGGAAATCTGGAAGAAGAGGAATGCTTGGGTCTTTCAACAAAAGAACATTAAGGCACAACAGGTGTATAACCAAACCATACGCCTTACAGCTGATTTTGAGAAAGCAAACAACAACCAAGGAAAGGAAGCACTACTGGCAGATAGCTTAGAAATACACTACACTCATTACATCATCAAAGTAGATGCTTCCTTTTGCCCAAAGACTTTAAAAGCAGGAATAGGGGGAATACTGAGGGACAACAGAAACAAATGCCAGATGGCCTTCTACAAGAAAATGAAAAGTAGTGATGCTACTAGTGCTGAACTCCTAGCCATACATGAAGCCCTAGACTGGATAATGGCCCATAACATGTATAATGTGCATATATTTTCAGATACCAAAATAGTAGTGGACCATGTCACCCACCCCCCTGTCATTAAAGATTAGTATTGCAACTTGGCTTCAATGTGCAGGGACCACCCAGGGAGGAATAGAGCTTGGGAGATAGCTAAAGTTGGAAGGAGCTGCTTGGAGGACGCGGACAAGCTTGCTAGGTGGGCGAGGGAACAACCTCTTTGCTGTAATTTTGTTATAACAGTACCCTGCTCCCCTTTCGTGAACAATAGTTGTAATCTTAATGTTTCTCTTCTTTTGGATATTGCTCATGGGACTCTACGAGCCAATAGACTAACGCAGTCAGTTTCATCTAACAATGCTTGTAATAGTTTCAGTAGTTAATTAATACAGTTCCTTCCAACCAAAAAAAAATATTTGGTTATTGAAGGGTAAGATGGTGAAATAAATATTCTTAAAATGGGAAAAATCAAAGTGAAAAGAAATTTTAGAAACATCCTGAAAAAGAGGGAGTATTACACTAGAAGCAAGAATAGCTATACTCAATGTATTCTTGAAACAAAACAGGTATATAAACGACATGAAAGCTTTTAAGTATCAAACATATCTTATACTCCCTCAAAAAAAACATATCTTATACAACAACTTCTCATTTAAAAGGTGATGCTTCAGGACTAATTGCTCATCATAAAAAATATGAAGTTTACTGTGCTGGTATCTCTAATGAAATTTGTGAGAGAATTTTGGCTATTTTTGGATATAATCTTGGTAACTTGCTTTATATATACTTGGGCATAAAATATTAATAAGCAATGTAGATTGTGATTTTTTTTTTTCTGAAAAGGTACAAGAAACACTTAGGGGATCCTTCTCTCAAAGATGAACCCTAAACTATCTAATAAAGAAAGACGATACAAAGTGGGATCTTCGAGGACATCGAAAGCATGGCTTTTGTTGTAATATGATGTCCTTGCTAGGAAAGATAATCTGCAACTGAATTTGCTTCTCTGAAAATATGAGTTACTGAAGTCGAGTAGAAATATGTGAGAAGTTGACGAATATCATCTATAAGGTTCTGAAGACACCAAGGAGTCTCAAAGTGTTCTTTTAGCGCATTAACGAGGACGAGATTGTCTCCTTCGATAATAAGATCTGGAAATCCCATACTTTTGGCTTGAAGCAGTCCATTTCGGAGAGCTATAGCTTCAGCAATCAAAGGAGAAGAATTTCCGAGATTGTAAGCTATAGCTGTGAGAATTTATCCAGTAGAAGTACGAAGGACAACGCCAGCAGCCGAAACTTGATTAGAAGAGCCGTCAAAATTAAGCTTAATAAAATTGGGACGAGGAGGTTGCCGTCATACTTGGATAGTCTTGTGTGACCTACACGGGGTGGAGGTGGGGAGAGAGAAGTTATTTTCTATAAAGTTGCGTAATGTAGATTGTGATTGTCTTTGGACATAATAGTGAAAGAATTAGAATTTGAGGAACAGAAAACCTCTCCTGTGCTGAAAGGCTTCACCTTATTAATTCCATATTAGTGTCCATTCATACAATCACAACTACAGGTGTCTTATCTTTATTCTCCCCAAAGAGGTGAGCATAAATAATAGGGAAAATTAACAGGAATAATCCATACTATTGGCCATCTTCTCTAATTAATCCCAACTTTGAATATTCTCAAAATAATCTAAAGTATTTAGCGTATCTTATAATATTAGTCCTAGGCAAAATGGTAACATGATAAACAGGTTAACAATGCCACATGGCGCATTATGATTGGTCCATTTATTAATTTCTTTTAAAATTATCAAATTTTAAAAAAAAATTGAGAAAAAAAACAAACATAAACCCACCCCTCCTACCCCACCCTCACTGCCACAACCACCCACCTCACGCCCACTGCCGCCCACCACTAACCTCACACCACCGCTGGCAGCCCTAAACCACCAGAAAAAAACCGGTTTCCCTCCCCTAGTGTCGGCAAAAGGTCGTCCGCCCTCCCCCCATTGTCGATCTCCCTCTCCCCACCCCCAAAAACCCGCACCACACCGATCTCTCCTCTCCCCACCCCCAAAAAAACCTCCTAACCACGAACAATCGACCACCCACCCTATTTTCGCCGCAATTCGTGGGTGGTTTTCCGTTGGTGTGGTGTTTTTTGATTGGGTATGGGTGGTTTTCGGGGGTGGAGGCTGATTTTTGGCATGGTGGTTGTTTGTGGGTTGGATCTGGGTTGTTTTAGAATGGTGGGCAAGATTGTTCGTGGTTTTTTTAGGGCGGGTCTAGGTGGATTCCAGTAGGTATAAGGTGGTGTTGGGTGGGTCTAAGGTTGTTTCGGGCGGGTCTGGGTGGGTTTGGGTTGTTTTGAGGTGGCTGGCAGGTCTGGGTTGCCGGGAAAAGGGAGGGAAGGTGGTCGTCGGGAAGGGGGAGGCTGGAAAGGGGGGAGGGTTTTAATTTTTATTTTTTTTATTTTTTTATTTTCTTTTATTTTTTGGCCAATGTCATTATGACACGTGGCATATTGAACATGTTTAACAAGTTCCAGGTGAAGTGAGATTGTTTTGGAAAGGTAGGGTGACAATTGGGATTATTTTGAGAATAATTAAGGTCGGATTAATTAGCGAAGACGGGCAATAGTTGGGATTATTCCTGTTAATTTTCCCTAAATAATAAGATTAATGGAACTATTGCAATATTTAAAAAGAATAAAATAAGAGACTTAATAAACAATAGATGAAACAAACTTATCTGCACATACATCAGGCAATTGAACTTGGCTGAATCTCAAAATAACGATGTGTCGTGGTATGGATGACACTGCCTTAGAAGCGATTTCGCCACCATACTGGTGCAGACTTTTAATGACGAATGCCCCCCAAGGTTAACACACCACCCCGAATTCAAGGGTTGGAGTCTTTCAAATTTTGCTCTAGTCTCTTCAAGGAAAAGTTGGCTTGTGTTTAGGTTTTCAATAATAAAGTGAATAATGAATAAAACGGCTAAAGGGTTACTTATATACGTGAGAATAAATATAACAAAAGATCTGAAAAGTTAAGATTCCGAAATTCCCCGTGGACCACGAGTCGTGACATATACTACGACCCGAAGATTATCTAAAGGCTAACATCGCACACGACCAAACAACACAGACCGCGAGTCACCCACGCAGACCGCGGGTCGCGGCAATGCTGCGGAGAATTATCACTGGTTGTGGTGAAGAAGGCGAGTCGAGGATTGTTTTCATGAGCATTCTATTAAAGGATTTCAACAATCCCCCACAAATGTGAATGAAACAACATGCCAGAAAACTGAGCAGTAAAAGGAAAGCTCAGCACTTCCACAATAGTGTCCAAGGATTGAACTACTATGTTAGTGAGATAGGATGTTCCCTCACCTACAAATATCCTAAGGATTGAACTTTTAGAAAAGACAAGTGACCTAATACCACATACCTTGCTTTCAGAGCATGAGATATTCCGCGATAATACTAATAAGGAGTATTCAATACGTCCTTTCCAATACGGCCATCCAAATACCTTGGGATTTTCATGAACGCTCTAGAATGATTCACAAATCTACCATAGCAGGAGGTCAACCCTTCACACCCAAATAGGTGAAGTTATTGAGTTCAATTCCACATGAACCTCCACAATGAATGTAACTTTATTAAGAACCAAGTTCAACCTCACCAACCACAAATTGTTCCATAAAGTTTAACATCCTGTTAAACCACCATCCATCACTACAACAAAATAAGGCATAGGTAACAGTCGAAAATCATTGCCAAAATGAAAATAGTGTTGCCTGATACAATTGAGGCGTTGCATTTACCTCCATGGCCTATTCTTTTGGCAACAACATTAGATCCAAAGGCAACGGTTTCAAAAAGGCAGGGGAGAAAGTACATAGGACAATAGTTTTGTTAAGACAACATTCAAAATTATTACCTTATTTTATAGCATGCAACAGTTTTCAATTGTTGTCCATGTTAGTAATAATATAAAAATATTACCAATTATCTCAAAAGCAACAACTATAAATTGTTATCAAACTAAGGTATGTTACCCATGGGTGCTTATAAAAGCATACTCATTTGAAGTCAACTAATAATAACAGGTCAAATACAAATTTCAAATCCTTTTCAACAGACCATAACCAATTATGTAACTTATAACAATCAATATGTAACAACAATTCCATTGAACTTTTTTCAATTTCATAAAATAATATTTATTCAAATATGGATATTGCCGACATAATTAAACTCCAATCCAAACTCCAACATCCAAAATGAATCCAAATAACATTGCTAATTTAAAAAGTATGCTACAAAGGGTTTAAAACTAATTTAATAGATAGGAGAAGGAAAATTATGTCTTGAATGGATAAACAATGAACGAGCTAAAGTTTGATCAAGTTAACTCTTCGTCTTCGTCTTCATCCTCGTTTTCAATATGTATTCTTCTTCCATATAGTTTACGCCCTTCAATATCAAAGCAAATGACATAATATTAAAGCAACAACATATAATTGACCAATGGGAAATATGAACACGTCATATGCAAAGGAGGCATATAGTTCTCTTCTCACGATTTAGGGCAAATTTACAAAATCCATAGAAATAATAATGTACACCACTTAATTTCATTTGTTCCTCAATTACTAATACGGGGTCAGTTTCCCCATTTAAGAAAGGGAAATGGGGAATGAGCCAAAAAAGGCAAAAAACAATAATAGTTGAAGTTTTAAAGTTTCAAATTTTAGGATAATATTCTTCGTCTTGCCTTTTTCTATATGCATACGTTAAGTATAAGTCATTATTCTTTGCAAACGTAAGTTATATATAAAGTGATAAAGGGAAAATAATTCATACTCACCCAAGCTTCTTTGACCCTAGGAAAACTCCTTAATCCTACAATATACATAATATTCTTCTCCTATCCTACAAGACGATTTGGTCTGTTTCTTTCACTAGTACCCTTAAAAAATGAATCATTGTATTAAATGTAAAACCATTAAAAACACAAGGATGTATGTGATGATATGGGAGTAGGACACTGATTAATATTTAAATCATGCAATACCTGCTTATGTTTATCACTATGCCAAATTTTCAACAATGTTGTAAACATTGTCTTTGGTACCCTTCTTGGTCGGTTCTTCATCAGCATTATTGCATCATTTTGATATTTTAGGAAATGTGTTTTCTTCAAACGACATTTGTAGCCTCTCCAACAAGCTCCAATAGTTTCCAAAACCCATTTCTTTCCCTCAATTGGTACAGTATAATGTTTATGCAACAACGAAAAACATTTATTACTATGATAAGAAAGTTAGAAAGGCAAAAAAGAATGCAAGTTATATTTATACTAAGGAATTTCTTTTGTTTTCTCTGTTTGGCATAGGGTCGTTGATCCCCTCATCAAACATCTATAAAGATATTGAGCACCTTAGCATTAACTGATTCGGAGTAACAAGCCTTATACCTTATTGTTTAAGTACATATGAGAGACTAAGATCCCTTCTAACTGCTTTAGAAACTTAAAATCAGTTCTGATAGGTTCATATCAATGCTAATAGGTTCAAGATTTGTTCGGTTTCTATTATACAAGTTTAAGTCACAGCTAAATGCTTCTATTAGTTCATTTTAGGGTTAGTAACTACATATATGTTCGGGAGTCAAAGGTAAAAAAGGAAGCACCATAGAGGGAATGGATACATCACGCACTAAATAACAACCGAATATTTTGACAATGGATAGCCTACCAAAATCAGCTACATCAATCAAAACATATTACGCTGCAGGAAAATTGAGGAAGCCAATAAGAAACAAAATTTTTGGCTACAAAAGAAAGGGAAAAACATCTTGGTCAACACAATATTGAAAATATCACCTCGACTTAACTGTAGTTAGGCTATTTATGTGTACAGTCTCAACATCCTGGTGAGCACAATAAGAATAAGCAAGAAGAAACAAATCTGTACAGAAGAGAAAATAAGTCTCAACATAGAAGTACCTTTAGGCAAATTCCGCAACTAAATCAAGTCCGGGGACAATATAATGTGTGTACAGTTGACCACAAATTTCATCTACAACCTTTGTATTTTACCATACATTTGAGCTGAAATTCCATGTGTGTCTAATCTTGTATCTCTGTAGAAAGCCAATCTACCAGCAAATCCTAATAACATTCACCCCAGAAAAACATATTGTGATAAAAGTAATTAAAACACAACCTTTTCCACTTAGAAGGTTGACTTTCATTTGTGAACATTAAACTTACCAAAGGCATAAACTTGAAACACACCAAGCTAGTCAGTGTAGCCATAAAACTAAATAAGTGGAAACATTAAAAGACTATACATCTAGGAAGTAGAAATATCTAGTATTATAAATTTAATAGCCAAAGCAAAGTTTGATTAGTAAGTAAAGCTCTAAATTAGATTGAGGCACCAAATTCATAAAGTTCATCCAGAACTGCCACTTAGGCTATGAACTCCCATGTCACAAACCGTGATCATCAAGTCCAATCCTATGGACCACCCAGAGCCTGGGATATGGAAACATTAAGAGTCACCATGCTCAACCGCATCAAATAAACATGTCAAAACAGTGACCAATGATGTAACCATCAAGTCCATTCCATGGACAACCCAAAGGATATGAAAACATTAAGAGCTATTGTGCTCAGCCTCATCATATAAACCAGGAATCCATCAAGTCCACTAGACACACCACCTAATCAATATGGGCCATGGTTCTCACATATCCATCAAGTTTGAACTTAGTTGTTGACGCTTGAGTTTTTGAAGATGACATAACCACAAAAGACATATTGTATTTTATTTATGATGTTGCTAGGTAATTCATTCTCGAGCAAAGAGAATACTGGATCGAAGATTAAATATGGATAATTAATCAAAGATTGAAGTGTAAATGTTCGAATGATGAAGTATCAAGCTTGGAGTGAAGATTAGAATACATTAGGATATATTTAATATCTTCTTGTTAAGGTCGAGTAAACGCTCAATTTAGTTCGTGTTGAATTCTAAAACGGAACTTGGTTCTGTTCCCATGTAAGGAACAGACACTAGCACAATTAGGAACACGGTTAAAGAACAGACTTAGAAACAACTTTAGAAACCCCTAATATTTCCTAAGTGGTGCGCCTCTCAGTAAGTGTACGCCTAAGTAGTTTGTTAGGAGTCCTAGGTTAGTTTTGACTAGATCCATGACTTTAGTGAGTTGGTTATTAGTCAGTTAGAAAATAATATAAAATGATTTTCTGATTTAATTAGGATAATATCAAATCTTTTAAATCTTATCTTTTATATTTTAATTAAACCAAAAGGTTTTGTTTTCAAAATATACTATAATTTTCGGATATAAAAAGATTTCTTTTTGAATTAAAATATGATTTTCGATTTTGATTAAATTATTTATAAAGATATTTTCCTAAAAACTATTTAACGAAAATATTTTAATTACTCCCCAAGTAACTAATATCACGCTTAAACTACTGCTACATGTTTACTATTAGTGCGTGATTAGTGGGCTTGATTATTTTCTTCCCAAGCCTTGATTTATTTTTAATTAGATTAATTATTCCGCAAGTATTCAAAACCACGTTATATTACTACTTCTCTTATTTTAAGCTAAGTAATGGGATGAGTGGTTAATTATATCTCAAGGAATATTTAATAAAAACTAATTAATTAATTAAGTTATGGACATCATGGGATAATGGACATAAGTAGTGGTCTTGCCTAAGTACTCTATAAATAGGCGCCTAAACCTTAGAATCATTTGTGTCTAACTTAGCAAAATATTCCTAGTTGTCTTAAGAGTTAGTGTCATTCCTAAGAGAATTTACACTTACTTTATTCGGTTTATTACTCTTCCATTGTTTACACATTGTATTTTTGGGTATGGGTTTGAGTGAACTCTTGTAAGTGTGAGAAGCTTTGGGTGAAGTGTGAGAAAGAGAAAGAGAGGAACTTCGAGGGATGTTCGAGAGGAACAACAGTTGTGGGAACTGTTGTTTGGAGCATGAGTTTAGGAACTCAAAATTGTGGCCCGAGAGAAAAATAATAGGTTGGTAAACAGAGTCGTTTGGCCTATTATAGTGAAGTATTAAGTTAAAATCGCTTGTGGTCGAGGTAGTTTCTTCCTATTAGACGTAGAAAGTTTTTCCTCGCTAAAATCTCTTGTGTTTTCATTTCGTGTTCCTTAGCTAGCTTTTAATTCCGCAAAATTATAGCATATTCTCTCACTATAATTCACCCCCCCTTCTTATGGCGCTCATTTATATAACATTAGTGAACCAACCAATCAAAAAGGGCTATGGATATCCATCAATGTGAGTCAATGCAGAAAACATCACCATACAAACCAATAATCTATCAAGTTCAATTTCCAATTGAACCACCACGAGGACTATAGATTCCTCAATCAATAAAGCACAACCAAGTTGAACCACCATAAAGGTTATGGATTCCTCAATCCATTAAGCTCAACCAAGTTGAACCACCACAAAGGTAATGGATTGTCTTGTCATAATACCATCAGTCAAACAAGACACCATGCCGTGCATGATTCAACACATGGGCCTCTAGTGCCCCTAATAGGCAATTTGTACAAGCACATGAAATTAACACTGTGTGGACAATGGGCCTCCATTCCAACTGGTTTCTTGACTTAACTAGTTCAACTCCATGAACTCATGATCATTGCTGACTCAACAACTTATTTGCTTTGTGTTCTTAGAGCAAAGAAACAACAAGTCAAGAATAATCCACCATCATATACGCTCATAAACATATAAGGATGACCATTTAGAATATCACTTTCTAAATAAACTCAACAACATGTGCAAACATGCAAAACATAATAGTTCATACTAGCTCTTCAACATTATAGTTGAATCCGTTGCAACACACGCTCAAAACATTTGAGATTAGAGGTACCTTTTCAAAACTTTTCTCCTCACAACAATAAGACATAATATTTACCTCATCTCCATATTTTTTCATGGTTCTAGCGACTGAAAACTACAGTTTCATATCAATAGTGTGTAAGCAGCTGAAATAAGACCAATCAAATACACATAGTCTCTCACAAAGCTAAAGATATCACAGATAGATGAAATCATAGCAAGCTAAGAGTCAATTAGCTCATTTACGCAGAACTAGCAATGCAAGTACTATCGATGATAAACCGCTCACAGACCGTTCTAGTCTACTCACTGAATATACCACATTAGGTAACTCTAAACACTACTACAAAAAACGTCAAAGGAACCAAATATATGGCATGTGTTTGGTGAAATAAGTGGTTTCTCACATTCTGAAACCATATTTGCCTAATATGTGGTCTCTTAGGTACATGGCGGGAAACAAAATTTCGCACTTAAAATACATTAAGAAATGCGTTGGCCATATCTCCGGTTTCTTAGGTATTTTTTAGTTTTATTTTAATATTTTATTGATAAAGCAGCTTTTTTTAGGGGTTAATGATATAGCAGCTAGCGCACAAAACCTATCTAAATAAATAAATTAAAAAAATAAAATCACACGACATATTAGCTAAATGTTCCATTGCCATCTCTCTCAAGCGCATTACTCTCACAACACAATTCAACCTCTTCACCACAGCAATAACTGTTCCTCGCCGCTATCAACCAACGCCAGCGACAATTGCAGACAATACGCAATTCAATTGCAGACAAAGCACAATTCGAATCAATCAATTGAGTTTTCTTAGCGGGGAGCTCTCGGACGCCGCGTAACAGGGCAGGTCGAAATCTTAACCTTATAATTCGAATCAAATTGCGTTTTTTTCTTTATTATCTGTGAATTGAGGATTAATATTAGGCTATATCTGTGCTATGTGCTTCATTATCTGTTAATAATTTCATATTTTCTCTTGTATTCATTTTTTGAGATTGAGAGTCAATCAACAGAGTAATGCTTGTATTAGGATTGATTATGGCTACATGATTCACACAATAAAATTCCACAACAGATACACGAATTTAGGTTTTGATTTTAACAGATTAGTTTATAATATTAGGGTGACTTTTTATTGCACTTCCATGGTTATGCGTATTTTTGTTCTGGACATCTCAATGGCATGAATCTTTGGTACTGAATTGATTTAGGGTGAATAAATTAGAAGGCGACCTTTTGGGTGCATATATATAGTAATGGTTTGATGGCAGATTCATTGGATCTATCATTGAGTGAAGTGGTCCCAAGGTATCTTATTAAAAAGAATATTAAAACCCCAACTTGTGATAAAATATGCACTGCATTATCCACATGGACCAAATTTCATATTCAACATGAGTATTACTTATCATCATAAAGTTGAGAACAGTTAGTTTCTTGCACTCATACACTGACAGGGTTTTCATAAGCTGAGAAATTGGATCGGACCGAGGTTAAAAGGGTAGTTTGCCTCAAAAACAACCATTAAAACCAAGGAAGACAAATTGAAAGTAGTAAATCAAGAAGAGAGACAAGCAACATAATTCTGACCTAGCAACTAAAACTGTTCCATTCCTAAAATTTTAAGAAAAAAGAAGCAAACGACTTACACTTTGAGTCTCATTCCTATATCTTGTTGGAAGGTGCAGTACGACTTGCGCCAATTTAACACCTTAGACTACTATGAACCTTATTATACCTCTTGCTGCGAAACTTACTTGTATCGAGTATTATTTTTATCGTGCTCTATGTGTTTAAGTTGAGGATATCACATGCTGCAATAAAATTCTTATAATTTGCTTGAGAAACTTTTGACTAGTATTTTTTCTAAACCTGGCTGCTTTGCTCTAAAAATAGTACAAGGGGTGGGCAGTAGTGGTGGAAGGGGAGGGGTAGCAGTGGTGGATGGCGGTAGTGGAGAGGAGGGGGAGTAGGGCTGGGTGGCAGTGGCGGAGGGGGAGGGGCAGCAGCAGTGGGTGGCAGTGGTAGAGAGGGAGGGGTAGCAGGGGTGGGCGGCAGTGGTGGGTGGCAGTGGTGGAGAGGGAGGGGCAGTAGGGCTGGGTGGCAGTGGCGGAGGTGGAGGTGGAGGGGAAGGGCAGTAGTGGTGGAGGGGGAAGGGCAGTAGTGGTGGAGGGGAGGGGCAGCAGAGCTGAGTGGCATTGGCGGAGGAGGAGAGGAAGGGCAGTAGTGGTGGAGGGGGAAGGGCAATAGTGGTGGAGGGGGAGGGGCAGTAGGGCTGAGTGGCATTTGCGGAGGGGGAGGGGAAGGGCAGTAGTGGTGGAGGGGGAGGGGCAGCAGCGGTGGGTGGCAGTGGTGGAGAGGGAGGGGCAGCAGGGGTGTGCGGCGGTGGTGGACGGGGAGGGCAGCAGGGGTGGGTGACACTCATGGAGGTGAAGGGGCAGTAGGCAGTAGGTGGAGGGGAAATGACTGTATTCGAAGGATAACTTTGACCGTTTATATGTTTGATTATCTAATAGTAATTTGGAGAAACTTTGAAAAAAAAATCTTGAAACATTTTACATAAAAACTTATACCCCCTCTGTGTCACTATAATTAATACACTTTGAATTTTCACACTTGTCAATGTAAACATTTCAGCATTAATGTCTTGAATTATTACTAATAGACGTGACTATGGTTTTTTTCCAGGTGTCGTCGTTTTTCCGGTGTTGCTAGTACGTTGGGTCACTATTTGTTCGCGTTTTAGTTAGGTGCGCCAATTTCCGCATCCATAGTTCCTCTCATGTGTTTTAATTAATATTGTTTATGTGTTAGCATGTAACTGATCTTTATCAATTATCCATGTTACTTGTGTGTTAGCTTGTATATATACTTTTTTTATCGACCTAGTACCCGTTCAATATTTACTCATTAGGAGTAGACTCTAAATAGTCCCCGGTTTGGGACTGTCCTTGAATAATTAACTTCACTTAGGATGTAATACATACTTACTAAGCAGTTTGATGGAAATCTTCGGTATTGAATTTCCTATAATGTTCTCTGGGTACATATGTAAATAATATTGGTATTTACATCGTGTATTTGGAGAACTATAGGAAATTGTTGCCAAATTTTTCCTTGAAACTGATTAGTAAGTTTGTATTCACTAGTGAGGTTAATTGTTCAAGGATGGGTTAGGTTGGAGTGATAAGGACCCAAAGGTTGTGAATGGACTTTTATGTACCTTAGCACGAATGTGAATATGATATGAATTTTGTTTTATGTTAAATTGTTGCTTTGTAGAAATGGATCGTAGTTGGATATCAACGTCAAAACCGGGTGATCCACAATATATAGCAAGAGTGAAAGAGTTTATCAATTTTGATGTTAAGAATCCGGGGGTCGTTCTAGGTTACCTTGTCCTTGTTATAAGTGTCATAATTTTTTGCATAAAAGAGTTGATGAGATACTTAATCATTTGAGCAAATCGGCATTTGATAGAACTTACACTTGTTTGATTTGGCATGGTGAAACTAAGGAACATACTCCTAGGAATAGTAGGTTTGAAAGTTCTACTAGTTGTGAGGGTGATAGGTTAGAGGACATGTTTCATGCAACTCAAGATAAGTTTGATGAAAATCCCGCTACATTTGAGACACTATTAGTTGATTATGAAAAGCCTTTGTACTCGGGTTGTAAAAAGTATACGAGATTGTCAAGTGTACTTAGGTTATACAATTTGAAGGCAAGTCATGGTTTGAGCGACACAGGTTTTACTGAACTTCTTGAATTAGTGAAAGATATGCTCCCGTGTGATAATGTCCTTCCAAGTACGACCTATGAGGCAAAAAAGATATTATGCGCAATGAGCTTGTCTTATGAGAAAATTCTTGCTTGTCCCAATGATTGCATATTATATCGTAATGAGTGTGAGTTATTAAATCATTGTCCTATTTGCAATGCCTCACGATACAAGAAAAAGGCAGGAGTGCCGGCTAAGGTTTTGTGGTATTTTCCTATTATACCAAAATTGAAACGTCTTTTTTCGAATGCTGGAGATGCGGAGAAGTTGACATGGCATTTTGATGGTGAAAGTCGTATTAAGGATGGAAAACTTAGGCATCCTGCTGACTCCCCGCAATGGAGGTTCCTTGATACAAAATATTCTGATTTCGCTAAAGAAGAACGGAACCTACGTCTTGCGTTGTCTACTGATGGTATGAATCCTTTTCGGTCCCTTAGCACCACTTACAGTACTTGGCCAGTAATTTTGGTGACCTACAACCTAAATCATTCATTGAGCATGAAAAGAAAGTATATGATGCTTTCTTTATTAATATCTGGCCCTCATCAACCTGGTAATGACATTGATGTGTACTTAGCACCCCTTATTGATGATTTGAAAATATTATGGGAAACAGGCATAGAAGTGTATGATGCATATCGTAAGGATACGTTTAACCTAAGGGCAATGTTATTCATGACCATTCAGGATTTCCCGGCATATGGTAATCTTTCTGGGTATACTCTGAAAGGAAAAACACCTTGTCCCATATGTGAGGATGGTACGGTAGGACAATGGCTAAAGAATTCTAGAAAGGATATATTTCTCGGGCATCGTCATTTTTTGCCGAGTGATCATCATTACCGTAAGCTGAAAAAGGTGTTTAATGGGAAGCAAGAATTTAGGGACCGTCCTAGAGTATTGAAAGGTGCGGAGGTGTTTGAAAAAGTCAAAGACATCCAGACTATCTTTGGAAAGAACCATGGGTCCAAACTTCCTAAGTGCGGATATAAGAAATGTTCTCAGTTTTGGCGCTTGCCTTATTGGAAAGACCTCTTTGTTAGACATTCTTTAGATGTAATGCATATTGAGAAGAATGTGTGTGATAGTTTAGTTGGTACATTATTGAATATCCCAGGAAAGACAAAAGATGGTGAATATGCTAGAGGTGACTTAAAGGATATGGGGATTAGACAAGAACTCCACGTTGTTGAAAAGAACAATAGAAAATATTTACCTCCGGCGGCGTATACAATGTCGAGGAAAGAGAAGAGAGAATTTTGTGAGTGTTTGGCAGGTGTGAAGGTCCCCGAGGGTTATTCTTCAAATATTCGCAGTCTTGTTTCTATGGAAAATTTAAAGCTTGTTGGTCTCAAGTCTCATGACTGTCATGTTTTGATGCAACACTTATTACCTGTATCTATTCGTTCTGTTTTGCCCAAAAATGTTCGATTTGCTATTACCAAATTGTATTTTTTCTTCAATGTAATATACAGCAAAGTCATAGATCCTAAAGACTTGGATTCTTTGGAAAAATCAATTGTCGTCATCCTGTGCCAATTAGAGATGTATTTCCCTCCATCTTTTTTTGATGTCATGATACATTTGACTATTCATTTAGTGAGAGAGATAAGATTTTGTGGTCCTGTCTATGTGAGAAACCAATATCCTTTTGAAAGGCAAATGAAAACTTATAAGGGATATGTTAAGAATCACTTTAGGCCCGAAGCGTGTATTGCCGAGCGCGCCCTCTATGAAGATGATGTTGCATTGAGTAGTGAATATCTAGAAAATGCAAAGACGATTGGGCTTCCAACGTCCCGACATAGTGGAAAGTTGGAAGGAAAAGGGACATTAGGTTGTAAGCAACTCGATTTGCTTCCTGATCAGTGGCACATGGCCCTCACCTACATTCTAGCTCAAGAGGATGAAGTTTCTCCTTATGTGAATCAACACAAATCTCACTTAAGGCAACGCAATCGAAAAGCAAGTGAGAATTGATACTAAGCGAACATCACAAGACATTCAGCACTTGGTTGAAATATGAAGTTATGAGAGAACTTGAAGATTCATCACATCGTATCTCTGATCGATAAAAGAGTTTAGCTTTTGGACCCAATTTCAATGCTTCTTTTTTATTCAGGATACGTCATCAATGGCTGCACATTCTACACCTCGGGTCAGGATGAAAATAGTACTATGCAAAATAGTGGGGTAACAACCGAAGCAGTGGCTACGCATTTTTCTAGTGCTAAAGACAAGCGTCCCGTGTCTAGTAAGTTGATATACTATGGGGTCATTCAAGAGATTTACGAGTTACATTATTCTGGTTTTTCAATACCAGTTTTTAGATGCAATTGGGTTGATTCCCATGCCGGAGTCGATGTTGATGCGGTAGGGTTCACTTTGGTTAACCTTCAAAAGCTTGGTCATAAGGAAGATCCGTACATATTAGCTAGACAAGCAAAACAAGTGTTTTATGTGACTGGTCCCACCGATAAGAGGAGATCAATTGTCATAACACCAAGATCTCGAAATGACATTGATGATTATGAAGAGGAAGTTGAGTTGGAAGAAAGTCCATCAACTAAAAGTTTACAGAACGAACTTGTCTTTGACGATGAGACTGAGGATTCCTCAACATATGTACGTGATGACCATAAGGAAGGCGATTGGGTAGACGATAGTCTTAATAAGGGTATGACTCGGAAGCGTCGTCGTTGTAAAAACAATTGAGGTGTGTTGATGTTCTTTTACTTTTTTTCTCTCGTTTTGAATTTTATGTTCTTGTTGTAGTGAAAAGGTAAAAACAATAATGTTTTAGTTACAATTGTTCGTACCATTCATGAAGGCAATCTAAATTTGCCTTTTAAGTTACTTTCATTTCACTAATTGCATAATTGTTTTAATAACTTCTTTATTTGAAATTTTGTAGGTTTATGGCAAATAAAAGACAACAAGCATGCTCCTCTCGAGGTGATGAAACCTCAGATGCTGAAGATTCTGAGGCTGAAAAGGAGAGACGTGATGACGAGAGGGGTCGTACTGTGCTTGCTAATGTGGGGAAGGCTATTCAAAATGGGACAAAAATTCCTTTGGAGTGGCATCCAACTCGTAGAACTCCATGCAGTTTACACCGATTCACTTTCTCCTGCTATGTCGGTGTGGTTGTTCGAGAACGAGTCTGTATCACCTATAGGAAATGGAAAGATGTTCCGGAGTCCCTACGGGAGGAACTATATGAATTAATCACGGTAAGCACAAATTCTCTAATGACGCATTTTTAATGTAGATATGTTGTTATAGGCTTATATTCCTCATAAGCCATCTTAATGGATGCTGCAAAAACTTTAAGTTAGCTATTCATGTGTGACAAAATTTCACATTGAACACACTGCTGCATAGAAGACCCTGGCATGAATTTCATATTCTATATGCCTTCAGAAATTCAATTATGCCTTCACTGCTTCAACATAACCCATTTTTTCGACATTCAACAGTTTCTCATTATGAAATTTCTCAGACATACTCCATTACAACTGAGCATCTACAAAAGTAAGCATTTATCTGAGCATCTATTGGCATCTATAGTCACCAATTCTCATCTATGCTATTTCATGTTCCATTGTGACTGAGCATCTACATAAGTAATCGAGCATGAAACTGAGCATCTAATGCTCGGACAATCACCAGTTTCTCATCATACTACTGCTAATTAATGTAGATATGCCATTCGTTTAAATTCTCATCAACTGCTATTTAGTTTCTCATCTACTGAGCATGTAACTGAGCATCTACTGCTATTTAATTTAGATATGATGTTCATGTAACTGAGCATCTTCATTTATTTTGATATGTTGTTCTAGGCTTATATTGCTCATAAGTGCCATCTTAATTATTGCTTACTAGCATTGTATTGACTTCATTAAAAAAAATACATGTGTAGAAAGGATTCTCAATACTAAAAGAGCGTAGACGATGGATCTTATCTCGAGTTGTTGATCGATGGAGAGCTTTCAAGACAAGATTGAGAAACCGGTGGCTGTATCATAAGACGTCTGGAAGGATAAGGAAAAGGCCGCCATGGAAATATCCTTGGATTCTTCAATCGACTTGGGACAAATTCAAGGAAATGTATACGACACAAAAGTTCCTGGTATTAGTTTTGTCAGACATTTATATATTCTGATCATAGTTTATCTTTTCTGTACATGAGCATTTTAGGAGCATGATCAAACTCTGAACCTTGCATCACTGTTTTTATGTTTCACTTGTAACTGCCCTATTTACTATTCAAAGGAGTTGAGTGAAAGAAGTCGAGCATGAGCATGTAAAAAAAACTCAAGTTACCAAGGAGGCTCCCGTGGGTACCAGTACTACGAAGAGGAGATTGTAAGTTTGATGATATAATCTTTTATTATGCTTATAGCAACTATCAAAACTACTAAATATGATTTTGTGTAATGCTAGGAAAAAGAACTTTTGCGCAAAGGGATCCATGTTGACCAAGTTCCTCGACATGAGATGTGGATTAGAGCTCATTCACGTGTCAAGGATGGAGTTTTCATCTTTGATAATCCAATTGATGATAAAATTGCTCAAGCAATCGTAAGACTGATTCCTCTTCACATCTATGAAGTTGAGTTTTAATATCTTATGCACTCTCACTTGATTTTGTTTTTTTCATTATCTTTAGAATGCACTGAAGTCACAATCTCAAAGAGGTTAACTTGTGCTAGAGAGTTCTAGGGATGATATTTTGGCAAGAGCTCTCGAAAAGCCTGAGCATGGTGGACGTGTTAGGGGGGTTGGATCAGGCATTACAAACACAGAGTATTTTGGGTTTTGTAGGCCAACACCACCTAGCCAATTGCGCGCTGAAATGAGTAGTATGAGGTCGGAGATGACGCATATGAAAAACAGCCATCAATTCATGATGAATTTCATGATGTCATTTTTAAACCAAGAGCAAATGCAACAATTTATAGCTGGTGCTAGCCAATTTGGGAGTTTTGGAGGTCAAGGGGGTGTCCCATTTAGTAGTTGGCAATATGGAGATTTAGGAGGTAGAATTGGTGGTATGGGCAGCCAAGGAGCTTCTTTTGGTAATCAAGGATTTAATGGACAAGGGACTAGAGGGGGATCGTTCACTCAGCTATTATTTGGAGGTGATGACGTCTTTGGTCAAAATTCCTCCGGTTTTTTAAGTCCTAAAAATCTATCTCAAGGTCAGCCTTGTAACCAAGAGGAAGGGCCTGAACCCTACATTGTTCCTTTGCCAAATCAGCAGTCCCAACCCTCAATCACCCATATTCCTTCGAGCGAGGCCGACTATAAGTTTCTACCTCAATGTCAGGAAGCCTCTGCCACTCGTGTTCCTTCGAAAGAGATTGGTTACGATAGTCTTCACTCTCAGCAACCCAATCCCTCTATTGCCCATGATCCTTCGAGCAAGCAAGGTTATGAAAGTCAGCCTATTAACGAGTATATTCTTCCCGAGGTATTAAATCACTACTTCCTGCAATTTCACTTTCACATAGGAGATTTATAGGGCTTCTTGTTGCTGTTCTTTGCAACACCTGCAATTTATAACTACCTGACTATGCTACTGTGTTTTTGAGTGCTTCTTGCTGCTGTTTCACATAGGTTCACATAGGTAGATCTTGACAATAGTTACAATAAAATGATATTAGATGGGATTTCAGCATTTCACATAGGAGAATTGAGCATGAAAAAAAAATCTGCAACTCACTGGGATCTTGCTGCTTTTCTTGCTGTTCCTTCTTGAAAAAAAAAATCTGCAACTCATTGGGATCTTGCTGCTTTTCTTGCTGTTCCTTCTTGTTGTTCCTTCTTAATGTAATACATGGATTGTACTGGCAGTGAAAACCTGCTCTAGAGCTGAGATAAAAACAGTTTTCTCTCACTCTTTATTTGTGTTATTTACTTCCCCCTTACTTCCTGTCAGAGCTGAAATATGTACTTCAGGGATTAACGTGCAGATAAGTAAAACAGAAGCAGAAGTAGATTGCATCTTTTTATGCTCCAATGTCAAGTTAGTAGTCATAGACAATATAGAACAAGAACCAAAAAATTCATTAAACAAGGAGTTAGCTGAGGCTTTTTGTTAAATGAAACTTCCTGGGCTGTTTAAGATTTTCCAAAAGAATAGAGTCTTCCATTGGCTTCATTTATCTAGCAAAGATAATCATGAAACATGTGGTGGAATTATAGGTGAAATATTTGGGATATGTTCTCAATTATAGAGGCTACCATGAATATGTGTTTTTTCAGTATACTTAAAATTGTGTTTTTTCAGATTCACAGTGTGCAACTTACAGAACCTTGATATGTGTTGAGAAAATGAGGGAATCCTCTAGACAACATTTACGCATAGGAAAGCTATACAAACATTCAACACCACGACAACACCAATTATTTATGACATCTAACACCAGCATTTCACATAGGGATATGATACCGCAATGTTGTCTAAACTCTAAACCCTTGACAAATCTGAAAGTATTAAATTTATGCAGCACAGCCGCACAGCAACACACATTTGCTACTTCTGAACATTAAAATCCTTTCACACTAACGATCGATAGCCCATGTTCTCATAAAATGGCTGCAGGTTCATGGTTTTCTAAACTAAATTTGTAGAGACTCATACATTTTTAAGCTTTTAAATTAGTGGTTTTAGTACATTTATCATTTTTTTTTACTTCGATTATTTGTTTCTTAATATTTATTTATGAACTAGGGTATGCATGATTGTTGCTTGGGAATTGAGGTTGAAAAAGAAATACAGATTGTCGCACTTGGACAAGTGTACATAGCAAGTGAGACAGAAGTAACCAAAAACCATTTCACCCCTTTGCCAGTAGAGACGCGCCGAGTTTCTATTACCGAAGATATTATGCCAACTGCACCTTTGCCGTATCCTACTGAGGAGTACGATTATGTTTGCCAAAAAGATGGTTTTGTTACTTGGCCGGTGCACTTAATTTTTCCAAAGACAAAGGTATTCATGTTTGTTTTACATTATACAATATATACTTCATAAACTAACATACTTGGTGTTAGATATTGTCTGTGTGTTTGACCATTCCTTTTCTCTTGTAATAGATGGTGCAAGGACATTTAAAGAAAAAGTCAGGGCCTCTCCCTTCTAGTGAGGTATACTCTTTCAACCCCCCCCCCCAAGAACATGACATAGAGTTTGCTATATTGTTTGATTTGTAATAATTCAACCTAATTTTATTTTTGTGTTGTTTTTACGTCTATTAAGCATAAGACAAATACCTTTAGCCCACGATCGCCACCATCACAAACATCATCCGGTCAAAGTATCACATCACTGATGAGAAGGATTGTGCCAAGGTGACTTCTTCTTTGTTGATAGCTTTAAGGAAAGAAGCTATAGGGATGAGAAAGATGCGAAGAAACATCATATTATCCATCTCGGACAATGTGTTTTACAATGAACAAGAAGTTCGTTTTGATTATGAAGACTTATTGGATTGGTGCTACCAAAAAGAGATCGGATCAACTCACATATTGATATTTATGAAGTATGTGTTGCATTATTTATGTGAATTATGTTTTTATCGAATTTTTTTCAATGATGTCATAAATTCATTCTTATTATTTGGTAAGGTACTTGAGCGAATTGTGCCAAACTGATGGCATATCGGGGATGTATGGATCTTGTGATCCTAGTTATCTTTCTCCATTGACCCCAACTGAAGAAGGAAATAGATCTGATTATATGTGTCGTGTTTTTGGATGCAATGAAGGCAAGAATCGTCATCAGTTATTCTTTGCACCTTACAATGAAAAGTAAGCGTAATATTTGTACAAGTTTTTAAAATATATCTTATTGATCTTATATCATTACATTGTAGTCATTACTAATAAGTTATGTACAGTCGCCATTGGATGTTAGCTGCAATTAGTCCTTGGAATGGCATAATTTTTTGGCTTGATCCGGCGGGAGTAGAAAATGAGATCCGTGAATTCGCCCAACGGACCATTAATGAGTATGTGACTAGTCGTTCACTTATATTTCAAATACCTTCTTATTAGAATAGTTTGCATGTAACAAGGTTAACTTTTTTTCATAGGCCATTAAGAAATTCAGCGCTCTTTATCGAAAGGATATCAAGAAGATCAAAAAGAATCCCAAGATTAGGTGGATCAAAGTAAAGGTATGTGTAATGATATATTTTACGAACATGACACCTAAACATTATATTTCACTTCAGAAAGCTATGTTATATTTGAAAACACATTTATTTGTTTGAACTTGATTTCATGATAGTGTCCTCGTCAAATACAAGACTCGAAGGATTGTGGATATTATGTGTGTCGTTACATGATCGAGACTATAGAGAGTAGACGACCAAGTATTCTTGATGAGGTAACTTTTAACTCATTAAGTAGACGACGAAGTGGAAATTATGTGTGATGCTGGACTTTTGTACTTATATTATTGAATTGGTTCCCCTGCCTTCCCTCTATTCCTTATTGTCCTTGTGTGTTTATGCTTCATTAACTGCTGGGTATATTGCTGCTGCTGAGATATTATTGCTACTGTTATTGTTATTACATTTTCAGGGGAACCAAGCTATAACACCCTGCACGCCCCCGCACAACCCCCTTCACACCCCCTTGCTTGACACCCCCCAGCATGGCCCTACACACCCCCCTTGCAGCCCCCTTTTACCCCCTGCACGCCCCCGCATAACCCCCTTCACACCCCGTTGCTTGACAGCCCCGGCATGGCCCTGCACACCCCCCTTGCAGCCCCCTTTTACCCCCCTGCACGCCCCCGCAAAACCCCCTTCACACCCCGTTGCTTGACAGCCCCGGCATGGCCCCGCACACCCCCCTTGCAGCCCCTTTTACCCCCTGCACTCCCCCGCACAACCCCCTTCACACCCCGTTGCTTAACAGCCCCGGCATGGCCTGCACACCATGCAGGGGTGTAGCGTGCCTTATGAATCAGTTTGGCATTGGAAGCAAAATGGCCATATTCCCTTAAAAGAAACAAAACAGTTAGAAATATTTGGCAAGTTTTTTATTTGACCCAACATAAAATTCAACCGCCATTAATATAATTGGCCCCTAGCCCTTTTATAAGCTTGGAGTTCAGGAAAATGCAGTAATCCAAATGAAATAGACTGATATGGTACACCATTGGTTACCATAATGATGTATCTTTGTAACACAAGTAAGCTCACTGAAGAATATAAGAGAAGATGGAAGAAGAAGAAAAATGTTGGGACACATTGTCCATGGGTATTTTGATGATGACAAACACAATTAGTTGATCTAACATGTTTGGTGAAGTTTTGTTGCAGATGCCTAAACGAAGTCTCGAAGAATCAATTGTCAAACGCTTTAGACTAAGGCCAATTTCCAAATATGTAAAAGTGTGTGTTCGTAAATAACGGATCAAAGTGCTAATGTGTAATATTAGAGATTGTAGGTATTTTACTTGAGATAGTAAATTAAATGCAATCTATAATATAACACCTAAATAAAACGATTTGCGAAAACAAAAAAAAAAAGGGGAAATCGTTTTTTGAAAAATTGTTTTAAAAATCTGGAATATCTTTTTTTGGAAAAGATAAGTTTTTTTGGAATAAAAAGGTTTTAGAAATTTCTGATTTTAAAGAAAAGAATCTGTCTACAAAATCAATCCTAATACTATTAGGAAACAAATATCTTAAAGAAGATAAAATCTTCTTTAAAGATAATTGCTTGCTTAAGTTTAGGAAACTATCAAGTGGACAATTCTATCTTTGTAAAGCTTAAAAACTGATTTGAAAAACGTGAGCCTTGACAAAGAGTAAAAAGATCAGAAAATATAAATGATACGCGTTTCCAGAAATTGTTTTAGAGAGCTACTTTCAGAAACATATCTTTAATCTCTCTGAGATCAGCACTGAGATCTGTGACAGAAAAACACATACTTAAGCTCGATAAATACCTCTAAACTGCTTAACCCAGAAGCACAAAAAAAGAGGATTCAAATCTTTCTGTAATTTCATCATTTATAGAGAGTGTTGAGTTGAGTTCCTAAGGGAATTAGACTTAATTAGGCAACACTTAGAGTTAAGTGTTGGGGGCACTACTAGAGTTAGTAGTGAGGGAATCAAGTTGTATCAAGAGTTTGGTATTTTGTGATTCAATTAATAAAAGAAAAGGTAGGGTGGACGTAGATCTCAGAGGTGAGATTGAACCACGGTAAAATTGCTTGTCTCGTCTCTTTATTACTGCCTTTCTATTTACCATTCTAGAAATTCTTATCGAATTAACAATATTCATATACGCAACTCAAAAGCTCAGAGAAGGTCTCTGAGATCTCGAAAGAAAGTTCGATAAAATTTAGAAAATACCACACTCAATTCCACCCCCCTTTCTTGAGTGTCTCCTTGTGATCCAACAATTGGTATCAGAGCCTAATATTCTTGTAAGGTTAATCCCTAGAGAATAGCTAGCATGAATTCACAAGATGACTCTCAAAGAAGACACTCAAAGTGCCCGGTTTTCAATGGAGAAGATTATGGATGGTGGAAGGCTAGGATGAGGATTTACATCCAAGGGTCGGATTATGAATGCTGGAAAATCATAAGAAAAGGACCCATCCTCATCCAAGTCAAAAATAATGAGGGAAAGTTGGTTGACAAAGACGAAGACGACTACGATTCAACCGACTATGCAAAGGACGAGAAGAACTTTAAAGCTATGAATATTCTCCAATATGGAACTGGACCTGATGAATACTCAAGGATCTCTGCTTGCTCAACGGCAAAGGAAATATGGGATACTCTCGAGTTAGCCCACGAAGGCACAAATGAGGTAAAACAATCTCGCATTGATTTGTTAGTTCAACAATATGAATTGTTTACCATGGATAAAGATGAATCAATAAATGAAATGTTTACTCGCTTTACTATCATCACAAATGAATTACGTTCTCTTGGAAAAATTTATTCGTCAGAAGAAGAAGTTTGACAAATCGTTGGCTACCAAAAATAACTGCTATACAAGAAGCCAAGGACTTGTCAAAACTTCCCCTAGAACAATTAATTGGTTCTTTAATGACTCATGAACTTGTTCTAGATGCTAAAAATCCTACACCAAAGAGCAAAGGTCTAGCATTAAAAACTGAATTAGAAAGTGATGATAGTGATAGTGATGAAGATGTTACTTTTCTTACTAGGAGATTCAAAAAATTTCTTAAAAAGAACAAAAATAGTAATCCTAGCAAGAATGCGAATTTCAAAGGTAAGAGTACTACATCTAACTATAAGAAAAGTGCTACTAACTCTGGATGTTTTAAGTGTGGAGAATATAGCCACAGGATCAAGGAATGTCCCTTGTGGGAAAATGAGAAACCCAAAGATAAAAGAGAACAATCAAAAAGGGAGTTAAAGAAGGCCATGGTAGCAGCCGTATGGGGAGAATCCGAGTCTGATGAGGAACAGTCGGAGGCACTGAGCCAAGAGGCAAAACTTTGCCTAAATGCAACTGAAGGATCTCAGAGAAGGTCTCAGTACCTAGATGACTCACATCTATGTCTTATGGCTAAAACACCCACCTCCCAAGATGAGGAGGACAATGCAGAGGTAAATCTCACTTCTTTGAAATCTAAGATACCTCTATTATCCAAAAATAAACTAATTGCTTTGCTTAGTAATGTAATTGACGATTGTCAAGAAATGCGAGATGAATTTATAAACATGAAAAAAGATTTGAAAAACATCACTAAGCAAAAAATTGGGTTGGAATTGGAATATAAGGAATTGCTAGATGATAACAAGGACTTGGTCAAAAAGAAATAAAGAAATGGACAAAACGATAAATGACCAAGTCGTTGAGATAAGTGCGCTAAAATATGAAAAAGCTCTTGCTAAAGAAATTGTAAACAGCACTGTGCCCTATACTGAGCTTGAGGCAAAGAATCTTGACTTTGAAAAACAAATAAACGTTTTGAACCTTGAACTACTGGAACTGAAAAATGAAAAGGAAAACCCAAGGGTTGACCCTATAAATGAAGGACAAGGTACAAAACTTTGTGAAGATTTTGAAAAAGCCAAACATGACTTAAACACCCTAAATGACAAAAATGAAAACTTGAAAGCAGCAATTGAGTCTTTGAAGGTGCAACTGCAGAAGTCAAAAATTGCCACACCTGGTAGTAATATCCTAGACCATATGATCTCTCAAAAAAAAAATCGAAACAGACATGGTTTAGGATATACTGACCAGAAGCTCAGTACAGGTCTCAGAGCTAAAAATTGTGAAAGAGACTTTCGAAAGCGAAAATATGTTGATGTTCCCGAATATTTGATTTGCTACTTCTGTGGAAAGAATGGACATCTCATGAATGACTGTAATGCAAAGAAAAAACATGTTGAGAAGAATGCAAAGTATGCAAATCAAATATGGGTTAGAAAGGATCTCTTGGATGCTCAACGAAAGAAGAAGGGACCCAAGCAAGTTTGGGTTCCTAAAACTAACAATTGATCTTTTTGCAGGTGAAAGTGAGAGAAGCAGCCTATTATCCTCCGCATTAGCTGCTTAAGACCTATGATTAGTGAAAATTCAATTCCTCTCACTTGTAGCCTTACCATGGAGGGCGTGTTACATTTGGCAACAATAAAAAAAAGGTGAATTTATTGGCTTTGAGATATATTTCTAGCAATTGATTTGTGTTATATGCCTTATCTTCTCTCATAGATGTGTTGAATCGGAGTCTATAATATTTATCCATGTGAAAATTTGTGAAAGAGTCTTTTAATTGTGATTTAGGACTCGCAAGGTCTAATGATGTTGTCCTGATGTCTTGATTCTAAGTTGCCAAAGTATTAAGCTAAATGATCCTAAGTTGCTGAACTATTGAGCTATGAAATGATAATTCACTTTTCTATGGCAAGCTTGATCTTTAGCCCGATATTTTGATTTGCTTATTTTGAGTTTGACATTTGGCCTTATTATTTCTTCTTTACTTATTCTTCATTTACTTCCCCATTACATCCTTGTTTTCATCCCCTATTGCTCCAAACAATAAGTGCTTTTAACCTTGATTCATGATTATGTTCGGGGCAAAGACATTATGTAAAAATGGTGAAAGAAGATGTCATGAGTTGAGGGGGAACTTAAAGAGGTCGGCAATAAAATTCTATAAGTGAAAGAAAGAAATCAGTGGGGCACAGTACAAGGCACAGTACAAGGCACAGTGCCATGGACATAATTTGAAAGAAGATAAGTTCACGTTTCACAAGTTAATATTCTTTGCTGGTTCTCATTAATTGACTCTATGATTTCTATATAGTCTACATCTCCTTTAAAAAAAATGGAAAATAGGAAGGAAAAAAAATGAAAAAAATAAATCCTTCCATGACATCAAAAAAAAAAAAAATAATGAGATGAGAAAATTCATATTAGAGTTTAATTATGAGATGATGAAAAGAGTTGTGATTACCATGTCTTTGGATTATTGAATATACGAAGCAAAGCTATCTTTGAAGGAAAGAGATTGTCCAGTGGCACAATAACATATACAGTGCCGAAGTGAAGAAAGTTCCAAAATCTATGCGTGATGATGTCAAAAAGGTGAATAAGGTTTGAGCACTTGTTGAGCAATCCCCATTCCAAATAATTCAAGCTTGCTTACCTTATTTCTTTATCCTACCATAATTCTTCACTTTTACCTTATGATCCATAACTTTGAATTGTGAATTGGATTAACTCTTGCTTCATATTTTCGGATTGTGAGTTGGATTAGTTCTTGCTTCAAAACTTTGGATTGTGAATTGAATCTTGACGTAGCACCAACATCACTAGATTGATTTTTGCTTGAGCTACTATTTTGCATGGACAATTGACTTCGAACTATGATACTATGGATTTTTATGCCTCCTTTTTGATAATGCCAAAAGGGGGAAGATTTGGTATATAGCACTATGTTAATGCTAGATGTTCATTCTCATGAAATCGTATCATGTTTGCCAATGTAATATTTGCTTATGTTGAGGGGGAACTATTATGTGTTTGTCATCATCAAAAAGGGGGAATTTGTTGGGACACATTGTCCATGTGTATTTTGATGATGACAAACACAATTAGTTGATCTAACATGTTTGGTGAAGTTTTGTTGCAGATGCCTAAACGAAGTCTCGAAGAATCAATTGTCCAACGCTTTAGACTAAGGCCAATTTCCAAATATGTAAAAGTGTGTGTTCGTAAATAACGGATCAAAGTGCTAATGTGTAATATTAGAGATTGTAGGTATTTTACTTGAGATAGTAAAATAAATGCAATCTATAATATAACACCTAAATAAAACGATTTGCGAAAACAAAAAAAAAGGGGAAATCGTTTTTTGAAAAATTGTTTTAAAAATCTGGAATATCTTTTTTTGGAAAAGATAAGTTTTTTTGGAATAAAAAGGTTTTAAAAATTTCTGATTTTAAAGAAAAGAATCTGTCTATAAAATCAGTCCTAATACTATTAGGAAACAAATATCTTAAAGAAGATAAAATCTTCTTTAAAGATAATTGCTTGCTTAAGTTTAGGAAACTATCAAGTGGACAATTCTATCTTTGTAAAGCTTAAAAACTGATTTGGAAAACGTGAGCCTTGACAAAGAGTAAAAAGATCAGAAAATATAAAAGATACGCGTTTCCAGAAATTGTTTTAGAGAGCTATTTTCAGAAACATATCTTTAATCTCTCTGAGATCAGCACTGAGATCTGTGACAGAAAAACACATACTTAAGCTCAATAAATACCTCTAAACTGCTTAACCCAGAAGCACAAAAAAAGAGGATTCAAATCTTTCTGTAATTTCATCTTTTATAGAGAGTGTTGAGTTGAGTTCCTAAGGGAATTAGACTTAATTAGGCAACACTTAGAGTTAAGTGTTGGGGGCACTACTAGGGTTAGTAGTGAGGGAATCAAGTTGTATCAAGAGTTTGGTATTTTGTGATTCAATTAATAAAAGAAAAGGTAGGGTGGACGTAGATCTCAGAGGTGAGATTGAACCACGGTAAAATTGCTTGTCTCGTCTCTTTATTACTGCCTTTCTATTTACCATTCTAGAAATTCTTATCGAATTAACAATATTCATATACGCAACTCAAAAGCTCAGAGAAGGTCTCTGAGATCTCGAAAGAAAGTTCGATAAAATTTAGAAAATACCACACTCAATTCAACCCCCCCTTCTTGAGTGTCTTCTTGTGATCCAACAAAAAAGAAACAAATTTTTTAGAGAGAAATAGAGTAATACAGAGAAACAAAGACAGATTAAGGCAGGGTTATTCTATCATTATCATATGTAATTACAAGTTCAATAAGCTACTTATAGAAGTCTAGCTGTAAGACACTTTGAGCTTTTAACAACTGATCTTGCCAAAACTAGTAACTATTCCCTAATTTTATGTTATTATTTGAATTGACATTCTGTTGCATTCCTTCCCTCTTAGAAGAATGATTTTACTAGAGTCAATTATAAATCATCAGCTTCAAGGAACAACAAACTCAGGAAATATTTGCTCCAAAAGCTCTGTTCTCTTCTTGCTCATTGGCAGTGGCTGCACTAGATATTGGAGTGCTGAAATTCCATGCTTGACCACCCGTCTATCAAGGATGGCACTAGGCTGCATCATATCATTATGATTATGCATTCCATGTAAGCGATGGCTAATTTTCCCTCTAATGTCCTCTGAGAACCATGGAACACTGAGTGGATTTTAGCAGAATCAGGGAGTTCTAACTTGTGAACTACCATTCCCACTGTATCAATAACTTTTGATAGCCCACAGAATGTTGGAGAAAGCTTCTCATTACTTTTTAGAACTGTGCTTGATTATAAATTGTGTATGTAATAGTTTGATTATATTAGTAGAGTTCAAATTAATTTCTTTATCATGCCTTTGTTTTGTAGTACTTTTCCGGAGCTCCCGACAATTATTCACAAAAGATGATTGACGAGATGCGAGATATGTGGGTTACATATCTTTTTCGGCAAACACAAGATGGTGATGAGGAATTAGAAGACAACGACAGCAATTGAAAGTTAGTTAGAATACATATTCAGATAGTAGTGATCGTGGTAGATATTTAAGCACTAACTTGCATCATTTTTTGGATATTATACAAGTACTATTATTTTAGGAATTATTTTTGGATATCAATGTAGCACAATACATTTGACGTGAAGCTGAATTTAATCAATTGGAAATTAGACGTTCAATCTTCTTTGATGTTTGTATTTAATTTGCGCACAATGTATATAGCAGGAAGCAGGTTGTTAATTATAAGTATACAGGAAAGCCAAAAAAAATTGATGGCTTTGAATATAAAGTGTCAGCTCACAGCTATGAGACGTATGTATAGCAAGGAGGCATGATTAGAAGAAAGGGACGAGTAGAGAGCAGATATAAATTTTTAAAAAAAAATAAAGAATAAATCTAAGGAACCGGTTATCTGTCAGGGTGGTTTCCTAGAATTTAGGGGTAAGGCACGTGTGGAGAGAGATAACTGGTTTCTTAGGTTTTTTTATTAATTAAATTAAAATCGACATGAGACACGCGTGGAGAGAGATATCCGGTTTCAGAAGTTTATTTCTGAAACCGGTTTTTGGCTAGGTCTCTCAACTTCTGACACCTCTTAGATGTAGACCGGTTGGGTTCCAAGGCCATTTTTGACCGGTTTCCAAGGCCATTTTTGTAGTAGTGAAATCCCGGAAGATCTAATGACTCTTCCTCCTCTAAGATTTCATCCAAAAGGAACGCACTATGCAAATAAACTTGATAAGTAAGCAAGCACAAAGAAACAAATGCAAAGTGAACCATTAGCCCAGACAAACTTAACAATATGTGCGAGAACTAACATAGGTCAAATTAAACCAAAGCTCCAATGAACTTCTTGATCTTTTCTTGCCCTTATCCTCAAGGATTGTAACTTTTAAAACACATAAAGGCCAGCTACTGCCAAAGTCTACACTATGGTTAGGTAAACTCACACAAGGATGTATGATATATCGCAAGGATTATGATCATCTACACATGTTCTTCCCCAAAAACTAGTTCCAACATAGGTCATAGTAACTCGTAGTGACACATCTGTCACCTCATATAGAATACCCTAATGTCTCAATAGTCCAATAAATAAATTATTTCTAAATAAGAAGTCCACCACCAAGAGTGGACATATCAAGTTTAAGAACAATGTTTAGTTCGTTAGTCCTAGTTTTAAATACGGACCAATCAAGCTTGAGACAAACTACAAGAAAGTAAGTAGGAAACACATAAACCTAACCATAAATTATATTATCAATGCCATAAAGCCAACTAAAAGCATATCATAATGAATCAATAGTTCAACCAACTAAGCTCATTCAATGATAAACAAGCACACCATCAATTTCAGATTTACTCAACAGCCACAAAGAACTATTCTTACACAAATTATGGTCCAACAAGGAGAATAGAAATCCAAACTTAGTTATACAATCTCCACAAGAGAAAAAACCAAGTCATTGCCATAACTTTCTTTGACAGATATGAGAGTACAGCTAATAATTCATGAGCTTACTTAACACATAGCTTTAACAGCTGAAAAAACAATCCAAAGTGATCTTCTTAAGAAATCATCATGTCCCTTTAACCATGAATGATTTTACTCACTTAGCACGGAATCACACTCAGCTTTTAACTTCTATATTTAAAATGGAGTCCCAATGGTCTCACATGAAACCATTAGTAAGGGAGATGCTGATTTATAGTTAATCATCATTATTACTCCAATGATCTCAATCATCACATGAAACATGATATCATTAATTACTCCAAGTTTACCAAATAAGCTAAGTTCTCAAGAATTAACTAATATATAATTCAAAAACCCAAATAGACACAACTATAGAGTTTAGTTCCAGACATGACTTAGCACTACAGTTGCAACCAAAAGAAACCCAAAAGTCATATAACCAATTGTAATACCCCTATTTTTTAAAGAGCATCTTATTAATAGCTAAGTATGATTTATTAGCCTGATTATATATTAATAGTCCTCAAGTTTATTTAAATGAAATTAGATTTGATTATAGAGTTATTGAAAAGCTAATTATATTACTTTAGTTAATTATTTTGACGGTTTAATGAAATGACTTCAAGAAATATTGAGTTTAATTCTTTTAACGAGTATTAGTTATTGTTGTTTTATATGAATTTGTATCATTATTTAAATTATATTTTGAAAAGGTAAATAGATATATTTAGATATATATATATAAAAGGAGAGGGATTTAAAGGTAATTGCAAAATAGTTAAATGGGGAAGGTTGAATAGAAGGGGAAAAAAAAAACAAAATGGGAACAAAACAAATGAAATGACGTGAAACAGAAGAAAGGGAAGGAGGAGAGCAAAACATAGAGGGAGTTCAATGGAGAAGAGAACCATGAAGAGGAAAGGGAAAAGGGAGGCGGTGAGACTCCGGCGACCCAAAGCGGCCAATAGCGCGCAAAGGCATCGGTGATGCTCGGGCACGAGCAGCGGCGCGAAGAGAAGGAGCAAGGAGCTCGGTTCTCTAGTTCGTTTTTGGGGGTTAAGGCACGTTTTTGGGAGCCTTTTTTGAAGCTTTGTTCATGCCTAATCTTCCATAGTAGTGGGTAAGTTGAATTCCTTACATAATTTCAGTTTTTCTTTAAGTTTATAAAGTTAGGGTTTTGAGTTTGAAATTGAATTGGGGGTTTTGTTTTAAAGGGTTTGTGTATGAATTGATTAAGTAGAATAGTTAGTTTAGATTGTTAAAACGATTATTAAACTTGTTAGTGTGAGTTTGGGATTGCTTGAGGTTTGATTCCATGGAAAGAACAAATAAAGTGCTGTAATTCGTAGGCTACACAGACCAGTTTCGTAAATTGTATTTTAGGACAGTTTCTGGACATTTTTAGAAAAAATACTATTTCACAAAAGTTGTTCGTATCGAAATTTTACTCAAGATAGACTCAAGAAACACTTGATTTGGACTTCGTAGGAGAAAGTTATACTCATTTTAAGTTTCTGCCCAAAATTCATATTTTCTATAGTCGATTTTAAAGCTCCACGTTGTTGTATAGTTATTTCATAATGAATTTTTGAGTATCAAAGTATATATTATGAATGTTAGATGTTTTCATTTAAAGTAAGGTGATTAGAATTAGTTTGGTAAAGGGTTGTAGTTAGAAGTTTAAATGGAAGTTCAAGTTAGAATAATGAAAGTCATTTATATGATTTATGATTGTTTGTTTACATGATTATATGGAATTAGAAGAAGTTGATTGGTTCATGAACTAGATTTAGTTAAAGTTCATTACTAGTTAGCCAAGTGTATGAAGTATTATTTATTGAATACATATATGTTATTATGTAGCTTTCGAGTTCACTAAAGAGTCGTTTTGGAGGTGGTTGTTTTGGTATGATTCGTGAAAGGTAAGTTTCCTACTCGAACCTTGAATAGTTTACGAGAAAAGTTTAAAAAGGTAAGATTTCGTGCTTAAATGTTTTATAAGTTTACAAGTAAAGTTTAAGATTTCTTATTAAAACTTTTATAGTTATGAGAAAAGTTTCATAAAGGTTTTAAACTCATTTTGGTTGAGCAAGTTTTAAAAGATAGAAGTTTAGTTTCGAAAGGAACTTTAATAGTTTACAAGAAGGGTTCTTAAAAGGATTTTTATCTCAGTTTTGTTTGAGAACGGATTGAATTGGAGGATGTTCCTTCAAATATAGATAGTTTGGTTTCCGAACCACAATTGAAGGAAAGATTATAGAAAGATATTTTGAATAGTTTTATGTTTTGAAAGTTGATGGGATTGCCTATGTGGTATCTCATAGGAATAGTTTTATGTTTTCAAAGTTGTGGGGATTACCTAAGTGGTATCTCAAGGAATTGGAACTTTGTCGAGTTGGTCTCGGCTTTACAGATACATAATAGAATAGTTGCGGGGGTACGTTGATCAGTACCTCAAGACTTTGATCTTCTGCTGCGGTTTGGCCGTATGTAGGGTGTGCACACTAAGGGTCTTTGTTTATAGTTGTCCAGAGGGCCTAGCTAGCCCAAAGGCAAAGGAAAGTTCGTTCCATTCCCTAGATTTATGAATCTTTTTTCAAAAAGGAAAGAAAGAATTGGTTATGAAAAGAAAAAAGGAAAGATTTGAAAAAGAGAAAAAGAAAGGATTTGATTTAAAGAAAAGTAATAGAAAGGATTTGATTTAGAAACAGAAAATAACGGTTTTGTTTTATAAAAAGAAATACGGAAAAGGTTTTATAAAGTTACTTATTGTTTGGTTTTGAAAGAAACTGATTTGTAGGATATATTCTTGCATATATGTTTGGCTTTTCAGTATGAAATCTTGCTATACTACGTGCTCGATATATGCAGGTACATGAAGGTAGTATTGTTGAAGAAGACTCGAATGTGTTATCCCTACTGTTTGTATTGCGGCGAGGACGATCGACTTTGTAATAGTACAACTAATAGTTAAATTGTAATTAAATTAAAAGAGTTTGAGTTTGTTAAGTTTAGACTTGTTTGGATTGCTGGATTTTGAGGATACAGGTTTATGAAGTGGACGCGAGTCCTAAATTAAGTTTTAGGCGGTCCTTTTTACAAACGTAACTCTGTCGGATTTTCAGTAGAATTTTTAATTACAGATCCTAGTTGTTTAAAGTGTTTTAGGATCACTTAATATAGTTTACTATAGTTAAGGGTTTTAATATAGTCATTACAGTTTAAAAGTTTTAAAAAGTCAAGGTTTTTGAGCTCCACACTCGCGGTGAGTGTCATGGTAATAGCTCGGATTAGGTTTTCTGTTGCATTTAGGTTTAATTAGGTTTGACGTAGATCTGGGTTGTTACACCAATATTCTAGTCCACTAAACTAAACATGGTAAAAGAACTTAGACTCTTCAGGAGTAGACAAGCAATGTATGTATTCAATATACACAATATAGCGGGCAGCAGATGTATACAACCATAACTCAAAGAAACATACAAGGGTCAAAAAAATATTAAATCCCATAAAAGTTCCCTTACTTTCCCTCACTCTCCACAGTTCGGGCAACAGAACTTGTCAGTCCCATACGTTAACATACATATTCCCGCAACTATGGCCAAAGCATAGATATATGTAAAATACCAAAAAGGGCACATGACATATCATGATAATAAGTTAGACTGACAAATTTCATCAATAAGAATTTGGAACTTCCCTTACTTCAAGCGTAATGGAAGTGTTCCGGAGTCTTTACAGACTTACAATATCCAAATTTTCCACTTTCACTACTTAGGTGTCTCTACTTGAAATCCACACTTCCAATAGCAACTAAATAATTTCAAATGGAATTTTCATTCCTCTATACTATCACAAAGTGAGCCTAACCAACATTCTTATTTGTTTTAAACTCTAACTTACCCCCATATTCCATTATAATACAATCATCAAAATGTAAATGAAAATCAGACATTCTTCCACATAATAAACATATTATATGCAAGTTTAGAGCTTAATAGCATATGCCATATATGATAAGTAGGAAAGTTCCCTAAGTACGTTGAAGTCTCGTAAGCAGTCCATATGCATTTGGTTGGTCTCCTTTAAACCTTTGTCCTTAGAGTCCTTTCATCGAACACTTGGTGTGGAGTCAAAAAAACAATTCCCACGTGTTATACCAATGATAATCTTAAAATTATATCCTTGAAAAAGTATTATCGAATCAAATCGAAAATAAAATATGACTTTAAAAACTAAAACTATTCGAAAAAAACTAAATTTTCGGAAATAATGGAACGATTGCAATATTCATGAAGAACAAACAAATAAGAAATCTAATAAATAATAGATGAAACAAACTTATCTGCAGAAATCAGACGCGTTAACTTGACTGAATCCTACAAGAAGGATATGTCATGGTATGGATACCACTGACTTAGAAGTGATTTCACCCCCAATTGTGCTTAGATGAACCAATTTTATGGTCTTGTTGTTCAATATCTAGCTGTTGTTGTTTCTAATCACTCCTCTCTTTTGTTTGATTTGGATGATGCTAATGGTGAGGGTGGTAGGCCTTTTTGCTTTCTCAAATTTTTAGCTGATCAAGAGGGGTTGGTTGAAACGGTAAAGAAGCTTGGGAGTTCACTTCTAGTCAGTTTAAGTTGAAGAACATTTGTTTGAAAGTGATGGCTGTCAAGTAAGCTATTAAGGTATTTCACTCTAATAGCTTTTGTAAAGCTCATTGTAAAGTGGAGGCCTTCCGAAGGTAGTTAGCTGTTGTGCAGCTCTTCCAGGTCTTGAGGTTGATGCTTCCTTACATGAGGAAGAAAACGAGATTATTGACCAATTAAGAAAGTGGTTGAAGATTGATGATAGTATTTTGCAACATAAGGCCAGAATTAATTGGTTGACTTTGGAGGACTCCAATTCAAAGTTCTTCGTCATTGTTGTCAAAGTAAGGACTGCTAGGAACAAGATCATTGTTTTGCACAATGAAAAAGGGAGTAAATTGACTAATGCTAGTGACATTCAATAGGAGATTAAAAAGTTCTATATGAAGTTGTTGGGGTCTAGTTCTGAGAAGTTGGAAGCTATCGATTTGAGAATTGTTAAGGAGGGTTCTAAACTCAGTTCAGGTTACTGTTATTAGCTGACTCAAGAGGTCACCACCACTGAGATTGATCATGCTCTGGCTTCCATTAATGATTCTAAAGCCCCTAGCCTGGATAGTTTCAATGCTGTCTTTTCAAGAAAAGTTGGTACGTAATTAGGAATGATGTTTATGTTGGTGTGCTGGATTTATTTGATAATGCTTTTGTTCATAAACCTATTAATTATACTGCTATCACTTTAGTTCCAAAATTTGAGAATGCTTTGTATGCTAAAGATTTTAGACCTATTGCTAGTTGATATGTGGTGTACAAGCTAATTTCTAAAATCTTAACTTCTAGACTCCAAAAAGTGATTTCTAAAGTAGTCATATGTTCTCAAACTGGTTTCATAGACATATTTTGGATTACATCCTGCTTGCTACTGAACTTTTCAGAGGTTATAGCAGATGTCATATGTCCCCTAATGTGTTATCAAGGTTAATATTAAGAAGGCATATAAATCAGTTGAATGGGTATATTTGGATGGAATGCTTAGAGCTTTGGGTTTTCATTAGAAGTTTGTTCACTGGATTATTGCTTGTGTTCAATCCGTCTCATATGCTATTCTATTGAATGGGATTCCTTGTGTTCCTTATTCTGCCAAAAAGGGTTTGAGAAAAGGAGATCCTTTGTCTTCTTTTCTGTTTGCCCTTTTGCATGGAGTATATTAGCAGGTGTATGGTGGATATGAGTAAGAATCCAGATTTCAACTTTCATCCTAAATATGAGAACATCCAGCTTACTCATTTGATGTTTGCAGATGATCTTCTTATGTTTGCTAGAGCAGGTTATAGTTCTATAGTGATGATTCTTGCAGGTTGCTACAAGTTTACAAGAGCCTCTGGGTTAGAGGCTAGTAATGAGAAGAGTTTCATCTATTTTGCTGGTGTTAGTCAGATTGAGGTTGTTCATTTTGCCCAGAGTATTCAGATGCCCATTGGTGCTCTTCCTTTCAACTATCCTGGTGTTCCACTGCCAGCTAAAAAGCTTTCTTTCTCTCAGTGAACCTTTGCTTGATAAGATTACAGCTAGAGCTCAGGGGTGGATGAATTATTTTCTCTTCTCTGTTAGTATATTACAGTTGGTTACAACTATCATGGGGAGTATGCAAAACTATTGGGCTAAGATTTTTCCTCTACCTAAAAAGCTTATCAGAGCTCTTGAAACTATTTGTAGGAAGTTCTTGTGGACTGGTGCTACTGATAACTCTAAGAAAGCTTTTGTTTCTTGGTCTTATATTCAGCAACCTAAGTCTCCAGGATGTTTGAATGTGATTGATATGGTGTGATGGAAAAAGGCTCCAATGCTTAGAATGATGTGGGCTATTACTTTTAAGCAAGACACACGTTGGGTTAAGTGGATGGCCTATTATATTAAGAGAAGTAATGTGCTTAATGTTAATGTCACCAGTGTCATTTCTTGGATTCTTAGGAAAATTATTGAAAATAGAGAGTTGTTGGGAATGATGGGAGGTTGGGACAACGTGAGCTTTGAACACTCTTTCAACATTTTAAAAATTTACACGTTGTTGAAAGGCAACTTTGAGAAAGTGGCATGGAGGAGAGTAATCTGTAACAACAAGGCCTCCCCAAAGAGAAAGTTTATCCTGTGATTAGCTATGCTTAGTATGTGATAGAGAATTTTTGCGTCGCTAAATAAAAACTCCAAATCAAACCTAACTAACCAAATACGAGTACGTGGCAAGTAAGGGTCAAGATCCTCAGAGACTAGACTAGACACTAAGCACGTAAGTGAACATGTAAGCTAAACCGAAGAGAAGAAGTTGATTGATTTCGGACTCAATTATCACTAATAAGTCAAATAATAGGGTTGTAAATCGATGGAAAAAGGCGTTAGGGGGTGATATGGATCCAATGCAATGAGATTGATTTACAAAATGAGTTTAAAGGAGTATGTGATAGAGGATCGAATTAAGACGTTGCAACCATGAACTCCTCTTTCAAGGACGTTCAAGGTGATACGACACTCTCAATTAGGGGTTAGATAGTCAATGATGGAACATGAGGTCGAAATTAGCTAAGTTCAACCCAATCTCGCCTTTCAGATGTTGAACGGGTCGAGACTCCAAGAAAGGTAGGATTTCTCATTCAACCTTACTTAGAGATAGCAATTCCAACTTCATTGTACATCTCAACAATCTACACCTAAAGGGCAATCCATTAGCTCATTGAGGTAAGGTTAGGCCTTTCAACTTCACCTTAGTCAACTAATTAATGGATTTGCTAACCCAACCCACTAAACATACTAATTTAGGGTCTCATATCATGAAACAATGTCCATTGCACCTTCACCCAACCCCCTAACTAAAAGACTACTCAAAGTTGGTTCTCATATTAACTAAACTAATTCTACAATGCAAATAGGGGATTAGTGAACCAAAAATCATTGCTTTTTCATTCATACTTAATGTTTGCAATAGAGAAGAGCATAAGCAAGTGAAAAAGAGCAACTAAAACTAAGACTTCAATGAGAATGAGTGATATTGAAACTACTAACAAAGTAAAAGCAAGAATAAATGATAAAGTAAAGCAATAAATGAGAGCAAAGAGAAGAAAAGTTACTAAAGCTTCATTAATACTCCTCAAAAATCTGAAATTCTTCTTCAAATCACCATTAAAGACCTTGAAAAACACCCAAAGCTCACTCAAAAGTCTAACCTCTCAATAGCTCTCTAGAGTTCAAAAAGGGAAATCAGAATAATTGTAATTTTAGGTCAAAAAGGTATTTATACAACGCCCAACTAAGGGAAAAAGGGAAAAAGAAAATAGAATAAACGCTTTCCGCAAACCCGCAGTGATCGGGCGATCCATAATGGTGATCGCCCGATCACCATGAGGCAGGAACTCTGTGAAAAACCACAGCCGTGATCAAGCGATCACTATAGTGATCGGGCGAGGCTTCGGGCGATCCGTATGTGGATGGGGCGATCTGCTGGATCCGGCTAGGCTTGCTTCTCTTCTTCTCTTTTCCTTTCTTTTTTGGGCTTGGGCTTCCTTTTCATCTTTATTCTTTTCTTTATTTTCTTCCACTCCACTTCCTTGTACTTGGACTTGGGCTCTCCTTTCTCTTTTCTCTCTTTCCTTCTTCATTTGGGTTGGACCAACTCCTTCCTTTCCAATCCTCCTTGCTTTGCATTCATCTTTTTCCTATATGTTAGTCATATACAAGCAAAATACAATCCAAAGCATATGGAATAGAAAATAGGAAGGAAAAACCATGAAAAATGAGAGAAAATCAAAGGAAATAGTGAAAAGCTCCAAATAGGATGGAGATGATAAAAATAGATGTAAGAAGTAAGGACACACCAAGAAAAAGCAATAAAATGGACCAAAAAGCTACCCTATGAGTGCGATAAATCTCACTCGTCAGTACGCTTGCTACTATTGATAGAGTGAGCACTTGGAATAGTGACTGGAGCTCTGAATGTAAACTCTGTTCAGAGTGTGTTGAATTAGTTCAACATTTGTTCTTTGACTGTGACTATAGTAAAGAGGTTTGGTATTGTGTGTTGAGGTACATGAGTTTCCATCTTCTTATAAGCTCCAATGCTGAGTTGAATGTTGTCATAAAGAAGGCTAGAAGCAAGAAGGGTAACGATAAAGTTTTTGTGATGCGCTATTCTTAATGTGTGTATGCTATTTGGCTTTAGAGGAGCCGTAAGGTTTTCAGGAATGTTGTTCTTTCTCCTATTGTTCTTGCTAAGGATATTGTGTTTAGAGTTTCTTGTAATCGTACTAATCAGGAGAGATCTATGTTGATCATGTTGTAATAGGGTTGTTTGGGTGATGTGGAGTAGCATGTTGCTCTTCTATCCTTAGGTTGTATTCCCCTTTTTGGGTTATCCATATCTATTTTGAATTGCCAAAAAAATGATCAATTAATCTTCCTATACCACTATATGTCTCCCCAATCCCTATTTATTTTCTCTTGATTTCTGTTACTTTATGTTATTTGCTTAGTAGTTTAAATTTCTATTTAGATAAATAGTTAGTTGATATTTTCTCGAAAACAGGGGTTCTAACTTACACAAAAAATAGTACAATAAACCCATTTCTCTGTGGGATCGACCCTAAATTACCATACAACATCATTTTAGGAGGATAGGGTTAGGTTTATTTTTGGTAGGCATGTAATAGTCATACCAAGGGCCCACTCTTTTGGTAAACAAAGTCTTGCTTCTATGTTGTAATAATCTTTCATTAGAGCCATTGCTTCTCTTTGCATTGTAAATTTTGATTCTTGCTACATTATCAGCAAATTCTTGTCATTATATTCCAACAAATTCATGTCTTTGAGATTCGCCAAATTTATTTTACTTTTGTGCCTTATTTAACTTTTTCTTGATAAAAAATCTTAATGCTCTGTTTTCCTTGCTAAGAATTTATTTTTTATATTTTTTCTTACTAAGAAGTTTTCTTTGCAATATGACATTCGTACTTGAATAATCAACCTACCATATAAACAAAATAGGGAAGTATCCTATATAAAAAAAACCACCTCTAAAAGGCAAATAGCCCGTATTTGAATAATCAAGAGAGTATTATATGAAAAGCATTTTTTTTATCGAGACTATTTAGAAAACGAGATCTATGAAAGAAAATGGCAGAAATATTGGAAGATGCTAAAAACAATTATAGGGACATCAAATTTTTTAGGTTTAAGCAAAGTTTTGAAAAACTTAATATGGGAATATATTAAGAAAATATATTATATGAAAATCATTTTTAAGAAAATTTCAAAAAAAGATGAAATATGGGAACAAACTAAAATACTTCTAGCGACCCATAATTATTGCAATAGTTGCAATTTAATCCTTTCTCACGCACTACTTTGACCATTAATATCTATAATTGTGTATAATAAAGTATGTGAAACTGTTATATTTGAAATTATAAAAACCATTGATTATTTACCCAGAAATCAATAACAAATATATATAAAGTATTAAATTCTACTAACATTGAAGCATGCTTTATATCACATTTATGAGTTTTAGAAAAATTGATATTTACATACTTTCATAATTGGTTAATTGTAACAAATTACTAACTATAATTTGAATCAATTCTTTCTAAAACTAAAAATATGACGACATAAAAGATTAATTATAATAGGTGAAACTAATTATACAAAGCTACAATGCTTAATAAATAAAGCATTGTGTTACTTCATGTAAGATGGTGCTTTCACCGTGACACATCATGTAAATGACGTCCCTTCCTCCATGTACCAAAATTATTTGGTTATATTAATAGCTTTCATTCATTTGAGGGCCGCCTTACATGTAATGCCCCAACTACTAGTCTGAGATAAGGAATAGTCTACTTTAAGAAACATAAAAATAAATAAGAGGCTTTGAGCTTTGGCTGATAATAGTGACACTACTGCCACTCTAAGTCGTTGGAACCGAGAGCGAAGAAAGATTTTAACTACTTTAATTTGTTTCCATAACTTAGATAAGATTCATAGTGGAGTATATTCAAATGGGGGTTTACATCCCCAAACCTCAAAATGTCGATGCGGGTATTCAAAAGAGTCGTTCTTAGTGCGGCGCGCTCTCCCCTTTATTCCCCATAAACAAGTAAATGATGACTTACACACCTACGAAATAAACTTATCAAGCGGGCGGCAAACTGCAGAAGTAAAACAATAATTTACTTTTGAAATCCCTTTTTTTTTTTACATTGTTTTGAAGTAACTCATTGGGTTATCACGCTGTAAAGTACCTTTATTTTTCCTCCACCCAAAATTGGTAATCCGATCTTGAGGGAACTTTCCGACCATAGACTTATATGTGCACACCTCCATACCAAGATTTCCCGGATAGGAGCATCTAATGGCTAAGATGGGGATTAGTCCACCTTGTACACTATAGATAGGCTTTTGCCTAAAATATCCTCTAATCGCTGGTAAAACTTGTTTCACCAAATAAAATCATTTGAAAACCCGAAGCTTGATTTTTATTTTTAATTCACCATCCCATTCTAATATACTCAATATCTACAAATACGTCTTACCGTTTTCAATCCAGCTATAGAGAGAGTATTATGAAAACTTATGGCACACAACCGACATTAGCAGGCACAAGGGTAAATTCCCTTACCTCAGGTGAACAACGGACGATGTTAGAAATCCTCTTCTACGAACTCGGGCTCTACAAATACGAAGGGTCTAAATTAATATCTAATACCCGCACCTTTTAACAATGTATAATATATCTTAGTCTTTTATGAATTCATACGCAACTAAATGACATTCTTCATCTCTCTTGTCTTATTTGGTAATCTATATCTCATTTCTCATGAGCAACAAAATAATTCAGCACACATGTCGTCTTATTGAGTAATGTCTGATGTGTCATTCATTGAGAGCATGAGGTGAGGTGTCAAAATTCTTTTTTTTTGGTTGGAATGAAATGTATTAATTAAATAATTAAACTATTACAAGCATTGTTAGATGAAACTGACTGTGTTAGTCTATTGGCTCGTAGAGCCCCATGAGCAATATCCGAAAGAAGAGAAACATTAAGATTACAACTATTGTTCACGAAAGGGGAGCAGGGTACTGTTACAACAAAATTACAGCAAAGAGGCTGTTCCCTCGCCCACCTAGCAAGCTTGTCCGCGTCCTCCAAGCAGCTCCTTTCAACTTTAACATCTCCCAAGATCTATTCCTCCCTGGGTGGTCCCTGCACATTGAAGCCAAGTTGCAATACCAATCTTTAATGACAGGGGGGTGGGTGACATGGTCCACTGATATTTTGGAATATGAAAATATATGCACATTATGCATGTTTTGGGCCACTATCCAGTCTAGGGCTTCATGTATGGCTAGGAGTTCAGCACTAGTAGCATCACTACTTTTCATTTTCTTGTAGAAGGCCATCTGGCATTTGTTTCTGTTGTCCCTCAGTATTCCCCCTATTCCTGCTTTTAAGGTTTTTGGGCAAAAGGAAGCATCTACTTTGATCATGTAATGAGTGTGGTGTATTTCTAAGCTATCTGCCAGTAGTGCTTCCTTTCCTTGGTTGTTGTTTGCTTTCTCAAAATCAGTTGTAAGGCGTATGGTTTGGTTATACACCTGTTGTGCCTTAATGTTCTTTTGTTAAAAGACCCAATCATTCCTCTTCTTCCAGATTTCCCAGCAACCTATCCCAAAGGTAGTGTTCTAGTTGGCCTCAGAGTCATCTTTTGTGAAAAGATTATTGGGGATCCATACCTCATCACTGTCTATGTTGAACTGATTGGGTACCTTACTGAAGCAGAGCCAAACTTCTTGAGCTATTGGGCAGTGTCTCGGTACATGGTGCCAAGTTTCAGCTATGTTGGGAAAAAATAGGCAATCCTGGTTTACTTGCACCCCTCTTTTGTGTAGGGTAGCTTTGATAGGCAGTGCATCCCAAAAAATAGACCATAAGAAGAATTTGACTTTGGGTGGTAGGGGGCAATGCCAAAGTTTGTCCCAACTATTGGTATTCCTAACTAGAGTAGTGATTGGTGAAGGTATTTGTGGTATGGTGTGGTTGAAGTGTCTTTGCCAAAGCTCAGCATAGGTTGTCTTGGTGTTAAAGAAGCGCCCTTGGGCAAGGGTGCAAGTAAGTTCATCAGTACCAGCAGTAGGAATAAACAAAGCAGAGATGGTATTTAGTACCTCTTGAGGTAGTACAAAGGAAAGGTTATCAAAGTTCCAGTTTTCCTCTTTCAGGCATTCAGAGACTTTCATGGTGATGTCTGTGGGGGTTAAAAAGCCATGAATTATACTTCTTAGGCTGCCTTTCCTAGTCCAGTCATCTAACCAAAAGGAAATGTGGTCCCCACTACCTACAGACCAGACAACAGATTTGGAAAAATTATCCCACCCCTTCCCAATGTCTTGCCATATGTGAGAGCCTCTCTTAAAGCTGGTAATCCCCTGTGTTGACTTAGAGTACTTGGCCCTTAGGATTTTGCTGGCTAAGTTATCTTTTGAGTGCATCTTCAAGCATAATTTAGTCAAGGAGATTTCATTGAGGAGTGAGTGTGACATACAGCCAGTTCCTCCCAGTGTTTTGGGAGCAAAGATTTTCCCCCATCCCACTAAATGTAGTTTCTTCTTTTCTTCAACTGATCCCCAGAATAAATTCCTCATATTTTACTCTAGTTCTCCCAGGCATTTCTTTGGTAGGGCTAGGCAGTTCATAGGGTAAAGGGCCATGGAGTTCAAGGTCGCATTTATTAGGATTGATCTACCTGCTTTGTTTAAGAGTTTGGCTTTCCAAGAGGCTAGTTTGTCCTTCATTTTCTTGGTCAGGTATTCCAGTTGGCTAAATGTGGGTCTTTTATCAGTGAATGGGTAACCTAGATATTCCCCTAAGTGTTGACTGGCATTGATGCCCAACCTATCAGTAAGTGTTTGTACTTGGCTGGGAGGGGTGTTTTTTTAGAAGTAGCATTTGCTTTTACTTTGGTTGACTTTCTGACCTGAGATTTCCTAAAGTGTGTTAGGGTATTGAGGATAGAGTCTACAGAGCCTATACTAGCTTCACCAAAGAGGATGAGGTCATCAGCAAAGAGTAGGTGAAATAGTTTAAGTCTGGATCTACCAAAGTTCAAAGGAACCCAAGAGCCATGTTCACAGGCATAGTGGATGAGTTTGGAGAGATGTTCCATGCAAAGGATGAAGATGTAGGGTGATAATGGGTCTCCTTGCCTAATACCTCTAGAGGGTTTAACTGTTTGAGATTGGTCACCATTGACATTGATGGTAAATGAAGTTGAGGTGATACAAGACATGATGAGTTGGCATGTGTTTTGGTCTAGATTATGGGCTATAAGGAAATCTAAGATGAAGTCCCATTCCAATCTGTCATAGGCCTTCTCTAAGTCCACCTTAATTGCAAGGTAACCACTTTTACCTCTATTAGTTTTCATTGAGTGTAAGGCTTCAGAGGCTATGATGTAGTTAATATCAGTCCCTCTGTTAGGAATGAAGCTGTTTTGGTTTGGGGAGATGATGCTGTTGAGTAGTGGTCTAAGCCTCTTGACTATAATTTTAGTTACAAATTTGGCAATGGTAGGGCATAGACTAATAGGTCAAAATTCTATGCATCCTCGTTTTTTCAAGCAAAAATATCGTGTGAAATAAATCAATTTAAGAGAATATATTCTTAAATCAAGATTGCAAATCAATCCATAAATCATAAATTAAGCCTTAAATCAAGCCTATTATGAGTAATATTCTTTCAAAGCATAGTATGATCATTTAGATAGGGAAAGGGAACATGATGATGTGATGATGATTTAATTAATATATGGAATTAATAGTTTTATATATGTTAATAATAAAATTATTTGTATAATGAAACAATTAATTTAAGAAAGTATATAAATATGTAATTTATTACGAAGAACTTAATACTACTAACAAATCAGACCCAATTCCACTTGGGTCAAACAAAAAAAAAATCAGGAGACTACAAACGAAAAATAAGAACAAAATATTGTTCATAATTATGTGATAAAACAGTGCTTGATAGAGAGAGATTCATCCAACTATGAAATTAATGGATGATTGATTTTTTTTATGCAATTAATGGATGATAGCTTACAATAAAAATATGATAAAACAAAAGACCCAAATGAAGACTTGTGTATTGCAGACCTTTCTTCGGTTTTCTTTTGTTTTTAAAAGTTTTTTTTTTTGTTTATTTAAGTTTTCTTTTGATTTTTTAGTTTTTTTTTTTTATTAATTTGTTTAGCCTTTTTGTACTAAATATCTTGGTCAAACCCTGAGACAGAGGGACTTTAGGTCTTCGTTATATATGTTCAAAAATTTTAAAAAATGGAGTTATAAGGTATTCTCTGAAAAAGGTAATAAATATTAAGATAAATGATATTTAATTCATGTTTTTATAAACACAAAGTTTATCTATAGTCTTAGATGAGTATTTAAAATTGTAGATATATTATTTCATCCATTTCTAAATACTTCATCCGTTTTTCTTTATTGACTACAATTCTCTAAACACTGACTACTAGGTAAAACTTTAATGTGTGACTAAAAGTGTGTACGAAAAAGTGGTAGGAGAGAGAGATAAAGAGAAAAAGTTACTGAAAAGGGGATAAAAGAGTAGTCAACAAAAAAAGGGAGGAAGTACTTACGAAATTAACTAACTAACTATTATTCATCTACCAATCTCATACCATATTTTATCGTAGGTGTAATAGAATAAAGTATAGCGAATTGGGGTCTTACTTTTTAGTAATTGGGGTTTTGTAAGTTTGAAATATTGTATGGAATAGCGTGTAAGTAAGAAATATTGCGAGTATTGTATAACGGAGGAAGTATATGTGATTTAATAAGTGTAGAAAATAATTAAGATTTAAATATAATTATTTTATAAAGAATGTTTTTATATTTTATTTGATGTCCATTTCACCATATATACGCCTTGCTTTTGCACGGGTTTAAAACTAGTTATGTATACAAACCAACCAAGACACATTCTGCCGTTAACCATGTTATACAATTAATATAATTCCATCGCATTTCAAACTAACTTGGTTTTAGGTATGCAAACTATTAACCAGAAAATTACGATTCTTACCGTATAGATTAAAGAGGAAAATAAACTTACTTTCCTAACTAAGTGGATACATTTTGCATCTTAACTTCAGGAAGGTTTAACATTAGTCAAATTCAACCTAAATAGTTCCTAGTTCAGTTTGTATTAAAGTGATGACAGTCACAACAACAAACATGATTAAGCACAATCGCACACCTACAACCTGGTTGTAATTTATACAAATACCCACCAATTTATCAAAATTTTTAAGTAATTAGTTTCCATGTTGCAAAGCTTACTAGTAAAAAAAGCTACTGAACTCAATCCAACCACTATTTTTCACGAATCAGACACGACACAATAGCTAATATGTACCATGAATGAAATTAAAGATTAAAGAAGATGTTGAAGAAATTAAAACAACCACCAACAATAATAGCAACCAAGAGATAATTTTCTAAGGTTTTATAATGAATTTTTATTTTTATTTTTGCTAACCCAAAACTGAGAAACAGTGGGTATTACCTAAATGCAGGAGCACCTCGCCCTAGTTGTGGCGACGGCAGGTGGGTCCTCTGGTTGTGGCGACGACAGGTGAGGAGGCTGCGCTGGTGGTTGCGCGGGCAACAGAACTCGCCGGTGATGCTGGCAACGACGGCCGGCGGTTAGGCGTGTTAGAAACTGACTGTTTACAATGACTGAACAAAGACTAAATTCAAGGCTGTGTCGCGGTAGAAGACCACTGACTTGAAAGCAATTACGGCCCGACTATGGTGGTAATCGTAACTGGCCGGAAAGCTCCCCAAGGTTAACACAGCGACCTTTCTAAGTCACCACTAACAGAGAAAGATCTTGGAGACAGATTAAGCACGTACCAAGTGTTTAGAAGAGAGAAAGAAGAAGAGAAGAGAAGTGAATTTCGGATCCAAAACTGAGGTAGCAGTGGACTGATTTTATAGTAAAAGAATCAGGCCAAATAAAGAAGGTAATAAACAGAGGGAGGAAATCAAGGGCGACAATAAAGGCCATTAACACTGTAACGTTTAACAACGTTTCAGTTTTACATGTTACCGTTACACACAGTTGGGCTCGGGTCCAAAAAGATAAGCTCCAGCTCAGCTCTTCCCAGAACCCAGAACCCAGAACCCAGATCCCAGGCCCAGCCCAGTCCGGTCCGGTCCGGGCGGGCGGCGCGCGCGCGCGCGCGTGTGTGTGTAGCAAGCCCAAACCCAAGTTTGATCTCCAACCACAAAAACCAACCAAGTACTCAACTCAATAAACATGAAGAGGAAGGGAGTTAATAAACAAAGGCAAGCTCCCTTCCATAGGAGATGTGGGATGTTTGGGAAAAACACAAGTAGGCTTTGCAAGCCTTAACTCCAACAATCCCCCACAAAGGCTTTGAAAAGCAAAAGAAATTCCTGGGTAAGGAAAGGGAGGTACTTAAGCATCAATATCTTTCGATTTGAATTGATACATAGTGGAGTGAGGCAACAACTTACTTTCTAGTGAGTGAATTTCTCTTGAACTCACCAGAGTTCCGTTGAGACCCCCACAACACATACCTACCTTAAGAACGTGCAGTCTCCGCGATACAACACAAGCGCTTTATAGCCATGTGCACACCTTGGGTCTCATAAGTGCTCTAGAAAGACAGCCCAGTCTTTCATAGAAGGCGGCTTAACCTCCACACTTACGTAGGTAGTCCATTAAGTGTTCCTCAATAACACCACCCCGAGGGATATGAAACTATTAAGAGCAAAAGCTCAACCTCACAATATAAATCCATCAAGTGCGTCTCAATAGCACCACCAAACAGGCTATGGATTTAGAAAGCACTACCAACACGCCATAGGGATGAGTAATGTAGTGCAAGTTAAGATTCTATGGCTTCGTTTGACCACAAACGGGTATCCACCATAAACTCTCAACTAATGGGCCTAAGCCCCATCCCCCTCGACGACTCTAGGACAACTCTCCTAGATAATCCCTTAGTAAAGGGATCAGCAAGATTTCTTTCGGACCTGACATAGTCCAAAGAAATCACCCCATTTTTCAGGAGTTGTTTCACGACTCCATGTCTGATCCGTATGTGTCTTTTCTTACCATTGTAGACACTGTTCTTAGCAACGCCAATGGCTGCTTGAGAATCACAGTGAAGGGAGACAGGAGCACCCTGCCCTCCCCCATAATGGAATATCAGACAAAAGGTTTCTCAACCACTCAGCTTCTTGCCCTGCCAACTCGAGTGCAATAAACTCAGACTCCATGGTTGAGCGTGCTATACAAGTCTGTTTCGAAGACTTCCACGAAATAGCACCACCACCAAGAGTAAACACGTAACCACTAGTTGAACTAATCTCATCATTACCTGAAACCCAGTTTGCATCACAAAATCCTTCAAGTACAGCAGGAAATTTAGAGTAGTGCAAACATAGATCAACTGTTCCTTTCAGGTATCTAAGAAGACGATGAAGAGCATTCCAATGTTCATTACTAGGGTTATGAGTATACCGACTCAGTCGACTCACTGCATAAGCTATGTCAGGTCGAGTACAGTTCATGAGGTACATCAAACTACCTATGACTTTCGCATATTCACTTTGAGAAACACTTTCTCCTAAATTCTTAGTCAAATGAATACTAGGGTCATAGGGTGTACTCACTGGAGCAACATCAAAGGAGTTAAATTTTTTAAGCACCTTTTCCACATAATGAGACTGACTAAGGGAGATGCGACCGAAGGTTTTCTTAAGTCTTACTCCTAAAATCACATCAGCTTCTCCCAAATCCTTCATCTCAAACTTCGATGCCAAGAAAAGTTTAGTATCATTGACCACCTTTAAATTGTTACCAAAGATCAACATGTCATCCACATAAAGACATATGATTACACAATCTGATCCTATTAGCTTTGAGTAAACGCAAGAGTCAGAGTTGTTGACAATGAAGCCATTTGACACAATAGTACTGTCAAATTTTTCATACCACTGTTTTGTTGCTTGTTTGAGACCATATAAGGACTTCCTCAACTTACACACTTTATCTTCTTGACCTTGCACCACGAAACCCTCAGGTTGAGACATATAAATCTCCTCCTCTAAGTCACCATTCAAGAAAGCAGTCTTAACATCCATCTGATGTATGACTAAGTCATGAATAGCAGCAAGAGCTAACAGGGTCCTAATGGTGGCTATCTTAGTCACTGGAGAATAAGTGTCAAAGTAATCTAGTCCTTTCCTTTGAGTGAAGACCCTAATCACAAGTCTGGCTTTAAACCTCTCAATGGTCCCATCAAGTCTCAACTTCTTTTTAAAGATCCATTTGCTATCTATGGTCTTTGATCCCTTAGGTAAGTAAGTTAACTCCCAAGTGGAGTTAGACACTATGGAATCTAGCTCGCTCTTAATGGCCTCTTTCCAAAACTAGCATCCACAGATCTCATTGCTTCCTCAAAAGTCTTAGGGTCCTCTTCTATCATGAAAGCATAGACCAATTCATCACTCAACAAGTCAATACAAGAGCTCTCAGACAGAAAAGCAGTGACAAAATCAGAACCAAAGTCTTTTGCTACTCTAGGTCTTTTACTTCTCCTAGGTTCATCTATAGCACCAGAACTACTAACATGCAAATCAACTGAAGTACTACTTAAAGTCAAATCAGCAGGAACATTACTAGTAGGTAAGGGAACGTCGTGCGTAGAACAAGTAGGTAAAACAACCGTAGGAGAAGAACATGAAGGCATGGAAGCAACATCACCCTTTTTCAAGGGAAAAACATGTTCAAAGAACTCAGCGTCTCTGTACTCACAAATAGACCTATCACTCAAAGTCATGAACCTATAGGCAGCAGCATGAGCATAACCAATAAATACTGCATCAAAGGTCTTAGGTCCAATGTTTGACCTTTTATAGTCAGGTAGCCCAACTTTAGCTAGACACCCCCACACTCTCAAGAAGCTTAAGTTTGGAGTAAACCCCTTCCATAATTCATAGGGAGTCTTATCTAACCTTTTGTGAGGTACTCTGTTAAGAACATGACAGGCTGAAAGGACTGCTTCCCCCACATTTCATCAGGCAACCCAGAACTTACAAGCATAGCATTCATCATGTTTTTCAAAGACCTATTTTTCCGTTCAGCTATACCATTCTGTTGGGGTACATAAGGTGCACTAAGTTCATGAATAATACCCAATTTCTCACAATGGTCATTCAAAGAGAAGTTTTCAAACTCTCTACCTCTGTCAGATCTAACCCTCTTGATTTTCCTATCAAGTTGGTTTTCTACTTCGGCCTTATATTTGATGAAAGCTTCCCCTGCCTCACTTTTGGCTTTGAGAAGGTAAATCTTAGTGTACCTCGAAAAATCATCAACAAATGAAATATACCAGAATTTTCCTCCTCTACTTCTAGAGTTCTGGAAGTCAGCTAAGTCCGTATGAATCAACTCTAGAAGTTGTGTGGTCCTTTGAGTCACAGTTTTGCAAGGTTTCTTAGTGAATTTTGCTTCAACACAAACTGGACACTTAGAAAACTCAGAAGTCGACAGATTAGGAATTAAAGCTAAGGTCCTTAGTCTCTTAATGGAAGCAACATTCACATGCCCTAATCTACCATGCCACAAATTTAAAGACTCAGCAATATAAGCAGAACCAGAAACAGTTTTATTAAAAACAACAGAAATAGAAGAAGCAACATTCAGAATAAATAAACCTCCACTTAAATACCCCTTCCCAACAAATTTCCCACCACGAGTCATTACAACTTTGTCAGCCTCAAAAACAATTTTCAAACCAGCTTTGTTTAATAAGGCACCAGACACTAAGTTGCGACGCATAGTAGGAACATACAACACATTTGAAAGGGAGAGGGTTTTTCCAGAGGTAAGTTTAAGAGTGACCTTTCCTCGTCCAAGTACTCCAGCAGTTGCAGCATTGCCCATGTAGACACACTAGCCTTCAGAAGCATCCTGAAAATCATGGAGCAGCTCCTTGTTTGCACAGAAATGTCTTGAAGCCCCAGTGTCCAGAATCCAATCAGTACTGTTCTCGATCAGATTTGCTTCAACAACCACAGCAGCGACAATGTCGTTTGATTCAGCAAGGTTGGCCTGAGGTCCTTGTTTTTGCACAGAACCTTGGCGTTGAGGGCATTGGTAAGCCTTATGATCTGGCTTGCCACAGACATAACAGAGGACAGACTTCTTTTGAATCTTGCTATCCGGTTTGTTAAATTTGCCTTGCTTCTTTCCTTTGTTATTACCCTTTTTCCCTTTTCCCTTAAACTTATCAAAGCCTGATGGAGCAGCAGATTCCACCAGGTTAGCTTTAGTGGTATTAACAGAAACTGAATCTAGATTGTCCTTAAGGCAATTTGCCTCTTCAATCCTCATATGACTAATTAATTCCTGAAGAGACAGGAATTCTTTTCTGTGTTTCAGATTATTTCTAAAATCTCTCCAAGAAGGGGGAAATTTTTCTAGTAAAACATTAGCTTGAAATACTTCACAAATTTTCATGTCCTCATTAAGAACATCAGCACAGAGATTTTCGAACTCATGAACTTGATCCATGACTGGCTTATCATCAACCATACGGAAAGCCAGCCACTTGCCAACAACATATTTCTGTTTTCCAGCATCATCAGCCCCATATTTTTTCTCAAGGGCCTCCCAAATCAGTTTTGAACTTTTATGAACCATAAACAAATCATACAGATTATTGATCATCAGATTAAGGAGGTGGAAACGGACAGTTTTATTATCTTTTACATATTTTTCAATTTCGTCCTCTTTCTTCTTAATTTCAGTAGCAGAAGGAGAAGAGGATGAGTCACCTGTAGTAGTAAGCGCAGTGGGACAGTCCTTGAAAAGGAAGTAGTCAATGTCCAATTGCTCAAAGAACATCAGCAGTTTCGAAGACCAACGTTTGTAGTTGTTTCCGTCAAGAGATTCGAGCTTGGACAGATGAGACACGGATTTGCTTGAAAAATTAGCCATTGCAAATTAAAATAATTGCTTTCAAATTGTTAGAAACTGACTGTTTACAATGACTGAACAAAGACTAAATTCAAGGCTGTGACGCGGTAGAAGACCACTGACTTGAAAGCAATTACGGCCCAACTATGGTGGTAATCGCAACTGGCCGGAAAGCTCCCCAAGGTTAACACAGCGACCTTTCTAAGTCACCACTAACAGAGAAAGATCTTGGAGACAGATTAAGCACGTACCCAGTGTTTAGAAGAGAGAAAGAAGAAGAGAAGAGAAGTTAATTTCGGATCCAAAACTGAGGTAGTAGTGGACTGATTTTATAGTAAAAGAATCAGGCCAAATAAAGAAGGTAATAAACAGAGGGAGGAAATGAAGGGCGACAATAAAGGCCATTAACACTGTAACGTTTAACAACGTTTCAGTTTTACATGTTACCGTTACACACAGTTGGGCTCGGGTCCAAAAAGATAAGCTCCAGCTCAGCTCTTCCCAGAACCCAGGCCCAGCCCGGTCCGGTCCGGGCGGGCGGCGCGCGCGCGTGTGATAGCAAGCCCAAACCCAAGTTTGATCTCCAACCACAAAAACCAACCAAGTACTCAATTCAATAAACATGAAGAGGAAGGGAGTTAATAAACAAAGGCAAGCTCCCTTCCATAGGAGATGTGGGATGTTTGGGAAAAACACAAGTAGGCTTTGCAAGCCTTAACTCCAACAAGGCGAACAAGAATTTGTTGATTCTTTGTGGCGCACGAGTGAGAAGACATAGTATATGAAGGGTAAGAGGAAATGAGTCGATAAAAAGGTGAGGGCCTGATTAAGTAACGTATATGGGAGAAAAAAGGGCGGGGATTAAAGTCTTGCTATTTGAGTTTATCGACCCTTAAATTATTTACCCATTGACGTTCTAGTTCGTAGATTATTTGAGTTTATTTTAGTTTTATTTGTTTATTTTTATTACTAATATTAATAGGTATCTTTGGGTTATTACATAACATGCTTTTTCAATACTAACTACAACATAATTCACGTACAATTATATTTTTGTTGAGGGTAAAGTACACTTTTGATATTTGTTTTTTATTGAGGGTAAAATCGACTTTTGATAGTAATTTCATTAAGGTTAGACTTTTCATATGTACATCATCTTCCTCCTTCCTTCCTTTACATAATAGCGATAAAATACATAAAGTTAATTACTTTGTAGCACAATTTCGAAAAACGAATAGGAAATATAATCAACTAATATTCCTATAAGTTTAAGATTTTTTAATAATATTTGAAATCTATTTATTTTTAAAGAAAAATTTTAACCTATAGAATATGGAAAGAGTGGGAAAAATACTAACTATTAAAATCAAGAAAAAAATAAAACAAAAAATTAAAAAAGAAACTGAATATGGAAAAGATGATCACTGAAACAATATGATATGGGAAGATACTAATGAAACATATGATAGAAGTATAAAAATTAATTTTCTTTTAACCACCTTTTGAAATATATAACATGAGAAAGAAAATGGTATATAGATTCTCCTTCTGTCCAATGATAAACTTCCCACCAATGCACACAAAATAATAATGTATTTGGTGGTGAGTATTTTGTGCCTATTTTTATAATAAACTATCATTTATAATCACATGTGAAAGCAGTTGGTTAACCTAAAAAGAAAATGATCTTATTTCATTATTTTCTATTTTGAAAAACCATTTGGGGAGAAAGAGAAGTTTAGTATGGAAAGGGCGGGGTATATATGAACTCAATTTTTTTTTAAAAGCGAAAATTTGAAAGTAAGATTATGGAAAAGAATGTGGAAAGATATGAATAACATATACTCCATCCGTCTCAATTTGATGTTCCCATTTGGAATATGAAGGAAAACCAATGCAAATTGAGGTGGATGAGAATCTTTTATTTTTATATTGTATAAAGTCTACCATAGTACCTTTTTGCTTTTAAATATGTAAGAGAGAGAAACAAAAGTGAGTTATCACTACAAGAAAAAGCCTCATCTACGACCGGTTTTCCGGTCGCAAATGAGCCATTTCTCGTCGTAAAAGACCTTTTACGACGAGAATTGCGTACGGTCGTCACCCGTTGCTATAGGCTTCGTCGCAAAAGGTGTTGCCCTAATTAGCGACCAGTTTACAACACCCGTCGTAATAGAGTTTTTACGACGGGAAGTAATTCTCGTCGTAAATGCTAACTATCTACGACGATATTTATGGTCGCAAAAATATGGTTTAAAAAATCAAATGTTTGTTTTTACGACCACATATTCCCGTCATAATTCCGATTTTTCGAAGATTTTTATGTTCCTTTTACAACCAAATATCCTGTCGCAATTCATGTTTTTCGAAAATGTTTATAGACCAAACTACGACGACAATCTGGTCGTAATTTTTATGTTGAAACTTTTTAGTGCACTATACTATCATTTTTCTTGTCGTAGTTTATTTACTAAATGTGTTTGTATCATAATTTACGACCACATTTCATATCGCAACTCACAGACATACATTACAACAAGATTTGCAACCTGTTTACACCATAATAAGCATTGTAATATCCATGCTTAAATGATATTTTATATACTACAAGACTGAAGTAAATGTCAAATTACAAATACGAACCACAAAAAGCACCTATATAATATCGGTTGATTGTCCAAAATGGTTAACATAAAAGGCAAACTAATCTATCAATATTTTTCAAGCTAAAATAGCTTTAAATACTAAAATAAGTTGTTCTGATTTATGAATACCAAAACAATTACATAACCACAAATGTTAGTGTGCGTTATACCAACACTCAAATACTTCACGTAAAAGTCTCCACGACATTGCCCTTGTAAGTTGTAACTCTTAATTTGGCCAAATGATCAAGTGCCCGTTGTTGGCTTGTACCTACCTAGAAACACAAAGAGCAATTAGAGTACTGAAGAGAATGGATTTCAAGTAAGTAATACGTTAAGACGTTCAATAGTTCTAATATGTTAATAAGATATATCACAATCTTTTTCTCTCCATATCTAACTTTTGTATTTTGAAAAATACATCTTAAACAAATTAGTATCAAATTTTCCTATCTACTCTCCATTTTATATGCTTTTGCACGCATTGCGTGCATTTAATACTAGTCTCACATACCACAACTCAAGGGGTCCAAGTTTGATTAATAGAGTATTACCATACATGACATAATAGAGCAAATCGGGAAAAGGGAATTACAACATAGTACAACCACATCCAATCTCCACAGACCACCCAGCTCAAGGAGCCCAAGTTTGATTAATAAAGTATTATCATGACACCATAGAACAACAACATCCAATCTCTACAGATCACACAGCTCAAGGAGTCCAAGTTTGATTAATAGAGTGAATATATATCGTGACAAAGTAGAACAAATCAGGGCAAGGAATTCCAACATAGTACAGTGGCACTAAAAAGATGAATGTTAAAATAATATGGCAACAAGAAAAATGGTAGTATATTGCATTGCAAAATAGCACATATAATTTGTTTCAGCCCTTACACATATGTTTTAAACCTGGGATAGCTAGCACTAGATCAAAAATTAATCATCATCGCAAAGAAGCATAAAATTGACAGCTAGTAGTAGATTAGTAGGAGTTATTGGGATTAAAGAATGTCATGACGTGTGTGTTCATATGCCCACCATTCTATAATATAAATTCAAGCCTGAATTATGCCCTTACAATATTTAGTTTCTGGAATGTGGACTAGCAACACCACTTCTCTTGTTATTTTTATGTGGGTCTTTTTCAGGAACATATTCACAACAAGAAAATTCTCTTTATAAGGAAATCAAGATTATATCTTTGTTCTAAACCAACAAAACCCAATGTTCTAAAATTTCATAGTATAAAACCAAAAGATAACCATGGCTTGAGCTAGTACTCAAACTATACAGCCAGGAAACGAATCCAAAATTTAGTACTCTCGTCCTAATCCTCTGTATGCTAAACAACCTAATCCGAATGACAATTGAAACAATGAAAATGGGAACAATGACTCTTCTAAGATTAATTTAGTTAACTGAAACTACATACCTGGGGATTGAAGGATTGAGTGCAGCAAGTAGTTTTGCGAAATCAACAATGGCTCCGGCTCGCTACTAGCTTGTACCTAGAGTCCTAGAAACACAAAGTGCAATTCCAACAAATAAACAAAAACATTACACACTTTTTTGGCAAGTAAAATTAGAATTTCATAACCAAAAGTAGATAATACAAGACATGACGAAGTAGCCTCCAACTAGGAGTCCAAAAATAGCATTAGTATAACCCTAATCTTACCTTCTAGGAAGGCTTTATTAGGGGTAATCATCATGTGCATTCCTTAATTCCACCTTAACCCAACAGTTAAACAAGGACAAATCAACAAAGCACCACCAAGACCTAGGTTGCATCAGTGAAAGCAAGGCCAACTGGCCAACAAGACCCTACAGCAACTATTTACAACATATGCAATAAATATCAAGGGCACCACCCTGAGTGTCTAGTACCACCATAAAACAGCAGAAAATAGAAAACACACAGCATTCCCAAGCCAACAAAGACCCCAAGTCAAGGCTAAAAAGAGCCAAAGGGGAAACATGAACAAAACTTCAGTAAACAGAGATTTTCTATCACCTTGTTTCAAACACAAACACAAACAATAAAAGTGCATATATGAGGAGAACCTGAAAGCTTAGATGAACAAAAGTCACCAAACGTCAATGAAAAATCAAATGAAACAAATAAATCATTAAAGGGTAGAAAACATAGTCATAAAGTGGCCAAGAAAAATAAAACAAAGCATAGTAAATGACATAGGAAAGTAGAACACTTTAATCAACTACTGAGGAGATTCCATCTACTACTTATGTTTGTCTTTCAAGTGAAAGCTTAAAAAGGAACATATGATAATTTTAATCAATCCTGAAATGATAATTTTGAGCAGCTCATCCACATTAAATCTTACATTGAAGTAAATGATCAGACTTTAAGATTGCCAATAGCGCCTAGAAAGAGATTATATCTCTAATAGTTTTATTTGATCTTATTAGTAAGACGTTTTAAAGATGAAGATCAAGCTTCATCTAAATAAAGTGTACTATCAAGCAAATGCTCTATTAGATATGAAGTATATATAAATATTTGTATGCAGGAATAATTAAGATGCATAAATCTAGTAGTCAAACAAAATTTGCAACTCACAATCAGTCCAGATTTAGGAAGTATTATATTTATTAGATTTTAATTGAGCTACTTGTTGTCTAAACTAAGTATATAATAACATCGAATACCTGAGAAAAAATCCAACTATGAGCACTTAATAACCTCTAGATGTATGTATTTTAGAAAGAGAGGCAAATCGGAATGAGAATACAGTTAATATAGATAGGTCTGCCCACGCCAGTACAACTTTGTCTACTCAATACTATGAATTGTTATGTCTATCTTAACTCCCCGTCTCAGCTTATTGAAGCCACCCCTTAAATGCAGTAACCTTATCAGCTCTACCAATTCTCTAAATTCTTATTAATATGCCGTGAGTAGAAAGGTACTATATTTGGTCTCTAGACTACCAACTTTTGAATCCAATCCAAAACTAAATACTACAATAACTAGTTTCAACTTTGATGGGAACATATGCTATATGTCGAGTGTCGACACCAATGAATTGGTGACGACTACTATTTTTACTAAGGGGAAAGCACTAAAACAGAGTAGTTTGCTGACTTAGTTTAGAAGCTCCATTAGTAAGAACTTGAAAATTATGTTACATGAAAAAGATTGGAAGCACAAAATATATTCCCTGTTCGAAGTTGGAAAATAATTGCAACACATATAGGAGGTGCATTCTCTATAGCCACAGAAACTTTAAGTTTTCAATGATAGATCCATGCAGTGCTATGAAATTCTATATGTATAGTAAGGGAAAACAAATGGGTCAAATACATGCACCTACCTTAAAATCTAAACAAATCCAAATTTATAAGGCTAAGTTTCACTAAATTGTGAGCTTTACAAACATACCCTAGCCTTTCAACTCCAGCAACACCACAGATTTCAACCACATAATTTAACTGCAACCAAAGCTTATTGCACAATCATCAGAATGATGTACATAAAAAAGATTGTAGTAATACTGATTGGTCATCTGTAGAGACGAGCACAACGACTACAGAACAAAGAGATGGTATCAACGGATCTGTCGACTGTACTCTCAGAAATGTTTTAAGTTTGAGGAGGGATTATAAAACATACATAGAGCAAGTTACATTACATATGCAAGGGCTCTAGCCAAGAGGGACAACCAGGATGCCACAAAACAGTAGAAAACTTACAATTTGATGACTTAGTTTAGAACCTCCATTAGTTAGAACTTGAAGCTTTTATCATCAAAAACACGTGAGAGATTGAGAATGAGAATTATAACTGCAAGGTGCCACAAAACAGCAACAAAAAATTTACAGAAACCAACAAACTCATGATGGCGAAGTTAGAACAGGCGCACGCATCTCTCATACCTTACTGCCTCATAAGTCCGTTGAAGCAAAGGATTAAACGGGGGAAGGCGTTGGGTGTCGAACCACATTGTTCTCAGGCGGTTGGCTTCTGGCATTCATTCAGGTAGGACGGTAGCAGTAGCGTTGTCTAGGCGGTGCGGGGGTCTCGCTGCGGTTGGGGACGGTTAAGAGGCTACTGAAGAAGGATGGCGAGGCGACGAAGAGAGGGTTGGAGTCTGGTGATATTGGCGACGGAGAGAGGGTTGGGGTGTGGTGATGACGTGATGTCGGTGACGGATAGCGGCAGTTCGGTTGAGAGATTGAGAATCGTATGAGAGCAAGTTCCTAGGTTTTTTTTCTGGCTTAAGTGGTAAAACAAATTAGAAGCCCGGGAATAATCCCGCTCAAGATTTTGGCACAATTTCATACTTTCTACAACCAGATTTGAACGATTACCACCGGATTTAGGACTCGTCGCAAAAAATTATTAATATTTACGACGAGCCACCAAAAATGACGTTATTTGTCTCCTTTTACGACCAGATTTCCGTACGGTTGAAAATTTGGTCGTAAACGAGCTTCCTTCTTGTAGTGTATTGAGAAATAAAAGATTCTAAAGTGGGCCATGTGTAAGATAAAGAGTAAAAAAGTGTAGTAAATAATTGGTTGTTAAAGGGTAAGATGGAGAAATAAATATTCTTAAAATTGAAAAGATTTTAAAGTGGGAAGAACTTTTTGAAACATCCCTAAAAGGAAAATGGGAACATCAAATTGAGACGGAGGGAGTATTATATACAATTCAGATTTATGAAGACAAATTTCAAAAAATAGAGTATGAGAAAAAATGTGAAAAATTACAAACAAACTAAAATTAATATTAAAATTTTGGAAAAAATAGGATAGGAGCGGACACTAACAAAATACAGTAAGTGAAAAAGCGGATTTTTATAACTTAAGAAATTTTTAAAAAAGATATAATATGCAAAAATATTAATAAAATATAATACTTCCTCCGTTTTTTTAATCGCTACACTTCCCTTATATGGCAATTTGGAATTAATCGCTACACTTCTATTGTTTTCCTTTTTTGGTAAGTTTTTTGCTGTAAATTTACCATATTACCCTTACTTTAAAAATTAAATCTTACTTAATTACTAATTATAACTTCCTAAATGACAAACTAATATATACTAATTACAAATTATAACTCATAAATCAAAATCAACCCAACCCATTCCCCACCCACAGCCACCTCTCTCTCTCTCCTCTTTCCACCACCACCACCACCACCACCACCTATCTTCCTCACCCATTTCCCGTTCCCAACACAACCGCCAAACCCCAACCGGCCACACCATAACAGCACTCGCACTTTTCCGGCCACACCATAACAGCAATCGAACTTTTTCGGCCACCTTACCAACCGTCATTACTCTTCTCGCCGCCGCGCCCTTCCCTCCATCTCTCCCTCCTCTACGCGTTCTCTCCTCCACCAAAACCTCTCTCTCTGCGCATCTCTCTCCTTCTCCTGCAACAGATTGGTGGTTCAGGAGAGGCGTAAGTGGTGGTGGTGTGGGTTTCGGTTGGTTTGGGTCTGTTTGGAGGGAGTTGTGTGGTTTTCGAAAAGGCGGAGGTGGTTGTTGCTGGTTTTCGAAAAGGTGGAGGTGGTGGTGGCTTGTTTTCGAAAAGGTAGAGGTGAGGCGTCAGGCTGGTTGTCGAAAAGGGGTGTTTGGTGGTGGTTTTGGAAAAGGTTAGTGGTGGTGGCGTTGGGCTGCGGATTTCGCTAAGGGTGAGGGTGGCGGTGGTGCCGTGGTGGTCGCGCTGGAGGTTCAGGGGGTGGGGGTGGAGGTTTAAAGGGGTGGGTGTTAGGGTTAGGGTGTGGGTGTGGGTGGTGATGGGGGATTTCAGGTGGTGGTGGTGGTGTAGTTCGAAATCTGGTGGTGATGGGGGATTTCAGGTGGTGGTGGTGGTGTAGTTCGAAATCTGGTGGTGATCGGTGGGGTTGAGGGTGGCTGGTGATGGGTGGCCTTTCACAGTTTTTTTTAATTCCCTTAAATGGTCCCCACTAATATAATTAATCACATACCCTTATACACAATTAACCACCCTTCCAAATTTTGCCTAGGAAACCGTGTTTTTAGAAGTGTAGCGATTAAAAAAAACGGAGGAAGTACATGAAAATGAGGTTTTTTTAAAAGTATAATTTCGAATGAAAGAAAATGATTTATTGACGAAGTTTAAAAATTACGTTATGGGAAAAAAATATAAGAAGATACTAATGAAATGCTCCCCCAATTTTTAATAGGGACATTTGTTTTTTGAAGTGAACTAAAGAAAAAATGAAAAAAAAAGATAGTAAATGTAAGGAATAATGAAAAAAAAATGGAGAGAAATAAACCAAAGTTCAGAGAGATATGTGATAATCAGGTGGATCAACTCACCGTAAAAGGAAAAGTGGAGAAGTGCATGAAACATGTCCCTATTAAAAAATATGATACGAGAATAAGTTTTCAAATTAACACAAAATTCTTTTAAAAGCGAACATGAGAAATATCTTGGGAGGATACTATTAAAGTATATTAATGAAAGTCAGATTTTTTAAAAACAAAATTTGGAAAACAGAATATGATGGTCAGATATTAATAAGAATCATTTTTACTAAAATGATTTGTCTATGTAAAGATCACCCCATACAAATCAGTCATCAAGGTAAATAGCAACCTAAGAGCTATGGCCAAAAACTTTCCTATCAAGGTTATGTTTCTTAATAAAACTCCGTGGAGCAATTGGATATACAATATATTGGCATAGATGATTGACTATTTAATATGACGTGTCACAAACATTTCATTTATCTAACTAGACAATATGTAATGCTCCTTTCCTATTTTAGATTGCATTAGTGAGTATACCTAACCTACTGGGTAATAACTTTTACGTTAATAATAATTTATTAATTATGTTCATCTATATGTACATAATTATAAGAAAAATATCGTGAAATGCACATATAATATTACTCCTTTGTGACCTTTTATTTTAACATTGTCCATTATATTATAGATATAAATACACTAATAAACAAAAATCTCCGTGCATTTTGTACGGTATAAAAACCTAGTTGAGAATAAAGAAGATAATACCATTCCCTCCAATGGTTGTATTTAATGGTTTGAAAAGAATGACATTCCCTCTGACTAAGATTTATTTGGTAGGTTCGAAAAGAATGAAACCCCTCTTACTGAGATTTGTTTGATGGGTTCGGGAAGGGCATTTAGCTTAAGAAAAGTATTTAGTATTTCAATTAAGGTATTATTCTTGATATCGCTACTAGCTGCTACGATTGCAGGAGAGTATTAAGACACAATGACGTATATTGAGACATGGGCATATTTTTATATTGCCATATCAAGATTCGAGAGTGTAAAGTGAATATCATAATACTACCTCCGTTCCAAATGTATTGCAACCTTTGACATTTTGCACTATTCATACACTTTCTTTGACCTTCTTTTGTGATTTATACATAAGGATAAATATAGTCATGTGGGATCTTGTTAGATTCGTCTCGATATATGCTTAATTAATATCAACTTTTTATAATTTTTACTTAAATAAAATTAGAGATATTAGCGTTTAAAGTAGTGCGTTGGGAGGCGTAAAACTCCCTATGTTGCAATACATATGGAACGGAGGTAGTATTAAGGAGTTACCTTATATTATGAGAAACATAATAATGTGAATATTGTAATATAGGACTAAAAATTAGCTTGATATTGGCTTACCCCTCAAGGAATTGTGAATTTAACACATTATATACGACAACATAATAATTATCATACATGCACACAACAAACACACATTTGTAATTTTCTCAAGCTCCGGTTCCCTCACTATTAAAAGCCAAGCATTCTTTGTGAGCCTCAATTGGAAGCTTAATATCCTTGGCCAAACCAAGTACTTCAAGAAGTTTCACGGTATACCAAATCATGTCGACTTGCCACCACTTTAAGCCATGCCTAGCAGAGTATGGGAAGGCATGATGATTGTTGTGCCAACCTTCCCCACACGTAAGCAACGCAACCCACCTAAATTTTTATTACGAAAGTTAAGTGAAGGGAAGTGAATAATTACTAAATCAACAAAATAAATATAAAATATTACTCCAGCTGTCCCATAATCTTCTTCCTATTTCTCATTTTTCACTAAAATTAAGGTATGGGGCATGTGGTCCCAAATAAGTACAAAAAATGACAAAGTTAAAAAAAAAAGAAAAATTATGGTCCAAATTTTGATTTTGTACTTTTCATCATTAATTGTGGTCCATATTTGTACCATAAATCAAGGGCAAAAATGGAAATATATATATTCAATGAGGAAAAAATGAGAATAAATATTGTTAGATGAGTGTTTTTTGGAAAAAAACACACTTTATAAATGAAAAGTGTAGAAATGAGAATAACATTTTGGAACACCCAAAAAAGAATACACGAAAAAGACTATGAGACGGAGGGAGTACGAATTAAACAAACATAGTAATTACCAATTATTTTTGGATAAATCACCCGTATTCCAAGCTTGATTTCCCCATATATGACAAACAGAGTTCACCAAAAATGTGATGTGTAGCACCAATGTAAACCTTACACCCTCCCTGTATATAGAAAAAATTAAGGCCTTGAGAAATCATAATTATTTGCAATAATAGCATGTGTAATTTTTGTTGCTACATAAGCTTACTATCTTTAAATGCACGTGAACAAAAACTGTTAAACAATTAATTAGTAAAACACTTAATTGACGAATTAGTAAGCTTCCCAATTGACGTAGCCTTTTTGTGTGGCTTATTTTATATTGACGTCCTTCTTTTTGTTTTAAGAAAAATTACTTATGATAATCTAATGCTTTGGACCATTTGTAAATAAGAATCCCGCGTTTTGATTATTCCTTAATAATCCAACCTTCATACCCCAAGTCCTGAAGTAAGTCAAAACCAAATAAAACTTTTGAAACTAGTATGTACATGACATGTGTTGCATAACCATTAGTTCTTTTTAACAAATTTTAGAAAATAATTGAAAAAGTTGTACTAAACTAAACCCAGCCCCGTCACCCCTCCCATGCAGCCAATTCCTTATTCTCTTTCTGCTTAGCAAATATACAATCCCTCAAATGTTATGAATTTTGTTTAGTTTAGGGTGGGGTCGCGGTTTAGGCGAAAGCCGGAGAGCAGGTAGTGTTAGGGATGGGTGGGGCTGGGTTTAGTTTATGGTTTCTTGTTTAGGTCTTAGTTAGGATTAAGGGTTTAGGTTCAGAATAAATTTAGAATTAAGGATTTTGATTAAAAGATCATCACTTCTTCAGGTTACATATATATATCATTTTGACTTATTCGAGGAAATTGGGGTATAAAGGTCGGATTATTAAGAAATAATCAAGAGTTTAAATTATTTGTGAATGGGCAAAAGGTTGTATTATTTAGAAAAAGGGGATATTGTTGCATAAAGTTTTCACAAAGACCACGAGCAACAATATCCAAAACAGGCCCTATTTATTATAGGTTATCGAAACTTATTTGGACTTATCAGAATTTATGGGCCCTTAACTAAACTTATTGTCCCTTAACTTATTAACCCTTACCTAAACTTTTTATCCTGGAATAAGTCGTACTAAACATAGCCTAATTTGGAAATTAGGAATGACATCATATTAACATGTAGCTACTTTAGTTAGATAAGTTAAACAACATTAAAATGCTAAAACAAACTATAATTCCCTCAACTAACAAACACAAAAACTATAATTAGTATCAAATTTATAAATTGATTGAAAAAAAAAAAAATTTATATTGATTTTCCATGTTTCGCATCCTATGTTCCGAAATAGATGAAAAGTGTCATATGTTTCAAATAAAAAACTCAACCTTAGTATATTATTTACCAATCGAGCCAAATTTTTTATGTCCCAAAACAAATTAAATGGTCGGTAGAAAATTCGCATAAGTTGATTAAAAATTAACATACCATACCCCACACTAAGTAGGGAAAGCCTCCAAAAACATAAAGAAGTAGTCCGAGTAAAAGTTGATGCAAAAGATATGTGCTTCGAATAAACCTATAAAAAGGTTGCTTTTCCAGGTCTTCTACATTATTGATATCACCACGCTGCAAAAAAATTCCAATAGAGATTAAATGTAAAATGCACGCCACTTATATGTTCCATACATGCGGTAAAACAATTAAGAAAGCAACAAACGTGTTTGTTTTAGGTAAAAAGTGAAAACCTAGCAGCTATTATATATCATATCTACTACTAGTTCTACTACGACTAATTCTACTAATAATAATAATAACAATAATATTAATAATACTAATAATAATTAGTATTAATAATAGCAATATTAATATTAATAATAATGATGATAATAAGAATAATAATTAATATTATTTTTTATAATAATAATAATAATTAATATTATTATTTTTCTAATAATAATAATATTAATAATAATAAAACTTATTATTGATAATAATTATAACGATAAGAATAATGCTTAATAATGATAATAAAATAATTATTTTTATTGTAACGAGAAAAATAAAAATAATAAATGATAATAAATTATTAAAAATAAGTTGAAGTAGTAGTAGTAATAATAATATTATTATTACAAAGTATTGAGGGAGCCTAGAATTGCTCGAAATGGGTTTTGCTTTGCTCTCCTCTCATCCCGCCAAATTGCTTTTTAAAGTTTAAATTACAAAACGCTGCTTACACTGGTATCCATTAACATAAGTGGGGAAAAAAGAAATTTTTTAAAAATAAAACCACGCCCACTACAAGATACAAACGTTTGGCTATTAAACAAAAAAACAATGTAATAACTTCCTTCAAGCTAATCACGTCCAGAAAAAACTTCCAACATTGGTTATATGTTGCAGTTGTTGTTTTCTACTGCATCCCAAAGCAAAAGAACATAGCAAAAATCACAAAACAAAGAGTAACATCCCATAATATAAGATATGAATCTCTATGTTGTCGTTCTTAATCTTTATATGATAGATCTTATAATAACAAAAAATCAATTTTTGTGTGTTTTTTGTTTTAGGATACATTCGCCAAACATCGTCATTGTTGAATCCATACAATAGATATCAAATTCAAGCAATATAAGATTACATCCTGGTATTATTCTATATAATCAAATTGCAATTACATATGGGATTAGGAATTTTTCGTTTACCTAACAGTAACAGAAGAAATGACTAGAATTAACATGTAGAAGGAAGAAACCCCAAATTATCCGAAAAGAGAAATAAAAGTCTCAAGAAAGGGAAAGCCAAATTTGTTGTTAAATAGGAGAAATTGGAAGCCAAATTTATTGGTGTTACCTGTGTCAGTTGAAAGAAAATCTAAAAAAAATACCCAAATTTTTTGAATGGAAGTAAAACCTATTTTTACCATCTAACTAAATGCTTCAAAAAGTATAAACCCAACAAGTTGTGACAAAATCTCAAACCCAGTAAAAACAAAAATTCCAGATATCTGAAATAGAGAATCTACCTTCCTAAAACATTCAAAGATTCAATCTCTATAAAATCTCAAGTCAAATAAGATAATGCTCAACGAGAGGAGAAGATCAGAGGAAGAGGGAGGGGGAGAGAGGTAGATGAAAGATAAACAAATAAAATAGAAGTAGAAATTGCTGAGGTTAATATAATGCTTTTAGCCTTTTATTACACCTTTGAACTCCCAAGTCAAATAGAAAAGCAAAAATTTATGTTGCTACGACGCTTTTATGGTTTGGAATTCCCCATTATTTATGGGTATATGATCAAAAGATTCCCAAAGAAATTATACGTATACATATCTAATAATGATCCATCACTCAATTTACCTTTTGTCCATTCTTATTGAATCCCTCTATAACTTCTTGATTATTTTTCTTCTTCCTCATAACTTTCACATTTCTGTTTCTCAATACAACTTTCTGTTTGATTTGTAATATACGGGTTGACTAATTTCTCTTTAAATTAAACTGTTCTTTTTCCTCATTTCACTTTTCACTTTTCACATTTCTCTTTATTCTATCTTAAATTATTCAAGACTGAAAAATAAATTTAACTATCCATCACTTATATCACCCTCTTATAGTTGCTTTGGCATTACCAAGTATACCAATTTTCCAATAAACTAAATACCATGTGCATTAGCACGAGCAAAGACTAGTAATAATGATGATAATAACTATAGCATTAATAATAATACTCAATAATGATAATAATAATAATAATACTTTGTTCCTTTAAGTTGACAGGCTCTCCCTTAGGGATGTCAGTGGGGCGGGTTTTATGGAGACCCGCCCCGCACCCGCCCCAGTTAGATGGGGATAGGGGAGGTTTCGCGGGGGATGGGGATGAAAACCATCCCTGCCATGGGTAATGGGGCGGGGGTGGATGTTAGTCCATACCCGCCCGCCCCGCTCCATCCCCGCCCCATCCCCACCCGCCCCGTCTGAGTCTCGCCATAGGTATTCTCTAAAGGCCTAAAATCCTAAATGTTATTAGCTGTTTACTGCTTTTATTTGATACTTTTATTTTCCAAAGGCTAAAATCCAAAATTACTTTTAAACTTTTGTTTTCCCCTCCCTTAACCCTAATAGATTGGGGCGGGGATGGGGCGGGTGCGGGGATTCGCGCGGGGATGGGACGGGGATAGATTTTATCTTGTCCCCGTTGGGGCGGGGATGGGGACAAGATTTTCCCCTGCCATGGGTGATGGGGCGGGGATGGGGATGAGTTTTTTAGGCGGGGATAGGGATAGGAATGCCAACATCTGCCCTGCCTCGCCCCATTGACATCCCTACTCTCCCTTGACCCAGTTTGGGTTGTTTGACTTTGTTCCTGGACGTGTTGTTTCTGATGCGGCTCAACAAAAGCGGGTCAAGTATGAAGCTCGTTGTCGAGCAATGGGGTATGGCTTCCTTCCCTTTTCCTTTTCTTCTCTTGGGGAATTGGATAATGAGGTTGTTGCGTTGCTGAAGCGGGTTCAGAACTTCTCGAAGACTCAGGGTATAGGGGCACGTGCTGCTGCTCATATTTTCACTAGGATAAGGTTTGTTGTAGCTAGATGAGTGGGTGCCCAGACTGTATCTCGATTCCCCACTAATTTCGTCTCGACAATTAGCTTTGTGGCAGTCACAGCAGGGGGATCACACCTCAGTCTGGCTTCGGGCAGTTCCTATTTCAGGGTTGGGTCAGACGATGATACCTTGGTCGTAGGGAAGGTTTTGGAGTTGATTATGGAGGATGGGCCTAGTTTCGGTCTACATCTGAATGTAGGGAAGACTGAGGTTTTTTGGCCTGTCGAAGACCCTCGTAGTAGGCTTGTTGGTGTCCTTCCCTCTGATATTGCACGGCCTTTGAGTGGTGTAAAGTTGCTTGGTGGTCCTGCTAGTTCCGACTCTATTTTCAGTGGGGAGCTTGTGATGCAGCGAGTGTCCAAGACAATTACGCTTATGGATAAGGTTGCTAAGATTGATGATCCCCAGTGTGAGTTGCTACTTCTTAGGGCGTGTACAGGCATTTCTAAACTCTATTTTGCCCTGCGTACTTGTCCTCCTTGTGTCTTTGATGAGGCTTATCGTTCCTTTGATGGAGCCCTTCGTTCTTCTTTGGAGCGTATTGTTACTGCTTCGGGGCCTGGTTTTGGCGATTGGCAGTGGCGTCTTGCTACCTTACCTTTTGCCTTTGGAGGACTTGGTGTTTATTGCGCGAGTGATGTTCGGCATTATGCTTATCTCGCGTCTCGTTTGCAGTCTGCTGGTTTACAGGATAAGCTTTTACGTCCTGCAGGTATTGTTGGTTGTGGACGTGCCTTTGAGGATGCGTTGAGTCTTTTTAATAGAACTGTGGAGTCTGACATTTTGCGTGATCCTAGTGTAGTCGCTGCCCCTAAACTTATGAAGAAATTGGCAGATATATACTTCACAAAGGTTACTGAATCGGCAGAATCCACCTTTTCTTTATCTCCTCGACGGTTAGCTTTGTGGCAGTCACAGCAGGGGGATCACACCTCAGTCTGGCTTCGGGCAGTTCCTATTTCAGGGTTGGGTCAGACGATGAACCCTAAGACTTATCGTAGTGTGTTGTGTTACCGGTTGGGTGTTCCTTTGTTCTCTACTTCGATGCCGTGCTCTGCTTGCTCCAGGGTTTTTGCTGGGGATGTTTTTGGTGATCATGCGGTGTCTTGTGCTGGTATTGTGGGCATTAAACATCGGCATAATGTCGTTCGAGATACTCTTGTTGATATCTGCTTTCGTTCTGGGATTTCGGCAAGAAAGGAGGTTGACATTGGATTATCTAGGGGGAACGACGGGGCCCTCAGGCCGGCCGATGTGCTTCTTTATTCTTGGGATGGTGGTCGTGATGTGTGTATCGACTTGACAGGGTCTTCTCCCTTGACCCACTCTGGGTTGTCTGACTTTGTTCCTGGACGTGTTGTTGCTGATGCGGCTCATCGGAAGCGGGTCAAGTATGAAGCTCGTTGTCGAGCTATTGGGTATGGCTTCCTTCCCTTTTCCTTTTCTTCTCTTGGGGAATTGGATAAGGTGGCTATTGCGTTGCTGAAGCGGGTGCAGACTTTCTCGAAGACACAGGATATAGGGGCACGTGCTGCTGCCCATATTTTCACTAGGATAGGGTTTGCTATAGCTAGAGGAGTGGGTGCCCAGATTGTATCTCGGTTGCCCACTAATTTCTTGTAGGTTGTATGATATTTGTTTATAATAATAATAATAATAATAATAATAATAATAAAAAATAATAATAATAATAATAATAATAATAATAATAATAATAATAATAATAAGTGATAATAAAAGTGTTAATAAAAAGTTGAAGTAGAACTAAACTGAACTGAAATTAATGGAACTGAACTGAAATCAATTTAAGGGTTTTGCAGGCCAAAATAACAGGGCCTTAGTACAATATTAGAGAACAAACACAACAAGGGGGCAAAAGGCTCAATGTCATTAGAAAAAGAAGAAATGGTATCACCTTATTAGGGCTAGGTGGAAAAAGGGCCTTTGGAGGATGAGAACTTTTTTTTGTAAGGAGAAGTGGCTCGGACTCCGCTCGGGTCCTATTGGGCCAGGCACTTGAGAGTAGGGGGAAATGATAAGGGAATCCCCCCCAAAATGCCCCTAGTGGGATTTGATCCCATGACTTTGAAGTCATGGGGCCAAAATCTTACAACTAGACCAAGCCAAGCTTGGTTGGAGGATGGGAACTGGAGAATGGAAAGCAGCAGTATTAGAGACAAGAATAAAAAATTCGCAAAGGGCAGTATGCAAATAGAAGGAGAGAACGCAACATCTAGGCCAAGTGGTCCATTCGCGATGCAACATTATGGTGCTCGAGAGTCAAAGCGCAAGGAAGAGAAAACAAAATGTTGCCCCAACTCCTACCCCCTAACGCGGAATGAAGATTAGTTTATTTCCAATGAAGATTAGTTTATTTTCAACGAACACGGAGAAATGAGGCCAGTTTTTTTTTCCTCTCCTCCATTATCTCTTTCTTCGATTTTGAATTAAGGCATTTTAATTCATTTGCCAAAAAAATTCTCTTTCCTCCCTCTTCACTCTAAAAGCTCTCCATTTTCTTCCCAAAAACCAATTTTACTCAATATTTTCATTCAAAAAAATAAAATTTCAAGGCAAATTCACACAACCAACTTATTTTTGTAAAAAAAAAACCTATTCATCATCTTCACTCAAAAACATTTGAATTTCACTCCTAAAAAATATTTTAAAGTTCAACCTCAACCCTTGAAATTGAATTGAATTGAAGTGAACTAAACTAAACTGAATTGAAATTAATGGAATTGCACACTGAACTAAATTGAAATAAAGTGAACTTAGTTTTTGTAAATTGAATTATATGTATGATATAATGATAATAAAGTATAGAAATAACAATATAATAATACTTAATAATAAATTGTTATTATCTGGCTAAATGTGCGGCAATTGGATATGGTTTCTTACCTTTCTCCTTCTCTTCTTTGGGAGAATTGGAGATAGATGATATTACGTTGTTGAAACGAATATAGAGATTTTCCATGGCTCAAGATCTTCGAGCACGGGTTGGTGCATACATTTTGCTAGAATTAGTTTTGCTATTGCAACAGGAGCGGGGCCCCAGATAGTATCTCGGCTCCCCTCTAATTTCTTGTAAGTAATTTGAGCATAATAATAGTAATAATAATATAATATTAATAATACTAATGATTATTAGTATTAATAATACTAATAATAATAAAAACAATAAAAACAATAATTAATATTATTTTTTATTATAATAATAATAATTAATATTATTATTGATATAATAGTAATAATATTAATAATAATGAAAGCAATAATGATAATAATTACTCCCTCCATTTTTGTAATATGTACATTTGCTTTTGCATGCGGACCAAAGAAAATCTGCAAAAGTGAGAAAAAAGGATAGTAAAAGTAAGGAAAAAGTGAAAAAGATAGAGAAAAGTTTATAATTAGGTGGGTCAACCTTTCATCTATGGGAAAAGGTAGAAGTGTACCAATTTAAAAAACGCCCCAAAATGGAAAAATATATACATAAAAAAAACGAAGGGAGTATGACGATAATAATAATACTTAACAATGATAATAATGTAATAATTATCATTATTGTAACGGTAAAAATTAATAATAGATGATAATATACGGTTAAAAATAAGTTAAAGTAGTAATAGTAATAATAATAATTGTAATAATAATATTAATAACAATACTACTAAAACTACTACTACTAAACGATAATAATAATACTTAATAATGATAATAAAAGTGTTAATAATAAGTTGAAGTAGAACTAAACTGGAACTAATTTAAGTTCGTTGCAGGCGAAAAGAACTGGGCTTTAATACAATATTAGAGAAGAAACACAACAAGCGCGCAAAAGGCTCAGTGTCATTAGAAAAAGAAGAAAGAGTATCACCATATTAGCGCTAGGTGGAAAAAAGGGCCTTTGGAGGATGAGAACTTGAGAATGGAAAAAAAGCAGTATCAGAGACAAGAATAAAAAGACGCAGTAGGCAGCAACAATAACAAAAGGAGAGAACGTAATAGCTAGGCCAATTGGTCCATTCGAGATGCAACACTATGTTGCTCGTGAGTCAAAATGGAAGGAAGAGGAAACAAAATGCTGCCCCAACTCCTACCCCCTAACGTGGAATGAAGATTAGGCTTTTTTAATGAAGATTAGTTCATTTTCAACGAACACGGAGAATTGATGCCAGTTTTTTTTTTCTCCCCTCCATTATCTCTTTCTTCCATTTTGAATTCAGGCATTTTAAATTTGTTTGCTAAAAAAGTTCTCTCTCCTCCATTTTTGTGTCATCAATTTTCACTCTAAAAGCTCTCCATTTTGTTCCCAGAAACCACTTTTACTCAACATTTTCATTCAAAAATTATAAAATTTCAAGGCAAATTCACACAACCAACTTATTTTTGTAAAAATATCACACCCATTCATCACTTCACTCAAAAATATTTCAATTTCAATCCTAAAAAATATTTTAAACTTATACCTAAACCCTTGAATATTTTAAAAGGATCATTGTTCTCTCTGCTTAGTTTGCTATGAAGAATTTGGGTGATTTGCATTATTTCCTAGGAATTCACGTTTTACGCACTCCTTAGAGTTTGATGTTGTCTCGAAACAAATATTTCGTTTCTCTTCGTCATAATTTCATCTCCATACTTTCAAACACGAACTTACTGTTGTTGTATCTCGTGTTACTCTTTGTCTCTTAGATAGTGAACTTCTTGCTGATCCCACATATTATCAAAGTATGATTGGTGCATTGCTTATGCTGTTCAGTTTCTCAATTTATGCATGCGTCTCGTACCAATCACCTTCATGCTGTGAAAAAACATTTCAGGTATTTGTAGGGAACTTAAGATTATGGGCTATTTCTTCACAATATTGGCTCCCCTACCATGGGCATTGCCTATTTTGATGCTGATAGGGTTGGGTGTCCTCAAACTCGTATTCTACTACTGGTTATGTTGTCTTCCTCCGGAAGAGTTTGAGCTCATACATGGCGCTCTAAGAAGCAACCTACTATATATAAGTTTTCCATTGAAGCGGAATACCATGTTGTTGCCTATACTACGGACGAAACGATTTGGATACGTTAATTGTTGGTTGATTTAGGATATTTTCATTGACGACCTACCATTCTCTATTGTGACAATGTTTCTACTATGTATCTTACTACCAATCCTGATCATCATGATCGTAGTAAGCACATTGATGTTGATTATCATTTTGTTCGTGAGATGGTTGCTAAAGGTGGACTTCAGGTCACGCATGTTCCGACACAACTACAGGTTGCTGATATATTTACTAAGGGTCTTTTTTCTTAGATGTTTTGTACACATCGATCCAACCTATCTATGATTCTTCCCCGTAAAGATTGAGGGGGTATATTATTTGATTAGTACCTCCGTCCCACATTAGTCGCAACAGTTTGACTGGCACACATGCCAATGCATAACTTTGACCATAAATACATCTAACTAACAATATTATTATGAAAAATTGATAAGTCATACTTATACATTAAGATTAAATCTAAGAACATCTTATTAAATAACATTTGGTGTTTATATGTTAGTTAAAATAGTGCTCGAATTGAGGTATATGAATAGTGTAAAAGTCAAACTATTGCAACTAATATGGGACATATGGAGTATTATTTTAAATTCTTAGTCTGTATTAGTTAAAGATGATTTATTCTCTTTTATCTTTTTATATATATAAAAATGTCAGGAAACCTAAACAGGTTAGCCAATTATATATTCTCAATAGTCGTACATGTAGAATTTGGATTTTGTTTTATTCCTCTATATATATAATAGTGCCAGGCAACCTAAATAGGTTAGCCAATTATTCTAATTCTCGTACATGGTATCAAGAGCCTAGGTTAAAGTTTAATTTTTTTCTCTTCCGCATCTTCCTTTAACCGTCAGTTTTTTTTACAACCCTAGAAAAGTTCTAAACTTTCGGCAACCTAATCATGTCCGGCAGCGACCAACCCTCCACCAGCGTCCCTGTCACCGCAGCTTATGTCACTGATGGTCCTCGCACCCCTGTGCCCCAGTCGGGCGTCACTCCGATGACATTACAGGAGCACCGCAACCAAGACTCCACGCTAGACTCTAGCGGGATTTCATCCTCCGGTCTCGGCAACAACCACTTGTACCACGCTGCTGCCGCCTCTGCTTCATTGGGTGATGGCTTATCTCTCGGCGGCAGCGGTCTTCCTGTTTCGGCATTCACCACTACGTGGCAGTATTCTCGTCCGTCTACACGCAGGCCAACCACGTCCATCCACCTCTGATGGCGCCACACAGCCCTGCCGTGGCTTCTTCTCCTTCAAGAAGCCATATCAGTCGTTATCCACCAGGATTTGGTGGTGCCGCTCCGTTGGTTTCGTCATCAGCAGTGCCTTCTTCATTTTTGATGACTTCACCTCAAGTCAACAATGCCTCATCATCTTTGTTGACTTCTTCTCAAGTCAATGGTACAACACCTATTTCTCTCCATCCTTTCTTGCACATCAATTTAATAACCATGACGTTACTAGATTTGTTACAATTAGATTAAACACGCCTGAGGATTTTCTTGTCTGGAAGACCCAAATAACGTGTTTTCTGTCAACACATCAACTCTTTGGTATTGTCGAAGGTACCGTTTCTATACCTTCTCCTACTTGTGTTGATCATCTTGGTCAGGCCGTGCCTAACCCTGCCTTCTATGAGTATTTACGTCTTGATTAATAAATCAAGTTGTGGTTGTATGCTACGTTGTCTCGTGATTCTATGCTTGATAGGTATGAATTACATAAATCTGTAGAGATTTGGAATCATTTGCAGTCTAGATTTTTACATGCGAGTATGGCTAGGTCTATGGAATTGAAAGGTCAATTGAGTCATATGAAGAAACCTGAACATCAGATTATGGAGGCATTTTTACGAGAAATCAAAATTATTGTTGATTCCTTAGCTGTCATTCAGTCTCCTGTCTCTCAGTATGATTTAGTTCAGTACACGTTGAATGCTTTGGATAAAGATCGTGATTATGATGCCCTTGTCATTACTTTGTTACAATTTCAATTTACTTTGACTTTTGATGATCTTCGCCCCAAACTCTTACAACATGAGCAACGTATTAAGGCTATATGTGCTTATGATGAGGCTCCCACTGCGCATCAAGCTTTAGTTGTTGTTCAGTCTGGCTCTTCGGGTTCCCAATCATCTACTTTGGGTGGTTCGAACTCTAAAGGTCAAGGGGGTGGAAAGAACAAGAATCGCAATAATTGTAACAAAGGTGGTCGTGGAAACAATGGAGGTCGCGGCAATGTAGGTCAGGGTGGTCGTGGCAATGCAGGCCGAAATAATGGTATGGATAAATTTTCTAACATTTCATTGGTTGAATATTCTTGTGCCAATTATATTACTAATGATTTGTCTTCAGCAGGAAGTAATCCTTCTAACGGCAATTTAGCCAATACCCCCTCCTCCGATACTTGTGGTCTTTGTTGGTATCCAGGTCACCAAGCAGCCTATTGTCCTAAGCGTTTCAATCAGAACTTTGTGCCTTCTTCTCCTGATGGTGTCACACGTGCCCTAGCTGCACTATCTGTTGGTGGTGAAAGGAATGACTCCATTTGGTATCCAGATTCTGGAGCCGCATCTCACATGACCTCACAGGATAGTAAGCTATCTAATGTCCTTCCTTACACTGGTTCGAGTTCTATAGTTATTGGTGATGGCACAAGACTTCCCATTAATAAACTTGGCAATTTAACTCATTCTACCCCCATTCACCCCCTTCGCCTCACGAAGGTGTGTCATGTTCCCCAGTTAAAACATAATTTGCTGTTTGTTCAAAAGTTATGTCAGGATAACTCTTGCATAATTTGTTTTGACGAGTCTTCTGATTGTGTTAAGGACAAGACCACGGGGGCGGTTCTGTTGGGGGGAATCAGTAGGAATGGTGTCTACCCTCTTCAGCCTTACATTCTTGAGTCCGAGTCTTCCCGAGAGTCTTCCCGAGTCTTCTCAGAGTCGTCTGTCCCTGCTCTCATTGCATCCAAGGAGTCTGGAGATGTTTGGCATGCTCTCCTTGGTCATACCTCTGCTAGAGTTTTAGGAAGTTTACGTTCACAAAACTTGATTTCATGTAATTCTAAGTTTCACGACGATTATGTTCATTGCAAAGTAGGAAAGATACATCGTTTACCCTTTGAGTCTGTGACTCATCGTGCTCCTTATCCTTTATATTTGATACATAGTGATCTTTGGCAATCGCCGGTTAAATCTAATTAATTTTTTCAGTATTATGTGGTTTTTGTTGATGATTATTCACGTTTTTGTTGGCTATATCGACTTAAACTGAAATCTGATGTTTATTCGACTTTCTTAGCTTTTCAAAAACTTGTTGAGAGTTTGTTTAATTCAAAAATTAAGTTTTTCCAAAGTGATGGAGGGCGTGAGTTTGATAACACACCTTTACTGCAACATTTCTATGACTCGGGAATTTATTTTCTAAAATCTTATGCTAGAACTCAAGCACAGAATGGTGTTGCAGAAAGGAAACATCACACCATTATCGAGATGGCACGTACTATGCTTATTCAATATGACTTGCCAACTCGATATTGGGTTGATGAGTGTTATACGGCTGTTTATACGATTAATCATATTCCGCGTTCGGCATTGCAGGGTTCTTCCCCATTTGCCAAGCTTTTTCATCGTCCCCCGTCCTACGAGTTTTTGGTGGTTGTGCCTGTTTTCCTCTGTTTTTAGATCCTAAAATCAATAAATTAAAGGCTAATTCGATTCAGTGCGTCTTCATTGGCTATGCATCACATTATAAGGGTTATCGATGTCTTGATCCTCTTTCTGGCAAAGTTTACACGAGTCGTCATGTTTTGTTTAGTGAACGAAAATTTCCATATCGCTCCCTTGTGTCTAGCACACCCATTGTCTCGTCTTCCGAAGAGTATCTTGACCCCTTGGTTTGGTTTTCAAGTCTTCCTTCCTCTAGTGGGTCCAGTTTACCTTCGGTTGGGTCTTCTCTGGAGCCCTATGGTCCTCCTCGTGTCATCCCCTTACCTAGGACGGTTTTAGAACTTGTCCACCCGCGGCTGCCTTACCCCGCGCCCGCAGCATCGCAGGGGCATATGCAGCAACCCGCTGCCTGCCCGCAGGATGCTAGCGCGCTCGCGGGTTATCGCGCCAGCCGCAGCCCCCAGCATTATTCCCCGCCCGCGCCTGCAGCACCATACGCTGCTATGCAGCCCAATGCTGCCAGCCCGCAGGGTACCCCCTCGCTCGCGGCAATGTCGCCCACTCCCACTCGTATGTTCCTCATTCCCCTCACACCGAATTTCATCCATCCATGGCCCATGATGACCCTTCCTTGTCATCCCCCTCTCCCACCGTCCCGTTTCCCCGGAGTCCTAGAAAGTTGTCCAAGTGTGTCGATCCTACTAATGTTCATACCATGACTACTCGTTTAAAAGATGGAATAATTTCAACTAGGAATTTAATGAATTTAAAAACCGATGTTGTTGAGTTTGAACCGTCTAATTTAAGCAGGCGTCTAAAGATTCTCGCTGGCAACAAGCCATGCGTGATGAGTATGAAGCATTAATTAAGAATGATACATGGGAACTTGTGCCTCGCAACAACAATAGAAACGCTCTTGGTTGTAAGTGGGTGTATAAGATTAAATATAATTCTTACGGTTCTGTGGAGCGGTTTAAGGCCAGACTTGTTGTTTTTGGTAATCATCAGCAGGCAGGTATTGACTACTTTGAAACCTTTAGTGCTGTTATTAAGCCTACTACTGTTCGCTTAGTTCTAACTATTGTTGCTATTTTTAAATGGCCTATTCGTCAACTCGATGTTAAAAATGCTTTCCTTCATGGTTTCCTCAATGAGGAAGTCTATATGCGTCAGCCTCCTGGGTTTGAACATCCTTCTCAACCTCATGATGTTTGTCGGTTAAGAAAATCCATTTATGGTTTGAAGCAAGCTCCTCGAGCTTGGTTCTCTCGTTTCAGCAACTTTCTACTCTCTATTGGTTTCAAGTGTAGCAGTTGTGACACCTCCATGTTCACTCTCAAAAATAGTGGTCATATTGTCATTCTCTTGCTATATGTTGATGATATTGTGCTCACAGGTAGTAGTTCCTCCTTACTTCAGAAATTTATCAGTGTTCTCTCTGCCCAGTTTGCTATGAAGGATTTGGGTGATTTGCATTATTTCTTACGCATTCAGGGTTTGATGTTGTCTCAAAACAAATATGTTGTTGATTTTCTTCAAAAATTTCATCTTCATACTGTCAAACCCGTACGTACTCCTGTTGTCTCTCGTGTCACTCTTTCTCTCTTAGAAGGTGAACTTCTTGCTGATCCCACAGATTATCGTAGTACAGTTGGTGCATTACAATATTTGACTATGACTCGTCCTGATATTGCCTATGCTGTTAATTCGCTTTCTCAATTTATTCATGCGCCTCGTACTACTCACCTTCATGCTGTGAAAAGAATTTTCAGGTATCTGCAGGGAACTTCTGATTATGGGCTGTTTCTTCACAGTACTGGCTCCCCTACTGTGACTGTTGCCTACTCTGATGCTGATTGGGCCGGGTGTCCTGACACTCGGCGTCCTACTAATGGTATGCTGTCTTCCTAGGGAAGAATTTGATCTCCTGGCGCTCCAAGAAGCAACCTATGTTTCGAAGTCTTCTACTGAAGATGAGTACCGTGTCGTTGCCTATACTGCGACCGAAATAATTTGGATTCGTCAATTGTTGGCTGATTTAGGGTATTTTCATTGACGTCCTACCATTCTCTATTGTGACAATGTTTCCGCTATGTATCTTACTGCCAATCCTGTTCACCATGATCGTAGTAAGCACATTGATGTTGATTATCATTTTGTTCGTGAGATGGTTGCTAAAGGTGGACTTCAGGTCAAGCACGTTCCGACTCAGTTATAGGTTGCTGATATATTTACTAAGGGTCTTTCCTCTAAGTTGTTTTGTAAACGTCGCTCCAATTTATCCGTGATTTCCTCCCCGTAAAGATTGAGGGGTGTATTAGGGTAGTTGATTATTTATTAATTAGACTCTTAGTCTGTAATATTCAGAGACGGTTTTATTCCTCTATATATATGATAGTGCCAGGAAACCTAAACAAGTTAGCCAATTATTCCAATACTCGTACATTTACTAATAAGTATATATATTAGTATATCTTTGGTGAAACTATCTCATGCTCATTAGAAAATCCGGATTTTAATTTTGGTGTAAACTAAATAACAAAATTTAAAAAAATAGTAGAAAAAATTTAAAGCTTTCTTTGTTTCCAAATATGTGCAGCAACTTGACTTTCAAACACCCACTAGGCACTATTATTTAAACCATTTTTAAAACTTCCATCGAATATTATTTCATTTTGTATTCTTATATTATTACAAGCCGATGTATATTTATAATGAAAAATACGGTTTTTATATTATATGAAAGATCTATCAGAATATGTAGATAGTACACAGAATCAAAGTTGTAGCTATTTGAAATGAAGGGAGTTATTATAAAGATCAAAATTTTAAAAATAAAAGTTTTTAAAAGAGGCGGACTAACTTTATATTAAAATTAGACTAACTTAAATCCATTACTTTATTCAAAAAGTTCATTATTGTTTTATTCGAAAAGGTGTTTCATTCTCTTCTTTTTATTGGGCTTGATTTTTGCCTAATTTTAAATGAAAATTAGGTGGTCTCTTATATGAGCAACTTTTTTAAAAAATGTCAATCTTATAGAAAAAAGGAAAAGAAGCACAAAAACCTTTGAAAAAAGATAGAGCAAAGAAAAGAAGGTACAACTTGCCTTGTAAGAGACTATCAATTATTAAATTAGATTTAGGCAATGGCTTAAACCCAATATTAAAAAAAAAAAGACATCGTCTTCTTGAAAATAGTGTGTTTAATCTATTTTGTGACTTATTTAATCCATCAATTCGACTTGCATGGACCTGGTTCACATTAAAGATGGTGTACACCAGGTCTAGACACGTGACCTGCGGACGACAAATATTATTACTCGAAAGTCGTCAATATCACAAATCCATACACTATATATCATAAATAGATATACTATATGAGACAGAAACACACTATAACATATATAGAAAATATAACGTACGAAAACGTTGTACATTGCATAAACTATATCACACAGAAAGACACTATATCAAATGGACTATATTACACAAATATACTATATCAAAAATTCATACGGTATATCAAATAGATACACTATATCGCACAGAAACACACTAGCATATATAGAAAATATTGCATAGAGTGAATGAGTGAATGAGTAAGTGAAAGTTGTAATCATTACATAGAGTGAGTGAGTGAGTGAGTAAGTGAAAGTTGTAATAATTAAGTAGAGTGAGTGAGTGATTGATTGATTGATTGATTGATTGATTGAGTGATTGAGTGATTGAGTGATTGAGTGAAAATATTACATAGACAGAAACACAAAAAACATATACTATATCACAAATAGATACATTATATAACACAGAGTGAGTGAAAGTTGTAATTATTACAACTAACGTGAAATGGATCGGGTGCACACTATATGAGTTTTTTATTAATCCATTTCATTACCTATTTAATTCATTCAATAACCACAATGTTTAATTCATTCAGTAACTCGTTTCATCCATTTATTGACTAGTTTAAATCATTCGTTAAGTCTAATGTTTTTTTGATGGTTTGTTGTAGTTCCAAAAAGTGAAAGAAGGAAAGGAGAAGAGAAGGGACGACTAAGGTAGCGCGAAATGTCTAGGAATAGTGTTGTGTTAAAGTGAGATCAAATGAAGTTGTTAATAGACTGTGTACTTAATTACGTTGATCTCATTTAATGTTAAAATTAGATCGCCCCTTTTAATATTTTGTGAAGAAGGTGAGACACGAATTGAAGCAAAGTAAATGTACAAAAAAAATATAGTAAAAATTGTCAAAAATAAGTCAACCTTTTTAGCAAATAATAAGTTAAACTTTGGATTATCTTAAATAATCAAACCTTTTAGGGGTATTCGCTTTTAACAGGTTCAACAGGTAAACAACTTGTTATTATACATAACATATCCGCATGTCATATTTCTATTGGTTTGCAATTTCAATTTTGAATTTATTTTAATTTTAAAGAATAATTAAATTTTTAAAACAAACAAACAAAAAATAAAAGTCCGTTAGCTCCTCCCACCCAAACCCCACCCCTACTAACAGTTCCTCCCTCGCCACCCCCACTAACCCCTCCCCAACCCCTTCTGAGGCTCACTCCAAAAATGTTTGTCTATTCAGAAATAATTCAAAGCTCGACTTATTATCTAAATATTGGCTTATTTTTAACAATATCTTCAAAATAATAATGATATGGATAATCAGGGGTTTCGAACCTAGGCCCATGTGATATTAAATTGTAGCGGAGCTGTTGTAAGAAAGATTGTTAGACCAAAAAACGTTTAGTGTGAAAGAGGCACGCAGAATAAAGTTTAAACTTGTTAATATGCCCGATTGCAAAAAGAAATGAAAACTTTTTTTCTTTTTTTTTGGGAGGGACACATGCTAACATGCCACCACTAGCTCCTAAAGTCCTAACTATAATTCATATAGCTCTAACTATTATCATGCACCACAACTATTATAATCATGTTGTTGGCTGGGGAAGGGTGGAAAGGTCTACAATGGTGAAGGAATGGATAGGGGGATTGAAGAGGGCGCTATAGCCTATATGAAGGCATTGAGAAGCAATAGGCCGATAGTGCATTCTGGAGCATCATACTCATTGTGCTCCAGGTCAAAAGCACAACAAACGTTAGCATGATGCTTCGATGTACATTAGAAGCATTTTAATGTACACAAATAAAATTTTTGAAATTTACAAAATTAATTAGCGCCACTAAACTTAAAATATATTCAGTAACCTTACAATAATGTTCATTCTTGATATTGAACATGTTCAATTAGAAATACCATATGTACATCATAACATAAACTCAATTTTTTTTACAAAAAGTGTTCATAAGGACTTGACATATGTTCATTTATATAACTTTATTGTTCATTATAGTTATTCAAGATGTTCATTTATCTATATCAAATGTTCATTGTAAAATCACGTTCAATTTCAAAACAGTTTTTATTCCAATTAACTTTGGCATTTGTTCTTTTGTAGAATTTTTTTGTTCTTAAGGTTATTATATATGTTCATTTATTGATTTTAAATGTTCATTGTAAAATCAACTCAATTTCACATTTAACGTTGACATTTTTTTAATATATAAATCTAATATTCATTTATAATGAACATTTTATAACAATATATGAACATATTGAATAACCAAAATGACCATTAGTATTATGTAAAAATATATGTAAAAGTTATTTGGAACTAAATTTTTTTTAAAATTGAGTGTGATTTTACAATGAACATTTGATATCAATAAATGAATATCTTAAATAATTATAACGAACAATAAGGTTATATAAAAGAACATATGTCAACGTTAATTGGAACAAAAACTTCTTTGAAATTGAGTGTGATTTTAAAATGAACATTTAAAATCAATGAATGAGCATATTTAATAATCATAGTGAATATTAAAGTTATATAAAAGAACATATGTCAAAGTTAATTGAAACAAAAACTTTTTTTTGAAATTGAGTATGATTATACAATCAACTTTTGAATAAATAAATGAGCATATTTAATAATCATAGTGAACAATAAAGTTATATAAAAGAACATATGCCAAAGTTAATTGAAATATTTGGAGAGAATTTTTTTGGTAAAATCAATTCAGAATGTCAAATAATGGAGAAGAGAGAAGAAATTGGCCCTATAATGTTCATTGAAGATGAACTAATATTCATTTCGTATTTTATTTATTAAGATGTCTGAAATTTGTTTTTTGTACATTGAAGAAAACCTAATGTCGGGACCACGATCACCTCAAGAATTAAGCTTATTTACGACCAAATTTAACGATCGTATGGAAATCTGGTCGTAAAAATGTACAAGTAACATCTGGTTTTAAACTCGTCGTAAATACTAATGTTTTGTAGCATCCTCTTATAGTTGATGCGCATCCTGCTCCCGTGTAGGATTTAATTTGCGATGGAGTAGTAGGTGTAATGATGGAAGATGATATGACGATTCTGGGTCTACAGAATTAGCGTTGTCACAATAAAAAGATTGGAAATTATGAACGACAATAAAACTATATGGTAGTTATTTTTTAATAATTCAATCTTTTGATTTTGTTTTTCTTGCTTATGGAACTAACACTACTAGAAAAAGGACATTTAACGACGGAAAAAGTCGTCGTTAAACGCCCAATAAATGGTCGTTAAAACTTTTAACGGCGGAAAAAACCTCGTCGTCATTTGGTTGCAATAGGTCCCGTCGTTAAAGGTTTTAACGGCCATGTTCGTCGTTAATGAATAACGACAAGGCAAGTCCCGTCGTTACGTATTAACGACGAGATGAGTCCTGTTGTTACTTATTAACGACAATAATGTGACTCGTCGTTACTTATTAACGACAAGGTAACGAGGAGATAAAGTAGTCGTTAATTACTTACGACGAACTGACATATGGTCGTTATTATGTATTTTAAATGACCAAAACAATAATAATGACCATATTTTTTCGTCGTTAATTATATCCCAACAGTCACTACTTTTTTAAATTTTCTCAATAACGATGACAAGTTTTTGTCGTTAAACTTTATAATGAGAATTATTTCCCGCTCCTATACATTGACGCTTCCCTGTATTATTGTGATGATAAGGAAATTAATTCATTATCTAATGATTGGAAGAATACTTAAACAAGTCCACCATATATTATATTGGATAACAAAACCAAAAATATTGAAACTTTATTGATCTCTTAAATAAATTTTGTAAAAATTCATAAACAACTTTCACACTAGTAAAACTAGTATTTCTTACATGAGTTCTAGCACTTAAAATCTCAAAATATGTCTAAAAAAATGACAAAAAAAAATGCATTAAACGGATTCCAAACTATCTCGTTCGCTTGCTAATTCCAATATCATATGGTACCTACAATAAACAAAGCCGAAAGAACAAAAGTTAGAATCGCAATACGTATGCATTAGGGAGTCTTAGAAAATTAATCACTTATAATGCATGCCTCCATTTCCAAAATTTCGAAAAATTTCGGCAGCACTTCCCCATTTATACGACTAAACCAAAAAATTTACAATTCCATTGTTGTTATAAACCTATAATTCAGCTAAAAATTTATCCCAGCACAGATATCAAACCAACTTCAGCATATAATTAATCACGCCATAGTACGTATATATATCTCGTCTCTTCCCCCCACAATTCAAAGAAAACCGACTTTAAAGAGTCGTTACATGTCTACTATTCTATGCTTTCGTGCCAAGTTACATCCAAAGCTTAGTGTTAAATTGAACTTTAAAGAATGCATACATTTTGACTGAACATAGCTGTTTGGTGCAACTCGGAATCTGAAGTAATACGAACATTAAGTTGTCTAGCCACTAAATCTTGAAAAGCCTGCATTCGAGATTCCACTGAACCCACCCTACCTACAAGCTGCTTGTTTTCTTCTTGAATTAACTCGATACTATTTAATAGAACTTCATTTTGCTTTTTAGTAGCAGTTAGCTCAGCTTGAAGATCCCCTCTGCTAGGTTGTGGGCCTCTAATATCTTTAATTTTTAGTCCTCCTCCTAACCCCACAACTCGGTCTCGAGACTTGGGGTTAAAAACTTGTCGTACGACCTACAAATTGAGTTGCTTGTCATGTTCAATGGACACAATTAGCAGATCTAAAAGTTTAACAACAATGATATTGATACTGCTACCACTTTGATACATTGAGGAATTCTTGCTAGAAACACCAATCAACTACCAGAGTTCACTATATAGCAAACAATTACCAGAGTTCACTATTTCGACAAACCAACAATCCAACAGATGTTTACCAAAATCACACCATGTTTTGCACGCAGAACTAACGTGGACAACATCAACAGGATCATCCAAGCTAATAAGAATCTTGCTAGAAACACCAGGATCTAGGAATTCTAAAAAATCCCGATGAACATCCATTATTGTTTGACCTCACACTCGGAGCACAACATGGTTAAAGTGATGGATTCTTTTCCTCACACTATAAGTTAAATGTGTTTAAATATGAGAATTACCTCGACTTCAGAAAGTGATGGATTCTTTTCCTTCGTCTCTCGCATTTCATTCTACAACATGGAAAAGGTTGATCATTTAAAAAAAATCCAAATCTTGTATTTAGAGCTTAGTATTCTACCATTTTTTCAAGTGCACTAACTATATTTGTTAACAGTATTCATACCATATTCCTAAGAGTGATATAAGCATAAGAAATAGTATCAGATTAGTTTGTGTCCTTATTGGTGCCTGAATTAGTTACTTTGTTGTATCACTTACTAACTCACTTTACTATCTTGCCATAGCAATGTAGGCTTGAATATTAAATATGTACTATATGCTAAAAGTTTCTGTGCACATTAGAAGTAGACACAATACAGATTAGAAAGTCAAAGATTCAAAGTTAAACTCTAGTAAATACAGATTAGAAAGTCAACTTCTAACTAACTAGCCTTGAATCTATGACTTTCTAATCTGTATCTACTTTCTAAATAGTAAAAACAATTCACAGTTTCTGTGCACATTAGACACAATACAGCTTCTGTGCACAATAGAAGTAGACACAATTCACAGTTTCTGTGCACATTAGACACAATACTCCGTGGACCTTTCAATCCAGTGGAAACAAAAGGGAAAACTGACCTGTTGTGGCTGGGTGTTCCGCTGACCAGCTCTCGTCTATTGACAGTTATAGTTCCCACTCCGAATGAAGGTACACTAAGGTAAGTAGTGTGTGACAACCACCGTAATTGGCTGTTCATAAATAAGTAGTAAATAGTTAGCATATTAGACCAATTAACGTAGGAAACCTTGATCACACGATAGCATATTAAAAACTGTTAAAACAAAGAAAATTGAACTCGAAAACCTTCAAGCACATAAATTTCAAATATGATGCATCACCAAAAATTTAATGTATTACAAACTAGATCAAAACGAAAAAGATGAAAATATCCAATAACTAAGTAGAGCTAAAAACCCCGAGAAACGCGTGAACACCATCTTCATTGTCATTCGCTTCATGATCATCATCGCCGTCAGACATGTGATGGGCCTCATCTAATCTCTCCCCATGATGATACCAGAAGCTGTATCTTTTGACTACTCCAAAAACCAATAGATGTTCACGCACTTTCTCACGATCATAGGACTCTACATTCATACATTTACGACACGGGCAACGAATTGTCTTGGTTCCCAATTTTTTAAAAGCATAATCTAAAAAACTATTAACTCCCTCTTCATATGCTTTGTCATTAATGTAATCCTCAATGGCCATCCAATCCTTACTCGGTATCATTATATCCAAGTTAGAAGAAAGCAAGTTGAATAAAAGAACCGAAAAAATCTGCAAAGAAAACAAGATATCATTCCGATTCAATTATTTACGATATGACTTTCATGCATGTTCTTCTTTTACTTTTATTACTACTGATTTTGTCATCTATGCAGTCCAAGTTTCATCACAATGTACCAGCTACATTTATTCATGTCAAGTGTTAGTAACTTGTAAATATGGGCTAACTTAATTATAGGATTGGCTCACCAAAAAAAATTAACAAGAGTAATTATAACTAAAGAAAGCACTATGGGTGGAACACATAACTAAAAGCTAAACAATGCTAACACCAAGAAGCAGGCTAATAAGACATTACACAAATGCAGGTTCTGATAATATGCAAAGTCAATGATAATGATGTAGAATATGTAAGCTTATTTCTATCTCCAATAGACACAAAAACCAACAAGGAATATCAATAAAATTTGGAGTTTTATCATAGAATAAAGATAAATACAACTAAAATCGGAGGACTCTTGACTAACCGCATCCAACCAATCCATCCTATCCTACCAACTAACTATAGCCACCCAAAACAGGAACCGTAAAGCAATGCTCACTACTACAAAAGTTGGAAAAACAACTTTTTTTAACAGCGGTTCTACAAGGAATTATTGTAAATAGCTTTCATATACTTTTAAGAAAATTAAAACTTTTCAATAACAACATGTTGACCATCTGAAGTGAAGATTTCAAAGACTTATTGTCCTATTGAACGGCACGCACTACTTTATTTTTCGCAGGCTAATCACAGCAAACTAAACAGGTCAATCTAATATAGAATTGAAACTCCCTGCTTACAGAAATTACAAGTTAGCTAAGACTCTAAGACAACATGGATTGTTTTTATTTCATACTCAGCTAAGACCAAGAAAATCTAGAAGTTCATCAAGGGGCTAAGGCCTAAGGCAGAGCATAAGCTAGCAGTTTGAGTGGTACTGCGAGTTAAACAATTGTAATGAGTAGGAAGTTGATTATTGGAAAAAAAATGTTGCGGACACAAGGAGTACTCAAACCTTTAGTCAGTCAGCTGTTTGTGTATTGTGAAGTCATCAACATGTAACAGTGTACTTCATAAGTGCATATATGTAAGAAGTTCTTCTGCCAAACTAGTAGCAGATATAAACATAATTTTTGGAGTGCCCAGTGGTAAGTTTCAGTCTTTTAGACAAGTTTCGGATAGTTGCTATTTTTTTAGGGGAAAGGTGTTGTGTTGCATATGATTATTAAAAAGTCGAATTAAACTAACATGTTATCATATATTGAGTTTTTCAATTTGGCTTATTAATAAGTTTATGTGATCCAATGTCCATTGGTATCAATTTATGGATTGCTTTTTGTATAATGTAATGAGTTCAGTTATTGTTGTCCTATGTGGATCTGTATAGTAAAATATCATGCAATAGGTCTTTAGTATCTAATTTTGTTATAGAATTCATAAACACCCAACTGGTATTATCATAAACAGCCAACGAAATGCCTGTGTGCATAATTGTTCTTTAAATGGATTTTGATCTTTGCCAATATGGGCAAGTATATGGTGTTCATGAGTATAGTACTAGCTTCCTTTGTATTTTTCAGCTAGATATATAGTAAAACCTACTACTACTACACAGCTACACTACACCTCTATATCAAGACATTCTAATTTTGCAACTTTGTCACATATATGTGAATTTTGGTGAACATGAATCTCATCAATTTTTACATTTTCATGCAGCAATTTCATACTTAAAACTAACAAAAATCAGAGAAAATACAACATAAATCGAAGGGGTAATACAATGAGGGTCGAAGAATAATAATTCCCGCAAATTAGGGATGACTTATGGTGTAAACTCTGCATAAAAATCTTAATTGGATCAAAAGACACCAAAGTTTTGACAAAACATCATCCAAATATAGACCCAATAATCATAAAACAATAAAATGAAAGAGACAACCAAGAAAATCAAAATTGACCAAATGATAACAAAAAAAAAAAACCAAAACAGCAAGCAATACGATCAACAAAGCAGCAGCAACACCATCACCGGCAACGGCGCCAACAGTTAAGAAGGTGAGAACAATCAGGCGGCAATAGATCTGTCAAAGAACATCAATTTAGAGACGAATTGGGGTTGAATTATGAAGTAAAACCTGCTACCACTACACAGCTACAAAACACCTCTATATCAAGACATTCTAATTTTGCAACTTTGTCACATATATGTGAATTTTGGTGAACATGAATCTCATCAATTTTTACATTTTCATGCAGCAATTTCATACTTAAAACATACAAAAATCAGAGAAAATACAACATAAATCGAAGGGGTAATACAATGAGGGTCGAAGAATAATAATTCCCGCAAATTAGGGATGACTTATGGTGTAAACTCTGCATAAAAATCTTAATTGGATCAAAAAACACCAAAGTTTTGACAAAACACCATCCAAATATAGACCCAATAATCATAAAACAATAAAATTCAATTAAAAATGAAAGAGAAAACCAAGAAAATCAAAATTGACCAAATGATAACAAAAAAAAAAATATACCAGAACAGCAAGCGTAATCAACAAACAGCAGCAACACCACCATCCGGCAACGGCGCCAACAGTAAAGAAGGTGAGAACAATCAGGCGGCAATAGAACTGTATAGAAACGACCAATGAACGTCAAAGAACATCAATTTAGAGACGAATTGGGGTTGAATTATGATGTAAACTTTGATTTTTGAAGGATTAACATCAAATTACAAGTGCAAAAGAGAAGAACAGGGAATTACCAATATTAAAAGCCTAAATTTAAATGCGAACACCTAAACCTAAATTTCGAAATGACAGAATTTAAAAGAGAAACCTGATGAGATGACAGAGACTGAAATCAAAGTTAAACGAATGAGGTCGCCGGAATGATTATTGCCGGCGGAGGATGCCGGAGATAGGAGCGAGATTGCGTTGAGAGGAGGAAGACAGCTGGGCTCTAAGCAATTGGATGAAGAACGATATTGAAGGAGCAATGGAACAATGTAATGGGAAGGGAAAGGGCGCTGATGGGGTTCAATTCCCTCAAAACAGTTTTAGCAAAAATATCTTGATTGATACCCGCGCGTCTAATTGCCATATTAACGACCAAATTCTTTTTTAAAATATTCATTATCTTGTTTATAATCCTTATAACGACGGTATTAGTAACTATTTTAGTTTACTTTCATTAGAGCAACGACTATCAATATTTTTTGTCGTTATTAAACCTCTTTAACAATAAAAGTTTCATCTCGTCGTTAATAAGTTGTCGTAATAGGTGTAAATTCTAGTAGTGTAAATACTTTAGTTTAATTATTTAGTGCGATATGATTTTGCATTTATATGGTTAAAGTATCGAATAAGATTAGATATTTTATGTTGAAAGATGAGTTGTATCAGTAGTTTTGGACATGACAAATCTGTTATTAGAGATGAAACAAATGCTAATCTATTATAGAAATCTATTAAAGAATAACAAATTCACATTTTGGTGGAGAATAATAAGAGATTGCATGCGTTGGTAGCAAATTGGCTGTTGCCTAAGCAATTATATAATGCAACGCAGTGGCGGACCAGGAATTTAACGGTGGGGGGATAATTTAGATAACCCAATTCATAACCCAATTTAATTCACAAACTAATCAACCAAATCACACTCTAATTCACAAACATTAAACGTTCACAATTAATAAATTCACAAATTAAATAATAAAATTTGTAAACTAGAATTTTAAAAATATGAAAAACATAAAATAAAAAATAAACGGACTCACCTCTGACCTCTACAATGTACGCTTGTCAGCGCTCGAATTTCAATTCAGCCGCTCACTCAGCCAGAAAGTGGGCCCACAGAGAAAAAATAAATAAAGAAAATAGAAGAACAACAAGACTGACAAGTCTAGACATTAGGTCTCCCCACGTAGGCCCCACTGACCTTCTGTCAGTTTGTGTAATAACGGGCCCACAGTTCCAATATTTTAGTTGTCCCTTGCTGACGCACTTTTCCTCTCTTAATTTTTGTTAAAAAGTGGGGTGACAGTGGTTCCCCATGTTCCTACGTGGGTCCGCCACTGATGCAACGATTTGTTGTTGTAAATTCTAATATGGGTATAGTAGATTCCTTTATTACAACCACTTGTGTTGTTACTTGTTACATATGAATTGCAATGAGAGTTTCCATGGTGCTAACTGGCACTGTTAAAAGACTTCATTTTTTTTGCAACGAATAGTGTTGCTGCTCGAGACAGATATAATTCAACGATTATTTTTGTTATCATGACCACATTGCAAATTACACTCGTTTTCAGCATAGAAAATAATTTTTTTGGAATGTTTAGTTTATTAGAAAAATAAATTTCGTTGCAATAAGGAAACTTTTTGCTTCAACAAAAGTTGTTGCAAATAACTTGCGCTACACCTCAGTAGGCAGCAGCAATGTTGCAAGGGTCAAGGACATTGCATATTATTTGCAATAATGATATTTGTTGTTGTAATAAATATTTGACTTACGGTAAGAAGTATATTATTCCTAGTGTAATATGAAAACGAATATAGTTGCCAACTTGCCATATATTATTAGGTCAGTATATTAGTTAATCTTTAGTGCTAGCTTATACGGCTAGTGAATGTATTATATAAATAGAGTTGTACACTAATATTCCAACTGATATATGATTCAAGATATTGATGGTTATATGTGTTTTGGAGACCACATAAATTAAGTTCAGCAATGCAAGTTAACATCAAATAAGGGAAATGTAAATTAAGTATTTCATTGTATATATTTTCAAAATTAGATCTATTATCATTAAGTCTTTATTAAAGCTTAAACACATAATAACTATACTCTTTACAATCTCAAATAATTTATTAAAAATAGAGTATTAGTTTCAATTCACAAGGGAAAATTAAAGATATTAAAACAAATATTACCTTAGGGGGACCAACTGACGAAGCAACAAATGGGAGATCCATACTTAAAGGCATGTCCTGGATTGAGATGCCTTCTTGGGACTTAGAATTTTCGAGGGACAGTGCCTGGAGTTTTGTCTGCTATGAAGTGAAGAGAAGGGTCAATATACTCGAGGAGAAATGAAAAACACATACTTCTATAAGGATGTGGTTGGGAAACCAACTTGCATCCTTGATACGGTAATACCACATGTTTGAATCCTATTAGTCATGGACATTTGAGGTGGGATTTTCCTTTTCATTTTTACCCTTTCTCTCCTAAACGTCGACCCATTAAACTGTACTTTATTAAGAAATCATAAGAATTAGGAGTCTAGTATATTATACCCTTAATTTTAGAGGGAAATTATACGCATAGATCTTTGTTAGAATATATGAAAATATATCATTATATTTTCATTATTCTCATTTATTATGTAAATAATTAATGTATATCTTTTAGAGTTAATGTATATCTTTTAGCTTTAATTATTAGGTAATTATCTTTTGTAAACCTAGTATAAATACTTAGGATGTACATCAATATTCTTCAAGGGAAAATATTATCTTTCAATCTTATAAATCAAAATTAGAAAATATTGAGCATTAGATATATTGATTCATGTATGACTACTTTAAATGAACCGATGTTGGGTATAACGAATCACAAGTTTCTATACTATGAATATGCATCTGATATTAATCTTTCTAAAATTAAATAAAAGGAAGCTACTTTCACCGTCCCATAATATAAGTCTTGTTTCTTTTTACGAGTCGAACAATAAAATCTTTGCCAAATTATTATTATTATTATTATGCAAAACAAAACTTACTCATGTAAAATCTTGTTGGATTCGCTATATTATGTATTTTTGGTATAGCAACTTTTTATATTTTTTAATAATACAAAATTGAAGACATAAAAAATTAATGATGTGCTTTGAAGACTATATAAAAGAAAATATGACTTATATTATGCGACTCATAACAACAATATCAATGTGCAATAAAAAGGAAACTAGAGAGTAATATTACCCTCCAAGAATCAACTTTAGTGTCAAATAGCCAATTCATGTGGCTGAACCAGAATCCTTTGATTGGACTATGTGGGTCTTGCTCTGAGTCACAAAATTGGTGATGGTATCGATGTGTGCTCATCCAGCCAATTGGATCCCCCTGAATGTTCCATCAACAAAGCGAGCCATATAAATAGATTTAATCAAATGAATCTGTTGTTGCCAAATTATTTTGGTTATAGTAGCACTGAAATTAAATTTGACTTGTATTATTCATACTTCTCAAAAAGTTAATTTTATCCCACTTCGAAAATCCTATGCAAATCAAACAAACGTTACGATGACTTAAACCATCGGTTTTACGAAACTGTTAATAAGAAGCCAGTAAAGATGTTTACCCTCCCCTTTTTTTTTAATATGAACATTTGTTTTTGCTCGCAGACCAAGGAAAAAGTGCAAAAGTAAGATAAAAGGATAGTAAAAATAAGGAAAAATGAAAAAGGTAGAGAGAATGAAAGAATAAGTAGGAGAGAAGTGTAATAATTAGGTGGGTCAATCTTCCATTTATGGGAAAAGGTAGAAGTGTATCAATTAAAAAACACCCAAAAATGGAAAAATATACATATAATAAAAAAAGGAGTAGTACATGCTAGTAGATCTAATGTATAGTTGACTAATTCTAGCTTAGGGCGCGTTCAGTATCAGTATAGTTTTCAGTTTTTTGGTTTTTTGTATTTGAAAGTGATGTGATATATGTCTTATAATAAATAAAAAATTAATCAAACTTATTGAAAACATGATGATTTTGAAAACAGACAACTAAAAAGGAAAGCCACTTTTTGTGGTTTCCTGTTTTTTGTTTTCCAAAAAACTGAAAATAAAAAACGATAACGAACGGTCCCTTATTTTCCGATTTTAGGTTGAAATTTGGAAAAAATTTAATAATTATGATTATCATTATCTTTCTATAGAGCGAACTAAAAGCTGTAATATGGATGAATTTTAATCTAGAATTAATCAATTTATCTATCTATCTATCAATCAATCATCAATCAACGATCATCAATCATCAATATCAAGTCTAGTAAATTAAATAAATTCAAGCCTGAATTCACTCAATTGCTCATTTAATCATTTTATTCAATTTAATTGTTCATTCATTTAACTCAATTGTTCATTCCTATTGTTCACGAGGACTTTTCTGTTATTCATTGTTCACTATTTCTTACCTTTTATTCATTGTTAACTAATTCTTTTTTATTGTTCAATATTTTTATCATTTGTTCAATTATTTACTCTATTTTTCACCAACCTATATTGTTCTTTCATTTTGTTCAATTGTTTATTTTTTTATTCAATTGTAAACTCATGTTATTTAATTGTTCATTAAATCATATCATATTATTCAATTCTTCATCAAATTCATTCAATTCTTCATTTGATTATTTTATTTAATTAAATTGTTCAAATCCTATTGTTCATAGGACTTTCCAGTTGTTTATTGTCACTAGTTCTTACATGTTATTCATTGTTAACTAGTTCTTTTTTCTACTGTTCAATATTTTTCATAAATTGTTCAATTGTTAACTATGTTGTTCATCTACCTATATTTTTCAGTCATTTTATTCAATTGCTCATTCTTTATAACAATTGTTCATTAGTTTTATTCAGTTGCTCACTAGTACTTTTCTGTGGTTCATTAGTGCCTTCTCGTTGTTCATTGTTCACTAGTACCAATTCAATTGTTAGTTCATTCATTGACCACTAGTACTTTATTCAATCACCGATTGTTCACTAGTACTTTTATGTGGTTCACTAGTGCTTTCTAGTTGTTCATTGCTCACTATTACTTTATTCAATTGTTCATTCATTAATCACTAGTATTTTATTCAAGCACGTACTAGTACTTTCCTGTTGTTCATTGTTCATTAGTTCTTTCCAGTTGTTCATCATTCACTAGTTCTTCTCTATTGTTCAATTATCTTAATCATTTATTTATTTCTATTCTTCATTCATTTTAATCAATTGTACAGTTTGATATAATATTCACTCTTTATCATCTAATGTTCATTGGCCACTTGATGAATCTCCAGAAATGATAAACCAAATGCACCACCTGCTGCAACCAAACCCCACACACCAACCAAGGCCGCTACTAAAAGCCCCATCTATAGAGATGCAAACCATAAAACCTGTTGTAAAGAGGAAATCCCTTACTCAAAAGGTTAAAAACCCTTCTGTGAATTCACGTACCGTTAGATGTGGAGATGGAGGAAGTGCGGCTAATAGACTTGACTTGGTCCAGCGAGAAAATAAGAGTGATCAAGGCAAATCACATAATATTAGGGAGACGTTAAGACTTCTTGGCGGCCAATTTATTAAGTACCACATCATATCACCTAGACGAGCCGATTATCCTTTCACTTGGAAAAAGAATGTTCATCATTATAAGGTCTATGAACGCTTGGACAGACTTATTGCCTCACACTCGTGGTCTAATGAGTTTCCGACGTCTTATGTGACTAATGACGTCTTCTCATGCTCGGACCATGCACCTATAATCCTAAAGTGAAACACTTAGACTAGCTCGTCTTACTAGGAACAGGTTTAGATTGCAAAATGCATGGATCAATAAACCACAGGTCAATCAGATTATTAAGAAACATTGATGTTCTTATACTCCAGGATCTTGATTCTATTCCATTTGTCAAAACATTTGTCGAATTAAAGTTGATCTCATAGCTCGGCATAAGGCTAATTTTGATCATGTGCAAAAGAAATTGGAATCTAATAGTCAAAAGATTCTAAATATAGAGAACAAAATCATAGCAAGGCATAGCAATGCAAATATTGTACAGTAGTAAGGCAACGTGAAAACTTGTTGTGTCTTTCAACCAGAAATACTGGAGCAAATATGCTCGTAAGAATTGGCTGACAAAAGGAGATTTAAATTTTTTCATGCAAAAGTCACTTCCACACATACAGAAACAACACATCTTTAGAATACGAAATGCCCTGGATCAAATAGGCCGACGATCGTGATAAATTACAACATATCTTTACAAATAAAGTCTGAACACGTTTAACCTCTGACCACCAACAACAATGTAACCTCATTATTCCTTGGTTGGCTCCTTGTATTACACAAGAAGATAATGCCACTATCATTGCCCCCATAACGAATGAAAAAATTCATCGTGCCCTTTTTCATATAGACCCGACTAAAGGTCCAGGATCAGATGGCTTTGCCTCTAATTTTTGTCAAAGTTGTTGGAACCTTGTTTAAAAATACATTTGCCTCACAATTCGAAATTTCTTCAATCATGGTCATTTTCTAAGGAGTGTCAACCATAAACTCCTCCACGATAATTTCAACCAATAAGTTTGTGCTCAACTCTTTATAAGATAATCGCGAAAATCATATTCAACAGATTACTACCTATTCTTAACAATATCATTAATCCATTTCATAGTGCTTTTATACAAGACCGATAAATCCAAGAAACTATTTTAATCGCTCAAGAAATACTTGATACATTCCAGAAATCCCAAAATAAAACTGGTCAGTTGGCATTAAAGTTAGATATGGAAAAAGCATATGACCGAATCGAATGTGACTCCCTCTTCAAAACATTGTCCCTCCTAGGCTTCCATGAGAAATCATGAATATATTGGATCAAATTATGTGTAATGTCGGTCTCGTACTCAACAATAGTGAATAATTCTATTTCTGATATATTTACTCCATCCCGTGAACTGAGACAAGGAGACCCCCTATCCCCGTATCTTTCTATTCTCTGTATGGAAGTATTGGCTTAGCAATTAGCTTTTGCATCCCCTGATAAGAAATCAGGAATTGGATTTAAATTATGTCCCAGAACTTACAAAAACCCTGGTCTCATCTTTGCTATAATTGTCTCATCTTCTGTAAAGCTACATCATCAGCAAGTAACAACCTGAAGAACGTTTTAGATATATAATTTCTGTTACGCTTCAGGACAACTCCTTAATTTCCATAAATCATCTATTTAATTTTCGAAAAAGACTCCCTCATATACAAAATCTCTTGTTGCGGGCTATTTCACCATGCAACCCAAGCATTCGCTTAGACGATATTTAGGGCAAAAATTTTATTCGCACTAAAGTACCATTGTAGACTTGAATTCCCTAATTACTAGAACATACAAGCACCTAAACTCTTGGACCATTTCCTTCAAAGAAGGGCGTGCAATCCTTATCCAAAGTAACTTAGAAGCTGTTCCGGTTTTACAATGGCCACCGCCAAATTACCAAGTTCTACAATCAATAAACTATAATCCATTAACCGAAACTTCTTTTAGAAGAAAGGTCATGACAATGAAGATGGTATTCCACTCTTAGCCTAGGATGAAATTTGCAAGCCCAAGATTTTGGGCGGTTTGGATCTCCGAAAGACAAAACATATGAACCCGGACATGCTATAGCCAAATTAGCTTGCAAATTTTGTCTCAACCCTCTAATAAATGGGTAGAAATGATGTGAAAGAAATACCTAAAGACTATTAAATCTTTCTTTGACTACCAACCCAAGACAAATGATTCCCTAACATGAAAAGCAATCTTGCAAATGCGAGACTAATTCGGCGAGGGATCCGATGGAAAGTAGGATCTGGCTCGGATAACTTCTTATGGCTAGATAACTGGTGTGATCAAACCAGTTTAATTGCAATACTTAACTTAGAAGCTCCTAAAATTCCTAATTTAGACCTTATGGTAAGAAGTTCATTCTTCCCGTTATGACATGGAACTCAGCTTTTTTGAAGAATATCCTTCCCCTTCAAATCTGCTCTGAAATTGAAGGAACACCACTCGCGTCAGCTGAACCATAGAAAGACGTGCCACCTGACTCGGATGTAACCCGACCTTCTTTCAATCTCCAAAATGGTTATACTTTTGGAGTTGGAATATAGACATTCATCTAAAAATAAAAGTCTTTATTTGGCAACTCCTTCATAATGGATTATCCACACGGGATAATCTTGAATGCTGAAAGCTTCAAGTTCCTTTTAAATGCCTCCTCTATCAGACATCGCAAGAAACCATAAACCAATTATTTATATCTTGTCCCCAGACTCGTATTCTCTGGCATCATGCCATGATTAAAGATTTCATGGGAACAACAATCCCAGATGCCCCTCTCCGTGATGTTTTTACTCTAATTAAAGACCTTAACAAACACACTCTAGTTAAATTCTTTTTGCTACTATGGAGCTTTTGGAAGGAAAGAAATTCAGTTATATTCGACAATGCACTTACCATATTAATCGAATTCTTAAAAGAGTGAAATACTCAATGTTTGCATGGAATTTGCCCATCGACACTAACTCATCCTTCTACAACCCAATCCCTTACAGGTTAACTAATCAAATTCATGTAGGCAGAAGACCTCTGGAACCCAATATTGTTAAACTCAAATTTGATGGCTCCTCAAATCAAGCATCTGCAGCTGCTGGCATTGTCCTTCGTACCTCTACTGAAAAAATTCTCAAAGTTGTGGCTTATAATCTTAGGGGCATCTTTCCCTCTGATTGCCGAAGCTAATGCCCTTCTTAATGGGCTGATTCAAGCTAAAAGTATGAAATTCAAAGATTTTATTATAGAATGAGACAACCTCATTGTGACCAATGTTCTACAAGGAAAGTTCGAGACTCCCTGCTATATTCATACGCTTATAGATGATATTCGTCACCTTCTCACATGTTTCTGTTCAACGTCAGTGCATCACATTTTCAGAGAAGCGAATTCGGTCCCTGACTACTTTCCAAGTAAAAACATCACATTACGACAAAAATTCAGATGTTCGATGTCTTTGAAGATCCTATGTTGTATTGTTCTTTTTCATTAGATAGAGTGTGGTTCACCGTTATGAGAAGGGTCCTCTAAGAGTTATCTTGTACCTCTTCAAAAAAAATTATAGAGTACTATAATTTATGCCATTAAACTTGTTTCGACAGAACCGTTTAATTTGAGATCCACTCGTACTATTTATTTTCCTTTGAATAAAATCTCACATTATAACTTTGGGTTATAATGCTAATTAAAAAATTTAAAATAAAAAATCCTTTTGTCAAATATTAATAGAGCTCTATTTATAAGGCTATTCAGGTAAAATAAGTTCTGATAACTGATAAGGGTCAACAAGATAAGGAGAAATAAATTTCACATATAGTCGGATATGTTCAAATAAATATCAATAAGTTCAAATTAGTGGATTAAAAAAAGGGGTCAACTAGGTCGGATTCGGGTACGATTTGGATTTTGCGTCCTTTTGGGTTAGGTTGATTTAGTTTCCTATTGAGTTAGGTTAGAAGTGTTTTGGGTCACTTCAATATATTGGGCATAAAAATAATTAACATCAAAAATGAAATTTATGAATTATAAGCTAAATTAAATAGGATATGCCAATAAAATAAAATAAATGTAAAATTACAAGCAGGTACAATTCGAGCTTGAGTCAGATGTTGGGCTCAAGGTAGTTTTTCAGGTCTAATTTTCATCCAGGAAGTGGTATAGTTCGAGTTATTTTAAGTGGGTTCTATTCAAGTTGGGTCAGGTTAAGTTTGATCGACCTAATATGATTAAACAGGTCAGTCTGGGTCAACCTTAAATTTGACCCATTTAAGTTTCAAATCATATGTGTATTTAGCAAGTGGTTATGCAAATTACTAGATTGGGAAATGAACTAGAAAGTGGCAGAATGGTTATTAGGGTTTGCATAGACTTAAAATACTACCTCCGTCCCAGAAAGCTTTATGCACTTTTCTTTTTCATCCGTCCCATAAAAGCTGTATACACTCCTATTTTTTGACATGGCTCACTAATACTTTATTCTTTTGACTTTACAACCATACCCCACTACTCTCTCACATTCAAATACAATAATACCCCACTAACTCCTATTACATCTATCTTTTTAATAAAATACAATTGATAACCAAACAACAACTTATCATCTAAAGCTACGTGCATGATCAAGTGTATAAAGCTTCATGGGACGGAGGGAGTAGCTTGTGTGCTTAAGGCTTTATGTTCAGCCCAAAGTCATGGCCTTTAAAACTTTTAAAACAAAAAAATGTAATTCCCACTAGAAGAATTTTGAGAGTAGGATTTTCCTCTCTCAAAGTGCTTGGCCAATAGGACCCGAGCTCCAAGCGGCCTTCTTCTTACCAAAAAAAAAAGTTGATAATCTCAACCCTGCCTGCTACAAATGGGTTGGGTTCGAATTGGGTTGGCGGGTTGAGTCAACTTTTGCGAGCTGTAGTAAGAACTAAGAACCTATTATCTAATAATTAAAGTGGAATACTAAATTGACACTAGTGACATTGCGCCACATAGGCATATTGTTTTATTTGGCAGTTGGCACCATTCGGCGCTACCTAATCAACTAATTAACTAATCACGTTGCACCACCTAAAATTAAAAATATAGTATTCCGGGCACTAAGTAACCTGCTTTCGTTCTTCTCTGTCTTTGTTGGCGCAGCCTCGCCCGACACCATGACCATTGTCCTCTCTCTATAAGAAACGTGGTGGTTTCGAGGGTGGGGGAAGGGAGGGGTGGTGTTTTGGGGGGTCGAGGAGGAGTGGGGGTGGTTTCTATAGTAATCAGAATTATTAAAACTTATTTTATTATTTAGTAAGATTTAATATTATTTTCATTTAAATATATATTTCGATAAATTTTTTTATCTAGTAAATATATTTCTTCAAAATAATTTAATTTAGACTCTAATTATTTAATAAATGAGTTTATTAAAACGATTTGATTGAAATGCCTTCAACCTAAATATTGTACCTATTGTTAATGACATTTCTATCTTGTTCTATGGGTATTTTTATTCAAAATTCATCCATCAACTACACCAAAGTTAAAACCCAATCAATTAAATATCAATTTTAATCAATGAATCCATAACCCATAAAAATCATTTAGCCAGAATAAAGGGAAAGAAATCAAAATAAAAATTTGAAACTGGAAATCAAACATTCATCCAATCATCACATTCATCTCCTCCCATTTCTCACTTCAACTTTTACTCAAATTCTCCATCAATCAATTTTGACCCTATTTCTTTATTCAGTTTTAACTCCCCAACCTTCTTCCTCCTTCATGATCGCAATTTTTATTCAATTTTTAGAGAATCTCTCCAACTCCCACCAAACTCCAGGCTTTCATTGAAAATTTTCAACTTCGAACTCATACATCGATACGGGCGGAACTGGGGGGGTGCACGTGCCCCCCCATTTTTTTAAAAAAAATCTGATGTTTTGGGCAAAAATATAAAATTAAATAGTGTACTAATATTAAATTCTCCTATTTGAGTCATGAAAAGATGATAGCATAGTTGGTGAGGTTGCATTAAAGTTAAAAGTGGTGTAGGAAGGTCATGAGTTCAAGTCTTATTTTGTTTCTTTTAATAATATTCTCTATTCTTTAAATTTATTTGACTAGTTTCTACTACTTTCTTTCTTTTTATTGTTCTCTTCTTTCTCTTTCTCATTCTTTTTTTCTTTGACTTTTTTGTTATTAACGTTTGTATTTAGTATTTTCGCATATAATATAATACTTTCTTATTTTAACATTACTCATAATATATTCTTATATTTCATTATATATAGATTAAAAACGATGGAAAAAGCGAGATTGTTTTTGTAAATTGTTCTCTTCTTTCTCTTTCTCATTCTTTTTTTTTGTGACTTTTTTGTTATTAAATTTTGTATTTAGTATTTTCGCATATAATATAATACTTTCTTATTTTAACATTATTTATAATATATTCTTATAGTTCATTATATATATATTAAAAACAATGGAAAAAGCGAGATTCGTGAATAGCGTCAAACGATAAATATAACAATCTTGGTGAAATGGAGTTTAATACATATACATCCATTTTTTGGATATATCTCAAGCATGTACCAGTTTAATTGTGCACCCCCGAATTTGAAATCCTGGTTCCGCCATTCGCTATAAATAGTCATCTCTTAAGCCCAAATCACGCACACCTTCTTCTTCTTTCCTTTCTCTGTTTCTGCCTTCCTGGTTCCTCAAACCCACTGAAACCACCAAAAAGAACACCATCCTAAACCACAAACACCAAAGCCCACGCTACCACGCCACTCTTCGCAGACCCACAACGACCTCAACACCACCGCAAACCCAATATAGTTCGCACCCCCTGCTGTGTTTCTGTCCTCTTGGCACAACCATCGTAGACAATCGCCAATACACCTCCTTTCTCCCAACGCACACAACCACACACCGCCAACACAACCACCTCACCCTAGCAGCCACCGCAGCATTGCAGCCAGCACTCCTGCCCTCTGCCACATCGCCCAGCCTCCCTCTTCTTCTCCTCTTCTTTTGCTGCTCGGGCCCCTGCTTGGTAGCTAATTTTAGACTATGAGTTCGTAGACGGGAATTATTAGGAGATTTGATTTGCTAGTAGTTTAAAAAGTACCGTTTTTTCCTAATTTGTAAGTTTTTTTTTTAAAAAATAAACACATATAAAGAAAAAAAGTGCGGGATGAAAAATAGTAATATTTATTTTTAAGGAGAAAGGTGTTAAACTAATGGGAAAAACTTTGTTTACCCACCGGGTACACTACCCCAGGGGCGGAACTAGGGGGGTGCACGTGCCCCCCATTTTTTTTAAAAAAAATCGGATATTTTGGGCAAAAAAATAAAATTAAATAGTGTACTAATATTAAATTCTCCTATTTGAGTCATGAAAAGATGATAGCATAGTTGGTGAGGTTGCATTAAAGTTAAAAGTGGTGTAGGGAGGTCATGAGTTCAAGTCTTATTATCATCAATTTTGTTTCTTTTAATAATATTCTCTCTTCTTTAAATTTCTTTGACTAGTGTCTACTACTTTCTTTCTTTTTATTGTTCTCTTCTTTCTCTTTCTCATTCTTTTTTTCTTTGACTTTTTTGTTATAACGTTTGTATTTAGTATTTTCCCTATAATATAATACTTTCTTATTTTAACATTATTCATAATATATTCTTATAGTTCATTATATATAGATTAAAAATGATGGAAAAAGAGCGATTGTTCTAGTAAATTGTTCTCTTCTTTCCCTTTCTCATTCTTTTTTTTGTGACTTTTTTGTTATTAAATTTTGTATTTAGTATTTTCGCATATAATATAATACCTTCTTATTTTAACATTATTTATAATATATTCTGATAGTTCATTACATATATATTAAAAACAATGGAAAAAGCGAGATTCGTGAATAGCGTCAAACGATAAATATAACAATCTTTGTTAAATGGAGTTTAATACATATACATCCATTTTTTGGATATATCTCAAGCATGTACCAGTTTAATTGTGCACCCCGAATTTGAAATCCTGGTTCCGCCATTCTCTATAAATAGTCATCTCTTAAGCCCAAATCACGCACACCTTCTTCTTCTTTCCTTTCTCTGTTTCTGCCTTCCAGGTTCCTCGAACCCACTGAAACCACCAAAAAGAACACCATCCTAAACCACAAACACCAAAGCCCACGCTACCACGCCACTCTTCGCAGACCCACAACGACCTCAACACCACCGCAAACCCAATATAGTTCGCACCCCCTGCTGTGTTTCTGTCCTCTTGGCACAACCATCGTAGACAATCGCCAATACACCTCCTTTCTCCCAACGCACACAGCCACACACCGCCAACACAACCACCTCACCCTAGCAGCCACCGCAGCATTGCAGCCAGCACTCCTGCCCTCTGCCACATCGCCCAGCCTCCCTCTTCTTCTCCTCTTCTTTTGCTGCTCGGGCCCCTGCTTGGTAGCTAATTTTAGACTATGAGTTCGTAGACGGGAATTATTAGGAGATTTGATTTGCTAGTAGTTTAAAAAGTACCGTTTTTTCCTAATTTGTAAGTGTTTTTTTTTAAAAATAAACACATATAAAGAAAAAAAGTGCGGGATGAAAAATAGTAATATTTATTTTTAAGGAGAAAGGTGTTAAACTAATGGGAAAAACTTTGTTTACCCACCGGGTACACTACCCCAGGGGCGGAACTAGGGGGGTGCATGGGGGTGCACGTGCCCCCCATTTTTTTTAAAAAAAATCGGATGTTTTGGGCAAAAAAATAAAATTAAATAGTGTACTAATATTAAATTCTCCTATTTGAGTCATGAAAAGATGATAGCATAGTTGGTGAGGTTGCATTAAAGTTAAAAGTGGTGTAGGGAGGTCATGAGTTCAAGTCTTATTATCATCAATTTTGTTTCTTTTAATAATATTCTCTCTTCTTTAAATTTCTTTGACTAGTGTCTACTACTTTCTTTCTTTTTATTGTTCTCTTCTTTCTCTTTCTCATTCTTTTTTTCTTTGACTTTTTTGTTATTAACGTTTGTATTTAGTATTTTCCCTATAATATAATACTTTCTTATTTTAACATTATTCATAATATATTCTTATAGTTCATTATATATAGATTAAAAACGATGGAAAAAGAGAGATTGTTCTAGTAAATTGTTCTCTTCTTTCCCTTTCTCATTCTTTTTTTTGTGACTTTTTTGTTATTAAATTTTGTATTTAGTATTTTCGCATATAATATAATACCTTCTTATTTTAACATTATTTATAATATATTCTGATAGTTCATTATATATATATTAAAAACAATGGAAAAAGCGAGATTCGTGAATAGCGTCAAACGATAAATATAACAATCTTTCTTAAATGGAGTTTAATACATATACATCCATTTTTTGGATATATCTCAAGCATGTACCAGTTTAATTGTGCACCCCCGAATTTGAAATCCTGGTTCCGCCACTGTTTACTACCCACCTTCAATTGTTAGTGTAAAAAGTAGTAATAATGGTGGAGCCCTCACCTTACTTAATAATATTTTTTATTATCTCTGTTAGTAGTGGGTGGATTACTCAGTGGATAGATGTAGCCAAGCCCTAAACTAATTAGTATTAGACTATCTAAAAAAATGCTTTCTGAAAAATATGTGTATGGGGGATTCGACTCCACACTGGAATGCGTGGTTGACAAAGTATGAGGCATTGCTGCCACTGAATCAAGCCCCACTCTCATGAAATATTGCACAAAATTTATTTTTAACTATTAATATGAATTGGGCCTTAGCCGGGCCTGCCGATGTTCATCTAAAAATAGATCTCATTAAGTTTAAATGATAAATACGTGATTACAGGAACCATAATATGACTATAGACAATAAACTAATACGGAATACAAAATAACTCATATAATGCTGGAAATGATGATAATTAACATTAATCACGATAGTTACCATCATCATGTTATTAATGTTAGTAACGTTGTTATTATTATTAATGGTATCGTTATTATCACTATTATTTCTATTATTATTATTAATTTATTATCATATTTATCGTTATCATTATTATTATTATGATTATCATTATTGTATTGAAGCTTTAAAAATGAAAATCAAAACTGAACTAATTATAAGAAGTTGTGACAAGTGCAATGAAAATGGGGTCCTAGATTAGTCATGAATGAGTTGAGATCTGGTTGTTGAATTAAAGATATGAGAAATTGTTTAAGATAAGTCAATATTTATATCATATTTTAATAGTGTTAAGTTCACTTTTGTGTAATTTTAGAATAAGTCAAATTTGTAGTAGTATTTACTTTCAATGAATTCAAGTTACTAGTTACTTGAACAACAAATAATTTTTTTTGCATTTTTCTTTGACTTTAAACCATCCATTTACACTGTAATCACCACCACCACCAGTCGACCCCAACCACCACTCAAAATCTGACCTAACTACCAAAAACCACAACATCCACCTCACTCCACCTCCCAACACCACCACCCTACCCCAATCACACCCTAATCCACCCAAACCACCCACCCTGAAACACCACTGCCACCACCTAAATCCATCTCCTTATATCACCATTCGAGCCGCAACCACCACACATACTCCAACAGTACTCCGATCCACCACGAAATCACTACCACCCTACCCCAACCACCCTCTAAACCACTTATAACCCTTCTAACACCACCCAGACCACTGGAACCCAACCTTGATCCCAATCAAACAACCCCACTAAAAACCACTTAGAACCCTTAATTAGAGTACCTCCTCACCGAATCCCACATAAGTACGGAAGTATCAAACACCAATATTAGAACCAGTATTCCAATTCATGTATCCACAGAGCATCGCCATTAATACCCTTTTTGTCTATGGCCTCCCTGGTAATGTCATGTCTTGTGAAGTTCACAACCTCTTTCGTTGTCGTTCTAGGTTCAACTCTTGCCAGCTCAAGTTCACTGGGTGGCAATCAAGTGGGTTATTCTTCCTTTACATTTCTCTAGTTGTTGCAACTTTCTATAAATTAACAAGAATAATCCCAACTATTACCGTTCCGCTCAAAATAATCTCAATTATGAGTTATTCTATAATAATACAAACTATTAGGGGTACTTTTCTAAAATAATCCAAACTTTATTTTTCCAACATTTTGCAACAACTATAAATTAGTAGAATTAAGAGTTTGGAATATTTTGAGAAAATGCGCCCTCATAGTTCAGATTATTCTAGAATAACCCATAATTAGGATTATTTTGAGCATAACGATCATAGTTGGGATTATTCTAGTCAATTTTTCCTTTTTTAATTCTTGCTAATTAATAATATTGATGTTTGATTGTTAAGGATTTCACCCCATGAAATGTCACAAGGAGAGTCCCACATTCCTCAACTTGGAGAGAGTTGTTCACCTAATAGGCCAAGGGGATACTCCCCTTATTGTCATATGTTTCAAGGTGGCACCTCATTTGGTCTTGTGAAGTGGATTCCATCTCCTTCTTATGGATGGGGCCCATACCCATACTTAAAATGGTGTTGGAGCTAGACCTACAGCTAGGATACTGGTCCAGTAATATATACAATGGGCTAGTTTAAAAAAGGGATCTCACATATGAGGGAGAATGTTAAGGATTTCACCCCATGAAACATCACATGTGAGAGTCCCACATTGCTCAACTTGGAGAGAGATGTTCACCTAATAAGGCTAAGTGGTTACTATCTTATTACTATATGGTTTTAAGAAGGAACATCATTTGCTCTTGTGAAGTGGACTCCCTCTCCTCCTTATGAGTGCGACCCAAACCCATATTTTTCATGGTTCTTCGTGTTAGAACGTTTGAATTGTACGCCGTGTTTGGGGTGACTTTATTTTCTGCATTTAAAGAGTTGCGTGTTGGCATTTATGGTGGTTGTATGTTGAGGTGTGAATGGGATGTTGAATGGTGGTCGTAGGAAAATATGGGTAAGAGAGAGTGAAGGAGGTGAGTTTTGGTGGTGAAGGTGGTGGCACAGAGGAGGATAGAGTATTTGGGTAAGAGAGGGGGAGGTAGAAAAGAGTAGAAGAAAGTGAAATAGAGAATATGCATAAAATTTAAAAAAATTGCAAAATCAAAACCAATAAACATGTAACACGTATATCATTGGAACTCATTGAAATAGATTACGACTATAAACTTGACTTTAGGTAATTATCCAAAGGTAAACTTAATTTTAGAAGACAACGTAGAGGATAACTTATTTAAAACGATTTTTCCTTGAAAATATTCACACTTGGTTAAATGAGATGGCATATATATGTATATCTACGGTGAGTTTCATAAAAACTACTTCCTCCGTTTTTTATATTTGCACAAATTGCACCATTGGATTGATTCACAATATTTATGGAGAGGAGAGAGATAGAAAGAAATAAAGAAGTGGACCCATGTGATAGGCGAGAGGTAGAGAGAATTAATTGGCGAAAAAAATGGTGCACAATAATGATGCAAGTATAAAAAAAAACGGAGGAAGCTAATCATTCAAAGTGAAATAACGGAGGGAAATGATGAACATGTTGCCCAATATAGGAGGTTCTACGACCACTTACAGGTTCCTGAATTATGCTGACTAATATTCCTTTTATCTTGATGTGATGCAAATAGAACGGGTGTGCACACTGAGAACTCTATTATCATAGCCATGATTGATATGAAATGAGTAGGTGGTGATAGGGGAAATGACCCTAATGAATGCATGCGTACCCCATTAAGCTTCTATGTACCCCCTTTACTTGATTTTCACGGTGAAAACAGTTTTCACTTAATACTCTTATATATATATATAGGAAACCCTTTGGATTAAATGAATAGATGAGCAATATATTAAACAAAGCAATGGTACGACTTCTCTAATCTCTCGCTAGTTTAGCTAGTTGGGCTTTATAGCATGCCCCCTTGCAAGGTGGAAAAATGAACTTAAGAGTAAGGGTCTATTCTATTCGTCTAAAAACAATTGAACTAAACATAACTATAAATAATAATAAATAATAATTAAAAATAACTACTAATAGTAAATAATAATAATAATAATGATATGTAGTAATACTCCATCTGTTTGTTTTTAATTGTTACAGTTCACTTTTGGGGAGAAGCAATAAAATGAATGAAATCAAGGCAATCATTGCATTGGGAATACATAAAGTAAGAGAGAGAGAGTTGAAAAAGCAAAAAAGTAAAGAGTGGAGTGGGGTGGTTGGGTGTTTTAGGTGATATTAAATGGACTAGTGGGGCTCATTTGTATGGGAAAGTGAAGTGTAAGGATGTGATAGTTTACCATATATGTAAAGAGTGTAAGTGTAACAATTAAAATAAAACGTTCAAAAAAGGAAACTGTAATAAATAAAAACAAACGGATAGAGTAATTATTAATTAATAATAATTAATGAATAATAATAATAGTATTTTAGTTTTTATTAAATGATAATTATAAATTAATAAATATTAGTGATAACAATAAATTTTTTATAATATTAATGATAATAATAATAATTATTATTATTAATAAGTAATTATTATTAATAATAAGTAATTATTATAACTAGTATTAATATATTAATACTTGATGATGATTTGATACTAACAACAATGTCTTATCTTACTAGTATTATAATAATAAGAATTAGTTATATAATCGTCTATCCGTTTTTTGTAATTGTACAGTTTATATTTTCACGCTTGCTAATACAATTGTTTGAACGTTAATATCTCTAGTTGTTGTATTTATAAAAATAAAAAAAAAATTATTCCGAAAGTGCATATCGAGCACATGGATGTATTTTTCCTTACCCATATATCACAAATGATAGTCAAAGTGAAATTTATGAATAGTGCCAAATGTCAAAGTGTAACAATTAAAAATAAACAAAGGTAGTAATAATTAGCAATAATAATAACTTGGTCGGACCGCATAAAATTGCAACTCAAACCGTTTTGGCACAGTTGATCGGCTTATGGGCTCAAAAAACCTGTGCTGGTTTGTGCTTTCCACCAAACCACGGTTTGCTGTTTTGAGTCAGTATATTATATTTATAAACCAAACTCACCACAAAATGTCAAAGTATCTTTAGTATTCAGCGTAACGATAATTTTGCACCTTAAATAGTAATATTATTAGTAACTTTATAAAAAGTTGAATATCTTTTAACTTTTTGTAATTTATTTGCATGATTTAATAGTGAATATCTAGTCGGTAAAGTAAAACAACTGCAAATTAGAATACATGTATTGAAATAAAATATGAGTGGACCGCAAACTGCACTAAACCAAACCATACTCTGGCCTAAGAATAATAAAAATAATAATGAGTAAAGAACATAACAATGATAGTAGTAGTAGTAGTAATAATAATAAAAATATAATAATAATGATAATAATAGTGTCTTTGATGAGGCTTATCGTTCTTTCGATGGGGCTCTTCGGTCTTCTTTGGATCGTCTTATTACTGCTTCGGGCCTGGTTTTGGCGATTGGAAGTGTCGTCTTGCTACACTACCTTTTGCCTTTGGAGGACTTGATGTTTATTGCGCGAGTGATGTTCGGCATTATGCTTATCTCGCGTCTCGTTTGCAGTCTGCTGAGTTATAGAATAAGCTTTTACGTCCTGCAAGTATTGTTGGTTGTGGACGTGCCTTTGAGGATGCGTTGAGTCTATTTAATAGAATGTAGATTCTGACATTTTAAGTAACCTTCGTGTTGTCACTGCCCTTAAACTTATGAAGAAATTGGCAGATATATACTTCACAAAGGTTACTGCATCTGCAAAATCTACTTTTTCTTTATCTTCTCGGCAGTTAGCTTTGTGGAAGTCACAGCTGGGGGATCACACCTCTGATTGGATTCGGGCAGTTCCTATTTCGGGGTTGGGTCAGACGATGAACCCTAAGACATATCGTAGTGTGTTGTGTTACTGGTTGGGTGTTCCTTTATTCTCTACTTCGATGCCGTGCTCTGCTTGCTCTAGGGTTTTTGTTGGGATGTTTTCGGTGATCATGCGGTGTCCTGTGCTGGTATTGTGGGTATTAAACCTCGGCATAATATCGTTCGGGATACTCTTGTTGATATTTGCTATATCGGTCTGAGATTTCGGCAAGAAAGGAGGTTGACATTAGATTGTCTAGGGGGAACGTCAGGGCCCTCAGGCCAGCAGATGTGATTCTTTATTCTTGGGATCGTAGTCATGATGTGTGTATCGACTTGACAGGGTCTTCTCCCTTAACCCATTCTGGATTGTCTGACTTTGTTCCTAAACGTGTTTTTGCTGATGCGGCTCATCGGAAGCGGGTCAAGTATGAAACTCGTTGTCGAGCAGTTGGGTATGACTTCCTTCCCTTTTCCTTTTCTTCTCTTGGGGAATTGGATAAGGAGGCTGTTGCGTTGCTGAAACGGGTTCAGCACTTCTCGAAGACACATGACATAGGGGCACGTGCTGCTGCCCATATTTTCAGTAGGATAGGGTTTGGTATAGATAGAGGAGTGAGTGCTCAGATTGTATCTCGTTTGCCCACTAATTTCTTGTAGGTTTTATGATGTCCTTTCTATAATAATAGTATATATAATGATAATAATACTAATAATAATTTATGGGATATGGTTTTCTCCTTCTCTTCTTTAGGGGGATTGGAGAAGGATGTTGTTGCCTTACTGAAGCGGATACAAAAAATTTCCATGGCTCAAGACATTGGGGCATGTGCTGCTGTTCACATCTTTACTCGGGTTAGTTTATCTATAGCTAACGGAATGGAGGTTCAGATAGTATCTCGACTTCCCACTAATTTTTTGTAAATATTTTGGGTTGTTTGATATAAAATAATAACCATTATAACAAATAATAATAATAATAATAATAATAATAATAATAATTTGTAAAAAGAAATTAGAACAACGAAATGGTTAAATGATAAATGGAGCTGAATTGAAGTGAAGTGCATGGAGCTGAACCAAACTGAATTGATTGGAGCTGAACCAAACTGAATTGATTGGAGCTGAAACTGTACTGAACTGAACATAAGATGAAGAGAACATAACCTAAAATGGTGAATACTAGGCCCATTACAGATATGTATACAAAACAAAGAAGGCATATCCATGATTATGTCCACAGTCCAGTGTCAATTCTCAACTCATGTTCTCTGGACTAACAGCTTGTTTGGATAGCTAAAATAGAAGGGGATGGGGGAGATAAGAAAAATCTATTGTTTGGATACCAAGTGGGGGTGAGGGATTTGGAGGGGAGGGAAATGAAATGACCAGCTTGTGAGATATTTCTCCGTTCAACATTGGAGAGATTTGAAAGGAAAACTCATTTTTATTCTCTCCCCTCCCTTTCTCTTCCTTCCCTTTCTTTTCCTTCCCCTTCTTTTTATCCAAACACAATGTAAATGTGTAAGGAACACAATCTGGGCACCACATAAAATACACAGTGAAGACATACAAGAGCTAGTTATACAATGAAACAAAATGTAAATCACATCAAATGGTTTCTTTGATGGCAAATGAAGAAGAAGAGTCTTTCCAATTTTTTCAAGTTGTTGAATATTCTAACATTTATTTTTTTATTTTATTATATTACAAATATATTTTTAGTTAACTTGCCCAAATGACATGGTGCAACAGCACCCAACTATCCACCCGTCTATTATTTTTTTCAAAAAGCGTTATTTTAAGGTTATAGAGTTCGATCACTTTTATATTATTGTGTTAGTTATTTAAATAGTTAAATACTAAGATGTACCTCAGGTAATACTAGAGTCAAACTAGCTATTACTTTATTAGTATCATCATATCAACTGAAAATATGTTGATAGAAAAGAACATGTTCTAAATGGAGGAATAATAACTAGAAATAAACAAACCTGGAGGGCTAGAACCCCGCAATAAGCAAAGAAGTATTCAAGCCATTTAGGTAGTTTGAAACTCCTATGAGTTAAATTCCGGTGATATGAAAGACAAATGCCGATATGTCCAGTTACCACAAGTAGAACTCCAGCCATCCATATTGCACCCCAATTGAAGGCAAATGGAGAATCATTTATTATTATTTGTTAGTTATAATCTATTATTTTTTAGCTATTACTTTCTAAATATTTACTTTTTAAATATTATCGTTATTATTTTCATCATTACCTTGAGTTCATATCAATTGTTTTCAATCCAAAAAATATTGGCTTAAGTTAAAATATTTGGTGAATCGTCCTCGCTTAAGCGCGAGGACCCCTATCCCCATGCATCCTCCCATGCTACCACAAGGATTTGAATCCGAGATCGAAAAACCTTGGGAGCAGTGGCAGATCTTGAAACCATTCGTTTTGTGGGGCAAATCTTTTACAACATGTGATCTAGATACTTGAATTAGTATATAAAATGGTGTTTTTAGGAAATTGTCGATATATTTATACCAAAAAATTTATAGTGGTATCTCGATTTTGTTGTCGTTATCTTTTGGGTTGTTCTGCCTAAAAGAGGTTTCAAAATTTGAAAGAATTCGTCAACAAGTTTGAAAAGAAAATGTATTAATACATTGAATCGATCTGAAACGAACGGACAACCAAAAATCTTTGATTTTCTTTAATTTTAGGGCCAATTTTTTTAATATGTGATCAAACTTATATATATAGAACTTAGAGAAAAGGTTAAAGAGCACAAAATGATATTTATTGTTAATTCAATGAGAAACATAATAGAGTTATTATATAGTAAAATAATTAAGCAAAAAAGTTGTCGTTGTCTCCATCCTTACAACAAATTTGATTTTATATTATGGTATTCTTATCATATTTGTTTTAAACAAATATGGGTTTTGAAAAAAATAACTAATTTTAAACTTTTAACTATATAGGCCTTCCGTTCTTAGGTGTGTGTTCGATTTTACTTTTTAGAATAAAAACTTGCCAATTTTGCTCACTGCTCAGTAATATATAATGAAAAAAAATATTATGTGAGATAATCTTAGCTTCATCATAACATGTGTACAAAACTATCCCCCAATACGTAAAACATATTATGCAGAAATTCTGTTTCTTAAGGATCATGATAAACCAAACAGATAAGACAAATAGATATGATACATGGATGAGTATGATTTTAATTAGAAGCATTCACGTTCAAGAGAGTAACACCAAACAGTTAGGCTTTTCAAAAAAAAATTGTCAGGCTCGTACTATTTATTTTTGACCTTTTAAACCTAGAATATGAGTGTAATATTTGGATATGCGTATTGGAACAATCGTACGATTCTATGATTCGATTCTACGATACAATTCTGAGAGGTCCTTCTGATCTAAAATAGAATCTCGATTCCGACAACCGTGGATATAGTATGAATCTGGCTGAGAGAAAAGTAAGAAGAGAAAGAGAATAAGATCAACTTCTTGTAGAATAGAGAATTCACAGGGGAATGGAGGAAAATGAAGATAAAAGGGGGAAATATCATAACGCAATACATGGAAAGTACTTGTGGTCATTGCTCTGTTAAACTAGCGACATTTAGAAAAACGAAGTTTATGAAACGTTTTTTCCACCGGATTCTTTTGTAAAGGAACACAAATTGTGGAAAGCATACAAGAATGAAGTTATTAAGCATAAAGTTAAAACCCTACAAATTAATAATGTCGAGAGACTTATTAATTGATATTGTTGGGGCTAGGGGCTTGGTCACTAGGGCTAGCCAATTGATTAGTGGATCCAAGGACCACGTAGCTAGCTATAAACTGCATCGCTATTTCTGCATGTGCATTGCATGAAAACATACAAATGTATTAAATGACAAATTGCCATATTCTAAAGTGACTTTCAACAATTGGGTAGCTTGGCTAGTTCAATCTTGATAATATACCTTAAAATCCCTGTGGAATTGGACGGTGGAAAGAAAGAGAGATGGATAGGATAGAAGGGAAAATTAAAGGTTCTATCAAGGAAGGTGAGGGGTTTGCGTAATAGGCCCCATCTAAATATTAGCCCGCACCTCTTAAGTTTTTTTTTTGGAATGATTTGATTATTTCTAACTCTGAAATTAAGTGTTTGTTCTCTTCGTCTCATTCTAATTGAACTGAACTGAATTGAATTGAAGTTACTAGAGCAAAACTAAGCCGAACTGAACTTATTGGAGCTGAACTGAACTGAACTGAACTAAAGTGAATTCAATTGTAATCAATATATAAATAATAAGTAAATAATAATAATTATGAATATTACATAGTAAGTAATTATAATTCTAAGTAATAATAATTAATAATTAATAATTTAGAATAATATTAAATGAATAATGATTATATTATTTTTGATGTTATTCAATGATAGTTATGAATAAATAAATAATAGTAATAATGATAAATTAATGTTAAAAATAATAATAATTGATAATAATAATAATAAATGATAATGAGTAATTACTATTATTAGTATTAATATATTAATACTTGATGATGATGGTATAATAACAGTAATGTCTAAGAAGTAAATTAATATTACCATTATAATAATAATTAGCAATTATAATGATAATTAGCTTAAAACTTGAGGATTGGTGTGTGCTTCTAACCAAATAGCTTAAAACTTGAGGGTCGGTGTGTGCTTCTAAAACTTGAGGATTGTCTATAATATTTATAAACCAAACCCCACCACAAACCGCCAAAGTATCTTCAGATGTTGTACCTTATTTGTATGATGCAACAGAGAATATGTAGTCGGTAAAATAAAACAACAATTGCAAATTAGAATACTCGTATTGGCATGAAATTTGGTTAAACCGTGACACCAATCTAAACCGTACTCATCCATAAAAATAATAGTAATAATAATGAGTAAAGATTATGATAATAATAATAATAATAATAATAATAATAATAATAATAATAATAATAATAACAATAATGTAGTAAGTAAAATCAATTAGACCAACAACAATAATAATAATAAATAAAATGGTTAAAAATAATGAATGTAGCTGAACTGAACTTATTAGAGCTGAACTGAATGAATTTTTTTGAGCTGGATTGAACTGAACTGAACTTATTAGAGCCGCACTGAACTAAACTGAAATTAAGCTGAAGAGAATACAAGCCCTAAGAGGAGCTTAGATCTTGTAAATTGATAATAGAATAAGGTTTTGTTCTTTTGGATTGAATGAAGCTAAACTGAACTGAACTAAACTAAACTAAATTAAAATTAATAAAGCTAAACTGAACTGGACTAAACTGAAATGAACTTCAATTAACTTATATTTTACGAAATGAGTAATGCTAATACTAATATTTATAATATAACTTAATATATATAATCATAATGATAATAGTAATATAACGTAATATTACTATAAATACTAATACTTCCTCCGTTTTTTTTAAATGTGGCACTTTCTATTTTAGGAAGTGTCAAATTAAATTTTTCACAATCTGTTTTGGTCAACAAACTCTCTCTCCAGTCTCCACTAACATAGGTTCCCTTATTTTTTTTCTCTCTTATCTCTTTTCCTTCCAAAAATCGCCTAGTAGTCCATGAATCTAAAAGTGGTACATTAAATAAAAAGGAAGGAAGTATGATAATTTTAGATATTGTAATAACCTTAATATAAATAGATAAGATGACGCTCAAAAAGCTTCCATATTTGAAACAAGAAAAATATTAGCTAAGATAATTTGAAAAGACATGAAACCGATTGATGCACAACAAGCTGACCGCGAAGATGTTAATGACGGTCGTGAATATGCTAATCAATATCAACAGTGACATTATTATCAGAGGGTCAGGGGTAGGCAAATAAGCATGTCCATAACCATGAATTGGCATACTATGGCAATTTCTGGCAATAATGTCACTGTAGAACTTGATCATTTCCCTGACCGTCGTTTGACCTTCCCCGTTGACCACCATAAATTTTATTTTTATGGTGATTATTTTTGTTTCAATGAGAGCCATGACTAGGATACCAATACAACACAAAAATATTCATAGACAATATTATATCTCATAATCTTCCTTTTATATAAAGATATATTTTCATATATTCTAACACAAACAAAACAAAAACTAATGTGGACCATTAGTTTCTTTTTCACTATCTCACGAGCTAATTGCAACCCGTTCTCTAGGGCTCGTAGTTCCATGCGAAGAGCAGAGCACATCCCTATTTTGATCGAAAAAGCTACAAGAAACTTGCCAACGTGATCCCGTAGAATACTTGTAATGCCTCGCACACGGGGTCCTAAATTATCATCACTAACCATAGATAATATCAATGAGAACCGGAAGCGTTTCCTCAATGCGATGTGCGTTATGGCCCACTATTAATACAAATAATGACCTTATATAAATGCTCCTAATAGCCTTAGTCAATGCTTCGTGAACTCCATCTTAATGACTTCCTTTCCGTTGGTCAACACTCATCCCTCTTTCTTAATCTAAAATTCATTGAAGAAAAATAGAGAAACAAGAAAAGACAGAAAAACATTCCAAAAAGAGTGGAAAACTCATAACTTTACCCCAACCCGTTAAAACACTTTTAGTTCGAAAACATTTTTCATACACATGCACTTATCACGTTACTCTAGTAATTATTCGAAAATACTTACTGAAAACATTACTTTAACTTTGAACAGTCTGCTGGGAAGGACCATTCACATGAGCCCAAATCATTGGCAAGTATAGGCTTTGGACAAAACATTACTTTCATCATCATTTGTTAAGCATTCGACCATCTTGGTCCATTCATAGATCATAAACATTCCCACCACCTATTACTTGATCATTTACCAATTTAATTTATAACTCCAAGCCATCAAGACAATTTTGTTTCCACTTTTCATTACAGTATCTTAATTTGTAAACTTTATAGAACTTATATTTCTAAACAACATCCAACATCCATATAATCATAAGTAAATAATATACATAAAATCATATAGATACATAATCATGACGTTCATATCGTACATGTACTCATGTTACTAAGCACTTTCATAATTCGTAAGAACATACATAAACTCTTATAACTCGGAAGCTAAGTCGTATAAGCATATGATATGATCTACCTCATAAACACATTAGGTGTTCCTCAAAGCATAAGCGAGTCGGGAATACAATGATTAACATGAAAGAACATACATTTATTAATCCGCATAGGTTATCAATACATATTAAAACTTAACACTTTCATAAGAATACACTTATCATCTTAAAAAACATCACGTGTTTCCGTCATTGACATTCTTAATAGCTTGAAACCCATTCTTTGGCATTGGTATCTTGGCGAGTACAACATAACATAAGCCACAGAGAATATAAGTGTTCCAACAAAAAGGTTGCGTGCCACGGGAGAATTATTATCCCCCAACAAAAGGTGGCATAATAACATAATACAAATGCCACGGGAGAATTATTATTCCCCAACAGAAGGTGACAGAGCCGCCAAAATAGTACGTGCACGACCAACAGAACAGACTACTACCAAGAACCATCTTTCACTTTCATTTATCATGTTTTGTATCTATTAGTGTTTTCATGAATCATAACAGAGTCGTTATATGAACTGTACTTTTTATATAATCATACATTTCCAGAAAAACGAACACTTTTGGCATGTCATCATTCACTTAAAACAAACTTGCATATCGTAAGCGTTTCGTAGAATTTGACAACATCTTTTGATTTTATTTCCCGTGTTTCATTTCTTACTTATGTGTTCTTAGACACACTACAAGAAAATGGACTTTGTGCAACGAATGCTTTAAGTTTGTGCAACGAAATTTAGATATGTAGCACAATCTGTAGAGTTTTGGCAACAAATGAAATTTTATTGCACAAAGTCACGTATTGGGCGTCGAATTGAAATGTAGTTGTCGATTTAAATAAATTCACCCACTGTGAACTACCAATATGACTATACATAAGCAGCAACACGACTGCTTATATTACCAAAGAAATATAGTAAATAGCACATACCCAAATTGCAAGTAAAATGGATGTACTAAGTAATAACCATTGTCTTTACAGAAGAAAAGCAAAACCAGCACGGAAGCTGATGGCTCCAGGACGGAATCTATTTCAGGTATCGATTCCACCACAGAGGTTAATCAATGGTGGAATTGGGACCTGGAATCGAAACCTGGAACTGGTTCAGCTTTGGAGCAACCGGCTTCCATAACCGGTTCTACAAAACGATGATTAAAAAATAAGATTGCCTTCGCCGGCGGATTAGACGACGATGGGCTTAAGTTCCTCCTTTTCTTTTCTCCCATGGAGGTTGGTGATGGGCGGCAGTGATGAGAACTGAGATGTACGGCGACGGCTGTGGACGACAGCTGGTGTTTGTGTGAGAAATGATAGGGAAAGGGAAAAAGGGAGGAGCAAAGGTTTGATTTTTGTGAAGGGCAAATTGGTAGTTTACGTTGTTGATTCGTTGTGGGTGTTTTTTGTATTTTTGTAGGCGTGGTTTAGCTCTTCAAAAATAGTATTATAATAGGTGGACCATATCCCAATAAGGAAATGAGAAATGTAATTGCGAGAAATAAAATGAAAAAATAGGAAATCCTTTGGGGAACGGAGGGAAAAAGTTATAATATTACTATAATGAATAATATCATTATTGTTAGTACATTTCTAATGATAATTTTAGATATTGTAATAACCTTAATATTAATACTTCCGCCGTTTCTTTTTGTTTGTCCTACTTTTCATTTTTGTCAGTTTTTTTTGTTTGTCCTGCCTTTTCATCATTCCCTATATGGGAAAATTATATTACCCATCTACCCCTACGTTATCACTTTCTGATCTCATATGTACCTTATAATTTTCTTTCACCTACTTTAATCTCCACATTTACCGCTGCCTCCGTCCCAGAAATCTCTATACACTTGATTGAGCATACTTAGTTTTAGATGATAAGTTATTGTTTGGTTATAAGATAGATGTGAGAGGAGTTAGAAGTGTATAGAGTTTTCTGGGACGAAGGGAAAAGGAAAGTGTATAGAGCTTTCTTGGACGGAGGGATTATAAAATAAGTGGACTTTTTAATTGCTGTCTCCACCCACATGCATATGACATCATCTTCCTTGTCATTTTCAGTTACAATCAACGGGTCAAACAAAAATAAACGGAGGGACTAGATAAGATGACGATCGAAAAGTTTCTATGTTTAAAAGAAGAAAACTATTAGTTAAGATAATTTGGAAAGAGATGAAAACGATTGATGCACAACAAACTGACCATGAAGATGCTAATGATGGTCGTGAAGATGTAAATGATGATCATGTAGAAGATATTGAAGAGGTAGAAGATCATATGGAAGAAAATTATTAGGAAGTTATAATTAGAAAATTATATTTATTTAGAAGAATGTAATGTACTTGAATTGATATTAATGCAACTATTATGTAATTTGAGCCAAATAGAAAATAAATTTAATTTTAAACCAATATTAATTAATTAATTAATTAATAATAATTTAGACTACAGTAATAATAATTATGATAATGTCTAATAAGCTACTCCCTCCGTTCCCTTTTGTTGTTCCCATTTGGAATCTTACACTATTTGAAAGTAGAGAGAATCTTCTAAGTGGTTTCCAATATATAAGAAAAAACATAGTCATGTGGGATCTTGTTTTATTCGTCTCGACGAGTACATCAAGAATATCAAACTTTTATAATTTTTATTAACATGTTGTTAGAGATATACACGATATAAAATGTGCATTGGCAAACGTGAAAAGGCAAATGGGAACAACAAAAGGGAACAGAGGGAGTAGATAATAGAATTATTTGTGAATTACTCCATCCGGCCCTTAATAAATTTCACATTTCTCTCTAAATGTTTGTCCCATATAAACTTCCCTTTTCTCCAAGTGGTAGATCCCCTATAATAAACTAAATTACTTTTACCCATGGGACCACACTTTATGTCACTAGAAACAAAAACTATACTCTTTAAAATCAACAACAATGATAATTTTTTATAAAAAAAATCACGACCCACCACCAACTACTTTCTTAAATTGTGTGCATTAAATGGGAAGTTTATTGTCGGACGGAGGAATTTTATTGTGTTTTTTCGAAAAATAGACACCGCAGTACGCCCTTCATGGGCATGACTTTTGTGAATCATTACGAAACGAGTACCAACAAGCCAGGTTTCCGCGCACGTACTTCAAAACGACATTTTCAGACTAAAAATAACGATTTTTGGAGAGCAGACATCGTTGTACGCCTTTTATGGGCAAGAATTTTGAGAATCCCTACGAAACAGGCACCAACCAGCCCGCTTTTGGGCACGTATATGTAGACGATGTTTTCGTGCTGAAAATGATATTTTTTCGGAAAACGCAAACCGTCATATACCCTATAAGGGAAGAACTTTTGAGAATCCCTACCGACCAACAAGTCAGGTTTTCGGGTACGTACTTCTAGACAACTTTTTTGTATGGAAAATGACTTTTTTCGGAAAAGGGACACCAGAATTTGGAGAATCCTACGAAACGAGTAAAAACAATCCTGGTCTTTGGGCACGTATTTCGAGATGACTTTTTCCTACAAAAAAGACATTTCGGAAATCGGATGCAATCCCCCGTAATTTTATGAATTTAATAAATATATTTAAAGTATATTTCTAAATAATTTTCGTATTTAATTAATTAAATTATTTAATGATTGACTATTTTGAGAGCCAAAACGATTATTTAACGTTTTGAGTATCAAACGTTTATTTGGACTTTAAGAATTATTAAATGATTACTTAGGTTTTGGGTTGAGTTTAATTAGTTTTAATTATGGGTTGAGGAGCCCAATTCTTTTCCAAGTTGATCATCAACGTAATGGCCCAATTAAACCCTAAACCTACTAGTACTAGGTTTTAGGCAAACTTATAAATACCCCATTAAACCCCAAAAACCCTCACCTTTACACTCCTATTTTCTCTCTCTTTTTCCTCTTTCTAAACTGTTGTCTCTCCCCCCCTTTTTTCTCTCGATTTACGTGCGACGGCGAGCCACCACCCTCACTCTCTTTTTTCTCTTCCACTCTAGCGAACCACCGCCACCCATCACTCCCTCTCTTCGCTGATTGCTGCCGCCAGCAATAACACTCACTCTCTCTTCTTCTTCTCGGCTCGCGTGAGCTGCCAGCCACTGACAGCAGTCGCGCGTGGTAGCACACGCCACCTTCACCCAGCCACATGTGTCAGCCGCTGCGTCCTCCTCTTTCTTTGTTTTCGATTTTTCATCTTATTGTTCTAGTTATTTTTCATCCCTTTTTCCTTTATATCATTTATTAACTAGTTTTATTAATTAAAGCTTTAATTTTGATGTTTAATATATAAAGGTAATAACTTTATTGTTTGAGTTAATAAATATCTGATTTTTATAATTTATACTTTTAAGTTATAATTTCAGATTTAATAAATTATGTTTAAAGTGAAATTTAAACATTAAAGTATCGATTTTTTTAGGTTTTTCAAGAACACTCTTGTACTATTATATTAAAGGATGTTAAAGGTTGAAACTCTAGTGTTCAGAAAGGATTTTAAAACGAGTTTAAGAGCGTTTTGAAATAATTAATTATAAATGTTGTGAATTAATTAGAGTATTAATTGGTGAATGTTTTGATATTTGGTAGGCGGAGAATTTACCTTGAGTGATTCTAGAGTTCCTAAAGTGGTTTCTCATTTTGTCTACAAAAGGTACGTACATGTCCTTATGTGTTAGACTTGTATCATGTCCTAAGGTTAGGATTTTGTATAGTGTCATGTATAAGGAACCTTTTTATGGTTCTTACGTGTCTTTGAAATATGGAATTACGTGTTGTCAAGCATGCTAAATGCCTATGTTTATCTACTACGTGATTGAATGAATGTTTTGATTCAAGCATGTTTGGGAAGGGATTTTTTATTCATTAATTCATATGAGGGATTAATAAATATATGTAATTATTGGATCATGGATTAGTATATTGTTTCTCTTATGATTATTTTATTATTTTGCAAACATCGAGGACTTTGTGGGTAACTTGAATTGGTATCATTATGATTTTTTTATTACTTTGAAAAGACCTAGGGCTTTGTAGGGTAAGTTGTATATTTGTCTTCGGACATTTCAATTGTTGATTTTAGTCAATAAATAAATTGAGGATTAATTCATGGTCAAGTGGATTTGTTTGATCACGATGTATAATCCTAAGATAAAAACTGAAAATTGTTGTATCCTTGTTATTTGATGGTTGTCTTTTTTAGAGTCCAACATCGAACAAAATATTAATACTTAAAGTGAAAGTGAATAGCAATAGCTTTAAACTTGTGCACGTTAGAAGTTTTGGACTAATATGAGTTGGAGTACATGGTGGTAGCCCATGACTTTCCTTGGGGCTGAATCGATCACCGTACCCTATTTCTTTTTACATTAGTACCTCAATATCGTTGGTCATGAGGATTACGGATCACACCCATAATTCTTCTTCTAAATTGAAGACAAGCTTTGGTTGGACAACTCGATCCATTGTCTATTCAATTTATTAAATGAATTATCTTGTAGTCTTGTGAAGTCAATTCTAATTTTAAGAGTCGTTGTTTTATGATGTTGTTGTTGATCATGTTTTAATGCTAATAGTATCATGCTAGGTTTATGAGGTTTGTTTTGTTATGTATGTACTCAACTTTGCTGGTTATGTGCTTTTTGTGTGTCGATTATGTTGTATCTATTGATCCTGTTATGACCCTTTAATTTATTGACGAGCAGTCCCTCAATTGCGTATTTGCCTATATGTTTTAAGAGCCGATGCATCCATACTCATTGAGGATTTGGGATATGATGATAAGAGATTACTTTCTCTTTTCCATTGCTTCTTTTATTTATGTTATGGTTTTAAGTTACTTTATGGATGATTTATTTTAAGTTGGTTTTAAACTATGGTTGGAGTTTGAATAATGTTTTAACATTTATTGTGGTTTAGTTATTTACTAGAGTATTTATTTAATGTTTTCTGCTACAAAATTATGAGTAATCCGATACGTTTCACACAGACGATAATACTTTGATAATTCTTTGAGTTTAGTTGAGTAAAATGTATTTTTATAAAAGAGATAATTGTCGGGGTGTTACATCGGATACCACCGTACGCCCCTCACGAACAAGAATTTGAGAATCCCTACAGTACGAGTACCAACAATTCGGATTTTCGGGCATGTACTTCGACACGACTTTTTCGAACTGAAAATGACGTTATTTGGAAAACGGACGCCGCCGTACGCCCTTTATGGGCAAGGAGTTTGAAACTCCCTACAAAGGAGCACCACCAATTCGATAATTCAGGCACAATATTTCAAGACGCCTTTTTCGATTGAAAACGACGTTTTTTCAGAATACGAGCACTGCCAAACACGAATTTCGAGTATCTTTACGAATTTGAGAATCCCTGCGAAATCGCGCCCATAATAGGCGTAGAGTGGTGTCCATTTTCGAAAAAAATGTCATTTCAGTTCGAAAAAAGTCGACTCGATGTATGTGCCTGAAAACCTGGCTTGTTGGTACTCGTTTTGTAGGGATCTTCGAAGTTCATGCCCATAAAGGGAAGTGTCCGTTTTTTGATAAAACATTGCCTTCAGTATTAAAAACACGATAAAATGTTTTCTGGAAATTTGTGGTCATCATAATGTGATATATCAAAATTACATATATAAAAAAAATGAATAAAAAAGAATATTAAATTGTTAATTATGATTTGACTAGTGAAACTATAAATTAGTAGGGTAATTAGTGAAAATAGCTGCAACTTACTAAGACATTAGTGTTTTTAGGTAGTAATTGGGAAAAAAATATCAGACTATAACTAGGAAAACGACCTAACTAATAGCCTGTAATTCAAAAAAAAAATCTAGATAATATGAGGGGTCAAAGTGAAGTGGGGATTTTTGTAACTAAGATTTTTTTATATATATGGGGAAATATATGAATGATTAGTGTCTTAGGGTTTGTTCTTTTTAACTTATTTTTACTTATCTGTATTTATCTGAATTAATCTGAACTTGATTTTTCTTATTATACTCTATATGACCTTATTGGACCTTATTTTCCCTTATTATATGAAACCTTATTCGACTTCATTTGACCCTATTCGACTATTCGACCTTATCTGAACTTTATTTTTATAAGGATTGAAACTAAGTTGAAAAGAACGGACCCTAAATAACTAACAAGTTAGCTTCCCTAAAAGAAAAAGGGGAAACAAAAAAAGAATAATGTGGTGAAAGCCCTAAATTCTACTTCCACCATCCAAGAAAGCGCTATACACTTGATCGAGCACGTAGTTTTAGATAATAAGTTGTTGTTTGGTTATCATTTGTACTTTAAAAAAAGGTATAGGTGAGACGAGTTAGTGGGTATTGTTTTATTTAAATGTGAGAGAGTAGTAAATCATGGTTGAAAAGTCAAAAAAATAAAGTGGTAGTGGGTCAAATCCAAAAATAAAAGTGTATAGAGCTTTCTGAGACGGATGAAAAAGGAAAGTGTAGACAGTTTTCTGGGACAGATGGAGTACTGATAATTTGAATGGCAATATCTTTATAATATGCTCATCTTGTAGACTCACAGTTGGGGATTAGATGAGGATGTGCAAGGAGCCCAACAGCACAGGGCCCAAAAATTATACTTTCTCCGTTTCTCAATACTTACAACATTAGCATAGTAACCACTATTCATTCATTAATCTTATATCATATTTTTTTTGAAGTGTATAATAAAAAATATAGCCATGTGGGGTCTTATTTGATTCGTCTTAATGCATACTATATAGTTCCTCCCTTTCACTTTAGATGTTACACTTTTTTTTCACGCTTATCAAGGAAATGAATTAAGGGCGTAAACGAGCAAATTAATCAATGAAATTTTTACACAAGTAATATAGAATCTCATTCTTGCTTGTATTAAAATTTCATCTAAAAATTACTCGTTACACCCTTAAATTGACTCCTTGATACATGTGAAAAAAAGTGTAACATCTAAAGTGAAACGGAGGAAGTAAGATTAACTTTTTATAATGTTTACTTATCAACTAGATATATTAAGGTTTAAAATATTGTATTGGATAGTGTGCAAACAAGAAACGTTGCGAGTATTGCGAAACGGAAGAAGTATTACATTTCAAAATTTTACTTAACACTTGAGGAAATTACTTTTGTTTTCCACCTAAAAAATCTCAACGTATAACCTTTCGTCTTTATTTCCTAAAATTAGAGTCCCAAATTTTATTTTAGAACCGAGGCCCAAAATATTCAAGACAGGCCTTGACTCAGTCACCACGCATAGGGCTAAGCAGAACTTGCGCTAGACCGCACCAAACCGCAGACCAAACCGTTTTGGCGCGGTTTGGGTTGGTTTATGGGATCAAAAAAATGGGTTGGTTTGTGTTTTTTACCAAACCGCGGTTTGCGGTTTGGGGTTGGGTTATTATATTTCTAAACCAAACCGTACCACAAACCGCCTAAGTGCCTTTATATTTGACTAACCAATAATTTTGTACTTTTAGTAGTAATATTTATAGCAACTTTGTAAATTTTTAGTGTTTTCTGGCTTCTTTTGTACGCTATTTTTATGTTTTTAACAACCAATGTGTAGTTGGTAAAATAAAGCAACAATTACAAATTAGAAAAAAAATTATTGAGATAAAATATGGAAAATCCGCAAATCGCACCGCACCAAACCGTTTTATGTGGTGCGGTTTGGGTTGGGTTGGCCTAAAGTGCGGTTTGGGTTGGTCAAACCGTTTTTGTTTGTGTTGGTTTAGGTTATGTACCAAACCGCACCAACCAAACCCATGCTCAGCCCTAACCACGCGGATTCGTCACTACCATATCCCTGTGACTACCTTAAAATCCCTGCGGCTTAAAAATTATTAAGGGTAGCTTGTTCTACTAGGATGTCGTTTTTAAGGTACACATTACGGGGAAGATCTTATGCCACGCCTAACTGGTGCACCCTAGCTCTCCAAATTAGATTTATTTGTGGCAAATTTTAATCTTCCCTCCGTCCCATAATATAGTGCTTGTATTCCATTTTGGGTGTCCCAAAATGTTGTTCTTGTTTCCATTTTTAAAAGGTACTAAATTCCTCACATACCTTCATCAAATACTTGAAAAATGGTCCCCCCCAAAGTATTTTATTCTAAAATATCCCTTTTCTATGTACTTGTCATTATTATATTTGTCTTTTCTCCCTACTTTACCACTTTAAATTTGTTGTTTTGTTGTCACAAGTACTTCAATAATTGGTGTTTTATCTAACCTTAATTTTTGTGAAAAATGAGAAACAAGCACTATATTATGGGACGGAGGGAGTACAAGATATGTCGTTTTTACACCCTTAATTAAGGGTAGTTTGTTCTACTATAATGTCGTTTAAGGTATATTAGGAAGATATTATGTCACGCCTAAGTGGCGCACCCTAGTCCCTAGCTCTCCAAAATAGAAACCCTGTAGAGTTGTAAGATTCAATAAGACAAGCCAACCAAATGTTAAAAGCGAGGTTTAGAAACTTTTCATTTAATACATTTGTATGTTATCGTCCAACGCCCGTGAAAACAATGCAGTTTTCAGTTAACTAACGTGGGTCCTTGGATCCACTATCAATTAGCTCAGCTCCACTAACCAAGCCCCTCGCCCCAACTTTTAACAGGACAACGTTGTATATAGTTTTTTTTTTCTTCTTTTGGTACAATTGAGGGCCACGTCCCAAAAACAAAACAAGACAAAAATTAATGTGGAATTAAAAATGGTCACGCCACTTCTCTTATGTCATTAGCTAACATAATACCGAAATTAACTGGAATTCATGATAAATGATGAGAGGCATATCTTGATCTAATCCTTGGTTACGTTAGCCAATTCGCGGCCCGATTGGCTTCTTGATAGCAATGAATAAACTTCACTTCCCACCCCGATAAAACACAAAGTTGCTTGTATCTATGAATGACGTGGTTGGAGTCTCCAAAATAATCACATTGTTCTTAGAGGATTTGAACACAGGCCAAATTAACAAGTTGAACAATTAGTTTCTTTATCCCTATCTCACAAGCTAATTGCAGCCCTTTCTCTAGGGCTCATAGTTCCGCACCAAGAGCAGAGCACATCCCTATTTTCATCAAAAAAGCTGCTAGAAACTTACCAAGGTGATTCCATAGAATACCACCTCTCCCGCCGTGGTAGGAACTCCCCGGGATGCATGTTGAAAGCCACCGAATCTGGCGATGGAGCTACCCATCTCACATTTCTTACCTAGCTAGAGAATTGAAAGCATCGGACAACGCTTTACACCTAAAAGCTTGCTGCATTTCCTGAATTATTTAGGTTATAAGAATAGCACATAGATCAATAGGAAACTCCTTACCACCTCCAGATACTCGCCGTTGAATTTAGCAACGAAATATAATAACTGTCGCTGATTTTAGCAATGTATTATGATTTTTTTCCGCTAACAGAGTGTTTGGATACAAAATGGGAAGGAAAAGAAGGGGAGAGCAGGGAAGGGGAGAGAAGAGAAAGGGAGGGGAGGAAAGAATGATTGGTTTTCCTTGCAAATCTCTATAATGTTGGAGGGAGCAATTTGTTATAAATTGATCCTTCCATTTCCCTCCCTCCAAATCCCTCACCCCCTCTATCCAAACAATGGATTTTTGTCATTTTCCTTCCCCTCCCCTCCCTTTCTCTCCTATTTTAGCTATCCAAGCATGGAGTAAAGTTAGTAGCATATTAAAATTTCCGTCGCTAAAATCAGATCGGATTGTCTTCCCTCGTTGGATTTACGTCATATTTTAATAATCTCTCCCCTATTTTAGCAAGGGAATTTTATTGAGTCACTTAAATATTAGTTCCATTGCAAAACAAAGTTATTTAGATATATTTTAAATTTCTATATTATTATATTGAGGCAAATATTTGAAATAACTTACATTGAGTACTAGCTTTAAATATGATTATGCATTGATTCAAGATCATATAATACTTGAATTCAAATTACATAGTTATGTATACAAAAGAGGCTAAATTCAACATGAGCTAGTAATACTAACCAAAAGAAGCTAGTGTATGTTGAGATTACCAAATTACTATTTTAAGGCTGTATTGAGATTATATGCATGAGTAGTCTAAGAAACTCAAGTCTAGTGTATGTTGTATACATGTACAAAAAAGACTCATCTCATGTCCTAAAGTAAATACTTAGTAACCTAAGATATATGTGAGGATTAGTGTGAAGTCAAAGATGGAGATGAGAGAGCGAGAGCGATAACGAGAGAGCGAGAGAGTGTGCAGGGACGACGCCGAGCAAGACGCCGGAGGCCCCCGAAGGATCCAGCAAGATAGTGGCAGCCGCACCTACCTCTTTGTGGTGAACAATGTCAACAACCCCAACCCAACCCAAAACCCAACACATACCGATCAAACCCAATCACTTCCACCTCCGAATCCGATACCCCCACCTCCTTCTTTCAACCCAGAATCAGAGATCTTCATCTCCAACCCGCCACAAACGTTCATTGATTTCTCTAGTGAGTGGGGAAACTCAATTATCTTCAAATCGTGGGGAAATCATTCTCTGCAGATTTCCTCTTGCCACGTATTCGGAAGCTATGGCAAATCCATCAGCAAACCTCTATCATCACTTTAGGAAGAGGCTTCTTTCTGATTAAGGCTTCAACATCGGACTTGAAATTCAAGCTCCTTCAAATGGACCCTGGTTCTTCAATGGCTTCTAAATTGCTACTCTACCTTGGACACCATGGTTCAAGGCGATAGAAACAAACATCACCATGACACCAGTTTGGGTTACAATTGCTGAGCTACCTATCGAGCTCCACAACAGAGAGATTATGACTAAGGTAGCAAACTCTCTTGGACAACTGATAGGATTTAGTAAGAAATCCTTTGAAAGCATGATCAAAACCTCAGTCTCAATACAAATCTGGGTAGACTTATCTCAATCGTTGAAAGAAGCTATTTGGATTGGGAATTCAAAGCGAAGATTAGTGTGGCATGATATACCATTGTTTTGCTCACTCTGTAACACCATTGGACAAACTAATTGTCATTGCGTCCTATGGATGGTAACACTGAGCAAAATGATACATAGACAAACACCAACCAGGGAAAGCATAGCTTAAACATGGGTGATTGGCAAGTAATACACAAGAGGAAAACCAAAGGAAGGAAAGTCATAGAGGAAAACACAATCTACAGCAAAAATTGCAAAATCTTTGATTCCTTCAGTGCTTTGAACGACGGTGGCGACACGAAGCCGGTGGAGGAAACAACGGAGAAACAGTACCAACCTAGCTCAAAAAGACAACGTTTGGTTTGGAGGGAAAAACATAAGGCACCTGCTCAGTGTTTTTCATGTTCAAACACTTTAGTCGTGTCACGTGCCCAATCACATGACTATCCTTTGGATAACACCTTTCCTACTCCCTTCAGCCACGTGTCACCGCTTCTTAACACCTCACAAACTCCTCCCTTAAATCAATCCTTTCTCATAACCCTAACTCATCTCAATCTCTCCGCCACTTTCCCAAATCACCCCAACCCTAATTTTCTCTGCAACTCTATAGCACTACCACAATTCAACCCTTGACCCAGATCATCAACAAATACTCAGAGCTTTCTTCCAAACCCGACAACCATCCTCACAACAACCTTACCAAATTCCACCCATAACACCACCCACTGACATTATCAAAGCCAAATGCGAGAACACACCAAGTTATCTCTCCTTTTCGGAGAAACCGATTACTCAACCAGAAATCGACCCAAACAATTACCGTTTCCTCATCAGAGCCCCCAACGCCTGGTTGGCGGTCAAGCCTCATATCATCTGAAAATTCGTCGTGAAACCAACCTACGCGGATGTTCCATTCACGGAGATGGTGTACTAACTGAAGGGCAAAAAGGAGAAACATCCAATACATCTACCAAATATTACAGATCTCTAAGGTTTATGCCCGGTAATAGCCAAAATTGTGAGGGATTGGTACAAAACACTACCACAAGAGGAAGAGGTAGTAGTGAGGGAGGATTGCATGTTCTAAATAGATCCGGCTCCGATCTTGCCTCAATTAAGGACGGACTATTTATTGACCTCTACATTGAGCATGTTCATAGACAATCACACCAATGTAGTGTATCTAGCACATACAAACAGGATTTTGAAGTTTTGGCAGTCATCCTAAACCCGATAAACAAACCATCCATCAAACAAGAAAACTTGCAAGAAGAGGAGGAAACAGAGCAGTGGGATCTTTGGACAACAAAATTTGCATTCCAACCACTGAGGAAAGAGGAATCCTTCGACTTTACAAAGGGAAGAGTGAGGAAAAACAAGGGAAGCTCGAGCAGGGGATGTCAATCCCAACTGAGAAACTCCCTCCCAATTGATATGTCTGTCCTGACATGGAATATCAGGGGCATCTCTAGGCCCAGCTTCAAAACCAATCTGTTTCATCTTCTTCAAGAACACAACCCTGACATTGTATTCCTCTATGAAACCCGAACCTCCATTAAAAATCCCCTACCAATCATTGAATCCCTCCCCTTTAATGAACACTGTCTCGCTGAACCTAGTGACTTCTCTGGTGGCTTGCTGGTCTTGTGGAACTCCTCGAGGGTGGATTTCACCACCATGGGGAGGGACGTCCACATGATCCATGGTGTCTTTCAAGTACAAAATACTCAAAACTCCTTTTCTTATCTTGTATTTATGCTAGCACTAGTTTTAAATCCAGACTAGAAACTTGGGATGCCTTGAGGAATATTGCTAATAACTTAGATTTACCTTGGCTTGCAATGGGGGATTTCAATGAAATGATTTGTCAGTCTTAAAAATTTGGGGGAAAACCACACAAATTTACAAGAATGAAAGCCTTTAGAGATTGCCTGGATGACTGTGGACTCACTAATTTGGGTTTAAATGGACTCAAATTTACCTGGACCAACAAACAGAAGAAGAAACCACTTATGGAACGCCTTGACAGAGCACTTGCCAATTTTGAGCTTTTGACTTTGTTCCCAAACCTTGTTGGTGTTGAGTTGCCATATACCCCTAACCAAATATAATTAACCTTTTTCCCTAACAACTGAATGTATAGTGGAAGTAAGGGTCGTATCCACAGGGAGGAAAGTACGAGTCTATAAGTAGCGAAACCAAACCCCTAGAGTCTTCTAGGAGTCACGTAACCAATCGGGGGTTTGCTTAAGAACAAAGTACTACAATTATAGAGACTAAATAAGAGATGATATGGATTAAGTCAATGCAAAAGAACCTTTGACTCAATAGTATCCACTTCCAACCAAAGTATTTATCATGGAACTTACAAATATTTCTCCCCTTTGGTCACCTATTGAGAAGTCTAAACTTCTAACCTCCTAGATCGTGGTTAAACACACATGATCAGCATGGTTTGAACTCCCTCTTACTATCACCTAACTAAAAAAAATAGCATTTAAGTTGAAACCAATAGTAGCATTAAAACTGAGGCACAATATGATTGCTAATGATATTGAAGCAATAACATCCAAGCAATAAGTAAAATCTCTCTAAGTACTTGAAGTAACAAATCAGCATTACATCAAAAACCTAGTGTGCTACCAAAGAACTAAGAACATAGCTAACCGATCATGTTCTTAACTCTAGCATTTGATCATTCACACAACTACACTAGTAGTACTCCTAGTAAGATTATGCAAATATCAATGAAATAAGCTCAAGAGACCTTATAATAACCAATGGAGATGAGAAGAACAAGAGTTCTCACATACAAGAAAGCTTCAACTAACCGGATGCAAGTAAAGTTTACGCTAGAACATACATGATTTACACCAAAGATTTCTAAGAGTTGTTGGTGTTTCAAACCCTAAAAATGGAACCTAATTAAGTACTCTGATGTTCTTCTTCTCTCTCTACAAATAAAAACGATCTAAAAACATATGATAAAAACCATCCGTAGAAGGAAAGATAAAACATAAGAGAGGTGGGCGGCAGTGCCTGGCCGCGACCAGCGACCATTGTCGCGAGGTGCGAGTGGCAGGTCGCGACCAGCGACCACCATCGCGACTCGCGACAGGCTACTGCCACCCCCCTTTTCTTGAGAGCTATAACATAAAGGGGAAGGGGAAGAAAGAAATTGGAAGCTTTGCAAGATCCTCCTTCAGGTGGCTTGGCCGCTGCAATGGCTCGATGCTTGGAGCTCGGAATCGGAAGACTTGGAGCATGGCTCGGAAGCTTCAAAGGACTTCGGAAGGCTTCAAAATGACGTGCCGCTAAGAACTTGGATGATTTGATGCTTTGGAAGATGATAGAATGCTGCAAGATCAAGACAAACACCAAAACTTGCGACACGACTCTATAGATATCTTTAACACCAAACCAAACCAAAGCCCTAACTCTAAACACAACCCGACACACAAAACCGTCCAAAAATCGCCTAAGATTGGCGAATAACTTCGACGCATCACAAGTTGTCAACACTCTAACTAGGGCTAGCTCATATCACAGTCCGATCCTCGTCCATTTACAAAACCAACTAACCATACTGGAGCCTCTTTGGTACCTAGATCCCTCCTTTTCACTCTGCTTGTGAACATGGTTCTTGGATACCTCTAAGCTTTGGCAGATCCAACATCAGATTGTCTCATCTACTATTTGCTGATGACCTAATCTTGTTTGGAGAAGCTTGTACATCATCTGTAAAGTCTATTCTTGAAATACTAGCACACTTCAAGGAAATCTCAGGCCCGAATGTAAATCCTAGTAAGAGCAAGTGTTACTTCGCAAAGAATACTTCAGCCACCCAAACTCAAACACTCTCTGACATGTTGGGCATCAAGGCCAGCCGAGACTTAGGAGAGTACTTAGGATACCCACTGACTGATAAAAGACCCACCTACAATCAATTGGAATATCTAATCAATAGAATGAAGGACAAACTGGCCACATGGAAGACCAAGTTCCTAAATAAGGCAGGTAGGTCAACACTAAGTAATGCCACTATGAACTCTATGGCACTCTACCCTATGAACTGCCTAGCTCTCCCAAAAAAATGCCTGAAAGAACTGGATAAGACTATGAAGAATTTTTTCTAGGGCCTCAAATGAGGAAAATAAGAGATTACATTTGGTGGGATAGGGGAAAATTTATGCACCCAAAACACTAGGAGGAACTGGTTGTAGATCACACCTGATTCTCAATGAAATATCCTTGACTAAACTGTGTTGGAAGATACACTCTAGTAATAATCTCGCCACTGATGTACTTAGAGCCAAGTATTCTAGTTCTGCAAAGGTTCACTAATTTCAAAAGGGGCTCACATGTCTGTCAAGATATTGGGAAAGGTTGGGAAAACATTACTAAGTCTGCTATATGGTCGTGGGTAGTGGAGAACACATCTCCTTTTGGTTAGATGACTGGACTAGGAAGGGAACCCTGAGAAGTTTTCTTAGTGGACCCCTTACCCTACAAACCCCACCATGAAAGTTTTAGACTGTCTGAGAGAGGGTGTAACACCCCGTAATTTCACTAGAAATTTCGTGCATTAATTTAGTTAAATTATACGTTGATATTTATATATATACTTTTTCTCCGTAAATAAATTTATACTTGAAAATCTAATTTAAATAGCTTAAGCATATTTTTAAATATGAAGGTGTATAATGTGGTATGTTAATTTGATTGATTTGGAAAATGTATATGTTTATAACGAGTGTATTTGTTTTATAAGATAGTTACTAATTTTATTTTATAAATTTAGGAAATTGATAATTTTATTTCTTTTCAAGCAATAATAATGTTACGGACCGGGTTGTGCGCGAACGTTGTTTAAGCCTCTTAAGCCTTGTGTCCGTTTTTAGGTGTGCTGTCAAGTGAAGTTAGAGAGTAAAAAAAAATCAACCCATGCTACTGTTTTGTAACGTGAGAAGCTAGGGAGATCTTTCCCATTAATCACTCCATCAAATGACATAATTCACCTCCTTAATTCCCTCTTCTAAACCCCCTTATTACTGCCATTTTTGGACTGAAATTTGCTGCACCTTATTACCTCCTCTAAACATCACGCATCATCTAAAAAAAAGAGAGAAAGCCTATTCTCTTTGGCCTCAAGCAAGTTCAGATTTTTGGTGGTTGTTTCAAGTTTTTTCTTCATATTTTGGGAGTGGATTTCAAGGGGTTTTTGCACGTGATTGTTGGCGTCGACAACGACGAAGTTCCATGCAATATCTAGTTCGTTCTACCTGACTTCTTGCACTCCCCGAGACGATTGAGGTAACTAACGACTCGCTTAGCTTAATAGGATTAAAACCGTAGTCTTAGTACCGTTAGTTTAGATATTACTAGGAAAAATTGCCTAGAATAATGCAACCTTTTGACGATTCGCAAATAATAATGCAACCTAAAGATTATTCTGGAATAATGCAACCTTTATACCCCATTTATTGGAAAAATTGCCTAGAATAATGCAACCTTTTGGCGATTCACAAATAATAATGCAACCTAAAGATTATTCTAGAATAATGCAACCTTTATACCCCATTTATTTTAAATAGGGTAAAACCGGATTTAACCTAAAGAAGAGGTTAAATGAAACACGTGTCATTCAATTATTGGTTATCATTAATATATATATATTTTTAAAAATTATAAACAAAAAGATAAAAAAAAAAACAAAAAAAATGCCCTCTCCCTCTTCACGGCCACCAGAGCCACCCCTCCTCCCTTCGTTTCCCCAGCCACGAAACCAACGAACAGCCGTCGACAACGAGCCACCCACCCTGACATCGCCGACGACGAGCAAAACGCGTGGGGTGGGGCTACAACAATAGAGGGCAGCAGCGCAGGGAGGAAAGAGGACATAGGAGCCGGGGAAGAAGAGAAGGGAGTGGGTGTGCGGTGGCTCGTGAAAAGGAAGGAAGCTTGTTTTAGAGGATAAGAAGCCACGGTGGGCTGTGGTGGCAGCCGCGGTTGAGTGTGGTGCAGCAGCAGTGAAATAAGGGGGAGAAGGAAAACAGAGTAGCGAGAAGAGAAGGAAGAAGGGACGGGTGGCTCCGGTGGCCAGCGCAGGGGTGGGGGGTTGGGCTGATAGCAGCAGGGGTGGGGGTGGTGGTTGGGCCTGAGAGAAGCAGGGGGGTGGGGGTTGGGGCTGATAGCAGGGGGTGGGGGGTTGGGGGTGAAGCTGGAGCAGCAGGGGGGTGGGGGGGATTTTATTTTTTATTTTTTAAGTTTTTGGTAATATATTAATTAATATTTAAAGTTTTAAATAAATGTTACCAATTGTTCAGGTAACCGATAATTTGTCCTATTTAAAATAAATGGGGTATAAAGGTTGCATTATTCCAGAATAATCTTTAGGTTGCATAATTATTTGCGAATCGTCAAAAGGTTGCATTATTCTAGGCAATTTTTACCTTATTCTAGACAAGAAATTATTGAAAAAATAAATAATAGTTAGCAAAAGAGAGAGAATTATCCGAAACGAAGAGGTTAGGGGTAGGCTCCGCAGGGGTAGGAGGAGCAGAGGGTTGTTGAGAGGACGGCGGGTGAAGTCGAATGTTTCTCTCTATCACTCTGACAAAAAATAATCAATAAGAGGATATTAGAAGAATAAAGCAGATGGTGAACCCTAGATTTGTGCGACAGAACTAAACTGGCTTAGATAAGATGAAAGCAGAGTATTCATCAACTTTGAGGCATAAAATGGCAATCATTGTTCAACCAGAAATTTTTCAATACCGGCCTGCAGTGCCGACTGGTCGAGGACTGCCTGCAGCGCTGCCTTCTGCGAATAATCAACCAATCAACACAACCATCCACACAATAAAGACTTGATTAAAATACGAACAAAGAACATATTAAAAAAAGAAAAAGGAAGAAATAGCGATTGGAAGAGCAAAACTTAGTTAAAAAACGAAAACCCTAACCTCTTTCTGAACTACTTGATAACAATTGCCATCTCACGATCCATAAGGCTGGAAAAATGGGAGGTAATTAACGAAATTCGTCTGATTCTTTATCTTCCTATTCTCTTTACCTTTGGATTTCTGCACTAAATATTGAGAAATTTTAGTTTTGTGGGATGTTGTTCAGGGAAACGTGCAACAAATGAACATAGACTTAAGGCTAATACACAAATAGGTTCCACTTCGATCACCCCTAACTTTAACTTCTATGTGTTGCGTTTTTGCAACAAGTTTAGCACTCACCATTTCCATCTTAGATTACTAATGTTGAAGATAACTGACATAAATCTTCTAAATTAAATGAAACACAGGATTGTACAATACAAGTAAATGTAAAAATAAATTAAGAATTTCAATCCAAACCCACAAACCCTACCCTAAATGGGGGAAAAATAATAACAAAAATCGAGACTATAAATGGATGAACAAATGAAAGAAAGCAATACCGGAGAGCTGAAAATCGATGATGAAACCACCTCCATGATCAAGAGGGTCAGAAGAAGCCCTAGGATTAGGTTTAGAGCTGAAAATCGACGACGAAACCACCTCCATAATCGTCTAATGTTGGGCGACGAATATTTCGCAGCCGGAGGTCCGGCATGGAGACTGGAGAGAGAGAGGGAGTGACGATTTTAGGCTTACTGGTTTTGCGGAGAGGGAAATGGAAAAAAGTTAAGCTTGTCTACGTCAAAAGAATTTTGGGCAATATAGCTACGGGTTATTGAGAAGCCCGCATCAAGGTAAATTTTTGGGCAATTTAGCTGCGGGCCTTAAACCAAGCCCGTCTCAAACTGAAACTTAGCTGCGGACTCTCTAAAAGGCCCGCAGTTAATGAACAATAGCTACAGGCTGTTCAGCTAGCCCGTCACTAATAAGGTGTAGCAATAGCTCTTTTTTCCACTAGTGAATGGACCTTTACTTGTCAAAAAGACCCCTTTTGAACAGACGTATGTCAAAGGTGAGATTATTCTGAAATTAAGTGAATGTGGGATTATTTTGAGAAGGCCGCCCAAAGGTGGGATTATTATTTTCCAAATTTCCATTTTGATTTACTTTATCAATCCATAGCAAAGCCCATTTATTCATGATACTTTATGGAAATAAAAAAGCACAACTAGATGATTTGCTCTAAAATTAGATATGCAAAAATCCTGTGACATAATTGAATGAGCTAGATTTTTCGTTCAATACTTTGTCATTACTAGGACTCCTAGCAATGGATTGATAAGATATGATTCTTTGTCACTTCAGTCTCCTACTCGGCTAGTGGCAGAGTCAGGATTTCAAAATTGGGGATACGTTAGACTTATACATATAGTTCACATAAACATAAACAAAAACATGGGAGCTTTGCGCCCTCAATAGAAATAGTTAGCTAGCATTAGTAGGTAGTGGGTCATAAAGCTGTCAGAGGCAGATTCTGAATTCTAATTTGGAAGGACACTATCAATATACATAATAAAAGTTAATACATAAATTTGCTATTTTTTCTAACCACCAAACTGACTACGAGAAAATAAGCTTTTACAAAAATTGATAATCATACTATCACATCTTAATAATATTTACTATCTTTTTATGGTTAGTATCTAGGAAAAATTGACTAGAATAACCCAAACTATGTCCGTTCCGCCAAGAATAATCCCAACAATGAGTTATTCCTGTATAATCCGAACTATGGGGGCGATCCGCCACTAATGCACCATGACCTGAAGGAAACCGGTTCAATAGGTAATTAAGGCCACGTGTTGCATTAAGATTTGCCTTTTAAATTAATTTCTTTTTGAGTTATTTTAGTTCCCACTCATTGCCAAAAATCCATCTTCTTCCTCTCTCTCACCCCACTACAACCCGCTACCACCTAAACCACCACCCTTTACCAGCCCCGCCACCACTCCTACCCAGCCTCACCAAACGCTAAGCACCAAAATATCATAGCCCTCCTCAATTCTTTGAGAATTTTGTTTTAAATTCTCAAAATTTTATTAAAAAATCATTCTCAAAATTTTCAAAACTCCCGTAATTAATCTCTCTCAATAACAAACTCCATTTTGTTGGTGATAATATCTAGACTTGTAATCCAAAAACATCAATAACTAATTCTGATTATCACACTTACCCTCCAAACGCAATAGTAAGCTCACTAATTCTCTTCCTGTTCGCACACAGTCGCACGACGGAAGACGAAGCTGAATGTAGGGAGATGGAGGGTCGCGGGACATGGTTGATTTTGGGTGGGTTGCTGCGGTGGTAAGTTGTCCTGCTGGTGACTGATTAGAGTTTTTTCGGGTGGGGGCGGGATAGGTGGGCCTTTTTTATGTTTCTGGTGTTTTAAATTGGGTTTTCTTTAGGGTGGATTGGAGGTTGGTCAGGGGATACGTGGGTTTTTCGGGGTGGTGGGGGTGGTTTTAATGGTGGTTGAGTGGGTGGGGACGGTGGTGTGTGTCTGGGTAGTTGAGAGGGTGTTGTTTTGGGGCAGGCAGTGTTGTTATTAGTGGTTAGTTGGGTGGAAGGGGTGGGACATTGGGACATTGGTGGCAAGGTTGGATGTTTGATTGATGGAGGAGGAAAGTAGCAGGTTAGGTGAGATAGCGAGGTTGAAACTGGCATTGGGGTGGTGGCTGCAACATTGATCGAGTTTCTTGGTGGGAGTGGTGCCGTGGTGGTTCGGATGTGTATCAGGGGAGCTGACGTGAGGAAGGATTTGTGGTGGTGGTTGGGTAAGGGTGGAAATAAGAGAAAGGAAAGGAAAATTAAATGTTTTTTAATTCAAAAGTCAATTTTTACCTGGTTAACCGGTTTCAAGTCACCTGGGTACATTAGTGGCGGATCGCTCCCATAGTTCGGATTTTTCCGGGTTAACTCATTGTTGGGATTATTGATGGCGGAACGGACATAGTTTGGATTATTCTAATCAATTTTTCCTAGTATCTATTAGATTCATTACTAAAATTGTTGATCATACTATCACATGTTAATAATATTTAAGAATGTATTTTTAAAAAAATTACAATTTAAACTGAACATAAAAAAATGACTGCTTCAAAAAAAAGAGGAAATAAATAGACAAATAAGTAAAACATTAGGATTTAAGAAGTCAGGAAGAAATCAAGATCTAATTTCAAAAGAAAGAAGAGAAAGATTAAGAAGAATTAGAACAAGATAAAAAAAGATCAAGCTAAGAAATGAAGAGAAAGCAAATTAAAGAAAAAAAGAAGAGGAATGAATAGAAATAAACAAGGGGACTCGTCACACTCACAACCACAGGTTCCAATACAAAGATAATAAAAAAATAAAAAAATCAATCCTGCTGTTGCGAGCCTCGAACTCTCGACAATAATAAAATGCTCCAACTTTGCATTGGGCCTTCACCACTGGGACACGACCTACCTAGAGATGGCCACGGGCCGGGTTGTGCCGGGCCGGTTCAAGGCTGGTGTAACAGCCCGGATTTACCGACCAACTTAATTCGATCTAAACACAGCGGAAAGCTTAATCCGGACTATTACCATCACACTCCTCGTCCTAAAACGACGAGTATGGAACTCTAAAAACCTGAACTTTTTAAAACTTTAACTATAAAACATTAACACTAAATGAAGTTATCTAAATGATCTGAATGGTATTAATTAAATAATAAAAGTCTACAGAAAATTCGGCAGAGCTCCGTTTGAAATACGAACCGCCTAAAATTTAACTTATGACTTGCTTCCAAACTATGAACCTGTATATCATTTTAATATATTTCCAGCATCTATTCCCAGCTTCTACTTTACAAATTCCTATTTAAAAACTATTTACAACATAACTAAATATTATACTATTACAAAGTCGATCGTCCTCGCCTCAATACATATAAAGATAATTGCAATAAGAATTCCTGCATCAAAGCTTCATAACTTCACTGCTTCCACCTGAAACTAATACGACACTGCCACCCACCCAAGTGACAGGCCACAGAAATGACAAAACAAACATTTGACTCCCATCAGCAACACGCTGAGTACTAAACCCTAAAATAAGTAATACATGCTTTGGTGGCTTTTGTTTAATACACTCATCACATATATTCACAACAATTCACATAAACTCTATATATACTTCAAATCACTTACTCAACAATATACAACAATATACAACTCTTATTGAAACCGTAGTTCATAAGGAAAGGTAATAACGATATAATATTTATTTGAAAACTCGGCTTATTTCCAAAACATTTAAGTTTCTTACAAGAAACATTCATTTTCATTTCTTATCTCGTTGTGAACGCGAGTGGAGAGGGGTACTACGTACCGGCTGTCTCCAAACTGTTGAGGGTCGTCACCCCACCTTTTATGTTCTGCTTGCAAGACTTAACTGGACATGTCCTTCAATGTCAGGATTTCGCCCCTCCTGATTGGGTAACAGCTAGGGAATACCCGCCCTAACCGGGGTGCATGTTCACAACCTCATTTCACCATTCTTATTTATATTATAAATATTCAACATAGTATGTGGCGACTCATTCACCTTATTTCACATATCACATATCACATTTCACCTTGTAACACATTCTCATAAATATCACACTTTAATATTCGTAAATCAAGTAATATATAAAGTAATCGATTTGAAAATCATTTCAAATAATTATAAAAGATATTATCAACATGACTGATATCCCACAAGACCTCTATGGCTAATTCCTTTTTCCAATAACATCTCCAATCGAATTACTTCACCGACCTCAATATAGTCATTTACTATCAGTCGTAAACTCAACCTCCATAATTTACCTTAATAACCTCAACTCCTCTTATTATAACTCCCTACTAGTGTATACCTCAGTAATGGAACAGATCGATACTCATTCTATATTAGAGTCACTCGGACAAGCTAGCCCTACATGTCTTCCTTTTACTAGATTCTTTTGTGAATCTCCCAAATCAACAACAATTGAACATAACAACTAATTCTCCAATCACAACTAGGACATTTACGTAGCTTGACTAATCTCTAAGAAGGTTCTGCTAATCTTAAAACATAGACTTGAGAAGATCTAGGGCAATTCAGTTTAGTATCTTACATCCGAGTTTGTATAACCTTTATAAACAATGGTTATGGCTTTATCATTTCCTCGTTACTAACAACAATTAGCTTTTAGATATATATACTAGTTACATTGTTATCTACACTTTCATATTTTAGACTTGCTATTCAATACATAGACCACCTCGTTATACATATGTTCTTATTTAGAAATCTGAATTAGAACCCCTTCAACTCTTAGTCTACTTCCAAAATCAACCCTAACCAGTTCATAGACTCGTTAAGAAGATTTTAACATTGATTATAACTCTCTAGTTAATCTGAATTATAGTCATATCATTTAGGAGACTCTTATTGTATTAAAGAAACTGATTTGTCTTACAGGTTATTAGTTGGCTAGCAATTTAGTCATCTTTCTCTTTAACAATCATACGGACATTAATGACCATTTCATTGTATTTAGTCTAGTGAAAACTTTTACGATTGATGTCCATTCGTACCTCTGGTTCCTTAATTAGTGAAATTAATTTCTAATACCAATATACATTGATCTGGTTGAAACTTGACCACTTATTCCATCTCATGGACAACTTGAGTTGTTTTAGTGACTTACTAGTCAAGATTCTAATTCAATTCCTTAATTCCAGAAGTATTATATTCCAACCAATTCATTAGTTACTAATTGAATTCCGAATTAGAAATATGTTAACAGCTCTGTATTAAATAAACTAAGTACGTGTTAGACTCTACATGTAAGATCCATTACCTTCAAAAATAGCTAAGAAAGAAGAATCAAGAAATCCCCTAGAACACTATTGTTCTACTTACATGGTTCCTTCCTGCACTAATCTCTCATTCCAATAGTTGTCAACCCCCTTCTCAACGTCATCCCAAAACAAATACTAAACGGGTGCTATCCTATATCCACCTCCGCGAATTACACCAAACTACAAACTTTCAACCATTACTAATGAACTTAGATTGAGTCCTACCTATTCAAATTAACAATTCCATACTCTAACCAGTCTCATACTTAAACTCATAATCTAAGAGTCTAACTACTGTAGTTTCTGTCCTCAAAATGTCATCATATAACCATACATAGATAAAAACTGAATATACAGAGCATTTGTATCCGTTAACAAGAGAACCCAGTACCATGTTAACAAAGCAGGAACAATAACAACTCCCAATTATCTAAGTTTATATCAACTTACTAATATTAAACCTAAATCAGTAACTAAGCAAATCAAATTCATTTAACTTGTAACCGAGACAAATAAGACTAAACATCAACTAGTCCAACAATCAGTTTAAAACTGAATTTATGTTCAATAATCAAAAGTAATGGTTTAGTACCTCAGTTAGGGTTTCAAAGTGAGCAAGAACGGTAGTGGAGGTGGTCGTCGGTCACTCACACAACCCTCCTCACGCACAATCCTTCATCCCTCTCAAGAAAACCCCCAATTTTGAGTATAATCTCTGAATTAGATAGAGGGTTTAGGTATTTTGGATCTTAGCCCATCTTACTCCTTCTCTAATCGCCGGAAAAGTGGTCGGAGATGGCCGGAATTGGCCTGAGGTATTGCGGCTCTGTCGCACGCTTCTTCTCCCTCTTTCTTCCTTCCTTCGCCCAGCCGTCGTTCCCACCGGAGCAGCGCCTCCGTCTCTCCTCCTCCACCGAGCTCTCTCTCTCTCTCTCTCTCTCTCTTCCTCTCTTCCTCCCGCCTCTTCCTTCTCCCTCTGTTCTCTTTTTCCTTCCTGGTTCTGTTTCCTCTTTGCCGTGGAAACAGACCCCCTTCCCCCTCTATTTCCCTTTTTTTTTTCAATTGATGAGTCACCCTCACTTACTCTCACTTGATGACACACACCCCCCTTTCCCTCCTCTTCAATTGCCACGCTCAACCTTCACTTTCCATCACTTTTTTTTTTAAATCTAACCTATCAAATAAATCACCACCCTCCAATATATTTATTTTTGCACATATATCAATATAATTAATTTGTCTATTTGAAATATAAATCTCACTAAAACTAATAATTCAAGCCTATTTCTTATATTAATATAAAGCTCTAAATTATTAAAAGTAATTCCATTAAAATAATTTAATATAATTACGTCAATAAATATAGCACAACTTCATAATAATTATAATAAAATCAAATATAAGTTTTCATTTAAAACACAAGGGTTTCGGAAATTAATTAAACTAATATTATAATTAATAATTAATAAAGGTGCTCCTAAAACAGAGCTATTACACTCTACCACCCTTATAAAAAGTTTCGTACTCGAAACTTAAAATATTAAGATTTGAATATAGGAAGGCTTATTAAAAATTATTAACGATATATTATAATACTATTTGATTTAACATTAGGAAAGCCAAGATCTCAGAACTTCACGATTAAAAGTTCAGCCTCCATTCATTAACATTTTTGTGTCTCGGCTACCCGATGCCTAGGCTCATCGAGGAGCTAAAATATCAAAATGGTAACCTTGTTGGCATTGAACTTAAGTCATTTCGTTTCAAGAGATCTCGTTTGAAAACTATAATAGCTATTTTCAAACTAAACCAAACTTTACAAAAGAAAATCCTTCCTTTTAAATCCAACGAACGATAATAAATAATTATAATAATAATATAAATAACATATAATATTAATCGTGGTAACCTAATATCAATCATAACTGTAGTCCCAATCAAGACTATTACACTCTTCCCCCCTAAAAATGAGTTTTGTCCTCAAAACTCCAATCCACGCTTCCACTGCGCACTCTGATTACTACTTCCTAAGGATATTATGGGTTCAAGTAAGCACATAGTATCACATATTAGCACATAAGAGACATATAATTCCATATAATGCTCAATGAGCAACACATAATACTTAAAAGGCGTAACTACTCTCAACGGCTTGATTCATTTTAATCCTGAACTCATTTTAAACTTACTTAACTCTTACGCTCGGATATGAAGATCCGTGCGTACCTAAAAACAATCCCGCTCTGATACCATTTGTAACAGCCCGGATTTACCGACCAACTTAATTAGATCTAAACACAGCGGAAAGCTTAATCCGGACTATTACCATCACACTCCTCGTCCTAAAACGACGAGTATGGAACTCTAAAAACCTGAACTTTTTAAAACTTTAACTATAAAACATTAACACTAAATGAAGTTATCTAAATGATCTGAATGGTATTAATTAAATAATAAAAGTCTACAGAAAATTCGGCAGAGCTTCGTTTGAAATACGAACCGCCTAAAATTTAACTTAGGACTTGCTTCCAAACTATGAACCTGTATATCATTTTAATATATTTCCAGCATCTATTCCCAGCTTCTACTTTACAAATTCCTATTTAAAAACTATTTACAACATAACTAAATATTATACTATTACAAAGTCGATCGTCCTCGCCTCAATACATATAAAGATAATTGCAATAAGAATTCCTGCATCAAAGCTTCATAACTTCACTGCTTCCACCTGAAACTAATACGACACTGCCACCCACCCAAGTGACAGGCCACAGAAATGACAAAACAAACATTTGACTCCCATCAGCAACGCGCTGAGTACTAAACCCGTAAAATAAGTAATACATGCTTTGGTGGCTTTTGTTTAATACACTCATCACATATATTCACAACAATTCACATAAACTCTATATATACTTCAAATCACTTACTCAACAATATACAACAGTATACAACTCTTATTGAAACCGTAGTTCATAAGGAAAGGTAATAACGATATAATATTTATTTGAAAACTCGGCTTATTTCCAAAACATTTAAGTTTCTTACAAGAAACATTCATTTTCATTTCTTATCTCGTTGTGAACGCGAGTGGAGAGGGGTACTACGTACCGGCTGTCTCCAAACTGTTGAGGGTCGTCACCCCACCTTTTATGTTCTGCTTGCAAGACTTAACTGGACATGTCCTTCAAAGTCAGGATTTCGCCCCTCCTGATTGGGTAACAGCTAGGGAATACCCGCCCTAACCCGGGTGCATGTTCACAACCTCATTTCACCATTCTTATTTATATTATAAATATTCAACATAGTATGTGGCGACTCATTCACCTTATTTCACATATCACATATCACATTTCACCTTGTAACACATTCTCATAAATATCACACTTTAATATTCGTAAATCAAGTAATATATAAAGTAATCGATTTGAAAATCATTTCAAATAATTATAAAAGATATTATCAACATGACTGATATCCCACAAGACCTCTATGGCTAATTCCTTTTTCCAATAACATCTCCAATCGAATTACTTCACCGACCTCAATATAGTCATTTACTAATCAGTCGTAAACTCAACCTCCATAATTTACCTTAATAACCTCAACTCCTCTTATTATAACTCCCTACTAGTGTATACCTCAGTAATGGAACAGATCGATACTCATTCTATATTAGAGTCACTCGGACAAGCTAGCCCTAAATGTCTTCCTTTTACTAGATTCTTTTGTGAATCTCCCAAATCAACAACAATTGAACATAACAACTAATTCTCCAATCACAACTAGGACATTTACGTAGCTTGACTAATCTCTAAGAAGGTTCTGTTAATCTTAAAACATAGACTTGAGAAGATCTAGGGCAATTCAGTTTAGTATCTTACATCTGAGTTTGTATAACCTTTATAAACAATGGTTATGGCTTTATCATTTCCTCGTTACTAACAACAATTAGCTTTTAGATATATATACTAGTTACATTGTTATCTACACTTTCATATTTTAGACTTGCTATTCAATACATAGACCACCTCGTTATACATATGTTCTTATTTAGAAATCTGAATTAGAACCCCTTCAACTCTTAGTCTACTTCCAAAATCAACCCTAACCAGTTCATAGACTCGTTAAGAAGATTTTAACATTGATTATAACTCTCTAGTTAATCTGAATTATAGTCATATCATTTAGGAGACTCTTATTGTATTAAAGAAACTGATTTGTCTTACAGGTTATTAGTTGGCTAGCAATTTAGTCATCTTTCTCTTTAACAATCATACGGACATTAATGATCATTTCATTGTATTTAGTCTAGTGAAAACTTTTACGATTGATGTCCATTCGTACCTCTAGTTCCTTAATTAGTGAAATTAATTTCTAATACCAATATACATTGATCTGGTTGAAACTTGACCACTTATTCCATCTCATGGACAACTTGAGTTGTTTTAGTGACTTACTAATCAAGATTCTAATTCAATTCCTTAATTCCAGAAGTATTATATTCCAACCAATTCATTAGTTACTAATTGAATTCCGAATTAGAAATATGTTAACAGCTCTGTATTAAATAAACTAAGTACGTGTTAGACTCTACATGTAAGATCCATTACCTTCAAAAATAGCTAAGAAAGAAGAATCAAGAAATCCCTTAGAACACTATTGTTCTACTTACATGGTTCCTTCTTGCACTAATCTCTCATTCCAATAGTTGTCAACCCCCTTCTCAACGTCATCCCAAAACAAATACTAAACGGGTGCTATCCTATATCCACCTCCGCGAATTACACCAAACTACAAACTTTCAACCATTACTAATGAACTTAGATTGAGTCCTACCTATTCAAATTAACAATTCCATACTCTAACCAGTCTCATACTTAAACTCATAATCTAAGAGTCTAACTACTGTAGTTTCTGTCCTCAAAATGTCATCATATAACCATACATAGATAAAAACTGAATATACAGAGCATTTGTATCCGTTAACAAGAGAACCCAGTACCATGTTAACAAAGCAGGAACAATATCAACTCCCAATTATCTAAGTTTATATCAACTTACTAATATTAAACCTAAATCAGTAACTAAGCAAATCAAATTCATTTAACTTGTAACCGAGACAAATAAGACTAAACATCAACTAGTCCAACAATCAGTTTAAAACTGAATTTATGTTCAATAATCAAAAGTAATGGTTTAGTACCTCAGTTAGGGTTTCAAAGTGAGCAAGAACGGTAGTGGAGGTGGTCGTCGGTCACTCACACAACCCTCCTCACGCACAATCCTTCATCCCTCTCAAGAAAACCCCCAATTTTGAGTATAATCTCTGAATTAGATAGAGGGTTTAGGTATTTTGGATCTTAGCCCATCTTACTCCTTCTCTAATCGCCGGAAAAGTGGTCGGAGATGGCCGGAATTGGCCTGAGGTATTGCGGCTCTGTCGCACGCTTCTTCTCCCTCTTTCTTCCTTCCTTCGCCCAGCCGTCGTTCCCACCGGAGCAGCGCCTCCGTCTCTCCTCCTCCACCGAGCTCTCTCTCTCTCTCTCTCTCTCTCTCTCTCTCTTCCTCTCTTCCTCCCGCCTCTTCCTTCTCCCACTGTTCTCTTTTTCCTTCCTGGTTCTGTTTCCTCTTTGCCGTGGAAACAGACCCCCTTCCCCCTCTATTTCCCTTTTTTTTTTCAATTGATGAGTCACCCTCACTTACTCTCACTTGATGACACACACCCCCCTTTCCCTCCTCTTCAATTGCCATGCTCAACCTTCACTTTCCATCACTTTTTTTTTTAAATCTAACCTATCAAATAAATCACCACCCTCCAATATATTTATTTTTGCACATATATCAATATAATTAATTTGTCTATTTGAAATATAAATCTCACTAAAACTAATAATTCAAGCCTATTTCTTATATTAATATAAAGCTCTAAATTATTAAAAGTAATTCCATTAAAATAATTTAATATAATTACGTCAATAAATATAGCACAACTTCATAATAATTATAATAAAATCAAATATAAGTTTTCATTTAAAACACAAGGGTTTCGGAAATTAATTAAACTAATATTATAATTAATAATTAATAAAGGTGCTCCTAAAACAGAGCTATTACACTCTACCACCCTTATAAAAAGTTTCGTCCTCGAAACTTAAAATATTAAGGTTTGAATATAGGAAGGCTTATTAAAAATTATTAACGATATATTATTATACTATTTGATTTAACATTAGGAAAGCCAAGATCTCAGAACTTCACGATTAAAAGTTCAGCCTCCATTCATTAACATTTTTGTGTCTCGGCTACCCGATGCCTAGGCTCATCGAGGAGCTAAAATATCAAAATGGTAACCTTGTTGGCATTGAACTTAAGTCATTTCGTTTCAAGAGATCTCGTTTGACAACTATAATAGCTATTTTCAAACTAAACCAAACTTTACAAAAGAAAATCCTTCCTTTTAAATCCAACGAATGATAATAAATAATTATAATAATAATATAAATAACATATAATATTAATCGTGGTAACCTAATATCAATCATAACTGTAGTCCCAATCAAGACTATTACACTCTTCCCCCCTAAAAATGAGTTTTGTCCTCAAAACTCCAATCCACGCTTCCACTGCGCACTCTGATTACTACTTCCTAAGGATATTATGGGTTCAAGTAAGCACATAGTATCACATATTAGCACATAAGAGACATATAATTCCATATAATGCTCAATGAGCAACACATAATACTTAAAAGGCGTAACTACTCTCAACGGCTTGATTCATTTTAATCCTGAACTCATTTTAAACTTACTTAACTCTTACGCTCGGATATGAAGATCCGTGCGTACCTAAAAACAATCCCGCTCTGATACCATTTGTAACAGCCCGGATTTACCGACCAACTTAATTAGATCTAAACACAGCAGAAAGCTTAATCCGGACTATTACCATCACACTCCTCGTCCTAAAACGACGAGTATGGAACTCTAAAAACCTGAACTTTTTAAAACTTTAACTATAAAACATTAACACTAAATGAAGTTATCTAAATGATCTGAATGGTATTAAATAAATAATAAAAGTCTACAGAAAATTCGGCAGAGCTTCGTTTGAAATACGAACCGCCTAAAATTTAACTTAGGACTTGCTTCCAAACTATGAACCTGTATATCATTTTAATATATTTCCAGCATCTATTCCCAGCTTCTACTTTACAAATTCCTATTTAAAAACTATTTACAACATAACTAAATATTATACTATTACAAAGTCGATCGTCCTCGCCTCAATACATATAAAGATAATTGCAATAAGAATTCCTGCATCAAAGCTTCATAACTTCACTGCTTCCACCTGAAACTAATACGACACTGCCACCCACCCAAGTGACAGGCCACAGAAATGACAAAACAAACATTTGACTCCCATCAGCAACGCGCTGAGTACTAAACCCGTAAAATAAGTAATACATGCTTTGGTGGCTTTTGTTTAATACACTCATCACATATATTCACAACAATTCACATAAACTCTATATATACTTCAAATCACTTACTCAACAATATACAACAGTATACAACTCTTATTGAAACCGTAGTTCATAAGGAAAGGTAATAACGATATAATATTTATTTGAAAACTCGGCTTATTTCCAAAACATTTAAGTTTCTTACAAGAAACATTCATTTTCATTTCTTATCTCGTTGTGAACGCGAGTGGAGAGGGTACTACGTACCGGCTGTCTCCAAACTGTTGAGGGTCGTCACCCCACCTTTTATGTTCTGCTTGCAAGACTTAACTGGACATGTCCTTCAAAGTCAGGATTTCGCCCCTCCTGATTGGGTAACAGCTAGGGAATACCCGCCCTAACCCGGGTGCATGTTCACAACCTCATTTCACCATTCTTATTTATATTATAAATATTCAACATAGTATGTGGCGACTCATTCACCTTATTTCACATATCACATATCACATTTCACCTTGTAACACATTCTCATAAATATCACACTTTAATATTCGTAAATCAAGTAATATATAAAGTAATCGATTTGAAAATCATTTCAAATAATTATAAAAGATATTATCAACATGACTGATATCCCACAAGACCTCTATGGCTAATTCCTTTTTCCAATAACATCTCCAATCGAATTACTTCACCGACCTCAATATAGTCATTTACTAATCAGTCGTAAACTCAACCTCCATAATTTACCTTAATAACCTCAACTCCTCTTATTATAACTCCCTACTAGTGTATACCTCAGTAATGGAACAGATCGATACTCATTCTATATTAGAGTCACTCGGACAAGCTAGCCCTAAATGTCTTCCTTTTACTAGATTCTTTTGTGAATCTCCCAAATCAACAACAATTGAACATAACAACTAATTCTCCAATCACAACTAGGACATTTACGTAGCTTGACTAATCTCTAAGAAGGTTCTGTTAATCTTAAAACATAGACTTGAGAAGATCTAGGGCAATTCAGTTTAGTATCTTACATCTGAGTTTGTATAACCTTTATAAACAATGGTTATGGCTTTATCATTTCCTCGTTACTAACAACAATTAGCTTTTAGATATATATACTAGTTACATTGTTATCTACACTTTCATATTTTAGACTTGCTATTCAATACATAGACCACCTCGTTATACATATGTTCTTATTTAGAAATCTGAATTAGAACCCCTTCAACTCTTAGTCTACTTCCAAAATCAACCCTAACCAGTTCATAGACTCGTTAAGAAGATTTTAACATTGATTATAACTCTCTAGTTAATCTGAATTATAGTCATATCATTTAGGAGACTCTTATTGTATTAAAGAAACTGATTTGTCTTACAGGTTATTAGTTGGCTAGCAATTTAGTCATCTTTCTCTTTAACAATCATACGGACATTAATGACCATTTCATTGTATTTAGTCTAGTGAAAACTTTTACGATTGATGTCCATTCGTACCTCTGGTTCCTTAATTAGTGAAATTAATTTCTAATACCAATATACATTGATCTGGTTGAAACTTGACCACTTATTCCATCTCATGGACAACTTGAGTTGTTTTAGTGACTTACTAGTCAAGATTCTAATTCAATTCCTTAATTCCAGAAGTATTATATTCCAACCAATTCATTAGTTACTAATTGAATTCCGAATTAGAAATATGTTAACAGCTCTGTATTAAATAAACTAAGTACGTGTTAGACTCTACATGTAAGATCCATTACCTTCAAAAATAGCTAAGAAAGAAGAATCAAGAAATCCCCTAGAACACTATTGTTCTACTTACATGGTTCCTTCCTGCACTAATCTCTCATTCCAATAGTTGTCAACCCCCTTCTCAACGTCATCCCAAAACAAATACTAAACGGGTGCTATCCTATATCCACCTCCGCGAATTACACCAAACTACAAACTTTCAACCATTACTAATGAACTTAGATTGAGTCCTACCTATTCAAATTAACAATTCCATACTCTAACCAGTCTCATACTTAAACTCATAATCTAAGAGTCTAACTACTGTAGTTTCTGTCCTCAAAATGTCATCATATAACCATACATAGATAAAAACTGAATATACAGAGCATTTGTATCCGTTAACAAGAGAACCCAGTACCATGTTAACAAAGCAGGAACAATAACAACTCCCAATTATCTAAGTTTATATCAACTTACTAATATTAAACCTAAATCAGTAACTAAGCAAATCAAATTCATTTAACTTGTAACCGAGACAAATAAGACTAAACATCAACTAGTCCAACAATCAGTTTAAAACTGAATTTATGTTCAATAATCAAAAGTAATGGTTTAGTACCTCAGTTAGGGTTTCAAAGTGAGCAAGAACGGTAGTGGAGGTGGTCGTCGGTCACTCACACAACCCTCCTCACGCACAATCCTTCATCCCTCTCAAGAAAACCCCCAATTTTGAGTATAATCTCTGAATTAGATAGAGGGTTTAGGTATTTTGGATCTTAGCCCATCTTACTCCTTCTCTAATAGCCGGAAAAGTGGTCGGAGATGGCCGGAATTGGCCTGAGGTATTGCGGCTCTGTCGCACGCTTCTTCTCCCTCTTTCTTCCTTCCTTCGCCCAACCGTCGTTCCCACCGGAGCAGCGCCTCCGTCTCTCCTCCTCCACCGAGCTCTCTCTCTCTTCCTCTCTTCCTCTCTTCCTCCCGCCTCTTCCTTCTCCCTCTGTTCTCTTTTTCCTTCCTGGTTCTGTTTCCTCTTTGCCGTGGAAACAGACCCCCTTCCCCCTCTATTTCCTTTTTTTTTTCAATTGATGAGTCACCCTCACTTACTCTCACTTGATGACACACACCCCCCTTTCCCTCCTCTTCAATTGCCACGCTCAACCTTCACTTTCCATCACTTTTTTTTTTAAATCTAACCTATCAAGTAAATCACCACCCTCCAATATATTTATTTTTGCACATATATCAATATAATTAATTTGTCTATTTGAAATATAAATCTCACTAAAACTAATAATTCAAGCCTATTTCTTATATTAATATAAAGCTCTAAATTATTAAAAGTAATTCCATTAAAATAATTTAATATAATTACGTCAATAAATATAGCACAACTTCTTAATAATAATAATAAAATCAAATATAAGTTTTTATTTAAAACACAAGGGTTTCGGAAATTAATTAAACTAATATTATAATTAACAATTAATAAAGGTGCTCCTAAAACAGAGCTATTACAGCTGGGTCAGGGTTATGTTTTTCTGAACTTGAACCGATTCGGGGGCGGTTTAGGAACGGTTCAGGGCCAGTTCAGTGCCAGGGTCCGAGTCGATTCAGGGATAGATTTAGTGTCGGTTTAGGGCTGGTTCATTGCCAGTTCACGGTTATTTCATTTTTTTTAAATACAACTTTTTTTAATACATTTTTTTCATACTGGAAATGCACCTTAAGTAAAAATCATTTTTTTATTATTTAAAAAGGATAATTCTTATAAATAATAACTCATAGAGTAAATCAAATACTAATTTCATATAGAAATTTTACTAATCGCAACTCCCAATAACAAATACTCATTAATCATAATCATAATCGTATATTATAGTTTATTAATCATAATCATAAATATAGTTTATAGTTTACTAATCATAATTATAATGTAAAGTTTATTTATCATAACCATAGTTCAATTTCGTAGATCATAAATCATAATCATATTATAATTTATTTATCAAAATCTTAATGATAATTTATACTTCACCAGTCCACTAGTCATTCATAAGAATAATCATAAATTTTATGATTTTAATTAGGGTATATGGTTTAGGGTTTAGGGTACATGGTATAAGGTTACGATTTAAGATTTAAATTTATGGTATAGGGTTTTAGTGACGGTTCAAGGAAAAATTTAAGAATCGGCCGGTTCAAGGACCGGTTCAAGAGCGGGCTGGTTTACGGACCGGGTCAGGGTCAGGGTCGGTTTAGGGCTAGGATCGGTTTAGGACCGGTTCTGAAATTTGAAAACATGAACCTGAACCAAACCAGTTCTTTGACCGGGCCGGTTCAGGGTTGATTTTTTCCGGTTTAGGGCAGGATCAGTTTTTCGCTGGATCGGTTTAGGGCTGGGTCAGGGCCAACCCACCCAATGGCCAGCTCTAGGCCTACCATGTGCTGATGTGCTACTTAGCTGCTGATAAAGTATTTAATACCACTTCCGTCCCATATTAGTTGCAATAATAGCTTATGCACATAATTTTAGGAAGTTAATAGAGTAGGGTGTAGGTTATATTAATTTATTGTAAAAGCTGATGTGATAGAAAGTGATGTGGTATTTTTAGGAAGTTAATATAGTAGGTGAGTAATATTTTAATGTTTTTCACATAAATCAATGAATGAGTGGGTATATTAGTTGGGTGATATATAATAAACTATTTGTGGGTCCATGCCTAAAATAGAAGTGTTGCAACTAATATGGGACAACCATATATGGAAAGTGTTGCAACTAATATAGGACGGAGGGAGTATCAACTTTTTATAATTTTTACTTAAATAAAATTAGAGATATTAGCGTCTAAAGTAGCACGTTGGGAGGCGTAAAACTCCCTATGTTGCAATGCATATGAAACGGAGGTAGTATGTAATTTGTTTTGATTCTTTCCCCACTTTTGGGATATAATGCACAGTGCACCGCATGACTCCGTTAGTGTACTTGGCACAATAAACAATATAATATCAAAATAACTTTATTCCTTCACGTGGCTTTAAACAAGATCATCCCTTGTCTACATACCTTGTTTTTTTTTTTTGAAACAAGTACAAGGATAAACTAGAGGTTTCCCTATATTAGAGATAAACCAATAGTCGGAAGATAAATACAAAGAGAAGTAAAAAATATAGAAACTAAAAACTAATAAACTACTCTAAAAATTAAAACAAAAACCTAAACGACTAAAAAAACTAATAAAAACCAAAGCTTCACAAGGAAGCTAATAGGCAGGCTTCGCATAGAAGCCGGGCGGAGTCAGTGATGGAACATCGACTTGGGTCAGGACGCCTCCTAATCGGTAGGCAAATAGGTCATCATCTTCACGCCTTGAATATGTAGCCTTCGCATCAGAGTACTCGGCTTTGAGCCTTCTCCTTCGATGGCTTTGCACCTCCAAGGACTATGGTACCGACGTTGGATGAAAATCGAAGTTTCCACCTTGGATGTGTGGGTTTTTGAACCCCTAATAACGATAAACGCAGGCGGCGGGCGAAGATGGTGGTCTGGTGGCGAAATAGTACTGTGATGATGACGTCGGAAAAGAGCTAAGAGAAGAGGCAATGGAGAGGAACTAAGAGAAGAGGCAGTGGAGAGGAACTAATATAAGAGAAAAGGCGGAGTTAAGGCGGTGTGAAGGGGCAGAGAGAGTTCTAGAGAGAAGGGAGCCCTTCTCTCTAGAATTCTCGTTTATTCTTAGTTCCATACCTCTTTATTTTTTGTAGGAAAGTTTTGGCACGTCAATTAATGTTCGCTTCGTCTGTTCAAGTGTAGGATTTAAATTATGTCAAGGCGCTCAAAAAAAATCCCTGGCCTATTCTGTCATTCTGTGTAGATGACTACATCCTCCTACTTAAATCAACGTCATCTTCAATCATCAAACTCAAACATTTGCTTGATAACTTCCGTAAACTGGACATCTTATTAACATCCATAAGTCCTCAATCTTCTCAAAGAAAACAACATCAAATAAAAAGCAATTAGTAGCAAGCTACTTTATAATATGGTTCCCAAGTACTCTCTAGGACGCTACCTAGGATAACATTTTCCGTCATTCAAAATTTCTACTTTTACTTTTGTTGCTTTTACTTTGACTACAACTCCCTTATTAATATACTACCTTCGTTCTATATTTATTGCCACATAGGGAGTTTCACACCTCCAAATGCACTACTTCAGACGATAATATCTCTAATTTTATTTAATAAAAAATTATAAAAAGTTGATATTAGTTAAGCATATATCGAGACGAATCTAACAAGATCCCACATAACTATAATTTTCCTTATGTATAAATCACAAAAGAAGGTCAAAGGAAGATATATGAATAATGAAAAATGTCAAAGTTTGCAATACATATGGAACGGAGGTAGTAACAGATAAGCACTTTTATTCCTGGACCATTCATTCATTTCAAAATCAAGATAAATTGTTCTTATCCAGAGCAACCTAGAAGCAGTTCTGATTTTTAATATGGCAACGACAAAACCACCATGCCCCTCAACAATAAGTTGGATGTCATCAATCAAAATTTCTTCTGGAGAAAAGGTATTAACAATGACAAGGGTATACCATTCAAAAATGTCATGTCACGCTCTCCACCATCCAAATAAACAAGATTCCACCTACAAGAGAGAGGAGAAATGAGATAACATAAGGTACTTGTTATCGATCTAGGAAAACTATAAGAGGGGGGCTGAATTTTATACATAAAAATAAACGTACTTTTGCGAGATTATAAAACTTCAATATAAAATCATGCAAACTAAAAGAACAAGAGAGTTTTTTTACGAGGAAAAACTTACGAGGCCATATAAGAAGAAATGATCTCAATCAAAAGGGATTTTAAACTCAAATCATTTGCTAATTAGGTCAAACACCTTTGTTATAGCCTAATTATACTCAGGGCCACAACTTGAGTCCCTAAAGTCAAGTTCCTAAACCGTTGTTTCTCTCAACTTCACTCGAAGTTCTCTCTTATACTTGCTTCACTCAAAGCTTCTGATATAAAAGATCTCACTCAAAATCTTCTTACCACAAACAAGATTGCAATCAATATTAAACTTAGTGCAATAGACTAAGAAGGCAAAGAAATAGGGGGCGTATAAGAGAATGAAGGCACTGCACTTTCATGTACTTAAACTCACTTAATCATGTAGTCAATCACAAGTTGGAACTTAATTTGAACTTGTTTATTAGGGAGTCATAATAGTATATGTGGATTGATCATGTGTTAGTGGATTGGAGCATTAGTGCACATGGTTTATTTTCTTGAGGAACAAACAACACTCTCTCCATTATCTACACATTCAAATTAAACGTGTGTAACAACCCAACCAATCAATTTCTATAAAGCTAGCAAGTTGTTATTCACGACCTTAGATTTTTTAGGTTTTCGACATTAATTATGTAAAATCCCAACCCCTACGGGCCGATCGGAGTCACCAAATAAGCATCTCGGACCAATAACTGGCCCCACAAAGAAACACAAGTCCTTTCGATGCACTTTATCCTCACTCATGCGCAGCCTGAGAAATTTCCCAGGAGGTCACCCATCCTAAGACTACTCCTAGCCAAGCACGCTTAATTGAGAATATCTTAGCAATATGAGCTCCCTGAAAAGAAGATGCACCTTGTTGGTATGAGTGGTATAACTAAATCCTTTAAAGCAATCATGGGGAGTATTACACCCCCCACTTGAAAACAACTTGGTCCTCGTTGCACCTAGGGACCCCATATATTCGGCCGCAGCCTGTAAGTCGCCCCAACCTGGAAACTGATCGCCTCGAGACTCCTGATATTTGGCCTGACGATCTCTGGGTAGCTCCTTATGATAATGCAACCCCATAATCCTCCCCTACTAGGCGCTTGAGGACTCCTAATATTCGGCCTGACAGCCTTAGGATCACCCCAAGACGCGGTCGCAGGGTTGCTCTGATACCATTTGTAACACCCTAACCCCTACGGGCCGATGGGAGTCACCAAATAAGCATCTCGGACTAATAACTGGCCCCAAAAACCAACACAAGTCCTTTCGGCGCACTTTATCCTCACTCATGCGCACCCTGCAAAACTTCCTAGGAGGTCACCCATCCTAAGACTACTTTCATCCAAGCACGCTTAACTGAGAATATCTTTGCAATATGAGCTCCCTGAAAAGAAGATGCACCTTGTTCGTATGGGTAGTATACCAAAATCCTTTAAAGCAATCATGGGGAGTATTACAACGTGGCTTTACAAAAGAGAAGGCATTCATCCACGAAAAAGATACCTGGGATCTTTTGAGTACTAGGGCACAATTTAAACCGAATTCCAGATTTCTTGTCAGAGGAGACAAATGCTAATTGGAGTACCAAAACTTCCATACAGATGATAAATAGATACGGGGATAGGGTGATTACCTTATCTTAACCGTCGGGAATGAGTAAAAATGTCAAAAATCGAGTTCTTTACTGTTATTGAGTAGGAGACCGAAGTGACACAAAACTTGATCCATTCGATCCACTTTTCATGGAAACCTAGAAGCGACATTATTTTGTAGAGGAAGTCCCATTCGACACAGTCGTTAACTTTTTCCGTATCTAATTTTAATGTGTACCATCCAATTTGATTTGGATTTGTGGAAGATGGTGAGTATTTCTTCAGTGATTAAAATATTAGCATGGATTTCTCGATCTTAAACAAAAGCACTCTGAAATAGTTTAACGATATTATTTATCTTAGCACTTCAAGGAAATTTTTTTTAGAGGAAGTTTAGCCAAAACACTTACGCTTAGTTGGTAAAGTACACGATAATAATACAAATAAACTACAGTCGAACCCTAGTTTTGATAATGACAAAGGAGCAAAGATAAAAACGAAGTTAAAAACTAGAGGTGCCAAATGTATCATGTCGTGTCATGTTCATGTTTGATTTCGTGTTGTAAACAACATTTATCAAAAACTATATAAAACATAGGATAATTGAATAATATGACACATTGATTTAAACGGATTTTGTTCATGTGGGTTTTGTGCCGTATTGGGTCGTGTTCTTGTTGTGTCAGTTTTGGTCGTGTTATCGTATCGTGCTAGAGATTAATAGCTCTATTATAAACTAACAAAACGTCGAGTAAAAGAAAGTATGCAAGCTATCACAAATTGAGCAAAGAGAATACTATGTTTAAAGGAAGAAATCAAGTGAAGAAACTAGATTGTGAAGACTAGGAGAAGATATTGAAGAATTTGGTACATTGGAGCAAAAGGAACAAGCAAGGTTTTTTTATTTTTAGTTCCTATGTAAGGAACGACTAAGACTTGGTAAGGAACTTGTGGTTCTGTAAAGAGAATGATTGTCTGTTCCTCTCAGAGGAACAAACATGTTGGCACAAATTAGAATGAAATAAAGGAACTCAATGAGCAATCAAAGGAACACAACAACTAGTAAAATGCAGCCATATTACCAATTGATTTGCAGGTTATAAATTAGTTAAGTAATCAAGGCTAAATTTTAGGAATATTTAGGGAAATATTTTGACTATTAAAAATGGTTTTAGGAAAAAGCAACCCACATCCTCAGGAAAAGTCAGATCGCAACCTCCAGAACGGCCTATGGGTTACGTTCCCTACCGTCTGTGTCTAAGAATGGCCAAACTCCCGATGCGGGACAATACACGCATTACCTCCCGACCTCTCGATCTCGGACGACAACAAGTGCTAGGTCTCTGTAATGCAGGGTAACAACCACGTGATGTCTCCTAACCTCTCGGAGTTTATGTTCGTTACCTTCGGGACACTGTCCCTTACGCTACTCTTCAAATCAACAAATGCGTTATCTGAGTTGGGGTACGAAGTTAATTATGATCGAGCCACAATACCCTCCTTACATAACTCTTGGCCAAGTAATGCTAAGGACAATGTTATCCTCCCCTGAGCATTACGACGTCGACAACTCAATAACTAAATTAACAACATGGTTCAATGACATAAAATATCACAAAATAAATAACCAAATGACAAGCTAATCAAAATATTAACGTACTCGCAAAGTCAACTATTCACTTCTAAACAATGTCGTATACCAAACGTGTGTGTGTATATATATATATATATAAACATAAATCACTTCACAAACCTTAAAACTAAACTATAATCATGTTGTAAATAAGGAATAAATAATTTCCACAATTCTTAGAATGACCCATGAACTTACTGTAAGCTAAAAAAATAATAAAATTACTACAACTAAATAACTTGCCATAAACTAATAAAACTTGTCGTAAACTAACAAAACTTGCTGTAAACTAATGAAAGAATTTGCTATAAACATAAGAAGCTAAGACACATTCTGTAAACCAGGGGGGAAATAAAAGCGGACAAGTGTTGTGCAGGTGCTGTACAGCACCAACCACGCACAACACACAAGTTTTGTGCACACACAACAGCTATGCACGACTGCCACACGCAGCACGCAACAACAACGTACAACAGCTGCGCACGGCTGCGATGCACAACACACAACCGCCACACACATCATGGGTCATCGCCTCGACGGCCCTCGCGTCCGAGCTGCTTTACTGTGCACTGTGTTGTTTCCAGCAGCGTTTCGAAGGCTAAAACAAGAACTTGCAGCCCATACTTCACCAGATACTTGAGCCTAATCATCATATATTTCAAACCACAACATTCCCAAACTCAACCCAAACAAAGCCTTCATTTCATAAGTCGAAAATGTGCATGAAACAGAGATAATAAACTAAAATTGTTGTGCAATATCAACAACAAACAACACCTTATACTTACTCCATTTCATTCTAATAAATCAAAATCTGAGGAAGAACTCACATGCTTTCACTTACTCAAACACCAACCATAATTCGACTTTCACACGTCAAATTATGGCATCGTAAACACACAAATTTCGACATGATCGTCACATATACGTAGAACACAGTAAAAATCCTAAACATGATTAATATCTAGCTAACGGTTACTAAGACTACGATTTTGATCCCAAAAAGCTAAGCGAACCGTTAGTTACCTTGATCGTCTTAGGAATTGCAAGAAAACCGTGTAGCAAGAACTAGGAATGCCGTAGAGTTTTCCCCCTTGTCGCCGTCTACAACCACGAGTAAAATGCACTTGAAATCAACACCCAAAACTTAAAGGAATGGCTTGGTTTAACGCCCAAAAACTGATCTATATTGTGAGAACACACACGAACCAATTTTTCTGAGTTTTTAGAAAGAATAAATGTGTGAGAAAGAGCAAGAAAAGGAGAAGATCTTCTTTTGAGTTTTGGTGAGGTTGTGCGTGAGTATAAGAGAAAATTTAGAGCATGTAGTCTGGTATGACAGTATGAATGGGGTTTAAAAGAGGAAATAATGAGAGGAATTAGGGGGGGGTTAATTAGTGTTAGAAAAAATTGACCAGAGTAATCCAAACTATGTCCGTTCTTCCAAGAATAATCCATACTATGGTTTTCCTACATAATACCAACTGTTGGGAAGGTCCGCCACGGATGGTCCGTGACCTGAAGGAAACCTGTTTAACAGGTTAATACGCCACGTGTCATGCTTTAATTGGTTGTTTGCAATTATTATTTTATTTTGCTTTTTATTATTTTCCACAATTATCCCCTCCTTCTCCATCCTACCATGTGCAAGGAAGCCTTCCTCACCACCACCAGCTCCAACGACCCCCCCTCGCCACCACCACCACCCCCAGCCCCAATCACGACTCCCCTCGCCACCACTGGAAGCCCCAGCCAAGAACCTCCCTTAACTGCCACCCCAGCCCCGACACGTACAACTCGGAACAGTCCACCTCTCCCCCTTTGACAACCTTCGAAAGCCCACCCACCACCTTTCAAAAGCCTCCCTCGCAACCACCTTCGAAAGCCCTCCCTCGCCACCACCTTTAAAAACCCAGCCCAACACCTTCAAAACCCTCCCTCGATACCTTCGAAACCCTTTCTCACCACCACCTTCAAAACCCTCCCTCGCCACCACCTTCAAAACCAGGCCCGTCCCTGGGGCAGGGCAGGCAGGGCGGACGCCCTGGGCCCAGGGAGGAAACGACCCACTTACACATCAGATAACCTGTTAAATACGTAAAACGTGGATTATGACTCAAGGGAACTATGTGGCGCACTGGTAGTGTTTGCCGCTTTCTCACAGGTAGGTCCTTGGTTCGAATTTTGGCAGGGGTTACTTTGCGATTTTGTATCCATTTTCAAGCTTGCTTTTGAAACTTTAGGATTCGTTTTCATTTTTCTTCTTTAAGTAACCTTTACTTTTTTTCTTACTTATTTCAATTTTCCTTTTTTTTTATAATTTAAGTCATGACCCTTAATTTTCCTCCTCTATTTCACTACATCATAACTGTTTTAAATTGCTAATTGATGAAGTATCAAGTCAAATATTCCTCTAAAAGAAAAATATCATCCAAAAACATTTATGTTTGTGAATCAATCTCACATTATAGTGTTAGGGTATTTTGTTAGTTTGTTTATAATGTTTGATGGGTCGGACTTCGAAGTTTTACGATAAAACAAAGTGTTTTTGCCTTATTTTGTTTAGTATATATAAGTTTACATTTTTATTCGAAATTTGATTGTATTTTAGAAGTGAAAACTTAGCAAAAGATTGATTAAGAATCAAGATATAACTATAATTATATGAAGAACATCAATCATAATATTATAATGACTTGATAGCTGAAAATTTTAAAGGTACAAAAGAGGAGATTTAATTATTTTGTACAAGTTATAGAAAAACTATCATTAATAACTCGTATTACTCTAAATTATTAAACTTGGATATTTATATTATTGAATAATAAAATCTTTCTAGCATAATAATAAGTCAACTAAAAACATTTTTAAAAAACTCATAATTCTAGAAGGCCCTTAATTGTTATTTTGCCCCGGGCCTCAAAATTATCAGGAACGACCCTGTTCAAAACCCTCCCTCGCCATCACCTCCAAAACCCAGCCCACCACCTTCAAAACCCTCCCTCGCCACCACCTTCAAAACCCTCCCTCGCCACTACCTTCCAAACCCTCCATTGCCACCACCTTAAAAACCCAGCGCACCACCTTCGAAACCCTCCCTCGCCACCACCTTTAAAAACCCAGCCTACCACCTTCGAAACCCTCCTCGCCACCACCTTTGCAACCCTCCCCCGCCACCACCTTTAAAAATCCAGTCCACCACCTTGGAAACCCTCCCTCGCCACCACCTTTGAGAACCCCACCCCACCATCTTCGAAAATCCTCCATCACCACCACCTTCGAAAACCATCCCACCACCTTTGAAAACGCTCCCTCGCCACCACTCCTAGCCCCTTCGAAAACCCACCAGCCCCACCACCCTCGAAGAAACCCGACCCAACTTCGAAAAAAACCCAGCCTAACACCACCACCTTCAAAATCCTTCATATTGGGGTGTTTATGGTGATGATTTGGCGGTGGTTAGGGTTTAGAGTGATGAATTTGGGGGTGGTTAGGGAATGGGGGAGGAAGAGGAGGGAAGGGTGGCTGATGTGGTGGTGGGTGGGATTTGGGGGTGGGGTAGAAAATAAAACGAAAAAAATTAAAAATTTACCATGTTAACCGGTAGCAAGTCATCTGGGGCTGCAGACCTCCCCAATAGTTGGGATTATACAGGAATAACTCATAGTAGGGATTATTCTTGGCGGATTGGTCAAAGTTTTGGATTATTCAGGTTAATTTTTCCTTATTGTTATTGATGGGTGAGTGAATGGCTTTCCAAACTCAGATTTGTAATGTTTTACGTCATCTTAGCAAGCTGATTATTTGACTCTTCCAACTCTTACTAACAGCATACAAGTTTCGGTCCGTAACTTGGTAAGGTTTAAGTAACGTTAGCACTAACGGTCCGTATAATGGCTTATTACTTAAAGTAAAAATCATACGCTGCACAAACTTATATAACTAAAAATACTATGCATATCGCAAAATAATCACTTATGCAATGATTATACACAGTTTCCATTCCGACCACAATAACACACCACATAATACACTTTTGCATTTTGGAAACATATTTATACTATTTTTTTTATAAATAAAAATGACCAATCATAACATAACATATATACGCGCATCATAACCATATACGTTTTGAAATTTAAACACGTATACATATCACATTATACAACTAAACACTTTTCGGTATAAACCTAACTATTAATTTAACAAGTATAGTTTTTATTTATGAAATTAAATACAAATATATATATATATATACATATGTATATATAAACTAATACAATTTAACGCGCAAAATTTTTAGTAAAATTTGGGGTGTTACATACGTCGTCAGCAAGCAACAACCAAAAAAGCCTTCTAGATAATTTCTGTCAGACTTTTGAACAACTCATTAATTTCCATAATTCGTCTATTTTACTTCTCAAAAGCAACACCCTGTAACACAAAATCACTTGTTACAAGCTATTTCAACATGTAACGCAAACATTCGCTTAGCTGCTAAATAGGGCGTCACTTCTCGTCGCATCCAAGTACTGTTTCAGACTTCAACTCCCTGATTACTAGAATGGACAAACACTTAAACTCTTGAACCACTTCTTTCCTTTCCAAAGTAGGGCGAGCAATCTTCATCCAAAGTAAATTAGAAGCAATTCCGATCTTTACTATGGCTACTACCAAAATTCCGATTTCTACGCTTAATAAATTGGATGTCATTAACTGAAGATTCCTTTGGAAAAAAAGGTCCCAACAATGAAAAAGGTATCCCTCTTATAGAATTTGATAAAATTTGCAGGCCCAAGATTATGGGTGGTTTAGGTATCCGAAAGAAAAAACATATGAAACATGGCATGCTAGCCAAACGAGCTTGGAATAATCTAACTGATCTATGTAATAAGTGGGCAGAACTTATGCGCAAGAAATACTTACAACACACATCTTTCTTTTACTACCAAGACAAGCCAAGTGACTCCCCAACTCGGAAAGCAATTTTGCTAATGCGACACTTATTTCGACGTGGAATTCGGTGGAAAGTAGGGTATGGATCAGGTATTTTCTTCAAGTTAGGCAACTGGTGTGCCCAAACCAGTCGTATCGAATTGCTTACCCATATCCCGACCTTTTTACAATCTTCAAAATGGTTGTATGCCTGGATGTGGACCATAGACATCCAACCGAAAGTAGAACTCTTTATTTGGCAACTCCTTTAGAATGGATTACCTACACGAGACAATCGCGAACGCAAAAATATACTAGTTCCTTCTATTTGCCCCCTTTGCATGTCTTCTACGGATTCCATAAATCAATTGTTAATGTCTTGGCTTTAGACTCGTACATTGTAGCATCTTGTCGCGGTTAAAGATTTTCTGGGTATAACATTCCCACATGCCCCTGTCCACGAAGTGTTCACATTTATTAAGTACACCATAAAAAATCTGTGGCCAAATTCTTTCTGCTACTATGGAGCCTTTGAAGAAAAGAAATTCAATCATCTTCCAGAATGAAACTTACCAACTTCATCGAGCTCTTGATCTATAGAGCAAAATACTCAATGTCTGAATGGAACTTGCGCAGTTTCATAGACAGTAACTCCGCTTTCCACACACCCAAGCCCTTGCAGGTCACACAAGTCAATCCCGGTTTGCTGGAGACCTCCGCCCCCGAACTTCATTAAGCTAAATTTTGACGGCTCATCTAATCAAGACTCCGCTACTGCTGGCGTTGTCCTTCGTACATCTACTGGAAAAATTCTCAAAGGTATGGTTTACAATCTTGGAAGCTCTTCTCCTATGATTGCTGAAACTATAGCACTCCACAATGGAATGCTTCAAGCCAAATATATGGAATTCAAAGATCTTATTATAGAAGGAGACAACCTCTTCGTCATTATGTGCTAAAAGGAAACTTTAAGACTCCTTTGTGCATTCAGACTCTTATATATATTCGTCACCTGTCACCTATTTCCATCCGATTTGGGTGCATCATATTTTCAAAGAAGCAAATTCTATGGCAGAATACCTTTCAAAGCAAGGACATTATATACCACATAGCTTATATTTTACCCTTAAGAGAAGGGTTCCCTAAGTTTTTCTTGTACCACCTTTTTAAAAAAATAAAAAATATATATATAAAACAAAAGAAACTTTTCTAATCACTATATTGATATTGAAAAAAGTTCAATACATCGTTACTCAAGGTATCATAAAGATTCAAATATAACTAAACAAATGAAGGTTATTCAACAACTTTTTACATTGATAAAAATTTCAAACATAAACAAACGAATCCACTGGCAATTACATGAGGCTAATTGAAGATAAATTATGAAATTTGACTGTAATTTGCTTCAACAGATCATTTACCCTCTATGTCATTTGTTGATAATTTCTAAGAAATTCTGTTAGAGAAAACCATTAAAACATCATTTAGTGAGAAACAACGTTTTAAAAACTTTCTGGCATCTTGCAGCTTTAAACAATTATTTTCATACGAGAAAAAAAACTTTGGCCAAGATTCCGGCATTGACCACACAATCTGGCGTTGACTCCCTTTTTCGCGTATGCATCCCAAACACAACAACCTCCCGTAATTCCCTTTCATGGTATTCCCCTCTCCTCTCTTACCCCCACAACCAAAACCACCTTCTACTCCTTCCTCGGTGCTCTAACCCACAACACCCGAACCAACCCCACCACCACACACGAAAACAAATCCAGCCAACAACCTAAAACCCCCACTAAAACCAACCTAACAACCGAAACCCCAACATCATCCACTTAAAACCCCACTCGAAAACCCTACTCGACCACTGAAAATCCCCCACCACCCGAATCCCCCATCTCCCCACTCGAATTTCGTCTACCTACTCTCGAAAAGAAGGAAAGAAGGGCGGTTACCATGGATGGGAAGGAGGAGAATAAAATAAAAGAAGGGTGGATATGGCGGTGCTTGTATAGAGGAAAGATAAGGAGAGTAAAAGAGAAGAGATACAAAGTGGTGGTAAATATTATGGAGGGAAAGGATGGGGAGAGATAAAAGAAAGAAGGATAAGAGGAGAAATATTGATGGTGGTCAGTGGTGGTGGTGGTAGTGGTGGTGGCGGGCCGGCCAGGAGAGGAGGAAGAGAGAGAAAAAGAAAAGTTTCGAGCTAGAGGAGAGAGATAGGCAATAGGTAGGAGGGGGAGAATTACAAACAGGAGAAACGGTGGTCAACACCAGATTTTGATGGTCAACATCGCGATTTGCGTGCCTGAAAGTAGTTCGGTCAAGGTTTTGGGGTCATTTAAGTCCTTAGGGTGAAATTTGCGGTCGAAGTTTGCAATAAAAAAGCAATCGAAATCACCTCAATTTGCGTTTAAAAAATATCTCGATTTGCGTCAATTGCTTTGCTTACTGAAACAATAGTTCAGTCAAGGTTGTAAGGGTCATTTTAGTTCTTAAGGGTCATAATTCAGGTTGATATTGCATAAAACGATCAAATGGGTCTCGATTTGCATTCAATAACATCTCAATTTGCGTTCAAAAATATCCGATTTGCGTGCAATGGCAAGTAACGGGTTTTTGGTGAAAAAGGCCATGTTTGAGAACATGGAAGAACCTCGGGTATACCACTGGGAATTTTTAAAACTTAGCTACACAATTGGAAAACTGCAAAATTAGAGGCATACCAATGTGAATTTTCCTATATTATTACTTAAAAAGAGAACAAGAATATTATCGTTTCTTTATATTTAAGTACTTCTTCCTTTTTTTTAGTTGGAACACTTAACTTTACACACTTTTCGATACATATTTTGTAATCTTCAATTATGCATATGTAAAATTTATGACAATTAGATCGTAAAACCATACATCGAGACGAATCAAATAAGCTCTAACATGACTATATTATTTTTTCCTATGTACTAATGATAACAGTCGGTCAAAGTATAATAGATGAATAGTTGTAAAGACAATTTTGCAAGTAAAAAGAAATGGAGGAAATACTATATTTTCTATAATGTCAATTCACTATACAAAATGTCAAGACCCTATTTCAATGTAATAATGGAGACTCGTCCCAATGGGGTGGGATGGCTCTGAGCGCGTGTTTGATGAGTGGTGGGGCAGGATTGAGAAGTTATGCCATTGTAGAGATCATTCGGTGAGGATAAAATAGAGATCATTGTAGAGATCATTCCTATGTACTAATGATAACAGTCGGTCAAAGTATAATAGATGAATAGTTGTAAAGACAACTTTGCAAGTAAAAAGAAATGGAGGAAATACTATATTTTCTATAATGTCAATTCACTATACAAAATGTCAAGACCCTATTTCAATGTAATAATGGAGACTCGTCCCAACGTGGTGGGATGGCTCTGAGCGCGTGTTTGATGAGTGGTGGGGCAGGATTGAGAAGTTATGCCATTGTAGAGATCATTCGGTGAGGATAAAATATAGGTCAACCCCCCCCCCCCCATCACCACCCACCATTTTTATCTTGGCGTAAGGATAATGTGTTGAAGATACAAATTGAGTTCAAGTTCAGCAAATGATAAGTAGACTAGCTTATCATATTCTCTATGCCACTTCACATTAGATAACTAAATTCTGTTAGAGTTTGTTAGATTGTATTATTAGTTTCCCTTTTCCTATTAATCCCTAGCTTAGCTCATAGCTTTGCATATAAACTTCTCTTATTCATTCTAATCAGAACACATGAAATAATTACCATTTCTCTTTATATTTTCTCTCTACCATTCTCTCTGTTATTTTTTTTACTCTCAATAAAGTACCTGATCATGAAGTTTATTTCATGAAAGTTTCCTCACCTTTGTAGATGACACCTCCGATTGTGTTTCAGTTCTGAAACGATTTATTGCTTCAGTTGAAAATCAATTTGCTAATACTGTCAATTTCATTAGAAGTTACAATGAAAAGGAGTTTTGTGAAGGATATTCTATCAAGCTAAAGGGATTTTGCATCAAAAGAGTTGCTCTAGCACACCTCAACAAAATGGCTTAGTTTAGAGGAAACATATGCATCTTCTAGAATGTGCAAGAGCTCTCTATTTTCAGGCACAACTTCCTATCTCTATGTGGGGAGCAACTGTTCTCACAACAGCTCATCTCATTAATAGAATGCCATTATATGTTCTTGGCAATATTTCACCCTACCAGAAGCTACACAATCTTGAACCTGACCTTTCCTATCTCAATGTTTTTGGCTGCCTATGTATGTGTCTACGTCAAAAGTTGGAAGAAGAAAGTTTGATCCTAGATCAGAATCCTGTGTCTTTATTGGATACTCACCAGGACAAAAAGACTTATAAAGTACATAACCTCACATCTCACAAGATACTTGTTTCAAGGGATGTTGTGTTTCATGAACAACATTTCCCTTTTCATATAACTACCTCACCTATAGATTCTAATCCTTTTCAATTCTTGCTTTCCTCTAACAATTGTGATCATATCTTTGATGATCCTTTTTTCTAGATTCCCCTTTTTATGATGAAACAACAACTGAAAACCTAATAATTGAAACACTCCCATCATATTCAGTTTTTGATAGACCAGATTGAAACTCTAAAAGAACTCATAACACTCCCTATGTTACCCATCTCACCACATTCACTTGTTTTAACCCACTTACAATCAAATTCCCAACCTCCTAGTCTGATTCCACCTTCTGTTTCAATTCCTTCTCATCTTCCCATCCCACCAGCTCCATCTACTACAATTCAACCTAACGTAAGAGTTTCAAATAGATCACATAAAGAACCTAGTTGGCTAAGTAATTTTGTACATCAGCCTCCTAGTTGGATACACAAAAATTCTTGTAAGAAAACCTCACATTTCAAGCTTTCATTTCTAATATTTCTGATATTGTTGAACCAACTACATATCAAGAAACTTCTGTTGACCCTCTTTGGATTGAAGCTATGAATAAAGAGCTTCAAGCTTTGGATCATAATAATACTTGGGATGTTGTAGATTTACCACCAGGCAAGAAACCTATTGGTTCTAAATGGGTTTTGCCTATTAAATTGAGATCAAATGGACATATTGAGAGATATGAGACACGATTAGTAGCTAAAGTATAATCAAAAGTATGAGATTGACTATTTGGAGACTTTTTCTCCAGTAGTTAATAGATTCCTACTGTGAGATGTTTATTAGCACTAGCAGCTTGCAAGGGATGGAAGATCTTTCAACTTGATGTTAACAATGCCTTCTTACATGGAGATCTTCATGAAGAGGTAAATATGAGACTCTTTGATGGACACCATCATTCACCAAAGAAAGTTTGTAAACTTAAGAAATCTCTCTATGGTTTAAAACAAGCTTCTAGACAATGGTTCTCTATTGTTACTGAACTTTTTTTTTCAAGGATTCAATCAGTCAAAGAATGATTATATCTTGTTCATTAAGCAAGATAAATCCTTCATTACTATAGTAGCTGTTTATGTAGATGCCATGATCATCATAGGCAATGATCTCAACAATATCCATTCCCTAAAGCTTCATCTTGATCAAGTTTTCAGCATCAAGGATCTAAGTTAATGGAGCTATTTTTTGGGATTAGAGATCAGTTATCTTCCTACATACAGGTATTGTTATGACATAGAAGAAGTTCACCAAAGAGCTGCGCAACATCTCTCGCATCACGCAATTCAAGAAATCAACTGTTACACCTCTTCCTTTAAACTTAAAACTTTCATCTACTACTGGTGATCTTTTACAAGATCCTACTCTTTATAGAAGACTGGGTTGTAAGCTGAAATTTCTCACCCATACTAGGCCATATCTTCCTAACAGTTCAGCTACTTATTCAATTCATGCAAAATCCCAGAACAGCTCACTTTGAAGCTCTAGTACATGCTCTTTCCTATGTATCTAACACAGTTGGACAAGGAATTTTGTTAAAAGGATCTCCTGCTTTAACCCTACAGGCTTTCTTTAAGGTTTTTTTTGGCAAAAACCACCTAATATAATAGACATTATTGGTTTAACCACCTTTTCTATTTTTTTTTAATTTAAGTACTTATATATATATATATATATATATATATAATTATAGGTTTCACTGCCATCTGGTGGTTTTTCGGCCAAAAATAGTGGTTTTCTGGTCAAATATAGTGGTTTTCCGGCAACAAAAAGTGGTTTTCCGGTCAAAATTGGATGTTTTCCGGCCAAAACCACCGGTTGGTAGCGAAACCTACACGTATTATATATATAAGGTAGTTAAATTAAATAAAAATTAGAAAAGGTAGTTAAACCAATAATGTCAATTATATTAGGTGGTTTTTGCTAAAAAAAATCCTTTCTCTAATTCAAATTGGGCAACTTGCCCTGATTCTAGAAGGTCTCTCTCAGGTTATCTTCTTGTGTTAGGAGATTCACAAATTAGCTGGAAAAGCAAGGAACATGCCACTGTATCCAGATCCACTTCAGAGGCAGAATATAGCGCAATGGCTAGTGCAACAGCTGAAGTAACTTGGCTTGTCAGACTTTTAAAAGAACTCCAAGTGATCTCACCCTAGTTACCCTACATTGTGATAATCAATTAGCTTTGCACATAGCAAGAAATCCTATGTTTCATGAAAGGACCAAGCATATTGACATTGATTGTCATTTTACAAGGGAGAAAGTTATGGAAAGTCTCCTTGATCGAACTTATTTGGCTACCAATCAACAGCTAGCAAATGTTTTAACCAAAATGCTGCCTTCACAACAATTTTAGAATCTTTTATCCAAACTTAGCATGTTTCTACCACAACCAAGTTTGAGGAAGGATGTTGAAGATACAAGCCGAGTTCAAGTTCAACTAATGATAGGTAGACTAGCTTGTCATTCTCTCTATACCACCTCACATTAGCTAACTAAATTCTGTTAGAGTTTGTTAGCTTGTAATATTAGTTTCCCTTTTTCTATTAATCCTTAGCTTAGCTCATAGCTTTCTATATAAGCTTCTCTTATTCATTGTAATCAAAACACCTGAAATAATAGCCATTTCTCTCTACATTTTCTCTCTTCCATTCTCTCTTATTTCTTTTACTCTCATTAAAGTACTTGATCATGAAGTTTATTTCATGAAAGTTTTCAAAATGTATAACCAATAGTATTTTAATACTATATAATTTTTTTTTTCAGCGAGAAAAAAAAAAGTAATATTAAAGATTTACAGGGACTTGATGTATAATTGCTGTTAGGTCGTCGCTTTTTCCCTATAAAAATTGTTCATTTCTTAATGTTTTAACGCATGTATGGCAAATGAATGTTGTGTGTTCTTTTTTTCTTGGTCTCTTTATTGGTATTTTTTTTTGCAGTGTGGTGAGACCAGTAATGTAGAAGACCTAGAAAAGCAACCTTTTTATAGGTTTATTCGACGCATGTATGTTTTGCATGGTCTTTTACTTGGACTACTTCTTTATGTTTTTGGAGGCTTCCCCTACTTGGTATGGGGTATGGTATGTAATCAACTCAATGTCTCAATCTTATATTGTGCAAGTTTTCAACTGACTAGTTGTTTTGGCACATAAAAACTGCGGCTTGATTATATATATATATATATATATATATAAGACTAAAAGCCAAATTTTCTATGAACCATAAAACATAGAAATAAAGGTGATATAAACTTTATAGGGGTATATATTACGTTGATTCAAGCGGTACGCATGTTTTAACATCAAAGTCGTCGGTGTTTAAAAAAATTCCATTAGTGAAATACACGTATTCCTTTATGCCTCATAAGTACCCCTCTTACTTGGTTTTCACGGTGAAAACAGTTTTTAACAGATCATATATATATAGGCAGGATCCAGTGAGAAAAATCTTAAAACGAGAAGGGTGAGAAGGATCGATGTGCATATTTTTTCAACTAGATGTGCATATTTTTTGAACTGGATATGCATATTTCATTTTTCGAGCTGTAAGTTTATGCTCTAGATATGTGAAATGCACATTCAGTTAAAAAAAGATGCACATGATAAAAAGTTGCATATCGTGTTCAAAAAATATGTACATTTAGTTCAAATAATATGCACAAAAAATCTTTCTCACCTTCTCATTTTAAGAATCTTTTAACTTGATCCTATATGTATATGTATATATATATTATATAACTTTTTCCGACAGCATTGAAAGCGTCTTATGAAATAGCCTACTCATATTATATTTTATATTGTCATTTATAATATAATTTCTTAAAAGAAAATATTAATACAATGTTAGCATTTATGACTCTACATAAAAGATATAGATGTTGCCTAAGAGAACAAATACTTGATAGCAACAATAAAGACAATTACGTTATTTGAGAACAAAAATTCCATTAATACAACGATAGCATTTCTTAAATTTATCTTCGATAGAAACAATTGGCTACCACATTTACAGTTCGCATCATACCGAATGGTGTAAGATTATTCATGTTATTATTGCAAACAACTATAAAATAACTATAAATTTTCAATGTAGGGTGTAAGGTGTACAACAGTGCATCACATTACATATTTGGTGAACTCTGTTTGCCATGTATGGGGAAATCAGATTTGGAATACCGGTGATTTATCCAAAAATAATTGGTAATTTCTATCTTTGTAAACTAAAGATTCCTAATATTTTATGCATTTGTGATTTGCCCATTTAGAAACTATTCAGTTTCCTTTGGTTATAACTTTCTTAGTAAAAATTTAGGTGGGTTGCATTGCTTACATGTGGGGAAGGTTGGCACAACAACCATCATGCCTTCCCATACTCTGCTAGGCATGGCTTAGAGTGGTGGCAAGTTGACATGACTTGGTATACTGTGAAACTTCTTCAAGCACTTGGTTTGGCCAAGGATGTCAAGCTTCCAATTGATACTCACAAATATCGCTTGGCTTTTAAAAGTGATGGAATGGGAGCTTGAGAAAATTACAAACATGTGTTTGTTGTGGGCATGTATGAAAATTATTCTATTGTCATACATAATGTGTTAAATTCTAAATTTAAACCAATATCAATCTGAATATTGGTCCTATATTACAATATTCTATTTCTCATAATATTAGGTAACTCATTAATAATATGATATTGACTTTACAGTCTCAAATTTCGATGCAGTAATAATCGCATGTCTCAATATATCTCATTGTGTCCTAACACCCTCCCGCAATCTTAGCAGCAATATCAAGAATAGTACAACAATTGAAATACTAAATACGTTCCTTGATCTGGACGCCTTTTTCTCAAACCCATCAAACAAATCTCAGTAAGAGGGGTCTCATTCTTTTTGAACGCATCTTAGTCAGAGGGAATGTCATTCTTTTCAAACCATTAATTCCTTCATTCTTGTGTGCCTCATGTGACAATATGTATTTATGTGAATGTACATGTATCGATAACTTTAAAAATTAATTAGTGACAATGTGCGATGTAAGGATGGTAAGAGTTTTGGAGACAAAACTCATTTTGAGGAGTAGATAATATAATAGCTTTGGTTCATATTTTTGTTGTAATTGGTATCAAGTTATAGTTGCTACGGATTTTATCTATCATTATGTTATTATTAATAGTTTGGCTTTAAAGAAAGGAGGATTCATTTGATTAAGTTTGAAAGTTTATTATATCATCAAAACGATTTAAAGTAGCTTTGTAATGATAAGAAAGTGGAGTTTTTGGTTTGGTTTAGCAATGAAGTGATGTGGTTTTGAAAGGGGTTCTCTTCAAATGGAATGATTAGCGTTCAATGCCAACAAAATTACCCCTTTGTAGTTTTTGCTCCTCGATGAACCTAGGCATTTAGTTGAAGCGAGACACATAAAGATGAAGGCAGAATGGAGGCTGGACTCTTAATTTTGAATTTTAGAGCTCTTGGTTTTAAATATTTTGATGTTGATTTTAATTAGTTGTTCGATGTATAATTTTTATGGTTCTAAATTTCGAGGACGAAACTTTTTGTGAAGGCGGTATAATGTAATACCCCTTTCTTTAAAGAGAATTTTATTAATTGCTAATTATGATTATTAGCTTGATTATAAAATAATTATCCTCTTGTTCATTTAAAAGAAACATGAAGTATAATTCTTCTAACGAGTTCAAGTTATTATTATTATTATTATTATTATTATTATTATTATTATTATTATTATTATTATTATTATTTTGATATGGAACCTCTTTGGTAGTTAAATTATCTTTGTAAAAAATGATTATAGATTAAGAAAAGTTAATACTTCGTCCGTTTCATAATAGATGCATCATTTGTACATTTCACGCATGCCAATGCATTATTTTAAAAATTAATATCTTTAATTATCAATAAGTTAAAATTATAAAAAGTGGATATTAAAAAAATACACATGGAGACGAATCTAGCAAGATCTCATATGAATATGTTTTCCTAAAATGTAAATCACCAAAGCCAATCAAAGTAAACTATGAATAATATACAATATGCAAATAATGCATCTATTGTGAAACAGAGATAATATATAGTTTTGTGATTTTAAAGTTATCTGGAATGCTTACGGGGTATCTCTAAGAATAATTTTGTGTTTTCAAAGTGTTTGGGATTGGCTGAGTAGTATCTCAAGGAATTGGAACTTTGTCGGGTTTGTCTCGATATTAAAGATACAAAATAGTTGGGGGTACGTTGATCAGTACCTCAGACTTAGATCTTTTGCTACGGTTTGGCCGTATGTAGGATGTGCACACTAGGGGTCTTTGTCTATAATTATCCGGAGGGCCTAGCTAGTCCAAAAACAATGAAAGTTTGTTCCATTCCATAGGCCTATAACTCTTTCTTTGTGAAAGAAATAGAAAGAAATGATTTGTTTTAGAAAAGGAAAAAGAAGAAGAACAAAAAGAAAAGAAAAGAGTTGTTTCGAAAAAGGAAAAGGAAAGGATTTGATTTAAAAAGGAAAATAGAAAGTATTTGATTTAGAAATAGAAAGAAAGGATTGATTTAAAGAAGGAAAAATAAAGCATTTGTTTTAGAAAAAGATATACGGAAAAGGTTTTAGGTTTCGCAAGAAATTGATTTGTAGGATATGTTTTATCCTACCTATATATATGTTTGGCTTTTTTGGCTGATACTACATACATGGTATATGCAGGTACATAAAGATAATACATTATTGAAGAAGGTTCTATATATGTTATTCATATTATTTGTATCGCGGCGAGGACGATGAACTTTTAATATTTAGTTTATAGTTAAATTGTACTGATAATTAAAAAGGTTTGTTTTATAAAGTTTAGACTGATAATTGCTGGACTTAGTAAATACAGGTTTGTAAATCAAACGCTAGTACTAAATTATGTATTAGACAGTTCGTATTACAAATGAAATTCTGCCGATTTTTTGGTAGAATTTTAATAACAAATCAAGGTCTTTAAAATGATATAGGATGATTCCCTTAAGATGGTTCATTTAGGTTCACAGTCATGGTGAGTGTGATGGTAATGGCCAGATGAGGTTTTCCGCTATGTTTAATTCTTAATTGGTTGAAATTTCAGGTTGTTACCCTGTCACACGCCTACCTCTCTTCCTCTCTCACTGACTTACTTTTCCTTCCCCAATCCAAGGTTTTCAACCAAAACAACTTTCATCCATGGTTTTCAACCAAAACAAGCTTCGTCCATGGTTTTTATTGCAAAACCATTAACCAAGCTCAAGGCTTTTGAGCTTCAAGGTGTTCTTTCGGCATGCCATCATTCACTTAAAGCAAACTTCCATATCGTAAGCATTTCGTAGAATTTGAAAGATCTCTTTTGCCTTTATTTCCCATGTTTCATTTCTTACTTATGTGTTTTTAGAAATCAAATAATAGAAGCTTACACATTATGTAATATATTAACACTTCATAAACACTACTTTGATCATAATTTCATAAATAATCACACTAATGGACTTGGACTTTGAAATTACCATTAATAAATCACAGGGGTAGAAGTCATATCGTCATGATTCTATCATAATCATATATAATTAAACAATCATATAAACATCGTATCACACGAACCGTATCTCATAATACACCAAACTTACTTATACATTAAGTAAATCATGAGATAATATTAGATTGTATTCCCTCCTTGTTTTATTGGGACATTTGCTTTTTCGCACGGATCAAGGAAAAAGTGCAAAGTAAGAGAGAAGGATGGAAAAAGTAAGGAAAAAGTTCAAAAGTAAGACAGAAGAAGAGAAAAAGTATGAGAGAAGTGTAATAATTAGGTGGACCAACCTACCATTTATAGTAAAAGGGAGAAGTGTCCCAATTAAATAAAAACACCCCTATATGGCAAATGTCCCTATTAAAAAATAAAGGGAGTATAATTTATAATAGTATCATAACCTATGTATTTAGAAAAATAATCTCATGTAAGTCGTACTTTATACTTTTGAAAATCATTCATTATACACATTTTATATAATATTTTCTAAATAATGTACTTTACTCATATAAGTAAAAATCATGGATGGATCATAATTATAAATTATTACCATAATTTATATAATTTAGAGAGTGTGTTATGGCATGCAAAGTTGAGGATACAAAGCTGCTGGCTGTTATTTTACATGGAATAATAAACAACATGGTAATGACAGAGTCTTCTCCAAATTGGACAGGGTGTTGGGCAATGAAGCTTGTATTGACAAGTTTCCTTCTGCTGAAGCTGTGTTCCGGGATGAGGGGCTCTTTGATCATTCTCCTATTCTGATTAAAGCTCAGAATGAGACTAGGAAGGGTAAATCTTCTTTCAGATACTTCCATATGTGGAGCATGTCTGATAAGTTTCAGAGTACTGTAGATGCTGCTTGGAGCACTCAGATTTATGGGTGTGATATGTATAAGTTGGTTCAGAGGCTTAAGTTTGTGAAAAAAAGTCTGCAATTCTTGAATAAGGAGGGCTTTAGTCAAATTCAAGCTTGTGAGATCAGAGCTTTGAATAAACTGAGAAATGCACAGGAGGAAATGCACTTGAATCCTTATGATAATGAGACTATTGAAGCTGAATTGTTGGTTGCCAAGGAGTATAAGGAGATCAATAGAAGGTATATGTCCTTCTTACAACAGAAAGCTAGATTAGCCTGGGTGAAAGATGGAGATGCAAAATCCAAACTCTTTCATCAAGCTATCAGAAGTAGGAAGCTGCAGAATACAGTTTATGGGATTCATGATTCTCATGATATCTGGGTGGATACTCCTGAGAATGTTAATGCAGCTTTCACTCAGTATTATGTAAATCTGTTGGGTATTGCTAGAGAGATACAAGAAGTAGGGTGCAAAGAAGTGTGATTGATGCAGGGCCTATTTTGAATGAGACTCAATGTAGCATTCTTCTCCAAGCAATTTCTCCTTCTGAAATCAAAGATGCCATTTTCTCTATTCCAGGTCAGAATTCTCCTGGACCTCATGGTTTTGGTTCTTCTTTCTTTAAAGATGCTTGGGATATTGTTGGGACTGATGTGACTAATGCTGTCTTAGATTTTTTTCATACAAAGAAATTGCTAAAACAATTTAATCACACAATTTTGACCTTGATCCCTAAGGTTAAATGTCCAGGTAGTGTGACTAAATTTAGGCCAATAGCCTGTTGTAATGTCATTTACAAATGTATTACAAAGATCATTTGTAATAGGATGAAAAGGGTCCTGCCTGATATTATTGCACCAAATCAGGGGGCTTTTATTCACGGTAGGTTTATTGCCCATAATATTCTAATTTGTCAAGACATGGTTAGAAATTATGGAAGGAAATCTGCTTAACCTAGCTACATCATTAAGATGGATTTAAAGAAGGCTTATGATTCTGTTGACTGTAATTTCATTGAAGATATGTTGGTAGCTCTTAGGTTCCCTCTTGATTTTGTGAGGATAGTTATGGAATGTGTTTCTTCCCCTAGTTTCTCCCTATGATGAACGGGAATCTAACTGGTTTTTTCAAAGGAAAGAAAGGATTGAGACAAGGAGATCCCCTTTCTCCTCTTCTTTTTGTCCTGTGCATGGAATACTTCTCCAGAACTATGAAATTGGTAGCAGAGAAGAGTGAATTCCAGTTTCACCTTAAATGTTATGGGGTCAAGTTGAATCACTTGTGCTTTGCAGATGACATTATCATGTGTAGCAAAGGAGATTATGTCTCAGTTTTACAGCTTTTGAGAGGTTTTCAACATTTCTCTGAGGTTTCAGGTCTTAAAGCTAATAAACAGAAATCTGATATCTTTACTGCTGGAGTTAAACAATAGGAGGTTGACAGAATTTTGCATATGTCTAGATTTTGCTTAGGCAAATTACCTTTCAAGTATTTAGGGGTCCATATCTGTTTTAAAAAGATTTCAGCTTCAGACTGTGACAGTTTGACAAAGAAAATCACATCAAGAATCAGAACTTGGAGCAGTAGGCATCTTTCCTCCCAAGGTAGATTAACTCTTATCAACTCTGTGTTAATGAGCATTCACATTTATTGGGCACAGATAATGATCATTCCAAAGTGGATTTTGGATGATATAAACAGGATCTGCAGATCTTTTCTTTGGAGTGGCCAACAACATCATGTTAGGCCTGGGAATGTTAGCTGGGAGAGAGTATTCTCTCCTAAGAATGCAGGGGGCTTGGGAGTGAGGAACTTTCACCTTTGGAATAAGGTTGCTTTAGGCAGATTTGTGTGGGCTATATCTGCTAAGAAAGATAGCCTCTAGCTTAGGTGGATTAATGTTGTGTACATTCAGGATACAAGTTGGTGGGATTACTCTCCTCCTCAGGGGAGTAGCTGGTATTGGTGTACAATCTGTGAAGTAAAGGATTCTTTGAAGACTGCATACTCAGAGCAGCAATTGAGTAGTATGAACTACTTTTCTATTCGAAAATGCTATGAAATGGTGAGAGGTTTGATGGATAGAGTACCTTGGAGATGTTTGGTGTGGAATAGGCTTTCTATTCCTAAATGCAGATTTATTAGTTGGCTAGTGCTGAATCAGAGATTGTATACCACAGAGAAAATGTTTAGAATTGGTATTGCAGATGATCCCCTTTGCAAACTATGTGGGAGAGATGAGGAGACTCATGACCATCTGTTTTTCTCATGTGTTTTTAGTAGGAAAATAACCAGGCTACTTAATGTATGGACAGATATGGATGTGTTTGGCTCTACTCCTTTTTGCAGCTATGAGAGAATCAAAAGTGGTAGGCTGTCCAGATTCCAGAAGAATGTGCTTATTGATGTTTCGGCTGCTTTGATATACCAAATTTGGATTGCTAGAAATGTTGCTTTTTGGAATGGAAAGATTGATAATATAGATAGTCATGTAAATAGGATTCAGAGAAGTTGTATAAACAGAATTTATAGTTTCTTACCTTGTAAAGTCACTAGAAAGGAGAGGGAGTGGCTTAGGGAGTTGACTCTTGGAGTGCCTGTCTATTATTAGCATGAGAGTTGTTGAGCTAGCTATGGTTTTTTAGGGGGAGTCCAACCTAGTTGGTTTGCCTCTTCCTAGCTAGTTTAGGTTGTACTTGGTTTGGTCTTTAATATACTTTTCTTACTTAGCAAAAAGAATACGCATATACCATGAGCCATTTTTCATAGGTTGTCGTACATTACTTAAGCACATATTAATACTTTAACTCGCATAATTCTTAATATCGTTTATAAGTAAGAAAAATACTTCATACTTTCATGTATTACCCATAGTTTACAAAATATATAGTAATTCAATAAAATTTACATAATGTCATAAATATAGTTTATCGATAAGAAAATAATATAAATTTCATAATTTCACAACTAATTTTTCCAACTGATCCTCTTAATCATACTTTCGTAAAAACATATTTTCTTGTATTGTCCGTCATTCAACATATATAAATTACCACACTTTACTTGAATATATAAATTAAATCCGGAGGTATTATTTAGATTGTGCAACTAACATTGACAGATAAAGTTATATTGCTCATAAATATATATTGTAGTACTTCATAAAACATCATACTTAAGACATTAATTAAGTATAAGACATGATTAACCTCCAGCATTTGTAATATTAAGTAATATACTGAACTTGAATAATACAATGTCATAAATGTATATAATTAACACATAAAATAATAACAAATTCACATTTCATATATGAGCATTTATATAATCACATTTTATATCATAAAATCATAATTTTACATACGGGCAAGCACATAATACTGGACATAAAAGTTACTCTAATAATTCATTATCATATGATTGAATCGAACATGTCTGTTTGATGCTGAGCATCACTGACGCTGCTGCTTTAGATGAGCCCGCTTCTTTACCATTAACTTTTTCGTCATTTCCTCTGTATCTGTCTGCCAGTGATTCTGCAACAGCTCCGACGCTGCTGCTTGAGGTCAGCGTGCTTCTTTCTCATCTAAGTCTCTGATAGATGTTCATGTAGGAACTTAGATGTACTTAGCCGAATTCCGAGTATCATATACTTAACATCTAACCCCAGGATCAACATGCATATAAATCAATATGAATCAAATGTAGTATAGAACCATACCTTTTGATGCGTGAATTCCTGTTAACAAGGTACTTCTAGTGGAGATCCTTTATAGAACGTCAAATGTCGTTCATCTAGTATTAGTCAACGAGCAATAGATGGATCACCACGTATGCTAGTACAGAAGGAATGAAAAGTTTCACTCTCTTACTTTTTATGATGAATGAAACCGAAAATGGGAGAAGATGAAAACCAGATTTTAGAGAGAAAAGATTATCAACTCAAGTGTGTCCATCCTTTGTCATCTCTACATCACTTATATAGTGAAGTTACAAAGGGAGTTACTTGTGGCTTCATTAGGGTTATAATGCCATATTTTATGAAGCTTTATTAGTCACATAATGCCATACATTATGGAGCTAATAACCACATTAGTTACAACTATGTAACCTCAACATCATCAAGTATGTAGAGAGGTTACAAGGTGTGGCATCATGAGGTTTTATCTCTCATAATGTCATACATTATAAGACATTAGCCTCATGAGTCACAAACTCCTCCATCCATCAATATTCCCGGCCAACCCATTTCTCAATTAGGTTTGGGTAATATCCAACCAAATGCTACAATGTATGTCGTCATACGACCCAATAAATATTAGTAGTTGGCCCAATCTAATTAGTCCAACAAATCGTAATTAGCTTCTAGCAATACGTTCCGGTCACTTAATAATATTGAATATTTATCTCTATAAATTATCTTTACATATTTAGATTATTACACTTGATCGGAGGACAAAATCCTTCAATCTCCCGCTTGTCTAAGAACAAGTGTGTAATCTTCGAAGTCCTTAAGTCACTTAATGTCCAACTTAATGATATGGTAACATCCAATGTTAACCGTATCAGCGTTCAAGTCGATTCTTGAAATTCGAGTTCGAACTGTCGAAACAAATGATTAACTCCTTAATTCATTTGAGCATGGCCATGCATTTTTTCAGTTCTCGCTCTTCATGAGGCCCCGACACCAACCCTAACTCTTTAGGAGGACTTATCCAATATTGTATAACCAAGACTCCCTCTAAATTCTAGCAATTCCGATCACTGCCTTTAGGACCTCTTTTAAAGGCACGACGCTTTGCAGTGTCAAAAATATACTAATCCTTAAGTGAGAATAGTGTTATACTCATGTCAAAGGAATCCACTAAATATAATGACGAGATTCTCAAAACACTTTAGAGAACTCTTTGTAGGTATGTCCGCCATGTATCCATTATACATGTCTATGTAAATGACTAGACATCTCCATGTCCCCATGGCCCATGAAACTGCCCTATCAATTAACTTACAATCTAGTCCTCGAAACTGAATCATTTACGTCTATCCCAATGATTCAGACTAGGGACTTAGATATATTATAACTCCTGTTCACCGGATAGAGTTTCATTTGTCAAATCACGCATAAGACAAACCTATCAAATGTTATAAAAATTCTTGGACGTTTTATTTAATATTAAACCAAGATTAAGTAAGATGACCTTTTATTGATAAACATAATGAAATCATTGTAAAGAGTAATTTCAATTGTGAACTAATTTAAAAGTTAATAGCACACAATCATACCCACTCTCCTATATGCTTAACCTCTATAGACCTAGTATGACTCTCATGTTTGGGCTGAGGCAAAGGGTTAGTCAAGGGATCAACAACATTTTGATCTGTATGAACTTTACTATCTATTACATCCTTTCTCTCAACGATTTTTCGAATGAGATGAAACTTTTTAAGTACATGTTTACATCTTTGATGTGATCTTGGTTCCTTACACTGAGCAATGACATCATTATTATCACAGTGTAAAACAATGCCATCTGAAATGCTAGGTACTACTCCTACCTCAGAAATTAATTGTTTCATCCAGACAACTTCCTTTGATGCATCTGCCGCAGCAATGAACTCAGTTTATGTTTTAGAGTCTGCGACTATGGTTTGCTTTGAACTTTTCCAGCTCATTGCCCCTCCATTTAGACAATAGATGAAACTAGATTGGGATCGGAAATCATCTTTGTCAGTTTGGAAGCTCGCATCTGTGTAACCCTCAACAATTAACTTATTTTCACCTCCATACACTAAGAAAATATCCTTAGTCCTTCTTAAGTACTTTAGGATATTCTTAGATGCACTCCAATGTGCATCACCTGGATTTGATTGGAATCTGCTACACATGCTCAAGGCATATGAAACATCTGGGCGAGTACAAATCATGGAATACATAATAGCCCCTATAGATGATGCAAAAGGAACATTACTCATTCGCTTAATCTCACCAGGTCCAGGAGGACACTGAGTCTTGCTAAGCCACATGCCATGTTGCATGGAAAGAAAACCTCTCTTAGAATTTTCCATGTTGAACTTAGTGACGATCTTATCTATATAAGTTCGTTGGCTAAGTCCAATCATCCTCTTAGACTTATCCCTATAGATCTTGATCCCAAAATGTACTCAGCGTTTCCAAGAACTTCCATAAAGAAACAACTTTTAAACCATTCCTTAACGGACTCAAGCATGGAAATGTCGTTTTCTATGAGAAGTATATCATCTACATACAAGACCAAGAAGACTATGTTAATCCCACTTTCCTTCTTGCAAACACAAGACTCTTCTCTGTTTTTGAAAAGCCCAAACTGTTTGATTGCCTCATCAAATCGGAGATTCCAACTCTGTGATGCTTGCTTCAATCCATAAATGGACTTTTAAAGCTTACATACCCTGCTAGGGTATTCTGGACCCACAAAACCTTCTGGTTGTGTCATATACACATCTTCTTTCAAGAACCCATTCAAGAAAGATATTTTTACATCCATTTGCCAAATTTCATAATCATAAAAGACTGCGATCGCTAGGAGTATCCGAATGGACTTAAGCATTGAAACTGCTGAAAAGCTTTCGTCATAGTCTATACCATGAACGTGACCCTTTTGCCACCAACCTTGCTTTATAAACCTGAATGTTACCATTCTTGAAAACCCATTTGCAACCAATAGGTGTAACCCCATCGGGCAAATACATCAAGTCCCATACTTGATTTTCAGACATGGATGTCATTTCGGACCTCATGGCTTCAAGCCATTTTTCGGAGTCTTCACTCATCAAGGCCTGCTTGTAAGTAGTAGGTTCCTCAAATTCTAAAATCATTATCTCATAACTTTCGGTCAACAAGAAATCAACAAACCTTTTGTTTGGTATTCTTGGTATACTAGACCTACGAGGGCTGCAACAGGAGAAATTTTCTTCTCAACAATTTAAGAATTTTCGCACGAATTAGATTCGGGTGGGACAATAGAAGGTTTGTGTATGGAATGCACGTCCTCTAACACTTAGTCAGTCATGGGAGAAGATTCCTCCAACGGATGAACTACTTCAAGTTCCACGGCTGGCACATGTGTTTATGACTCTGACATAGGTTGAACTATGTCCACTTGTTGCTCTTCTCGAATTTTTTCGAGAAATACATTACTCCCACTTGCCTTTTTGAAAATAAAAGCTTTTTCCAAAAAGACACCACGACGAGCAACAAACACTTTACCTCGGCTCGGTTGTAGGAGTAATAGCCCTTGGTTTCTTTGGGATAAGCCACAAAGAAACACTTATCTGATTTAGGGGCGAGTTTGTCTGAAAGTAAACGTTTTACATAGACCTCACAACCCTAAATACGTACAAAGGACAAGTGTGGAACTTTTCCACTATACCTCATATGGTGTCTCTCCTTTTGCCTTTGATGTAGTTATATTAAGTGTGAAAGCAGGAGTTTCAAGAGCACACTAGTAGAAAAACATTAATTTGCTGCTATCTTTTTGAGGCGTTTTAGTTATATAGCAGCAAAATTTATTTCATTTTTTTTCATTATTTAAAACACAGGTATTGTCTAATGCGTTTTTGTTGTTTAACGCCTCAAACTTCTAATAATACACCTCACCTTTCATAGGTTCCCCCAAAAAATTTCGCTGGCTTCTTCTCCATAGTTCGAGCATAACTTTGTTTCTCAATCCTCTATTCCTGCAACATCTGTTTCTTCAACGTGGAGTTCTGTCGTCTTCTTCAAGTCTATAATACAACATATGGGCAAGGCATCATTGTAATCCTACAATCAATAGCTGTAAGTATCAGCCTCTCTTATTAGGGTTTCACTTCATTCATTTTAAACAAACTACTTAATTAGTGAAATTTGATTGCAAATTGATTGTGAGGGCAATTTGATTCTTAGGTTTTAGGGTTTTATTATTAAAATTTCCATTCTTTGATTATACTTTTGGGGCTGTGTAAATGGTAGATGAAGGGATACTTGCCTTTGCTCGCTCGGTAATTTATGCCTAATTTCGTTGGTAATTCCAATTCAATTTGCTTTCCTTGATTTTTCTAGTTCTGTATTCAGCTGAAAATCCGTGCAAATTGAACCTTTTGCGCAAGCAAACTGGCGAGGAGTAATTGAGATGTTCAGGTAATTACAATTGTGAACGACTTCTGAAGCTTTAGCCATTCAAATTTCCCCAATTTCCCCAACTTCAGTAACCAATGGTTATTTTACAGTTTCCCACTTATTCCCCAATTTTTATTTACAATTCTGAAGTTTATTTACAGTTTGAATTATGAAGTTTGGTGGGGGCTCCCAGTTCTACAGTTTGAGGGCTACCAATTCTGAAGTTTTGTCCATTCGTCTAAATGTTGTAAAAATTTCCCCAACGAATTCTGAATTTCCCTTTAATTTTCATTGCTTAGGTTTTGGTTATTTCGTTTTTATTTATTTACAGTTTCCTTATGATGAAATTTCAGATTTTTTTAATGGACTTGAGTAGTAAACATTTTCAGATTTATGTGTGATGTAGTAAGTACCTTATATATTGGAAGCTAAGCTAGTATGTTGGGTAGTAATAATTCGAATGAATTTGGTTGCTGTTTGGGTAAGAATCATTCAGGTGATTTTGGTTGCTGTTTGGATAATTGTGCTCGGCAATTCTATGAGCAGACTACTAGTTTATCACTTAATTAACAAATGAAACTTCATTTCTATGTTATCTGATTAGCATATAATAGGTTGCATATTCACAGCATGATTGTTCGGTATCATATCTCTCCATACTAGTCTATAGTCGGTTATCTCTGCTTATCACTCTAAATTTCATTATTTACGCTTCTTATGTGAAATGTATGTGAATCATACATTAGACAAACTGTATGTGAATCTTTAGTGGGCGAAGGCCAAAGGGTGGTCATAAAGCGTTACTCTAATATCGCAACACCTCTTCGTCCCGTCAACACATTTGTTTCAGTGTGAAGATGTGTCTAGCAGTAAACCTTTTGTTATATGAATGTGCAGGTTAGTAAGTGGGACCTTAACCTTAGTTTTTACGTATTGAAGTCAGTTTCATGCTTCTTATGTAAGAACATATGCCAAATTTATTTAAGAGCATATGCCTTTCCAACTACCCTCACAGCCTCTCTCCCATCCCATTGCTTCCCATACTTAATTAACTATGAAACTTTTCAAGACATCGGTTATTACTCCATGTGGCGTAAAATGACTAAATCATATTGAGCACCTAGTAGTGTTTAGAGAGGTATGAGACACACTAATGGAATACTAGTCCATGGGCATAAGGTGAAAGGAGAACAGATGTATCTAATCAAAGCAACACAATTGTTTTCGTTTAATGATTATCATCCGGAATTACATACTTTATTAATTATAAGAATCAGGACAATAATTACTGTACTAATGCAGGTACCTTGTTGAGAAGCGTAAATGTATAACAATCATCATTTCTGTATCCTCTACATAATTCATATTGTCCCCAAATTTTGTTGTTTAGTTACCTTCACTTAATTAAAGTCAAAATTTAACAATTCTAGTCTTGTCTATTTCAGATGGAGTCCAAGATTACTCTTTGGGTGTTGAATGATGATGATCCACAGACCATAGGCATCATTGCATCTATCAGTGTTGACAATCCTGCTCTGTTAACTTGTGTGGATGATAAGAGGCTCGAATTTTAAGACGGGGATCTGGTGATGTTCTCTTAAGTCTGTGGGATGACAGAATTGAATGATGGAAAGCAAAGAAAAGTCAAGAATGCTAAGGCCCACTCATTCACTCTTGACAAAGACACCACAAGTTTTCGCCCGTATGAGAAAGGTGATATTGTGACAAAGATGAAGCAACCAAAGGTATTGAATTTCAAACCACTATTGACTGAAACTTTGTGATTAATTTTTGTGGGCAGTCTGTCAAGTCAATTTTAATTGTCTGTTCCCTTGCTTCAAATGGCGAATTTCTCGACTCTCTCTTCTCCAAGCGACGAGATTCTTCAATTGCTTCTCCAATTTTATCGCGTTTTAGGTTCTCGAAATCGTCAACAAGATTCAAAAGAAAATAGTTTGGCATCAATTGTTCTAGTTAATTGTCATCAAAGGATTGCAGTAATGGTGCTATTAGTTATGACGGGCACCGACGTATGGGCTAATTCTCACTTTTTTGAAGTTATTGGCATTGGCAGTAGAGTTGTTTTTGTTTTTTCTGCCTTGGCGCAGCTTCAACACCTCATTCATTGAGATTTTGGTACATTCTCTCTATCTTTTGCGTTACTCGTATGTTACTATTTCTGTTTTGTTTGGAATTGCAAGTTACTTCCTTGGTTCTTTTGTACTTAAACTCGATTAGCAAGTTACTTGTAATCCGTATCTATTGAATTTGTTATTTCTATCAAGTCTAGCATCTCAACTTGTTAAGAGGAATTGAGATGTATAACGACTATTTAGCTAGTAATACTCATTTGGCATGATGTTTAATGATTTCTTGCTAAGTTTGTTTGTGGTTTTTTCAGTTTTGTGTTGATGGTTGTTTCTGGTTTCAGGTGCATGTTGGGTTATTCCTCTAGCATTATGCTCGATTGGTTGCTGCAGGGTGTAACCTAAGCTGCTATGGGTGACGATGCTGAATTTTCTTCTGTTGTGTCTCTATGATGCTTGGTGGTGGTTCAGCTAGGTACTGCTATGTTGTGTGAGTTGTTATGTCTGCCAACACGGAAGTCGTTGTGTTGCTGCTGTAAACTTATACGCCATCTGCAACCTCCTGGGTGAATACCATGTGGGTCGATACACTATATCTCAAACCAGTGACATTAATAATAGGAATTTAGCCAAACTAATTGTTTTGCTTGTTTAGATATTGGTTCAAGTCATCTCTTTTGAAATGAGATTGTTGTAAGTTTTTTTTTTATTAACCTTATTGTATTGTACAATAATGTTTGAATCATAATATATATTATGAATTTTGGCTATGCTAAGATTTATTTCTTATCTCTTTTAATAGTATGATACCTACAAAAAGGAAAAAAAAAAGATTAGATTTGAGGCGTTTTTTGCCTGAAACGCCTCAAATAGGGCCTCTATTTGCTGCCCCCATTTGCTGCTATGCTAAAAACGCCTCAAATATGGTGTTTTTTGACGCCTCAAATAGCTTATATTCTACTAGTGGCATATCCCCAAAAGGATATTGGAAGGTCAGCAAAACACATTATAAATCGAACCATATTAGTAGAGTTCGGTTCCTCCTTTAAGATACACCACTCAACTGAGGTGTTCCAGGCGGAGTTAGTTGTGAAAGAATTCCACAACTCTTCAAGTGATCACTAAACTCTTGGCTCAAATATTTACCACCACGATCGGATCATAGTGCTTTGATTGTCCTACCAAGTTGGTTTTGGACTTCATTATGGAATTCTTTGAACTTTTCAAATGATTCCGACTTATGCTTCATTAAATAGACATATCCATGTCTACTTAAATCGTCAGTAAAAGTGATGAAGTACCCAAACCCTCCCCTAGTTTTTGTGCTCATTGGTCCACACACATCAGTATGTATTAGGCCCAAAAGATTACTAGCCCTTTCACCTTTTCCAGTAAAAGGTGACTTTTTCATTTTACCCATTAAACATGATTCACACACATCAAATGGCTCAAAGTCAAGGATGTTAGAAGTCCATCTTTATGTAACTTCAGCGTGGTTTCGTGTTTATATGTCCTAAACGACAATGCCATAAGTAAGTAGGATTAGTATTGCTTGATCTATGTGTTTTTGATGTCTATGTTAAAAACATCTTTGTCTAAGTCTAGGAAATATAGACTATTAGACCTTTTACTAGTGGCATAAACCATTGAATTCAAATAAACAGAGAAACAACCTTTCTCAATTGTAAAAAAAACATTTATTATCCAAAACAGGAATACAAATAATGTTTTTTAGTAATAGCAGGAACATAATAACAATTATTAAGCTCTAATATTAATCTGGAAGGCAAAGGTAGACTATAAATCCCGACTGCAATGGTTGCAACTCTTGCACCATTTCCTACGCGCAATTCTACCTCTCCTTTAGCTAAGGTTCTACTCCTTCTTGATCCCCGCACATTTGAAACAATGTAAGAAACGCAACCGGTATCAAATAGCCAAGAAGTAGATGTTGTTAAATTAATGTCAATGGTATGGATACCTAAAGAATAAGCCCCAACTTCTTATCCAGATACTCTCGACCTTCGAATCTAAGAACAATTCTTAGATTCCTTTCCCAATCAAGGAAGTTGTTCCCGTTCAGTTTATCCTTCTTAAGGATTGAACGTACGTTAATAGGCGAATTGTTTTTGTTACTAGACATGATATCTACGTAGAACAGGCAAAGTAATAAGTATGTTTATCACTATAGCTTGAATTGTTTGCCAAAAACTGCCATGTAAAATACCCCTTTGATTTGTTAATTATAGCCATCATCTTTTTTTCTTGTGATTTACCGCCATGAAAGACTAATAATATCTAACTAACTTGTCGCCATTTTTACTAATTACACTACTAATCCATCATTTGACCGGTCAGATCATGTTTAATATTTTATGAATATTTTTTTATTCAAATTTACAATATTTTAAAAATATATGTTGTTAATATATGACATGGTAATGAACATGTATTTCGAGACGACATTTAATCGCGTTTTTCAGACTGAAGACGAAGTTTTTTCAAAAAACGGACACCTCTGTGCACCCTTTATGGGCACGAATTTCGTGGATCCCTACAAAATGAATACGAAGAAGCCGGGTGGTCGAGCACGTACTTCGAGACGAGTTTTTTGGACTGAAGACGACGTTTTTTTCGAAAAACGAACACCGCCGTGCAACCTCTATGGGCACGAATTTCGTGAATCCCTATGAAACGAGTACCAACAAGCTGGGTATTCGGTCACGTAACTTGAGATGGGGTTTTCAGACTGATGACAACATTTTTCGAAAAACGGACAGCTTCGTGCACCCTTTATGGCACGAATTTCTAGAATCCCCATGAAACGAGTACCAACAAGCCGGGTATTGGAGCACGTACGTCCAGACGATTATTTCGCACTGAAGATGACTTTTTTTAAAAAAACGGACACCGTCGTGTACCCTTTATGGGCACGAATTTCGAGAATCCCTATGAAACGAGTACCAACAAGCTGAATTTTCCGTTATGTACTTCGAAATGAGTTTTTCGGACAAAGAAGATGTTTTTTCGAAAAACGGACATCGTTGTACGTCCTATATGGGCACGAAAAACCCGTCTTACAATACGTGTCCGAAATTCCGGCTTGTTGGTACTCGTTTCGTAAGAATTCTCGAAATTCGTGCCCATAGGGAACCTACGACGATGTCCGTTTTTCTAGAAAACGCCGTCTTGAGCCCGTAAAACCCGTCTCAAATTACGTGCCCGAAAAGCCGACTTGTTAATTGGTACTCGTTTCATAGAGATTTTTGAAATTCGTGTCTCTAAAGGGTGCACAACGGTGTCAGTGTTTCGAAAAAACGTCCTCTTCAGTCCGAAAAAACTCATCTCGAACTACGTGCTCGAGAACCTGACTTGTTGGTACTCGATTCGTAGGGATTCTCAAAATTTTTCGTGCACATAAATGGTGAGCGGAGGTGTCCGTTTTTGGCAAAAACGTCGTCTTCAGTCAGAAAAACATGATTAAATGTCGTCTCAAAATACGTGGCCATTACCATGTCATATATGAAAAACATATATTTTTAAAATATTGTAAAATTGAATAAAAAATATTTATAAAATATTAAATATGATTTGACCGGTAAAATTATAGATTAGTAGTGTAATTAGTGAAAATGGCAACAAGTTACCTAGATATTAGTCTTTCATGACAGTAATTTATAAGAACAAAAGATGATGGCTATAATTAACAAAATGGGTATTTTACATGACAGTCTATTGGCAAAAAAAATCTTCTAGCTTTTAACAAATTTCAAACATTTTAAAATAAAAGCCCTGCACTTGATCAATTTCAAAGTGTCTCTTTTGAACCAAGTGTTTCTAAGATCCTATCAAACATGACTTCTAAGAGGTTTTTGGCCTCAACTTAAAATCAAGTTTAAAAGGTAAGTAAACTCTTTTACTAATTACAACAATTGTAATTATTAGTTCATGGGTAATCAGCTAATTGCCAAGGTGATTGTAGCTCCCAGGTAAGGAAGTTAGTCATAACGTTGGGGAGAGCCTCCTACTCCTAGATAGAGCTTATCACCGAAACACAAAACCCATCACTATTGCTTCAAAATCCAAAACTGTTTTGATGATTTTGTTGGGCCAAACCTAACTTAGTCTACTTAGCCTAACTCTGCCTTAGCAGAACCTAATACTAACGATCACGTTTTAGACAAGTGCTGTAAAAAATCTTAATTAACAACGTTTTAAACAAGTGCTATAATTTAAGCGATGTAGTTAGGTAGTCAAACGATTTTTTTTAATAATTAAAATACCAAATATACATATTATAGCGTGTTTGAGAAAGCGTTGTAATCAGGTAATACATATTATAGCGTTTCACCAAAACGCTGTAACTAGAGCGCTATAGAAAAATAATAAAACTCCCACGTTTGTTCTCCCGTTGAAGGAACAGTGACCTAAGCGCTCCTCTTCTTCCTCTGCTTCAACCGCTGCTGTGCTTTTCCAATTCTCTACTTCATCGTTGCTACTGCTGCTCTTTCGCTTCAATTTCATCACGTTGTTGCTGTTCTTGCTTCGAGACCTTCGTCAATTTCGCATCGAGACCTCCATCAATTTCTCTTCTCCTTCAAACCAAGGTTTTTTTAACTTGAATTTCGTAAATTCAATTATAGTATTGTCATTTCATTTACTTCAATTCAATTCAATTTCATCACATTTCGTTTTGAATTTTGTCTCTGATGTCGTTCAGAATTGTAGAGGTAACTGATGTATTTTAGATTAAAGTAGCCAATTTCCTTCAGAGTTTGGTATTGAATTTTGCTTCTAATTTCGTATTGACTGCCATTCATGTGATAAAAATAGCCAATTTCTTGTTATACTAGTTGAATGTAGAATTCAAGGTATTTAAGATATGTTTTTTGGGTCTTATTTGAAGTATTAAGAATTGGGGTTTTGGCATGATTTAGTACTGTGTAAATTGAACAATGTGCTGAAACTTAGGAATGTAGAATTATGTTAGACTTGGATTAACCAGATAAAATTTTTGTTTGATCATTCAAGGTCTGGAACCAGATTGGTGAATTTAGTGGGCAGAGGACTAGACCCAAATATATCAATGTGAATGATTTGTCAGGTGCGTCTCATTTTCCGATCTAGTTTAACTTAAACACCCTGACCTATGCTAAAACTATAAGTTAATATGTAGATGTGGTATAGTTTTCAAGAGGAGAATATACATCAATAGAATTCTAGTCTGGTTTTTTACTTTACTTTACGCCTGACTAGTTGGAGGCTCACAATCACTCAAGCAAGGAATTCTGATGAGTATATGTTCACTCGACAGTAAGTACAAAGATGTTAGGCTTCTAGTATGTGAGCTAGGCATATCTAATAGGTAAGGGGCCATTCAGGATTTGTATACTTTCCTTTCGGAGCTTGTTTGGTTCATCTTTTGACCGTCTTAAGAAACGGAATCAAGGACTCACTCCATTATCATATGTTTGGTACAAGATTTTTTGTTTCCATTCCATTACCATCCTTAATCCCACTCCCCTAATCTAATACCTTTCTCACCTCTGCGGTAACAAACACCACTAAAGAGAGGAAATAAAATGCACCTCTCTTAAGTCAACCAATCACCAAATCTACCAATTTCATCACTATTAACTTATTTTTTTTGTTTTTATGGAGACTTTGAACATATATTATTAAAACTTAAGATAAAGAATTACAAGCCGTATTCTTTCAATAGTGACGATACTTTGAGATTGCCAATTTCGTGTTATTTTTATGTAGCTAGAAATGAAACGAACATGGATGCATGCAAGACTGTTGAACTCGTTATTTTGATGATGACAAATGAATAGTTTTTAACTTTGATTTTAATTAGTTTTTGTTCATGTAATTATTTATATAGTTTTATTTAATTAGTTATTTTATTTTGCCTAAAATAAACTTATGGAGTTTTGGTTTTATAATTACCAAAATTAAGTTGTTTAGGAAAATAGAATATTTAGTTATTTTGTGTAGAATTAATATTCTAATATTATGGAATATTGGATTCCATAATATTAGTTGAGTTTGTTAATGGTTTACAGGAAAATAGACGTTGAAGAGATTGCTATGATGCGTGGCTGAATTGATGGGTTGAGGTCCTAGATTCTAGGAGCCATGATCTCAGCTAACCGCACATCAAACGTATATCCTAAACTGCCAAAGACCAAGTCAAGAGCTGCTGAGAAGATCGTGGAAGACTAGAAGACTAATTCAAACCGTGCAAACACACGATCATGGAACGTGGCATCAACATGGTCCATAACGGCTATGAAGGTGGAAGATAATGCCTAAAAACTTGCGTCCACTACAAAGAAGCTGAAGAAGACCGTTGAAGATTTATTACAGCTATATATATTAAGAAGAACTGAATTTTAGTTCTTAAGACTTTCTACGATAATTGTGTAAATCTTTTAGAAAGTTATTTCGGTTTTATTCTCTTCAACAATTCATTGTATTCCATTAATCTGAGTTGGGGTGAGTGAAATTTTGTGAGAAAATTTCTACATTCAAGAGAGAAAGAGAAGAAAGAGAAAGAGAAGACTTCGAGTGAAGTCAAGAGAGGAAGTCACGTGTGCAGGGGGAACAAGGTGACTGGGGACCAGTTCCTAGAGGAACAGATTGAGTTGCTGTTTATAATAGGGTGTAAGTTACTATTATAAATAAAAGGGCAAGATTTATTCCCAGAGAAAATAGGAATAAGATCTTGTTTAAAAGCAGTTCTAGTGTTCATTATTTTAACTTCTCTTTATTTCATTTTAACTTGTTAATTCCGCAAAATTAGTCCCCAATAGTCTTTACTACAATTCACCCCCCTCTTGTAGTAAACTTAGAAGTTCTATAGGACCAACAATTGGTATCAGAGCCTGTTCCTCCTGAAACAGTTAACACTGGGGAGGAAGATCCTAGAGAACATGAATACAACTGGAGAAAAGCTAGATGAGGGATACTTTACTCAACGTCCTCCAATGTTCAATGACAAACATTATCCTTACTGGAAGAATAGGATGGAAATATTTATTAAGGCAGAAAACTATCAAGTATGGAGAGTCATTGAGATAGGTGACTTTGAAGTCACTGAAAAGAATGAAGAAGGCGAGCTAGTTACAAAACCACTCTCAAAGTATGACAAGGAAGATTTTGAGAAAATGGAGATGAACAACATGGCCAAGAAGATTCTGCATTGTGGTCTTGGTCCTCATGAACACAATAGAGTCATGGGATGCAAGAGTGCAAAGCAGATGTGGGAACTCCTTCAAGTTACACATGAAGGAACAAGCGAGGTCAAGAGATCAAAGATAGACATGCTCATGCATAGATATGAGTTATTTCAAATGAAACCTAAAGAGCCAGTTCATGATATGCTTACAAGATTTTCAAATATCATAAATGAACTTGACTCTCTAGGAAAATCTATTTCTCCAGAGGAACAAGTACGCAAAGTATTGAGAAGTCTTCCACAAGGCGAGAAGTGGATGGCTAAGGTGACAACTCTACAAGAAACCAAGGATTTCACCAAGTTTAACATAGAACAACTTGCTGGATCCTTGATGACACATGAGTTGCACTTAGGAACTCATGAACCTGACTCCAGCAGATCAAAGTCCCTAGCTCTCAAGACTGAAGAGCAAGATGATTCAGAAACTGATGAAGAGGAAGCTGCCTTGATAGTAAAGAAATTCAAAAGGTTCTTCAACAAGAACTATAAAGGGAAGAGCACAAGGAAAACCTCAAAGCTAAGCTGCCATAAATGCGGAAGTCCAGATCACTTCATAAAGGAATGTCCTTTGTGGGAAAACGAGAAAGGAAAAAGCAGATTCAAAAGCAAAGAACAACAAAAACCTTTCTCTCAAACTGAAATGAGAAAGGCTATGGTAGCAGCCTGGGGTGAATCAGATTCTGATGAGGAATAGGAACAGCCTGATGATGAAACTGCTCAGCTGTGTCTAATGGAAAAATCAGATAGTGAAGAGGACGTATCACACAAACAGGTAAACTTTAATGTTGTTGAAGAAGAATTATCAAAATTAAATAAGAACCAACTCACTGAATTACTTTTAGAAACCTTTGATAACTACAAGGCAATCTGCATAAGAGAGGAGAATATGGAGAGGGCCTTGAAAGTTACCAAGGAACACACAAATTGGTTTAAGAAATTAAATTCAGATATTGAGGAACGGTTCTTTGAAATTTTTGATAAATACCGAGGATTTCAAGAAGCCTATGAAAAAATGAAAAATGACAACTACTTCTTGAATATTGCTTTGGCAGAATTAAAACTAGCTGTTCCTGAAGGAACCAGTTCCTCTGACAGTACCAGTAAAGAAATTGACAATTTGAAATTTGAGCACGAATTAGTGCTGAATGAAAATAAGGTACTGAAGAGGAAATTGGAATCTTCAAGAATCAAACTTCCTGATCCAGTTAGTTGGATACAAAAATATAAAAATGAAGGAAGAAATGGACTAGGTTTCAATTATAAGAAGAGGAACAAACATAAAAAATATGTTGACCTGCCAAGCAATAGAATCTGTTCCTACTGTGGGAATAGTGGACACTTAGTGTCTGACTGTTCCACCATAGAGGAACAGATCAAAATGAACACTCGCTTAGTGAAGCAAGAGTGGATAATTAAGAGGAACACACACTCAACAGAGGAACCCAAGTCTAACTGGGTTCCTACCACTGACTAATTACTGTAGGTGCAGACTAAAGTGAGGAGGAACAACCTGTGGTACCTCGATAGCGGTTGTTCCATGCACATGACAGGAGATAAAACCAAATTTCTCTCACTTTCAATCTACGAAGGAGGAACTGTGACCTTTGGAGACAACCTGACAAGTAACATAGTAGGTATAGGTAAAGTTGGGAAATCTCAGTCACATTCCATAAATAATGTATTTTTAGTCGAGGGTTTGAAACATAACTTACTTAGTATCTCTCAATTTTGTGACAAAGGAAACAATGTGAAATTTACTAATGAATGTTGTGTGGTTAGTGACACCATTACATGAACCAAGATACTAGAAGGAACAAGAAGGGGAAACACTTATGTTGTTGACCTAAACCTTGTTCATAGGAACAATCTAACTTGTCTTAGTGTACTGGAAGATGACCAAGACCTTTGGCATAAGAGGCGTGGTCATGCAAGCTTTACACTACTTCATAAACTAAGTGGTATAGACTAGGTAGTTGGTTTGCCAACTATAAAAGGAACAAGCCATGGAGTTTGTGGAGCTTGTGTAAGAGGGAAACAAGTTAGATCCTCGTTCAAATCCAAGAAAATGGTAAGCACTCAAAGTCCACTTGAGCTGATCCACATGAATCTTTGTGGCCCAGTGAGAATCCAAAGCAGATCAGGTAAAAGATATGTATTAGTTATTGTTGATGACTTTTCTAGATTTACGTGGGTAATCTTCCTTCATAGCAAGGATGAAACATTTGAAGAATTTATTTCATTTGCTAAGAAAGTTCAAAGGATATATGGTCTCAAATTGAAACACCTAAGATCTGACCATGGTACGGAGTTTGAAAACTCCAAGTTTGATGATTTTTGCAGTAATGAAGGACTAGATCACAACTTCTCTGCTCCAAGAACACCACAACAAAATGGTGTAGTTGAAAGAAAGAACCAGACTCTGGAGGATATGGCTAGAACAATGCTTATATCAAGCAATCTTCCAAAGAACTTTTGGGTAGAAGCAGTGAACACTGCATGTTACATCATAAACAGGGTCATGCTAAGACCCATCACCAAGAAAACTCCTTATGAATTGTTCAAAGGAAGAAAACCAAATATCTCTTACTTTAGAGTCTTTGGATGTAGATGTTTTGTACACAACAATGGTAAAAACAATTTAGGCAAATTTGATGCTAGAAGTGATGAAGCTGTCTTTATAGGATATGCTTCAAATAGTAAAGCATACAGAGTTTATAATAAGAGAACAATGTGCGTAGAGGAAAGTGTCCATATTATCTTTGATGAAACTAACTCATTACAGGAACCATGTTATGAAAATGATTTTGAAATTAGGCTAACTCATCCTCAAGAGACTGACAATTTTGAGGAGGAACTGAATCCTGCAGGAACAGTTAAGAAACATATTCCTGAAAATGAACTAACCGTTCCTGAGCCTGTTCCTCACGAGGAACAGGTAAATGAAGGAACAATAAATGCAGGAATACAGGCTGAAGAAACTCACACAGAGAATGAACAGGACCAAACTGAAGAACATCAAGTTGAAGGAACAGGAATAAGAAGATTTGAACCAAAATCTTGGAGGCACCAAAAGTCACATCCCCTAGAGCTGATAATTAGCGACATTGAGAAGGGAACTCAAACAAGATCTCAACTTAGAAACTTTTGTGCCTTTCAAGCGTTCCTATCCATGATAGAACCTCGAGACCACAATGAAGCAATGCTAGAGTCTGACTGGATAAAAGCCATGCAAGAGGAACTGAATGAATTTCAGAGGAACAAGGTATGGCACTTGGAGCCCACACCCAAGAATCAGAAGGTAATTGGGTTAAAATGGGTCTTCAGGAACAAGCTAGATGAACATGGCACAGTGATCAGAAATAAGGCCAGACTCGTAGCAAAAGGCTACAACCAATAAGAAGGTATTGACTTTGATGAAACCTTTACTCCAGTAGCTAGAATAGAAGCAATAAGAATTTTAGTATCATTTGCAGCTTTTATGGGATTTAGGTTGTACCAGATGGACGTTAAATGTGCATTTTTAAATGGATATCTATTGGAAGACGTCTATGTGGAGCAACCTCCAGGATTTGAAAATCCTGATCTACCAAACCAGGTCTACAAGGTAGGTAAAGCCTTATATGGGCTGAAACAAGCTCCTAGATCTTGGTATGAAAGACTTTTTAAATTCTTACTTGCTCATAATTTTGTTAGAGGCAAAGTTAATAGAACGCTGTTCCTTCAATCAAAAGGAACAGACATTTTAGTAGTACAAATTTATGTTGATGATATTATTTTTGGTGCTACTAATTATTCTTTGTGCAAGGATTTTGCTGACTTAATGAGCAGTGAATTTGAAATGAGCATGATGGGAGAATTGAACTTCTTTCTTGGTTTGCAAATCAAGCAAACTGAAAGAGGAACAATGATCCATCAGCAAAAATATGTTAAGGAACTTCTAAAGAAATATGGAATGGAACAAGCTAAAACCAACCATACTCCTATAGGAACAGGAACAAGGTTGGATGAAGATCAAAATGGTGAATCAGTAGATCAGAAATTATACAGAGCTATGATTGGATCTCTTCTTTATTTAACTGCAAGTAGGCCTGATATTTCCTTCAGTGTTGGTCTATGTGCTAGGTTCCAATCAAATCCAAAGGAATCCCACTTGATAGCTGTCAAAAGGATCCTTAGGTATTTGAAAGGAAGTGATGATCTCTGTTTGCTCTATCCTCGTAGTGATTCATTTGACCTAATTAGCTACTCTGATGCTGATTATGCTGGAGATTTGGTGAATCGAAAAAGTACCTCAGGAACTGCCTAGTTCCTAGGAACAAGCTTAGTTTCTTGGGGATCCAAGAAACAACATACAGTTGCCTTGTCAACTGCTGAAGCTGAATATGTGGCTGCTGCTGCATGTTGTTCCCAAGTCTTATGGATCAAACAACAGGTACGTGATTTCGGTATTAAGTTTAAATGTGTTCCAATCTTTTGTGATAATACCAGTGCCATATGCATATCCAAGGACCCAGTTCACCACTCAAGGGTCAAGCACATTCACATAAGACACCACTTCCTGAAACACTATGTTGAAAAGGGCTTAGTCAAAGTTGAATTTTGCCCGATAGAAAATCAAATTGCTGACTTTTTTACCAAACCATTATCTAGGGACAGATTTGAAAAGATTCGCTTGGAACTAGGAATGATTAGAATTGTATAAAATGGCCTATAAAATTTGAACTCTATGTACTAGTCATCTCTAAGAGTGTCCTGCAATCTTCATGAATTAAATTTCATACACCTAGGGTCATGTCTAAGGACTCACATTTGTCTTTAAATATTATCCTTATTGTCCATGCAGATATATAGAGTACGTAATTTAAAATTGCTTGTATAGTTTAAAAAGGGTCCGTGTACACAAGAGCTATTTTTCTTTTTCTTTTTCCACATTTTTATTCTCTCTCCTCCTCTCATTATGACATCTGTGATTCACTGTATCAACCAATTTATTTACTCAAAATAAAATTCAGTTTATCTAATTTAAAGAGGGGAAACAATAAATGAAACAGGCTTACCCAAACCGTACCCAGTCAAATCACACCTCTTCACCTTCAACTCAACTAGATTTCTGTGCACGCGATGCGTGCGACAATAATTTTATTATGAAATTTTATAATTTGCAGTAGATAATTTTATCGATAGTCGCATCTTACTACTTAAACTTTTCATGTTTTTAGAAACTCCCACCTTAATGATTTTTTTTTAAAAAAATCCACCTATCATTTACAATTTTATTAAAAACTCCCACCACTTAACGGTTTTTGTCAAATTTAATAAACAAAAAATCGTTAAGTGGGTCTCACATATACATTTTGTTAACAAAATGGAACTTGAAATAGTTGCAATTCTTTCCAAATAGTTGTAATCTGTTTCAAATTTGCTCTAAATTTATTGAGGATTTGCCCTTAAATTGATTAGATTAACTTCAATTTCAGTGTAAACTGATAATACAATGCATATATGGGGCCCACTTCACGATTTTGTTAAAGGAATTTAACAAAAATCATTAAGTGGTGGTGGGAATTTCTAATAAAATTGGGAATAATAGGTGAAAATTTAAAAGAAAAATTCATTAAGGTGGGAGTTTCTAAAAACGTGAAAATTTTAGGTGGTTTTGAACCAAAAAAATCCTTATTTTATTTGCATACGATGTGTGTTTTTGGCTACTGTAACATGATAAAATATGAAGGAACACAACATATTTTAATTTCAAGCTAAATTCATTTTGGCTCATTTTTCTTTACAAACATCCTTGCTCCCCACCATGAACTACAACTTTTGCTATATAGTACCCAATAAGGTATTTTTTGCTCATTGTCCAAATGAGAAAAAATTCAAAAGTACTTGAAAATACTTTATCATATTTCTTATTCATGTTAAAATACTTTATCATATTTCTTACTCATGTTAAAATAATTTATCAGGATCACTTTGATCAAATGTGTCTTCACCCATGAACAATCAATTACTCATGTATTTCAAAATAAAAATTTCAAAAGTATATAAAAGTATAGCAAAGTGGGTGTCTATTTATAGATCTCAAGAAAATATAATCGTTGATATTTTTTAATTATTTTTACTTTGTAGTTTTTTAGATATTTTAGTTAGAAGTTTTGAACATCTTTTATTAAAAATCTGATGGCTAAATTTGGAAATAAAACTTAATTACTTAATAAACTTATTGATTTATTTTATTTTTTGTTCTTTTTTTCTTTATGGTGTCCACCCCCATCTCTTCACTTATATAATAGAGATACGCCTCATCATAACAATAAAAACCCAACACTTCACTTCACTGACAATTTTTACTGACCCACTTCACCTCTCACTGTTCATCTTCTCTGTTCTTCATCTCTCTTCATTCTTCATTCTCTCTCTCTTCCATGGCACCAAAAAGGGCAACCTCTGAACCTCAAGAAAATTACCCAGCCGAAAAAACACCCTCCATGGACGAGCAAAGTGACCAAGAATCTTCTCATCCGAAAAACGACTCCACACATTCTCAAGAACCCATTTCTGACAATGAAGCGGCTTCTCACAAGCATGAGGACGATGACGAGGATCAAGAAAGCAGTCAGGGGAAAGATCTTCAAATTGCCACAAAAGGGGTAAGAAATCAAAATCCTCTCAATTTATTGTCGGATTCTGTGTTGATCTTGCATGGTGCAAGAAAGTAAAATGGAATGAGTTTCTGAATTTGTTAAAGTTTCAAAAATGGATGAAGTTAGTTTGTGTAGATGAGGGACTATATGAGGAAGAGATGAGTTCCTTCTGTGAGAACTTCAATAAAACAGAGGGAGTGTGTGTAAGCTTAGTGAATGGGTGTGTGATCACCTTTACAGAGAAGAAATTGAGTGAATGGTTTGAAGTACCTTCAGATGGGTACCAGGAGTATGTTAAAGGGAAGGGCAAACTAAACATCAATGGCGTCTCAAATGAAAAAATTCTTCAGTTTTTTCTAGGAAACCCTAACTCTATGTCCATTGACCAAAAAGATCTCTCTCCCTTTCACAAACTTTTGTTTCAGTTTGTTTGGCGTTTTGTTTTACCCCGATCTTCCAAGAGAACCCAAGCTAATCTAATGGACCTCTCAATACTGTACTGTTTAGCAAAGAATATCAAGATAAATTTTCCCGCTCTTATGCTCTCTCACCTTTCCTATTGCATATCCCATAATACCAAGGTGGGATATGGCAATCTAATCACCACAATTTTAAAGAAAAATAAAGTGAAATTGTCTTACAGCCCTTCTTTCACCCTTGAACCTGAAAATTACTTGACCAAGGAGACGCTGACTAGACTTAGCTTGATGGTGGTTGGTGGAAAGTTGGAATTTGAGGGAGAGGCTACTGTGACTAAGCCTGAGGAAGGGACAAAAAGGAAATTATTTGAGAAAACTGGTGGGGCATCTGTTAGGAAGAGCCAGAGACTGGCTGGGGGTAAGTCCCTTAAGGACCAGGATCCGGGTCATGCTGAAACGATCAATCTGGATGAGGATCAGGTTCCTTCAACTGCTGGATTTTCCTCTCATATCTACCACTGGACTTCATGGGATTCTGAGGGAAATTAGGGAGTCTCTGACACTTATGCACACAAGGATCAATGTCCTGGAGAAGTCAGTTTCTACTCTTGATACACAGCAGTAGGAGACTCTAGCCGCCATCAAGCAGACAGACACGGGGATCAGGAACAAGGTGGATGCAGTGATTTCCAAGATTGACTCCGTTGTCTCCAACATTTTCAAACGCCCCAAATCATATTTCCCCCCTCTCTTTAAACAATGATTTACTGGATAAATTTTTTTTGGGTTTGTAATATCTGGTTGAACAATTTTTTTCTCTCCTTTTTTGCGTGTCTTGTTTTGACACAGATCATTCTGAACTCCTCTTTCCTTGCTCTTGTGATATGCTTAATCTGATCCTTTTTGCTTGCACATGCTTTTTCTTTTCGTACTTGCTTGTGTTTGGATGGCTAATATTATGAGATGACTGTTTGAGCTACTTTAATTGATGCCTAGACTGTTGACTCTTTAGTGCTGCAGGGACATAACTTAGTTTTGATGATAACAAAAGGGGGAAAAGACTAGTTGGCTATCTAAAAACATTTTCTGGTCTGACTTAGTTCCTAGAGCTTTTCTGATTGTCTCTGTTTCTAGTGGATCCAGTTCCTAGTCCAAATTGAGTTTAGACTTAGCCGTAGACTTTTTAGACTTTACTTTAGACTTAGACTTAGGATAGAAATTTTTTTGCCAACTTATTTGCCATCATCAAAAAGGGGGAATATTGTTGAACTCGTTATTTTGATGATGACAAATGAATAGTTTTTAACTTTGATTTTAATTAGTTTTTGTTCATGTAATTATTTATATAGTTTTATCTAATTAGTTATTTTATTTTGCCTAAAATAAACTTATGGAGAATTGGTTTTATAATTACCAAAATTAAGTTGTTTAGGAAAATAGAATATTTAGTTATTTTGTGTAGAATTAATATTCTAATATTATGGAATATTGGATTCCATAATATTAGTTGAGTTTGTTAATGGTTTATAGGAAAATAGACGTTGAAGAGATTGCTATGATGCGTGGCTGAATTGATGGGTTGAGGTCCTAGATTCTAGGAGCCATGATCTCAGCTAACCGCACATTAAACGTATATCCTAAACTACCAAAGACCAAGTCAAGAGCTGTTGAGAAGATCGTGGAAGACTCGAAGACTAATTCAAACCGTGCAAACACACGATCATGGAACGTGGCATCAACATGGTCCATAACGGCTATGAAGGTGGAAGATAATGCCTAAAAACTTGCGTCCACTACAAAGAAGCTGAAGAAGACCGTTGAAGATTTATCACAGCTATATATATTAAGAAGAACTGAATTTAGTTCTTAAGACTTTCTACGATAATTGTGTAAATCTTTTAGAAAGTTATTTCGGTTTTATTCTCTTCAACAATTCATTGTATTCCATTAATCTGAGTTGGGGTGAGTGACATTTTGTGAGAAAATTTCTACATTCAAGAGAAAAAGAGAAGAAAGAGAAAGAGAAGACTTCGAGTTAAGTCAAGGGAGGAAGTCACGTGTTCAGAGGGAACAAGGTGACTGGGAACCAGTTCTTAAAGGAACAGAGTGAGTTGCTGTTTACAATAGGGTGTAAGTTACTATTATAAATAAAAGGGCAAGATTTATTCCCAGAGAAAATAGGAATAAGATCTTGTTTAAAAGCAGTTCTAGTGTTCGTTATTTTAACTTCTCTTTATTTCATTTTAACTTGTTAATTCCGCAAAAATTAGTCCCCAATAGTCTTTACTACAATTCACCCCCCCTCTTGTAGTAAACTTAGAAGTTCTATAGGACCAACAAAGACGTACTAGTGACGAGTATGCAAAAGGGGTTACATAGTTCATTGAATTTCCACTCAAACATGCTGAAAATCCAAATTTTATTGTGTGTCCTTGCGTTAACTACAACAACATGATCCAACGCAGTGTTGAGGATGTAGAAATGCATTTGGTCATTCATGGTATTGTGCAAACTTACAAATGTTGGATAAAACATGGAGAGCCATTAGGAAATGTAGTATCTTATGTAGATACTGAAATCATTGATGTGACAAATGAAGATGAGAATGATGGAGCAGAAGAAGATTTTACTCTCAATTGTGACCAACTAGAAGAAATGGCCGAAATTTTAGGGAAAATATTGACCGAAATTCAGTAGTGTTCGAGACTATGTGCAATGATGCAAAAATGCCTTCGTATCCTTGTTGTTCTAATTTTAGTAGATTATCTGTTGTGCTGAAACTTTATAATTTGAAAGCTAGAGGGGGATGGACTGATCAAAGTTTCACATCATTACTTGGATTGCTGAAGGAATTGCTTCAATCAGAAAATGTGCTTCCAAATCGCACGTATGAAGCGAAAAAGATGTTGACCTCTATCGGCATGAGTGTTGAAAAAATACATGCCTGCCCTTATGATTGCATCTTATATCGTATGGAATATGCATCATTAGATAATTATCCTGAATGCAACACTCCGAGATATGATAAAAAAAAGTTCCATCAAAGGTAATGTGGTATTTTCCAATAGTACCAAGATTTAGGCGTTTGTTTAGCATTGCTGAGGAATCGAGGAAATTGACTTGGCATAATGATGATAGAGAAGAGGATGGTATGCTTAGACACCAGACAGATTCTCCACAGTGGATCCAGATTGATCGTGAATTCTAAGAGTTTGGTCGTGAACCTAGAAATCTTCATCTCGCTCAGCCGATGGCATGAACCCTTTTGGGAACCAAAGCACTACACAGAGCACATTCCCTGTTATTTTAATGATATACAATCTTCCTCCCGAGTTGATTATGAAGAGAAAGTATATGATGCTCTCCATATTGATTTCAGGTCCAGAATAACCAGGAAATGATATAGATGTGTATTTGGAGCCATTAATTGAAGATTTGAAGATGATGTAGAATTCAGGGTTAGAGGTGTATGACGCTCATCGAAAGGAGCATTTCAATCTCAAAGCATTTCTATTTGGAACGATTAACGATTTCCCAGCATATGGTAACTTGGCAGGGTATAACGTTAAGGGTTTTGAAGCATTCCCTGTTTGTGAAGAAAACACGTATTGTCTTAGCTTCCATAAGGTTGTGTACCCGAGAAATTGCAGATTCTTACCCTCGAATCATCAGTACCGAAAGTGGAGGAAAGCTTTCAATGGTCAACCAGAAGAAGGTAGAGCTCCCGTGCCTCCAACGAGGAAGAAATTATTGAGAAGATGGAAAAACTTGATGTTAAGCCTAGAAAGTTAAATGCAACCTAAGTTCCTAAACGTGGTCATAAAAGAAGGTCTAAACTGTTTGATCTTCCATATTGGAAGACTTTGTATGTGCGCCACTTTCTTGATGTGATGCATATAAAGAAAAATGTGTTTGAAAGTATTATTAACACACTACTGAATGTGCCGGGTAAGACTAAAAATGGTAAGAAAGCCAGAGATGACTTGCATGTTATACTCTTTCTAAAAGGGAGAAAAATGCGTTTTGTAAGTGTTTGCATGAAGTTAAGGTTCCCGAGCGTTATTCATCAAATATAAAGAGACTTGTGTCATTGAAAGATCGTAAGTTGATTGGGTTGAAATCTCATGATTACCATATTCTCATGGAACATCTTTTGCCGGTGGCTATTCGCTACATTTTGCCAGAACGTGTTCGGAATGCTATCTCTAAATTATGCCTTTTCTTCAGTGTGATTTGCAAGAAAGAGATTGACCCTTTGGATTTAAATACTTTGCATGCTAACCTTGTTGTCACATTGTGCCAGCTAGAGATGTTCTTTCCGCCTTCATTTTTCGACATTATGATTAATTTGACCGTGCTCTTGGTTAGAGAAATTCGGTTATGTGGACCAGCATATCTTAGATACATGTACACAGTGGAGAGATTTATGAAAATATTGAAGGGATATGTGAAGAGTGGGAGCCATCCAGAAGGGTGCATTGTTGACCGAACTCTCATTGAAGAAGCAATTAAATATTATAGACAATACCTTGCTAACGTTGAGGCGATAGGAATCCCAAATCCTAGACATGAAGGAGGGGGTGAAGGCAAGGGGTTTGGTGGCAATAAAGTTATTTCCATTTCACATGATGAGTGGGAGCAAGCACATTTATTTGTCCTTCACAATAATGATGAAGTTGATCCTTACGTGGAGGAGAATAATTTGTAACTAATGCACTTGTATCCGCGCAATAGTGATATTTAGAAAATCGAAGAACACAATCGCTCCTTCATTGAGTGGTTTCGTGCATGAATTGCAGTTGAAGTATCTCATTCACTACAAAAGGTTTCTAAGAGATTAAAATGGCTTTCTCGAGGTCCTGCATTTGAGGTTATGTCATTCTCTGGTTATCGAATTAACGGTTACACATTTTACACCAAGAGTAGAGATGATGAGACAACCATGCAGAATAGTGGATTTCAATTTTAGCCCAAGCTATGCATATTTCTGGTGCAAAGGACAAAAATCATGTATATGCGAAAATGAAGTATTATGGAGTAATATAACGCATATGGGAATTGGATTACAAGAAATTTAAGATTCTGATATTCAGGTGTAGGTGGGCAAATAACAATAGTGTTCATGTCAACAGCCCTGGGTTGACCATTGTTGATCTGAATAGATTGAGTTACAAAGAGGAGCCATTTGTGTTTGCTGCACAAGCCAAGAAAGTGTTTTTTGTGAGTGACCCTGCTAATCCTAGAGTGTCGGTTGTTTTGTCAAGTAATAAAAGACATGCACAACATAACCATGATATAGTTGATATAGATGATATGGAAGATTGATCCATGTCTTTCCCTCTCAGCCATTTAGTAATAATTTAGCTGAAGATGAGGTGTACATTTGAGATGATCACGATGACGGGATATGGGTTAAAGACAATGAGCCAAGTTCAAATTCAAAGAAAACTAAGAAAAAGAAAAGGAGAAAGCTGCATTAGAAGGCTAAAGATTGAGTCTCATTTCTTTAAGTGCATGTTTTTTTAAAATTATATATATATATATATATATATATATATATATATATATATATATGTTATTGAATGCGTGAAAGTGGTAATTGACCCGCTTAAGTTGGTTTATATATAGGTTACGTTTTTTGGTCACGGCAAACCCGACTCCTTCACCATAAACTCAATGGATTGAAACAAATGGTTTCCTTCCATTTAGAGTGTACGATTCAGTTAATTAGGTAAGCCATGCCAGTTAAAGTTGGTTTATTGAAACAAATTTTCTCTGCTAGACACACAAATCTGCATAGAGGAATCAGTTCTATCAAGCTTGTTCTGTATCCATTATCTAGTGATCAGCATTTTAATATGTGATCGACATTTTAATATTATTTTCCCACGAACGTATTATTGCTCGTCTTCAAACGCCATATTCATTGGATTGCATACCTGTAGAAGCATAATACCAGGTTAGTAGTTAGCAATTTTTTGGGCCACAATAGGTAACGAAATGGTATGAAATGTCTGGCCTTCTTGAGGCTCACCTATGCTGATTGTTGGCTTGTTCTTGTTGTTTACTATATAAATCAGTATGAGATGCTTCATTGGGTGACCATATGGATCTATGCTTCATGCTTTACATGCCTAACTATAAAAATGCAAAATGTTGTTCAATCTTCCTGTATGTACCTCGTCAACATGTTTCTTTAGAGACTTTAGTGGTAAATTGCTGATGCTATCTGTAAGATTATGATAATCTCCTTGAGGAGGCTATTCCATAAATTAACAATATATAGTGTACACACTAGGGCTTACAAACTAGGGTTACAAGAGAATATTTACGGAAATCAATACACAATAAAATATTTACATATTTATATTCTAACACACCCCCGCAGTTGGAGCGGGAGGAGGACGAACGCTCAAAATGGAGCGGAAGTCATAGAACAGAGATCTAGGGAGTCCTTTGGTTAAGATGTCGGCGTACTGATACGCAGAGGGAACATGGAGAACACGAACATGACCAAGTGCAACTTTCTCTCGGATAAAGTGAATATCCATCTCGACATGTTTAGTGCGCTGGTGCTGGACAGGATTATGAGACATGTAAACAGCACTAACATTGTCGCAATAGACTATGGTGGCCTTCGGGAGAGGGCAATGAAGCTCAAGAAGCAGGTTGCGTAACCAACAGGACTCAGCAACGACGTTAGCAACGCCGCGGTATTCGGCCTCAGCACTGGACAGTGAGAGAGTAGCTTGTCGTTTAGACGACCAAGAGATCAAATTATCACCAAGAAAGACGCAATACCCAGAAGTGGAGCGTCGTGTGTCAGGGCACCCACCCCAATCAGCATCAGTATAGGAGACCAGGCCAGTAGCAGGGGTGGAAGTGTAGTGCATGCCATACTCTAAGGTGCCTTTTAGGTATCGTAGGATACGTTCAAGGCATGAAAATGAGGCTTGCGAGGGTCATGCATAAAGAGGCAAAACTGCTGAACTGCATAAGAGATGTCAGGTCGAACGAAAGTAAGTTACTGCAGAGCACCGGCAAGCTGGCGATATAATGTGGGGTCCTTAACAAGAGGACCGCTAGAGGCGCTGAGTTTGGCCTTAGTATCAACAGGGGTAGCACTGGGATTGCAGGAAGTCATACTGGCCCGCTCGAGTACTTCTTCGGCATACTTTTTCTGACAGAGAAACATGTGTTGCGGAGTACGAGTGATAGATATACCAAGAAAGTAAGATAACGGACCCAAATCAGTCATAGCAAACTCAGATCTCAGAAGGGCGATGATGTGAGCCCGGAGGGATTCCGAGGAGGAGGCTAAGACAATATCATCCACATACAATAACAGATATGCCATATCCTTTCCATTGCGATAAATAAGTGAGGGATCACACTTACTACTTACAAACCCAATGGAGAGAATATAGGTGGCAAATCGTTGGTACCACGCCCGAGGTGCCTGTTTAAGACCATAAAGAGACTTTTGTAGCAGACAGACATGCTTGGGGTTAGTAGAATCCTGAAAACCTGGAGGTTGAAACATATAAACAGTTTCCTGCAAGTTGCCATGTAAAAATGCATTTTTCACATCAAGTTGGTGAATGGACCACCTACAAGATACGACAAGGTTAAGAACCGTGCGTATAGTGTTAGGGCGAACCACAGGATTGAATGTCTCATCACAATCAACACCAACCTCTTGATTTTTACCATTTCCAACAAGACGAGCCTTATATCGCTCAAGTGACCCATCAGAACGAAACTTATGCTTAAACAACCACATACAACGAATAATATTGGCCCCTTTGGGACGCTCAATCAATGTCCAAGTATTATTTTTAATTAACGCATTGTACTCATCACACATAGCAGCTTTCCAATTAGGGTCCTAAAGAGCTTGGAGGTGGGAGCGAGGAATAGGGGATAGGGGAGGTGGGCTGTCTATGTTAACAAACCGGTGGCCAAGATATGGGTTCGGTTTGTAGATACCGTTTAACTGCGTGTGGTGGCTGGGCTAGGTGGTGGTGGGTGAGCGGGTTGTGGGCGGGGTGGGCTGCGGGGCAGGGATGGTGCGTGTGGTGTGGTGAGGGAAGGGTGGGCTGGGCTTTCGGGAAATAAGGGTTGGCGAGGGGGAGAGGGGGGGGGCTGGCGGGACGCGGGGAAGGGGGATCAGATTGGGCTGGGTGGGTTGGTGTTTGTTGGGCTGGCGTGGGGGAGGTAGTAGGTGTGTGGGCTGGGTTAGTAGTAGGAGAGGGGAGAAGTGGGATGGGGATCAAGGGTGTGGCGTGGGACGAAGGAGTAGAGGGAGGGGGACGACCCATGAAGAAGGAACTCATAGTCCGCGAGGCGGGGAGAATATTGGGAAGAGAAAGGGAATTTTGACTCATCAAAGGTGACGTGTATAGAGCTGATGATTTTCTTTGTGGAAAGATCAAGGCATCGATACCCATGATGAGAGGGTGGGTACCCAAGAAATAGGCAAGGAATGGAACGGGGGCTAAGTTTGTGAGGCATGGTGGAGCTAATATTGGGGTAGCATAAGCAGCCGAAGGTACGGAGATGAGAGTAAGATGGTGCGCGATTATAGAGGAGGTGGAGAGGAGTGAGGAAGCTAAGAGTTTTAGTGGGACGAATGTTTAGAAGGTAGGTAGCCATATGAACGGCTTCGACCCAAAAGGAGGAGGGAAGAGAGGCTTGGAAAAGGAGAGTACGAACCACATCATTGGTGGTGCGGATCATGCGTTCTGCTTTTTCATTTTGAGAAGAAGTGTAGGGACAAGAGTGGCGGAAAACGATGCCATGTTGGGCACAAAAAGTTTTAAATTCAGTTTTTACTTATTCGGTGCCATTATCACATTGGATCGTTTTGATAGTGGAATTGAATTGATTTTTAATAGAGCGAGAAAGAGAAGAAAGGTGGAGAAGACATGATATTTGGATTTACGGGGAAAAATCCATAAGTAGTGAGAATAGTCATCCAAGCAAAGTAAATAATAGCGAAATCCCGTGGGACTAACAATAGGTGAAGTCCATAAATCAGTGTGGATAATAAAGAAAGGAGCATGAGTAGTATTATTAGAAGGAGAAAACGGTAAGCGACAATGTTTGCCTAATTGACAAGCATGACAAAGAGGGAGGGGGATTCTTTATTACATTGAATGCATTTGTGAATTCTAAGAAAATCTAATATAGTAGAGCCGGGATGACCAAGACGATTATGCCAAGTGGTAGGTGAAAGAGCAGGAAAAACTGATGATGTAGAGGATGATGATGGAGAAGAAAGTGGGTAAAGGTCTCCGGAACTATTGCACCTCGTCAAAGTTGTCCCCGTCCTCAAATCCTTCACAGTGAAACCAAAAGGGTCAAAAGTGACAGAAACATGATTGTTAGTGGTAAAGCGGCGGACATAAATAAGATTTTTAACTATAGCAGGGGCAAATTGGATATTGCAAAGGGTAAGGGAGGGGGGGGGGGGTAAAGTAGAAGTTCCTGAACCTTTAATTGAAATTAAATTACCATCACCAACCATAATATGAGAAGTACAATTACGCCAATTAGAAATAGTAGGAAGAATACCTGGATCATTCATGAGATGAGTGGAAGTGCCCGTATCAAAGTACCAATTTTCATCGGGTTGTTGTAGTGTCATAGCATTGAATAGTTGGGGAACTCCGTGGGTGTCATGGCCTCGGCAGAGGGGGCGACCAAGGCGTGTGGGGCAGCGGCAGTTGGCGGACGAGGAAAGCGAGGGGCGTGGCTAAGCAGCCCAGCTTGACGGGCCTGCTGTCCAGCGGGTTTGTGGCCCATAGTGGGATACGGGCTGGGCGGGTAGGCCCAATACGGCTGCCAAGGTACATACGGGCCAAAATAATTAGGAAAACCATAACCAGGAAATAAATACACAATAAAATATTTACATATTTATATTCTAACACTATCAATCAAATAATAGATCAAACTTAATTTAAAAGGTTAGCTATGAGTTACCACCCAAAAGGACAACAATTAAATATGCTATGAAAAGGTCAAATCAACAAACTTTCTTTCCTCTGTCAATGGCTTGATCAGTTTCATAAAGACTACTGTTTCCAACGATTTGCGTATCTGTTCATTTCGCATAGCTTAACAAATATATTATTTTTGATCAGTTTTGATTATCCTCAGGAAGCCTGTCAATGGCTTGAAGAAGAGCTTCCCACAGCTTCAAATTTCTTGTATTATTATCTTGCTTAGCTATCCTACAATTTCAGAATACTAGGTTAGTAGTTAATTTCTATTTCCCAGAACAATCAACTTTCAGATAAGAAAAAGCTTCCATATTTGTCTCACACAAACATTTAAACACTTGGTATATATACATAATATCGCACCAGACTAGCCGAAGATAAAAAACATATGAATGAGTGCTCTGCAGTTTTAGGAAAGCATGCCACCATGAATGAACAAGAAGAACATTTCCACTGGCTGTGAAGTGTCTTACCGGACATCTGAATCACTTTCAGTGAAACGACTTGACTTAGGTAGACACTTAAACACTAGAACAATATCTCTAAGAAAACAATTAGCCTGAGTTCCAGAATGACGCCTCCACACACACACACACACACACACACACTAACTCAGAAATAATAGAGTAAGGGCAACACAGGCATTATAGGAAAGCAACCAAGTAAGTAGCTTCTTGCCCTTCCCAAAGTCATACAAACTTGGACATGGCTATATGATATTAAGAGGGAAGCGAGTGAATAGCCATAAGTTGAACTTGCAGATGAGGATGAACTACGAACTCAATAATAACAGGAAGACCATATTTGCAAGAAGCAGTTGGTTAAGATGCTACCATTCCTGATTTTTTTCACAAAGCCTCTCAGTCATACCTCTTCTCTCATTTGTAGCATTAAAGACTATCTTATGAGCTTACCATGAAATGGGAATTCATGTCTAATTGTGGATGATGAGAAATATGATACCATCTTAGGTCAGACAAGCTATGTTTACTGAAAGCCGTTGCGCTGCTGCCTTTTATTAGCAGAGTCAATTTGTGTGTGTGTGTGTGTGTGTATGTGAGTGTGCAACTAGAGGGAAGGGTGGGCTTGACCAAGCTTGTTGAACTATCTAGAATTAAACCAGTCAAAAGATACTTGACTCGTGTATTTAGTCTAAATAAGCACTTGCTGCCACTGCCATGTACAACTAGCATCCACACTTGCTGCCACTGCCATGTAAAGCGCTGTAGTTAAGCATTTTAGCGTAGTGAAAATCTGGAATTTATCTTATCTTTATATTTACCTTTGTTTGTAGAACAAGATTTTGTGGGGGTGACTCTTAATGCAAAATTGTTAACTGATGGGTCTTGGGTGACTCTTAACAACTGCATCAGTTAAAAATTAAGAATTATAATATGTAACCAATCACAAGAAATTAGTAATTTTATAGAATGACAGTCTTGTTCATAAAGTGTCTTGGTTGTTTACTTGTTTTAGAGTTCCAAATAAGCCGATGAATGCATTTTCAATTGACAAACAACCTGCCTATCTCCGATACAATACAAATATTGTGTAAGTGTCGTGATTTAGCATGTCTCGTGATATCACGTATTTATATAGACTTTTCTCCCTTATTTACAAGCTAATTTGTGCGTCTTTGGAGCTCTTGGGAGCTATTTTGTGCTAACCATCGTATATAGTTGTGGTTTTGTGTTTTAGTGTTGAATTGCAGGTTTTAGGGAGTTTTCTCCTTATTCCCGAGCCATTTGGAAGCAACCACGGCTTTACGAGATGTTACGGGGCACGTAGGATGGCTCACGAGTTTCATGGGTAGTTTAGGAGGTCCCAAGACCCCTAAATGTGAAGTTTAGAGAGCCAAAGAGTCAAAAAAGGAGATTTTCGTACTCTGATCAGGCAAAAATGGCCCGATCGGGCGAAGGAATTATGATCGGGTATAGAAGTTGCGGACCCGATCGGGCGTACGTTGCCCGACCCGATCGGGCGAGGAGCCATGTCCCCAGACCCGATCGGGCACCCGCTGCCCGACCCTATCAGGTCCCCTACAAATTAATTGCTGCTGCTGGGCGTATCAAGATGCAGCGCTGCTAGGCCCTAATGTCTCCAGGCCCGATCGGGTGGAGTCTATCTTCAGCGCTTCTTGGCTGTATTGCTACGTTGGATCAAGAGAAACAAATTGGCTGATTTGTGTGTGGACCCGATCGGGTGGCATTTGGCCCGATCGGGTCCTGGGCATTTTATCGCGATTTTTCGCCTTTTGTTTCCGCATTTAGTTAGATTTTGAGGGGTATTATAAATACCTTTTCCTCATTATTTTAGAGAGACACTTTTTTTTAATCTTTAATTATAGTTTAGACTCTAGTTTATTTCTCATTGTTCTTAGCTTAGTTTAAACACTTTAGATTAGTTTAAAGGTGATTGAACCTATTCGATTTCAATAAAAGTTTATGCTTTCTGTCAATTGGTATTCCTCTTTACCCTAATGCAATTGCTTAGCTTAGCTTAGTTATTTAATTATTCATGATGCAATTGTCAGGGTTTCATATTAGTTTTGTTGTTGTTAATTCGATTATGATGAGTAGTTCTCTTTCTAGGGTGTTAGATAGGAAAGCCATGATTGTGATTTAGATTTCTATCGATTTCTAGGGCTTGATTAGGGTGATTGTGATGTGGTTTGTTCTTATTGAGTAATTAATGTTAGTGTACAATTTCATTGATTGCTTGTGGTTAATAGTTGTTTGCACAGATCCGTCTTACGACTAGAGGCCTAGGACACGTCAGTAGTTCTGATTACGTTAGTGAACATGCGGCGTATGTTGAACTATGAGCGTTGAGTCTTAACCATAGCTCAACATAGGCTCTAATCCCCCGACTCTTGACTTAGGCTTTGGTAGTAGTTGACCCTGTTTGATTGGTATAAGCATGGTGGACCGACCTAATACACTAGGTTTTTAGTCCATAGTCAATTCCTCGATTTAATCCGTCTTCTTTAGTTTAATTATTAGTTCAGTTAATTCTCCCTGTTTTCATCTGAGGTAGCTAACTGATTGAATATTAATTTAGAAACTCTGTCTCCCTGTGGATTCGACCCTGCTTCCATTGACTACTGTAGTTAGAGGACTGTAGGTTTATTTTTGATTAGGTGATACGACTAAACCCTATCAAATTTTGGCGCCGTTGCCGGGGAGACGGCTAGTTTTCTAAGTTTTTATTTGATTATTTGGTCTACTTCTCTGTACCTCATTGGAACTTCATTGTTCCAATTGAGGTACGTTTTACTGCTTCCTTTTGTTTCTTTTGTATGCCCAGGTATCAAAGAAACGGTTCCCCCATTCCAGCGAACCCCGATCTTACTAGGACAATCAGGCGGATCCGAAAGAAAAATCAGAAACAAAAACAGTTTGTTCAGCTGAACACCTCTGGAACAGACACCTTGAGTTCAGTTATGTCAAAGTCACTGAAGTCATATGGGGTGCCCAACCCAGATGGTCTCTCCACTGGACCTACTATGCCCACCATTGCCGCGGAAAATTTCAAAATTAAGCCGGGACTCATCAGCATGGTCTAGCAAAATCAGTTTGGTGGGCATCCTACTGAAGACCCGGCAAATCATCTGCAGCGGTTTCAACAGCTTTGTCGAACCGTCAAACATGCCGGGGTCACTCCAGATCAACTAAAAGTCATGTTGTTCGAGTTTTCATTAAGAGATAGAGCCCAGAAATGGTTGAACGACGTGAAGGAAATTGAATGGAGTGAGATTTCTGCTGCATTTCTGAGAGAGTATTATCCACCTACTAAAACAGCAGAAATCAGAAACAAACTAGCCACGTTTTCCCAAGAGCCTGATGAAACATTACGGGAAGTGTGGGCTAGGTTTAGGGATTTACAAAGAGAGTGTCCACACCACAACATGGACAAATGGTTCTTGACGCAGACATTTTACAATGGTCTGCAGCCTCAGACGAAGAGTATTGTTGATTCGTCTGCATGAGGAGTTTTCTGGATAAGGAAGTGGACGTAGGCTACGAGTTTCTATCAAAACTCACAGCCAATGATCATTCCACTTCCCAAAGCCTCACGAGGAAGGTACTGGAGGTAGATGCCATTGCATTATTGACTTCGCAGATGGCGAAGCTGAGTCAGCAGATTAACACCTTCAGTTCCTCTTTCTCAGCAGCACCTCCTTTGAGTATTAATGCTATGTCTGCCGTAGCACCCATTACCTCATCTTACTGCGAGGTATGTGGTGTTCAGGGTCACTTTGGGCATGACTGTCAGTTCAGTCAACTTCAGATGGAGCAGGCAAACGCCTTTCAACAAAGGCCACAAACCTTCCCCCTCCACATAACTACCAAAACCTACAAAACCATCATCCTCCACCTCCACAAAACCATCCCAAACCCTCTTACTATCAAACCCCACAAAACTTTCAGAGACCCCCATCACATAACTTCCACAACCTCAATAATTTTCAAACTCCACAAAATTTTCCCACCCCACCTCCACAAAACAATAATCCACAAGAGCCTAGCAATTCTGAACTGATGAAACTGATATTGTCTATGCAAAAGGCAAATGAGGAAGCACGGAGGGCCCAAGAGGAAGCACGGAGGGCCCAAGAGAAGCACATCAAACTTCTCGAGGCTCAAGTTGCTCAATGGCAGAAACTAATGCACAGAGGCAGCAGGGACAATTGCCAGGGCAACCCGTTCAGAGAGAACATGTGAATGCCATCACTCTTCGTAGTGGCATAGCTTATGATGCTCCTCCATTGCCCGTTGATGAGGTTACCCCAACTGCAGGGAAGAAGAGGGGGGTAGAGGAAGGAAAAAGGAAGAATTCGACGTCTGAAGTGGATTTGTCTGCAGAAGCTGAACAGACAGGGAAGAAAAAGGAGAAGGTTTCTGAAACGCCTTTTACACCAAGGCTACCTTTTCTCATAGGATGTAACAGTCCAAGGTCGATCAGCAGTTTGGTAAGTTCTTGGCTATGGTCAAGAACCTTGAGGTAACGATTCCATTCATAGATTTAATTACCCAAGTGCCTGTTTATGCCAAATTTCTGAAAGACATGATCACTAAGAAAAGAGACTTTGGTGGGGTAGAACGTGTCGCTCTTACTGAAGAGTGCAGTGCTTTTATTCAAAATAAAACCCCACCAAAGTTAAAAGATCCTGGTAGTTTTTCTATACCCTTCCATCTTGGACCCATTTTTATTGATAAGGCTTTGTGTGATTTAGGTGCTACTGTTTCTGTTATGCCATTATCTGTTTATAAGAAACTGAATATGGGAGCACTTAAATGCACACAAATCACTTTACAGATGGCAGATCGTTCTATAAAATACCCTTTAGGTGTTTTAGAGGACGTTCCTGTGAGGGTTGGGAAATTCTATATTCCTGTTGATTTTGTGGTATTAGATATGGATGAGGATGCCCAGATTCCTATTATTTTGGGTAGGCCATTCTTGTGTACTGCTGGTGCTGTCATTGATGTTATGTCTGGGTCTTTAACTCAGAGTGTTGGTGATGATAAAGTGATGTTTAAACTAACCAATGCTGTTAAGGCACCTATGCTTGAACAATCTTGTTGCAGGGATGAGGTTTTGGATGAAGTAGGTGTGGAGAAGGTTCCAACTACACCTAAGGTTGCCCCACCGTCTGGAGGCATTATCAAGAACATTTCGAGAAGAAAGATATTTGATGAGGGTGACACTCAATGCCAAGCCCCTCCTATTTGAGAGAGGGAGGATTAGGGTCGTGCGGGACCTTTATAAACCAGCGCTGTGCGAGAGGCAACTCGTATTCTTTCCCTTTTTCCTTTTCTTTTCATTTTTTTTTTATTTTTATTTTTATGAGCGAGAGTGAGGGTACTAACATTATTTTTCCTCTTAGCATAGTCCTTATCACCTTTTGGCATTGAGGACACTGCCAAGTTCAGCTTGGGGGAGGAGTTCTGTTTGTATTCCCTATCTCTTTTACTGCTTTCTAGAATAGATTTACTGCTTTCGAAAAATTCCGAAAAAAAAATAATATGGTTCCCATGAATGATTTAGATGCCTCCTTGTGCCCCTTGTTGTGCTCTTATTGAAAATGATTTGACTTTGTTTTCTGGATAGCTGGGCATTTGTGATCTTGAGGCTATGATCTGATGTTTGATTGCTATGATTTCGAGCATTTTTGGATTATATTAGACCACTTTGTGCTGTATACCTGAATTGGTTAGACTGTGAGGCCTCTTTGTAGCCTATTGGATTCATATTATTTTCCAGTCTATTCTTGTGTGTTAGTTCCTCTTTAGTGGATTGATCTTGACTTTGACTTCGTACTTGTCTGATTTTCGATGACTTGTAGCATATGCTGTGATAGAGGCGTTCTTTTGTCTTATTCTTGAGCTTCAGAGTGAATTTTTGATATATTTTTATCCGCCTTAGCCCCGCTGAACCTAATGACTTGTTTCGTGTTACTTAAACCCCTATTATGAGCCCAAGGCCTTCACTTGTTATTATTCCAAGCCTAGCTTGGGGGAGCTTTCTATGGGTTGAGTTCGAAATTTGTTTCTTGGTTTGGTTGTTGAGGAATTAAAAGTGTATTTGTTGTAGTTTGAGAGTGAGAAAAAGAAAAGAAAAAGCAATTTTAGAGTTGCGTGAATGAATTTCAGAAAAATGAAAGAAAAATGAAATAAAAGTTCAAAAGAATTCGAAGTTCTTTCATTCACGTACGTTCTTAAAGAAATATTCGCTTCATTGCTTGAAAATTGGGTTTGTTATGAGTTTTTCATTGATTCATGAGAGTTGGGTTACTTTACATGGTTTCATGGTGCTGTTGGGAGTTGTGTAGGCCATCTTAGGCCTTGTTTGAATGTTTTGTGCTCTCCCTTTCTTGGTTTTTCCACCACATTACCCAAAAGTGTCCCCTACCTCTTACCTAAGCCCCATTACAACCCTATAAAGTCCTCTTGAGCTCGTGTCTGCATTGTTCATTTGATTGATTTCGAGTAAGTTTGTCAAAGCTAAATAGTATGTATGCTAATTTAGTCGACTTGACTAGGATGAGCGTCATTGAACCTTCTTAAACACATGAGAGTGTGAGTGGGAAGGGTATTTATGGTCGGGTTGGTGAGTGTTCGGGCATATTCTTTGCCTGCCACAAAATAGAGAGGAGTGACACCCTTGTGAGAGCCTTTTCAGGACTTGTATGCCTTGTGGATGCTTGAATTTGATAAATTGCTTGGATGATTAGTGGTTGGATGGATTTGATTAACCAAACTTGAATTATGCCTGCTTGAACGATTCTTCGTCTTGAAAATGCTTTGAGCTTTGATTTATCTATGGGGTGAGGCAATCTATTCCATGTTCATGTTCTGTTTGCTTGAGGACAAGCAAAGGTTTAGCTTGGGGGAGTTTGATATCACGTATTTATATAGACTTTTCTCCCTTATTTACAAGCTAATTTGTGCGTCTTTGGAGCTCTTGGGAGCTATTTTGTGCTAACCATCGTATATAGTTGTGGTTTTGTGTTTTAGTGTTGAATTGCAGGTTTTAGGGAGTTTTCTCCTTATTCCCGAGCCATTTGGAAGCAACCACGGCTTTACGAGATGTTACGGGGCACGTAGGATGGCTCACGAGTTTTATGGGTAGTTTAGGAGGTCCCAAGACCCCTAAACGTGAAGTTTAGAGAGCCAAAGAGTCAAAAAGGAGATTTCCGTACTCTAATAGGGCAAAAATGGCCCGATCGGGCGAAGGAATTATGATCGGGTATAGAAGTTGCGGACCCGATAGGGAGAACGTTGCCCGACCCGATCGGGCAAGGAGCCATGTCCCCAGACCCGATCGGGCACCCGCTGCCCGACCCGATCGGGTCCCCTACAATTTAATGGCTGCTGCTGGGCGTAACAAGATGTAGCGCTACTGGGCCCTAATGTCTCCAGGCCCGATCGGGTGGTGGCCTCGGGCCCGATCGGGTGGAGCCTATCTTCAGCGCTTCTTGGCTGTATTGCTACGCTGGATCAAGAGAAACAAATTGGGCTGATTCGTGTGTGGACCCGATCGGGTGGCATTTGGCCCGATCGGGTCCTGGGCATTTTATCGCGATTTTTCGCCTTTTGTTTCTGCATTTAGTTAGATTTTGAGGGGTATTATAAATACCTTTTAGAGAGACACTTTTTTTATCTTTCATTCTAGTTTAGACTCTAGTTTATTTCTCATTGTTCTTAGCTTAGTTTAAACACTTTAGATTAGTTTAAAGGTGATTGAACTTATTCGATTTCAATAAAAGTTTATGCTTTCTGTCAATTGGTATTCCTCTTTACCCTAATCTCTTTATTATTCTTAATTGCTTAGCTTAGTTATTTAATTATTCATGATGCAATTATTAGGGTTTCATATTAGTTTTGTTTTTGTTAATTCGATTATGATGAGTAGTTCTCTTTCTAGGGTGTTAGATAGGAAAGCCATGATTGTGATTTAGATTTCTATCGATTTCTAGGGCTTGATTAGGGTGATTGTGATGTGGTTTGTTCTTATTGAGTAATTAATGTCAGTGTACAATTTCATTGATTGCTTGTGGTTAATAGTTGTTTGCACAGATCCGTCTTACGACTAGAGGCCTAGGACACGTCAGTAGTTCTGATTACGTTAGTGAACATGCGGCGTATGTTGAACTATGAGCGTTGAGTCTTAACCATAGCTCAACATAGGCTCTAATCCCCCGACTCTTGACTTAGGCTTTGGTAGTAGTTGACCCTATTTGATTGGTATAAACATGGTGGACCGACCTAATACACTAGGTTTTTAGTCCATAGTCAATTCCTCGATTTAATCTGTCTTCTTTAGTTTAATTATTAGTTCAGTTAATTCTCCCTGTTTTCATCTGAAGTAGCTAACTGATTGAATATTAATTTAGAAACTCTGTCTCCCTGTGGATTCGACCCTGCTTCCATTGACTACTGTAGTTATAGGACTGTAGGTTTATTTTTGATTAGGTGATATGACTAAACCCTATCATCCGGTTTTTTTGATCAATTACGTTTGCTTCCCGCTGTTTTGTAAGGTCGGTTTAGCTAGCTAACGAGTCAAAAGGCACAAGACTATGCATGAAAATTTCACAATTTCGTTGTAAATCAATTAGTTTTGTATCATCTGAACATCCCAATAATGTAGATTAGACTAAAACTCATCCTTTATTCATAATGTAGATTCTTATTACTGCACATATACCATTGATTACCTCAAGACGGAAATACTCTTTTACAACCTGGTCAGATTTGAATTACCCAGAAATCTCAACTGATTCAATCTCCAAATTTTTCTTTGGACCAGAGCTGCACCCTAAGAAACATTCAGGTACAGAAAAATTCATAGAATATTCTGGTACTTGACACATTTTATTTTTGATCACTATCTTCGTATATTGTAATGTGTATGTGCCCTGAAGCTTTTTTGTTCAAGAGGAGGTTATGGCTAATTCATTCATGGATGGTGAATGTAATGGTGATGAGAAATTATCTTGTCATAGTGGTGTCCCTACATAAAGGGAAAGAAGATAAAGGTCGAGGTGCAACTAGGATGTTTGTGGTGGCTCGAGCGAGGAACAAGGGCAAACAATTCAATGTTCAGTTCAATGACAGAGGTCAACCAGTCGGGGTGTATAGTGAACAGATGATGAGTTATTGGGGCATGAGTGCTAAAACGTGTATCCCAATCATCTTTCCTGATTGGCATAAGGTTCCTCAAAATATGAAGGACGCCCTTTTTGAGGATCTCGTGGTAACTTTATTTACTTTGTGCTTTTATTTATTTTTTCCCCTACTTATAAGCCTTTGGATTTTGTGATTCGCAATTTGTTATTATTTTGTTGTAGATGACATATAAAGTTAGCACAAAAGAGAAGGAAAGGTTTCTTCGTAAAGCGGGGGAAAGTTGGAGAAACTTCAAAAGTGAGTTAACCAGAAAATGGTTGTTTGATGAGAAAGGGAAATTGCGTGAAACCCCACCGATTAAATATAATTTCATAAAGACTACTCAGTGGTTACGATTCTCAAGTGGCCGATTAACTAAAAAGTTTCAGGTTTCGATCTTCTTCTAATGTCAGTATATTGTGTAGACTGTTAAATTACCTTGTTTAATAGCATGTTTGCACCAGGAGAAGAGTAATGAACAGCGAGAACGTGCATTAAGGAATGACTATCCTCAAAAAAAGAGTCGAAGAGGGCGTGCAAGATTTGAGCAGGATTTGGTATGAGTTAAGTTATTATTAGTCATTTCTAAAGGTTCCTTATGATATGTAGAAGTAAAACTTCATATTGAACTTATTTTTCTGGTTTTACCCCACATAGATTAAAAAGATTAAGGCAAATGGTGAAATTGTGACTTCAATTAATCGTGCTGAATTATGGAAGGAAATGAGATCCGACGAGGATGGAAATATGGATGAATCTTTTCTCATGGTATGAGTTACGACTCTTTTCTTGTGATCTTTTGCTTGTTGAAAATTGAAAGAGGGGAATTATCATTATTTCGTTCTCATGGTATTTGTTAATATTAAGGTTCCTTCGCTTCTAGATGTTAGTTTATATCAATTTTGTTTTACCTTTCATAATTTGCAACTCTCAAAATGTTGACACTACTTATTTTCAGGTTGAATATGAGAAGAAAAAAGATGTTAACTTACAATGTAAGACTGAGAATTGAAAGGCTAAAAATGAATTATTTTATGAGGCTACCGGTTGATGGACCAAGAATGTAGGATTTTTGGATAGGCTCAACAGCAGACTCATACTTTGAAAGACCAAGTTGTATAGAGAAGAATGCCAAAAAGTCGCGACACGACTAAGTCTTGAGATTGGAGAATCAGGTCTTTGAGTTAATGGTGAGAATTTTCAAGTAAAGAAGGAGCTAGATGCAACAAAGAAAGTCGTGCTCAAACACAAGAAAATCTTGTTGAAACTAGTACATCAATGAAGGTTTAACGACAAGTTCAAATTCTAATGCAAGTCAATCATGTTTTATGCTCTTCATCTCCATTTTTGACTTCACACCCATCCTCACATATATCTTAGGGAAATAAGTATTATGCTTTTGAACAAGAGATGGGTCTTTTTTGTACATGTATACAACATACCCTAGACTTGAGCTTCTTACACTACTCATGCATATGATCTGAATACAGCCTTAAAGTAGTAATTTTGTAATCTTACCATAGGTTTTAATTAGGGGCTTTTTTTGTTTAGTATTACTAGCTCATGTTGAATTTAGCCTTTTTTGTATACATAAGTATGTAATTCCAATTCAAGTATAATATGATCTTGAATCAATGCATAATCATATTTAAAGCTAGTACTCAATGTAAGTTATTTCAAATATTTGCCTCAATATGATAATATAGAAATTCAAATAAACTATCTAAACAACTGAGTTTGTAATGGAACTAATATTTAAGTGACTCACTAAAATTCCGTTGCTAAATTCAGAGAGAGATTATTAAAATTTGACGTAAATCCAGCGAGGGAAGACAATCCGTTTCTGATTTTAGCGACTAAATTTTTAATACGCTGCTAACTTTGCAGCTTGTTTGGATAGCTAAAATAGGAGAGAAAGGGAGGGGACGGGAAGGGAAATGGCAAAAATCCATTGTTTGGATAACAAGTGAGGGGTGAGGAATTTTGAGGGGAGGGAAATGGAAGGATCAATTTATAAGAAATTGCTCCCTCCAACATTAGACAGATTTGCAAGGAAAACCAATCATTCTTGCCTCCCCTCCCTTTCTCTTCTCTCCCTTTCCCTTCTCTCCCCTTTTTTCCCTTCCCATTTTGGATCCAAACACTCTGTTAGCGAAAAAAAATCATAATACGTTGCTAAAATAAGCGATGGTTATTTTATTCTGTTGCTAAACTCAACGACGACTAACTGGAGGTGATAAGGAGTTTCCTATTGATCTATGTCCTTTTCTTATAACCTCAATAATTCAGGAAATGCAGCAGGCTTTTAGGCGTAAGGAGTTGTTTGTTGCTTTCATTCTCTACCTAGGTAAGAAATGTGAGATGGGTAGCTCCATCGCCAGTTTGGGTGGCTTTCAACATGCAGCCCGGGGAGTACCTACCATTGCAGGAGAGGTGGTATTCTATCGGATCACCTTGGTAAGTTTCTTGCATCTTTTTTGATGAAAATAGGGATGTGCTCTGCTCTTCACGCGGCACTACGAGCCCTAGAGAAAGGACTGCAAGTAGCTTGTGAGATAAGGATAAAGAAACTGATAGTTCAAATTGACAATTTGGCCTGTGTTCAAATCCTCTAAGAACAATGTGATTATGTTGGGGACTGCAATCACGTCATTCATAGACGATGCAAGCAGCTTTATGTTTTATCGGGGTGGGAAGTGAAGTTTATCCATTGCTATCAAGAAGCCAATCGGGCCGCAGATTGGCTCACGTACCGAGGATTGGATCAAGATACCCGGCTTATTATTTATCATTAAGTTCCATTTAATTTCGGAATTATGTTAGCCAAAGACATAAGAGAAGTGGCGTGGCCATGTTTAATTCCATATTAATTTTTGTCTTGGTTTGTTTTTGGGACGTGGCCCTCTTTTGCACCAATAGAAAAAACAAACTATATACAACGTTGTCCTGTTAGAAGTTGGGGCGAGGGGCTTGGTCAGTGGGGCTGAGCCAACGTTGTCCTGATCCAAGGACCAAAACTGCATTGTTTTCATGGCGTTGGACGAAAACATACAAATGTATTAAATGAAAATTTTCTAAACCCCGCTTTTAACATTTGGTTGGCGTTGGACCAAATGTCTTATTCAATCTTACAACTCTACAGGGTTCTATTTTGGAGAGCTAGGGTGCGCCACTTAGACGTGGCCTAAGATCTTCTTCGTAATGTACCTTAAACGACATCCTAGTACAACAAGCTACCCTTAATAATTTTTAAGCCGCATGCTTTTAAGGTAGTCACACGGATATGGTAGTGACGAATCCGCGTGGTGAATAAGTCAAGGCTTGTCTTGAATATTTTGGGCCTCGGTTCTAAAATGAAGATTGGGACCCTAATTGTAAGAAATAAATGTGGAAGGTTATACATTGAGATTTTTTAGGTGGAAAACAAAAGTGATTTCCTCAAGTGTTAAGTAAAATTTTGAAATGTAATACTTCCTCCGTTTCGCAATACTTGCAACGTATCTTGTTTGCACACTATCCAATACAATACTTTAAACCTTAATATATCTAGTTATTGATAAGTAAACATTATAAAAAGTTAATATTACTTCCTCCGTTTCACTTTAGATGTTTATACTTTTTTTCACGCGTATCAAGGAATCAATTTAATGGTGTAAACGAATAAATTTTTCAATGAAATTTTAATACAAGCAAGAATGAGATTCTATATTACTTGTGTCAAAATTTCATTCATTAATTTGCTCGTTTACACCCTTAAATTGCTTCCTTGATAAGCGTGAAAAAAAAGTGTAACATCTACTGTGAAACGGAGGAAGTATATAGTATGGATTAAGATGAATCAAATAAGACCCCACTTTAGCTATATTTTTTTATACACTTGAGAAAAAATATAATATAAGATTGATGAATGAATAGTGGTTACTATGCTAATGTTGTAAGTATTGAGAAACGGAGGAAGTATAATTTTTGGGTCCTGTGTTGTTGGGCTCCTTGCACTTCCTCATCTACTCCCCAACTGTGAGTCTACAAGATGAGCATATTATAATAATATTGCCATTCAAAATAACAATACTCCTTCTGTCTCAGAAAGCTGTATACACTTTAATTTTTTGGACATGAACCACTACGACTTTATTCTTTTTACTTTTCAACCATGATTTACTACTCTCTCACATCCAAATAAAATAATACCCCACTAACTCGTCTCACATCTACCTTTTTTAAAAAAATTCACAAATGATAACCAAACAACAACTTATTATTTAGAACTATGTGCCCGATCAAGTGTATAGCGCTTTCTGGGATGGTGGAGATAAAATTTAGGGCTTTCACCACATTATTCTTTTTTTATTTCCCCTTTTTCTTTTAGGGATGTTAGTTGTTAGCTATTTAGGGTCCGTTCTTTTCAACTTAGTTTCAATCCTTATAAAAAAAAAGTTCAGATTAGGTCGAATAGTCGAAGAGGGTCAAATGAAGTCGAATAAGGTTTCATATAATAAAGGAAAATCATCATGTAAAGTATAATAAGAAAAAATAAATTCAGATAAATATAGATAAATTAAAATAAGTTAAAATAATCGAACCCTAAGACCAATTTTTTTCCATAAAAAAACCATTCATTTATTTCCCCATATATAAAAAAAATCTTAGTTACAAAAATCCCCACTTCACTTTGACCCCTCAATTTCTTGAAATATGTCCACCAAATTTAGGAGACCTAAGTTCTTCTTATTTTTGGAGTTAGGTCCTATTCTTTTGGACTGGATTAATTGAAAATATTTCATTTTAGTTTATTTCAGCTCAATTCTATTTAGTGCAGCTCAGTCCAGGTCAATTCAATTTAGCTCTATTAAGTTCAACTCCATTAATTTTAGTTCATTCAATTAAATTTATTATTAACAACACTTTTGTTATCATCTCAGTATTATTATTAATTCCTTATTATCTTTATAAAAGTTCAATCAAATTTTTATGGTTTAATTTCTAATTATGTTCTTTAATATTATTATCAATTTTTTATACATTATTAATGTCACTATTAATAAAACATATTACTAATATGATTATTTTTTAAATACTCTTATCGATAATTTTATCATATTATCTAGAATTTTTTGTGAATTACAGGCTATTAATTAGGTCGTTTTGCTAGTTATAGCCTTATACTTTTTTTTCCCAGTTACTACCTAAAAACACTAATCTCTTAGTAAGTTGCTGCCATTTTCACTAATTATCCTACTAATGTATAGTTTGACCGGTTAAATCATGATTAGAAATTTAAAATTCTTTTTTATTCAATTTTTTTTAATATATGTAGTTTTGATATATCACATTATAATGAACACAAATTTTCAGGCCATATTTTATCGCGTTTTTAATACTGAAGACAATGTTTTAGCGAAAAACAAACACTGCCCCATATGGGTACGAATTTCGAGAATCCCTACGAAACGAGTACCAACAAGCAGTGTTTTCAGGCACATACAACGAGTTGACTTTTTTCGAACTGAAAACGACGTTTTTTTTCGAAAAGCGGACACCATTCTACGCCCATTATTGGCACGATTTCGTAGGGATTCTCAAATTCGTAAAGATACTCGAAATTCGTGCTTGGCAGTGCTCGTTTTCCAAAAAAACATCGTTTTCAATCGAAAAAGGCGTCTCGAAATATTGTGCCCTAATTCTCGGCTTGTTAGGGCTCGTTTCGTAAGGAGATTCAAACTTCTTGCCCATAAAGGGCGTACGGCAACGGCCGTTTTCCAAAAAACTTCATTTTCAGTCCGAAAAAGTCGTGTCGAAGTACATTCCTGAAAACCCGAATCATTGGTACTCGTTATGTAGGGATCTCAAATTCTTGTTCGTGAGGGGGATATGGTGGTGTCCGATGTAACACTCCGACAGTTATCTCTTTTATAAAAATACATTTTTCTCAACTAAACTCAGAGAATTGTCAAAGTATTATCGTCCGTGTGAAAACGTATCGGATTACTCAGAATTTTATAGCGGAAAAAACTAAATAAATTCTTTATAAGTACCTAAACCATAATAAATGTTAAAACATTATTCAAACTCCATTCATAGTTTAAAACCAACTTAAAACAAATAATCCATAAAATAACTTAAAAGCATAACATAAATAAATGAAGCAATGAGAAAGAGAAAGTAATATCTCATCATCATATCCCAAATCCTCAATGAGTATGGATGCATCGACTCTTCAAACCTATATAGGCAAATACTCCATTAAGGGACTGCTCGTCAATAAAGGGTCATAACAAGATCAATAGATACAACATGATCGACACACAAAAGGCACGTAAGCAAAGTTGAGTACATACATAACAAAATAGACCACATAAACCTAGCATGATACTATTAAGCATTAATACATGATCAACAACAACATCATAAAACAACGAATCTTAAAATTAGACTTGACTTCACAAGACTACAAGATAATTCATTTAATAAATGGAATAGTCAATGGATCGAATTGTCCAACCAAACCTTGTCTTCAATTTAGAAGACGAATTATGGGCGTGATCCATAATCCCCATGACCAACGATATCGAGGTACTAACTTAAAAAGTAATAGGGTACGATGATCATTTCGGCCCCAAGTAAAGTCATGGGCTACCACCATGTACTCCAACTCATATTAGTCCAAAACTTTTGACGTGCAAAAGTTTAAAGCTATTGCTATTCACTTTCACTTTAAGTATTAATATTTTATTCGATGTTGGACTCTAACAAAGACAACCATCAAATAACAAGGATACAACAAATTTCATTTTTTATCTTAGGATTATACATCGTGATCAAACAAATCCAATTGACCAAGAATTAATCCTTAATTTATTTGTTGACTGAAATCAACGTTCGAATTGCCCGAAGATAAATATACAACTTACCCTACAAAGTCCTCGATGTTTGCAAAGTAATAAAATAATCATAATGACACCAATTCAAGATACCCACAAAGTCCCCGGTCTTTGCAAAATAATAAAATAATCATAAGAGAAACAATATACTAATCCATAATCCAATAATTACATACATTTATTAATCCCTCATATGAATTGTTGACTAAATATCCGTTCCCAAACATGCTTGAATCAAGACATTCATTCAATCATGTAGTAGATAAACATAGGCATTTAGCATGCTTGACAACACGTAATTCCATATTTCGAAGCCACGTATGAACCATAAATAGGTTCCTTATACATGACACTATACAAAATCCTAACCTTAGGACATGATACATGTCTAACACATAAGGACGTGAACGTACCTTTTGTAGACAAAATGAGAGGCCACTTTAGGAACTCTAGAATCAATGAAGGAAAATTCTTCGCCTACCAAATATCAAAACCTTCACGAATTAATACTCTAACTAATTCGCAACAATTATAATTAATTATTTTAAAACGCTCTTAAACTCGTTTTAAAATCCTCTTTGAACACTGAAGTTTCAACCTTTAACATCCTTTAATATAATACTACATGAGTGTCCCTGAAAAACCTTAAAAAGCAATACTTTAATGTGTACATCTCACTTTAAAAATAATTTATTAAATCTGAAATTATAACTTAAAATTATAAATTATAAAAAAAAGATATTTATCTACTCAAACAATAAAGTTACTACCTTTAGTTATTAAACATCAAAATTAAAGCTTTAATTAATAAAAACTAGTTAATAAATGATATAGAGGAAAAAGGGATAAAAAATAACTAGAACAAAAAGATGAAAAACCAGAAACAAAGAAAGAGGAGGACGCAGCTGCCGGCACGTGTGGCTGGGTGAAGGTGGCGCCTGCTGCCACTTCGACTGCTGTCAGTGGTTGGCGGCTCACGCGAGCTGAGGAGAAGAAGAAAGAGTGAGTGTTGCTACTGGCGGCAGCAACCAACGAAGAGAAGGAGTGATGGGTGGCGGTGGTTCGCTGGAGTGCAAGAGAAAAAAGAAAGTGGGGGTGGTGGCTCGCCAGCGCACGTACACCTAGAGAAAAAAGGGGAGGAAGCTGACAGTTTAGAAAGAGGAAAAAGAGAGAGAAAATAAGAGTGTAAGGGTGAGTTTTTGGGGTTTAATGGGGTATTTATAAGTTTGCCTGAAACCTAGTACTAGTAGGCTTAGGGTTTAAGTGAGCCATTAGGTTGATCATCAACTTGAAAAAGAATTGGGCTCCTCAACCCATAATTAAAACTAATTAAACTCAACCCAAAACCCAAGTACTCATTTAATAATTTTCAAAGTCCAAAGAAACATTTGATATTCAAAACGTTAAATAATTGTTTTGACTATCAAAATAGTCAACCATCAAATAAGTTAATTAATTAAATACGAAAATCATTTATATATATATATACTTTCAATATAGTTTTTATATTCATAAAATTATGGGGGATTGCATTCGATTTCCAAAACGTCTTTTTTGTAGGAAAAAGTCATCTCGAAATACGTGACCGAAATCCTGGATTGTTTGTACTCGTTTCATAGGATTCTCAAAATTCTTGTCCATAAAGAGCGTATGTCAGTGTCCGTTTTCCGGAAAAACGTCATTTTCCATACAAAAAGGTTGTCTAGAAGTACGTACCAGCGAAAACCTGGTTGTTGGTCGGTAGGGATTTTCAAAAGTCCTGCCCTTATAGGGTCTACGACGGTTTGCGTTTTTCTAAAAAACGTCATTTTCAACACGAAAAAGTTTTCTAGATATATGTGCCCAAATTGGGCTGGTTTTTGTAGGGATTCTTAAAATTCTTGCCCATAAAAGGTGTACAACTATGTCTGTTCTTCGAAAATCGTTGATTTCAGTCTGAAAATGTCATCTTGAAATACGTGAGCGAAAACCTGGCTTGTTGGCACTCGTTTCATAGGGATTCACAATGTGCCCATAAAGGGCATACTACGATGTCCGTTATTCGAAAAACACCGTCTTCAGTGTTAAAAACGCGATTAAATGTTATCTCGAAATTTGTGTCAATTACAATGTCTTATATCAAAAATACACATTTTTAAAATTATAAATTTGAATATATAAATAATAAGAAAAGTATAAGGCTATAACTAGCAAACTGACCTAATTAATAGGATGTATTTTTTCCGTCCCACAATAAACTTGCCATTTATCCAATGCATACAATTTAAGAAAGTAGTAGGTGGTGGGTCCTTTGAGATTTTTTTAATAAATTTGTTTTATTGTTGTTGATTGTTAAGAGTATGGTTTTTGTTTCTAGTGACATAAATTGTGGCCCCATGTGTAAACGTAATTTATTTTATTATAGGGACTCTACCACTTGGAGAAATGGAAAGTTTATTTGGGACAAACATTTAGAGAGACATGGGAAGTTTATTAAGGGACGTAGGGAGTAATTCACAATTAATTCTATCATCTAACTTATTAGACATTATCATAATTATTATTACTGTAGTCTTTTTTATTATTATTAATTTATTTATTTATCATTATTGGTTAAAAGTTAAATTTATTTTCTACTTGGCTCAAATTATATAATATTTTCATTAATATTAATTCAAGTACATTACATTCTTCTAAATAAAGATAATTTTCTACTTATAATTTCCTCATAATTTTCTTCCATATGATCTCCAACCTCTTCAATATCTTCTACATGATCATCATTTACATCTTCACGGCCATAATTAGCATCTTCATGGTCAGCTTGTCGTGCATCAGTCGTTTTCATGTCTTTCCCAATTATCTTAACTAATATTTTTCTTCTTTTAAACATGGAAGCTTTTCGATCGTCATCTTATCGACTCCCTCTGTTTCTTTCTGTTTGATCCGTTTACTGTAACTGCAAATGACAAGGAAGATGAAGTCATAGGCCTGTAGGTGGGGACATCAATTAAAGAGTGCACTTATTTTATACTCCCTTCGTCCAAGAAAAGCTCTATACACTTTCCTTTTCCCTTCGTCCCTGAAAACTCTATACACTTCTAACTCCTCTCACATTTATCTTATAACCAAACAACAACTTATCATCTAAAACTATGTGCTCGATCAAGTGTGCAGAGGTTTCTGGGACGGAGGCAGTAGTAAATGTGGGTGATGAGAGAAAATTATAAGGTACATATGAGATCAAACTTATTAGACATTATCATAATTATTATTAATTTGTTTATTTATTATTATTGGTTTAAAGTTAAATTTATTTTCTATTTGGCTCAAATTATACAATATTTGCATTAATATTAATTCAAGTACATTACATTCTTCTAAATAAAGATAATTTTCTACTTATAACTGCTTAATAATTTTCTTCCATATGATCTCTACCTCTTCAATATCTTCTACATGATCATTATTTACATATTCACGACCATCATTAGCATCTTCATGGTCAGTTTGTCATGCATCAATCGTTTTCATGTATTTCCAAATTATCTTAACTAATATTTTTCTTCTTTTAAACATGGAAGCTTTTCGATCGTCATCTTATCTATTCCTTCCGTTTCTTTTTGTTTGACCCGTTTACTGTAACTGCAAATGACAAGCAAGATGATGTCATAGGCATGTAGGTGGGGACAACAATTAAAGAGTCCACTTATTTTATACTATCCGTCCAAGAAAGCTCTATACACTTTCTTTTTCCCTTCGTTCCAGAAAACTCTATACACTTCTAAGTCCTTTCACATCTACGTTATAACCAAACAACAACTTATCATCTAAAACTACGTGCCCGATCAAGTGTGTAGAGCTTTCTGGGACGGATGCAGTAGTAAATGTAGGTGAGAAAAAATTATAGGGTACATATGAGATCAAAGAGTGATAAAGTAGGGGTAGATGGGTAATATAATTTTTCCATATAGGGAAAGATGAAAAAGCAAGACAAACAAAAAAAATTGACAAAAATGAAAAGTTGGACAAACAAAAAGAAACAGTGGGAGTATTAATTATCTAAAATTATCATTAGAAATATACTAATAATAATGATATTATTCATTATAGTAATACTATAAGTTTTTCCCTCCGTTCCCCAAAGGATTTCCTATTTTTCCATTTTATATGTCCCAATTACATTTCTCATTTCCTTATTGGGATATGGTCCACCTACTATAATACTATTTGTGAAGAGCTAAACCACGCCCACAAAAATACGAAAACATCCACAACGAACAACGTAAATACCAATTTGCACTTTACAAATGCTCCTCCTTTTTTCCCTTTCCCTATCATTTCTCACACAAACACCAGCCGCCGTCCACAGCCGTCGTCGTCCATCTCCATTTCTCATCACTGTCGCCCATCACCAACCTCCATAGGAGAAAAGAAGAGGAGGAACTTAAGCCCACGTCGTCTAATCCGCCACCATTGAAGGCAATCTTAGTTTTTAATCATCGTTTTGTAGAATTAGTTATATATGGAAGCCGGTTGCTCCGAAGCTGAACCAGTTTCAGGTTTCGATTCAAGGTCCCGGTTCCACCATTGATTAACCTCCATGGTGGAATCGGTCCCTGGAACTGATTCCGTCCTGGAGCCATCTACTTCCGTGGCCGGTTTTGGTTTTCTTTTGTAAAGACAATGGTTATTACTTAGTACATCCATTCTACTTGCAATTTGGGTATGCGTTGATTACTATATTTCTTCTGTGATACAAACAGTCGTGTTCCTGCTTATGTATAGCCATATTGGTAGTTTGCAGTTGGAGAATTTATTTAAATCGGCAACTACATTTCAATTCGACGCCCAATATGTTACTTTGTGCAACAATATTTCATTTGTTGCCAAAACTCTACAATTTGTGCTACATATCTAAATTTCATTGCACAAACATAAAGCATTCGCTGTACAAAGTCCATTTTCTTGTAGTGTGTCTAAGAACACATAAGTAAGAAATGAAACACAGGAAATAAAATCTAAAGAGGTTGTCAAATTCTACGAAACGCTTACGATATGAAAGTTTGTTTTAAGTGAATGATGACATGCCAAAAGTGTTAGTTTTTATGGAAATGTATGATTATATGAACTTCGTTCATATAATGACTCTGCTATGATTCATGAAAATACTAATAGGTACGAAACATGATAAATGAAAGTGAAAGATGTTTCTTGGCAGTAGTCTGTTTTGTTGGTCGTGCACGTACTATTTTGGCGTTCTGTCACCTTCTGTTGGGGGATAATAATTCTCCCGTGGCATTCGTATTATGTTATTATGCCACCTTCTGTTGGGGATAATAATTCTCCCGTGGCACGCAACCTTTTTGTTGGAACACTTATATTGTACTCACCAAGATACCAATATAAAAGATATTTGTAGAGGATAATGCTAAAGAATGATGAAAATATATGGGGTTTCAAGCTATTAAGAATGTCAATGATGGAAACACGTGACATTTTAAGATGATAAGTGTATTCTTATGAAAGTGTTAAGTTTTAACGTATATTAATAACCTGTGTGGATTGATAAATGTTCTTTCATGTTAATAATTGTATTCCCGGCTCACTTATGCTTTGATAAGTACCTAATGTGTTTATGAGGTATATGATATCATATGCTTATACGGCTTAGCTTTCGAGTCATAAGAGTTTATGTATGTTCTTACGAATTATGAAAGTGCTTATTAACATGAGTACATGTAGCGTATGAACGTCATGGTTATCTATCTATATGATTTTACGTATATTAATTACTTATGATAATATGAATGATGAATGTTCTTCGAAAATATAAGTTATATGAAAGTTTACAAATTAAGAGTGGAAAAAAAATTGTCTTGATGGCTTGGAGTTATAAATTAAATTGGTAAATGAGCAAGTTATAGGTGGTGGGAATGTTTATGATCTATGAATGGACCAATATGGTCGAATGTTTAACAAATGATGATATGAAAGTAATGTTTTGTCCAAAGCCTATACTTGCCAATAATTTGGGCTCATGTGAATGGTCCTAGCCAGCAGACTGTTCAAAGTTAAAGTAATGTTTTCGTAAGTATTTTTGAATAATTACCAGAGTAACGTGATAAGTGCATGTGTATGAAAAACATTTTCGAACTAAAAGTGTTTTAACGGGATGGGGTAAAGTTACGAGTTTTTCACTCATTTTGGAATGTTTTTCTGTCTTTCCTTGTTTCTCTTTTTTTTTTCTCAATGAAGTTCAGATAAAGAAAGAGGGCTCAGTGTTGACCAACGGAAAGGAAGTCGTTGAGATGGAGTTCATGAAGCATTGATTTAGGCTATTAGGAGCATTTATATAAGGTCATTATTATAGTAGAAAAATTATGAGCCTTTTTTAAGGATATTGTATTGATAGTGGGCCATTGAGATTATTTATGGTTAGTGATGTTAATTAAGGACCCCATGTCCGAGGCGTTACAAGTATTCTACGGGATCACCTTGGTAAGTTTCTTGCAGCCTTTTCGATCAAAATAGGGGTGTGCTCTGCTCTTCGCACGAAACTACAAGCCCTAGACAACGGGTTGCAATTAGCTCGTGAGATAGGGATAAAGAAACTGATGGTTCAGCTTGAAAATTTGGTATGTTTTCAAAACCTCCAAGAACAATGTCATTTTGTTGGGGGTTGCAGCCAAGTCATTCATAGATGCAAGCAACTTTATGCTTTATCGAAGTGGGAAGTGAAGTTTATATATTGCTATCGAGAAGCCAACCAGGCTGCAGATCGGCTCGCGAACCGAGGAGTATATTAAGATACACATCTCATCATTTATAATCAAGTGCCGGTTAATTTAGGTAGTGTGCTAGCTAATGATATAAGTGAAGTGGCGTGGGCATGTTTAGTTCCACATTAGTTTTTGTCTTGTTTGTGTTAGAATATATGAAATATATCTTTATATAAAAGGAAGCTTATGAAATATAATATTTGTCATTGAATATTTTTGTGTTGAATTGGTATCCTAATCATGGCTGTCATTCAAACAAAAAGAATCACCATAAAAATAAGGGAAAATTGAATGGAATAATCTCAACTATGTCCGTTCCGCTCAGAATAATCCCAACTATGAATTATTCTAGAATAATCCAAACTATGAATTATTCTAGAATAATCCAAACTATTAGGGGGTACCTTCCCAAAATAATCCAAAGTTTATTTTTCTTGCCTTCAATGATCCATTTTGGGACTACTATACAAATGTAGAATTAAGAGTTTAGATTATTTTGAGAAGTTACCCCCATTAGTTTGGATTATTCTGGAATAACTCATAGTTAGGATTATTTTGAGCGAAACGGTCATAGTTGGGATTATTCCAGACAATTTTTCCTAAAGATACAAATTATGGTGGTCAACGGGGAAGGTCAAGCGACGGTCAAGGAAATGATCAAGTTCCACAGTGACATTATTGCCGGAAATGGTCATAGTGTGGAAATTCATGGTTATGGAGATGCTTATTTGCCTACCCCTCACCCTCCCTTATCTCTCAAAATTGTCCTCCATGCTCGTAAGTTAATTAAAAATCTTGTCTCCGTTCGAAAATTTACTACTGATAATAATGTCACTGTTGAATTTGATCATCATTTACATCTTCACAACTATCATTAGCATATTCACGGCCGTCATTAACATCTTCGCGGTCAGCTTGTCGTGCATCAATCGGTTTCATATCTTTTCAAATTATTTTAGCTAATATTTTTCTTGTTTCAAATATGGAAGCTTTTTGAGCGTCATCTTATCTATTTATATTGAGGTTATTACAATATCTAAAATTATCATACTTCCTTCGTTTTTATTTATATGTGCCACTTTTAGATTCACGGACTATTAGGCGATTTTTGGAAAGGAAAAAGATAAAAAAAAATAAGGGGACCCATGTCAGAGGAGAGAGAGTTTGTTGACCAAAACAGAAAGTGTAAAATTTAATTTGACACTTCCTAAAATAGAAAGTGTCACATTTTAAAAAAAAAACAAAGGAAATATTATTATTTATAGTACTATTACGTTATATTAATATTATTATTAGGATTATGTATATTAAGTTATAGGAAAAATTGTTAATAAGCCAACCTTTGCCCCATCTTCTAATATTAAGTCAACATTTACAAAATCCAAGAATAAGTAAATCTTGTAACTCGTTTAAATTTAAACAAGTTAAAAAACCGACAACCTGTACAACAAGTCATTTTATTTAATTTTAAATTTTTTAATTAAATTTCTCTTTACTTCAAAACCCTCCTTGCCTCCGGCGGATCGGTGATCCCACCCGACACCACTATAACCCATCGGCCAAAATCTCCTTGGCCCGGCGACCCGACTTGAAACCACAATCCTGCACCCACCTACACACCCACACTACATCATTCCCCACCATCTCCGTTCCCCACCTCCATCACAACAACAATCACTGGGGGAATGAACACAATGGTTTATTGTAGGGAGGGGAAGTGTTTCGCGGGAGGGGGGTGTTAGACGGGGAAGGGGTGTTTCGTTGGGGGGGATTCTGTTGACGAATAGGGGAGGGTTTCGCTTGGGGGGATTTTGTTGACGGGGTGGGGTGTTTCGCTGGGGGAGGGATTTTGTTGACGGGGTGGGGTGTTTCACAGGGAACGGGATGGTGTTTCACGGGGAGGGGGGTGTTAGACGGGGAAGGGGGGTGTTTCACGGGGAAAGGGGTGTTAGACGGGGAAGGAGTGGTGTTACAGGGGGAGGGGGTGTTTCACAGGGAACGGGTGGTGTTACAGGGGGAGGGGGTGTGTTAGACAGGGAAGGGGGTGTTAGATGGGGAAGGGGGGTTGTTACAGGGGAAGGGGGGTGTTAGACAGGGAAGGGGTGGTGTTATAAGCGGAGGGGGTATTAGACGGGGAAGGGTAGTGTTTCACGGGGAGGGGGATTGTTAGGGTGAGGGAGTTTGTAAAATAAAAGTTTTAATTATTATTCATTAGAATGAATTAAATAAAGTGAATTTAATATAAAAAAAGCTGACCACTTACATATCGACACGTGTTGTGTTTAACCTATTAAACAAGTTACCAACCGGTCATAACTTAATTTTAGAAGATCAGTTTACAAGGTATACTTATTCTGGAATTTCGTAAAGGTTGACTTAATATTAGAAGACGGGGCAAAGGTTGGCTTATCTAAAACAATTTTTCCTAAGTTATATTATAAATATCAGTATTAGCATTACTCATTTCGTAAAATATAAGTTAATTGAAGTTCATTTCAATTTAGTCTAGTTCAGTTTAGCTTTATTAATTTCAATTTAGTTCAGTTCAGTTTATCTCCATTCATTCCAAAAGAACAAAACCTTATTCTATTATCAATTTACAAGATTTGAGTTCCTCTTACGGCCTGTATTTTCTTCAGCTTATTTTCAGTTTAGTTCAGCTCTAATAAGTTCAGCTGAGTTCAGTTCAGCGCTAATAAAATTAGTTCAGTTCAGCTCTAATAAGTTCATTTTAGTTCAGTGCAACTCCAATAAGTTCAGTTTAGTTTAGTTCAGCTACATTCATTATATAACCATTTTGTTTATTATTATTATTGTTGTTGGTCTAATTGATTTTACTTATTATTATTATTATTATTTTTACTGCCTACGTAACGAATTAAATGCAACAAATAATTTTTCACTTATTTAAAGGATGAGATTTAAGGGGTGTAAACGAGCAAATTAATCAAAATAATTTTAACACAAGGAAGAATGTGATTATATGTTACTTGTCTTTAAATTAGTTTGATTAATTTGCTCGTTTACACCCTTAAATCTCTTCCTTGAAATGCGTGAAAAATGTTTTGTTGCATTTAATTCGTTACGGATGTAGTATTTTTATTATATATATATATTATTTTGTTATTATATTTTTACTCATTATTATTACTCTTGTTATTATGGTTGAATACGGTTTGGGTTGGTGTCGTGGTTTAACCAAATTTCATGCCAATACGAGTATTCTAATTTGCAATTGTTGTTTTATTTTACCGACTACATATTCACTATTACATCATATAAATAAGCGACGAAAAGCTAGAAGTTATTAAAAAATTACAATGTTGCTAATATTACTGTAGTACTATATAAGGTACAACATCGTTGTCACGTTGAATCTTAAAGATATTTTGGTGGTTTGTGGTGGGGTTTGATTTATGAATATTATAGACCAACCCGTCACAAATCGTGGTTTGGTTAGAAGCACACACCAACCCATCAAGTTTTAAGCTAATTATCATTATAATTGCTAGTTATTATTATAATGGTAATATTATTGTTATTATACCATCATCATCAAGTATTAATATATTAATACTAATTATAGTAATTACCTATTATCATTTATTATTATTATCAGTAATTATTATTTTTAACATTAATTTATCATTATTTTTTTTATTTTTTTATTTTTTTATAACTATCATTTAATAACATCAAAAATAATATAATCATTATTCATTTAATATTATTCTAAATTATTAATTATTATTACTTAGAATTATAGTTACTTATTAGGTAATATTAATAATTATTATTATTTACTTATTATTTATATATTGATTACAATTCAATTCAATTCAGTTCAGTTCAGTTTAGCTCCAATAAGTTCAGTTCAGTCTAGTTCAATTCAGTTAGAATTAGACGAAAAGAACAAACACTTTATTTTAGAGTTAGAAATAATCAAACCATTCCCAAAAAAAATTAAAAAAATGCGGGCTAATATTTAAATTGGGCCTATTACGCAAACCCCTCACGTTCCTTGATAGAACCTTAATTTCCCCTTCTATCCTTTCCATCTCTCTTTCTTTCCACCGTCCAATTCCACAGGATTTTTAAGGTATTATCAAGATTGAACTAGCCAAGGTACCCAATTGTTGAAAGTCACTTTAGAATATGGCAATTTCTCATTTAATACATTCATATGTTTTCATGCAACGCACATGCAGAAATAGCGATGCAGTTTATAGCTAGCTACGTGGTCCTTGGATCCACTAATCAATTGGCTAGCCCTAGTGACCAAGCCCCTCGCCCCAACAATATCAATTAATAAGTCTCTCGACATTATTAATATGTAGGGTTTTAACTTTATGCTTAATAACTTCATTCTTGTATGCTTTCCACAATTTGTGTTCCTTTACAAAAGAATCCGGTGGAAAACACGTTTCATAAACTTCGTTTTTCTAAATGTCGCTAGTTTAACAGAGCAATGACCACAAGTACTTTCCATCTATTGCGTTATGATATATTCCCCTTTTATCTTCATTTTCCTCCATTCCCCTGTGAATTCTGTATTCTACAAGAAGTTGATCTTATTCTCTTTCTCTTCTTACTTTTCTCTCAGCCAGATTCATACTACATTCAAGTTGTCGGAATCGAGATTTTATTTTAGAACAGAAGGACCTCTCAGAATCGTATTGTAGAATCATAGAATCGTACGATTGTTCCAATACGCATATCCAAATATTACACTCATATTTTAGGTTTAAAAGGTCAAAAATAAAAAGTACGAGCCTGACAAATTTTTTTTTGAAAAGCCTAACTGTCTGGCATTACTCTCTTGAACGTGAATGCTTCTGATTTCAAATCATAATATTCCATATATCATCCCTAATTGTGTTATCTGTTTGGTTTATCATGATCTTTAAGAAACATAATTTCTACATAATATGTTTTACCTATTGGGGATAGATTGGTACACATGTTATGATGAAGCTAAGATTGTCTCACTTCATATATTTTTTTCATTATATATTACTGCGCAAAATTGGCAAGTTTTTAGGAAAAATTGACTGGAGTAATCCCAACTATGCTCGTTCCGCCGAGAATAATCTCTATTATGAGTTATTCATATATAATCCCAACTATAGGGTAGATTTGCTACAAACACTCCAGTAACTTGTTTCAACCTGTAAATTCTAGTCACTTGGTCACATGAAGTGCATGTGACCCTTAATAATATTTTTTATTTTCATTTCTTACCTTAAACTTCCACCCACCTCCAACCTCTCCTGCCACGTATCCAACCTCCTCCTCTCAGACACGCCACCCTTCCCCCACCACCCGTAGCACCATTCTCCTTTGCTTTCCTTCCAACGACACCATCTCCAACCAGCACCATTCCTTCTTCTTCATCTCTTAAATTGCTCACTCTCCCACAGACCATCGGCGACTCTCCAGGCGGTCACCACCATTCCGTTACCCACGCATCAGGGAGCGAATCCCACCACTAGCCATTTGTTTGAGCAAATTTGTTGTTATTAATTGATCTTTAAAGCTAATAGTGAATTTTTAGCATGATTTTTGGGACTTCAACTCTAATTCTTCTCTTCCACTAAAGTTGAACTTCTGCCTTAATTTGCTTGATTGATAGATTTTTCTACCACCCCATCCCTGAAGTTAAACCCCCATCCACTTTTGTGTCTTTTTTTTTTTTCTTCTCCACTAAAGTCCCTTTCTGCCTGAAGTTGAAGTCATCCTTGATTGATTGATCTTTAAAGGTATTCAAGATTTTCAACTTCATTTTAGGGATTCTAAAGAACGAAAAGAAAAGGTAAAACTTATGGAGTTGTGGTGTAGCTGTTCATGGAAGTATCTATAGAGAAATTTTCATTTTTTTGGTATTAGGAAAATTTTAAGCTTATTTTTGTTATTTTCATTTGTAGTGGTGATTCTTTTTTATTCCTTGCATTTTTCTTAGAATTCCGAAATGATTACTACACATATTATTATTCTAGATGAATCTTGAGCAATTGTATGTGTTTTCTAATCCCGGTGGATTTTTGTGATGATTGTTAATGGAAGTTAGATGGTTGGCAGAAGGGTGGCTGGCAAGGGTGGTGCGGATGCGGGCAGGGGCGAGGGTTGGAGGTGGTCGCCTGGTGGTTGGGGAGGAAGAAGAGGGGAGATGGTCATCGATGGTAGTGGTGGTGAGAAGAGAGAGAAAGAAGATATAAATTTAAAAATTTATCGATTTAATAGGTTTTAAGTCACCTGGCGGATCTCCCTCATAGTTGGGATTATACAGGAATAATTTATAGTTGGGAGTATTGTTGGCTAAACAGCCATAGTTGGGATTATTCCAGCCAATTTTTCCAATTTTTTTATTATAAATAGTAAATAAAACACACACCTAAACGGAAGGCCTATATGTTATGCTACTTTTCTTAGAAGATTTATATGTTGATTCGGTAAACCATGTAGTTAAAGTTTAAATTAGTTACTTTTTTTCACAACTCACATTGATTTTAGATACTTTAAATATATAAACAAATATGATAAGAACACATATATATAATCAAATTTGTTGTAAGGATGGAGACAACGACAACTTTTTTGCCTAATTATTTTTTATATATAATAACTCTATTATGTTTCTCATTGAATTTACAATAAAATATCATTTTGTCCTTTTTAACCTTTTCTCTAAGTTCTATATATATAATTTTGATCACCTATATTAAAAAGTTGGCCCTAATATTAAAGAAAATCAAAGATTTGTGGTTCCTTGTTCGTTTCAATGTATAAATACATTTTTTTTCAAAACTTGTTGACGAGTTCTTTCAATTTTTGAAACCTCTTTTCGGCAAAACAACCCAAAAGATAACAATAGCAAAATCGAGATACCACTATAAATTTTTTGGTATAAATATATCGACAATAGCCTAAAAACTTCAATATATATACTAATTAAAGTATCTAGATCACATGTTTCACTATTTGTCACTGCTCCCATGTTTTTTCTTTCTTGGGTTCAAATCCTCATGGTAGCATGGGAAGATGGGGATAGGGGTCTTGACTCTTAAGCGAGGACAACTCATCAGATATTTTAACTTAAGGCATGTTCTCTTGGATTAAAACAATTGATATGAACTCAAAGTAATGAAATAATAATGATAATAATTAATAATTAAATATTTAAAAAGTAATAGAAAACAAATATATAATAGATTATAACTAATAAATAATAAATAATGAATAATAAATAACAAATAAGAACCCCAAATATAAATAATTGTAGTAATAATAATAACAGTAGTATTAGAAAATAATATGAAGATACTATGGCCTATAGTATTAGCTTTTGTTCCATCTACTTACAGAGGGATATTTTGCGTAATTTGTGTGCTTCTTTATTGTTCTTATCCTAAAGTTCTCCACAATTTAGTGTTTATCAATACACATTTTTATACTTGTATCAAAGGAGGCTGATTTTTGCACTTAAAAAAAAATTAGCACTTCTACTAACGCTTTTTAAAAAAATTAGATGTGTTAAGACTTAAGAGGGAGTGCCAAAAGCGTATCTCAACAACTTTTCTGTCACAATTGGTTGCCAAGACTCTAGTAGGGAATAAAAATCTAACTTAATAACTTACTCCCTCCATCTCCAAATATATGTCCCATTTTTTTTATACGGTCTCCAATTTACAAATTTGACTATTAATATATTTATTTGTGTGTTGATAAAAATTATAAAAAGTTGATATATTAAATCTACATATTAACATGAATCTAACAAGATTCGCATGACTATTATCAATATTATATTAGTGAGAATTTATAGTCAAAATTTACAAAGTTTGATGAAAAATAAAGCTGATGTAAAGTCTATTGACGGAGAGAGGAAGTATTTGCAAATGACCTATATTAACTATTGGGATAGTAACATATATCCAATTATATGGCTAACAAAAGCACTAAAACTACTGTAAGCAAATCGGCTTTAGTGATATTGATTTGATTAACGTACACTTGCTCAAAAGAGTACCACACCCTTCTTTATATAAAACCCTACAGAATCACTGAATGTTTCTGGTATTCTTGTGACACACAAACCGAAGAAAGAAAAGGAAAACAAAAGATTTCATGGCTTTTGTTATATCAACCCCAAACTTCAAACCAGTTAGGCCATCTCTTATTTGTCAATCCCCTCACAATGACCGACAAACTACAACTCCATGTTTCAGATACAAACTACCCATCTTAAAAAACAGCACTTCAAAGCGCTTAACATCAAATTCTGTAACTCCTATTTGCAAAAAGTTGGATTCATCAAATGCACCCAATAATAAAAGGAGTACAAGGGCAAAATCAGCAGCAATTATTCCTATCCAGGAATTAGATTCAAATTCCTATAAACTTTGGTGGTCTGATGTTGTAGTGAAGAACCCCATAAATGTGTTTGTGAGACGCGAATGGAATTCCTTAGACGTTGGCAATTTAATTGGGACCACAACGTGGCATGGGTTGGCTCTTTGTTCTCCATTTGCCTTCAATTGGGGTGCATTATGGATGGCTTGTGTTCTAGGTATAGTAACTGGATATTTCGGTATTTGTCTTTCATATCACCGGAATTTGACTCATAGAAGTTTCAAACTACCTAAATGGCTTGAATACTTCTTTGCTTATTGCGGGGTGCTAGCTTTCCAGGTTCGTTACTTTCTAGTTATTATTCCCCGATTTGGGACATGATGTTTTAACTTATTTTCATTTGAAGCTATCATATTATTGGGCTAGAGTGTATTTAAATGTTTAATGAAATAATTAGTATTGTTGTAATAGAAAAGGCGCTAAAGAATATAAGGAACGTAAAAGCAATAAATAACATACATAGTGTTTAACATGGTTCACTAGCAATGAGCTAGCTACGTCCACCAGACCAGAGGGAGAGTAGTTTTATTTAGGAGAGAAGCATAATACAGATTAGTGTTAGGCAACACTAAGATTAACTTAATAGTGAATACGGTTATAGGTTTAACTTAACAATTTATATAAGCACTCTTAGAGTTAACATAAACATATTTGGGTCTAAAACCCATAACAGAATATATGAGGTTTAACTAAACCTTATAATACCCAAAAAGCTAAGGGGAGACCCCCGTGCTTGGTTATTCGAATCAACAGATAATTCAAGGCATATTTAAAAAATCTCCACTTTGACTTGAATTCTCCCAAACCACCAGACTACAGATGTAACAGACTCTTCCTCTGTACCATATTGCTCTTAAGAGTTCAGATTCCCAAATTACCCCATAAGAGGCCTAAACTCTCAAAAATGGTTCATCAAAAACCCCAGACTCTGAGATTGCCCCTAAGGGCTCAGATTGTTCCATAAGGAACCGAGACTTCCACTTAGGGGAACAGATTCTAATGACTTAAAACATTCAGCAAGTCCAAGCAATGTTGGAACTTGCCATGTGGAACAAACTTGATGTACATGTCTATTGGATTATCAGCAGTACCCACTTTCTTCACCTTGATCCTCTTCTTGTTCCTTAGGAAATGATATTCACATCTATGTCCTTAGTCCTCTCATGATGGAGTTGATCCTTGGTTAAGCATATTGCACTGAGACTATCATAATAAACCATAACCTGATCATGTTGTAAACCTAGATCACCTACTAGTCCCTTCAACCATATTCCCTCCTTAGCAGCCTCAGTCAACGTCATGTACTCTACCTCAGTAGTAGACAAAGTCACTGTAGTCTGTAGAGTTGCCTTCCAACTCACCACTGAACCATTAAGAGTTAACACATAGCTAGTCACAGATCTTCTACTATCCACATCTCCAGCATAATCAGAATCAGAATAACCAGTGACAAAACATTGTGAATTATTCCCATAAACAAGACCCACATTAGATATACTCTAAGGTACCAAAATATCGTCTTCACAGCCTGCCAGTGTTCCTTCCCAGGCTGCATTGACTCATAAAGCTGCTGACAACACTCATAACATGTGCAAGATCAGGCCTAGTAAACACCATAGCATACATCAAGTTTCCTACTGCACAAGCATACGGAACTCAAGACATGAACTCCTTCTCAACTTCAGACTGAGGTGCAAACACAATAGACAGACGCACATTCACAGCGCTAGGAGTATCTATAGGTTTAGCTGATGACATGCCAAACCTAGACAATATCTTATCAATGTAGCCCTTTTGTGAGAAAAAACCTTACCCAGATTCCTATCCTTATAAATCTCCATACCCAGAATTTTCTATGCAGCACCAAGATCCTTCATCACAAACTCTGAACTAAGAAGAACCTTCAACCTCTGTATATTAGACTTGGACTTTGCAGCTATCAGCATATTATCCACATATAGGACTAGATAAATCATCGAACTATCAGCAGCCTTGTTGTGATACACACAACAATCATACGGACTCCAATGTATCCCAAACTCCACCATATAGCTGTCAAACCTCTTGTACCACTGTCTAGGAGACTGCTTGAGCCCATATAAGGACTTTTTCAGTTTGTATACTTTGTATTCTCTCTCAGGAACTTCAAACCCCTCTGGCTGAGTCATATAAATCTTTTCCTCCAACTCTCCAAGTAGGAAAGTTGTCTTCAAACCTAGTTGATTAAGTTCCAGATTCTGATGTGCCACCATAGCTAGTAAAACCCTGATATAAGTGTGTTTGAACACTGGTGAGAATATCTCATTATAGTCAACTCCTTCTTTCTTTGTGAACCCTCTTGCAACAACACGAGCTTTAAATTTGATTCCCTCATATGGTGAAATTCCTTCCTTCTTCTTGAAGACCCATTTGCAAGTAACAATCTTCCTCTCCTTAGGCTTCTTTACAAGCTCCCAAGTCTGATTCTTGTCCAGAGACTCTATCTCATCCGCCATTACAGTGAGGCATTGTGCAGACTCACTGCCATAAACTGCTTCTTTGTAAGTAGATGGCTCATAAAGATCCATCCCCTGAGCAACTTGTAGAGCATATGCGGCCATATTCTCAAAATTGTACCTCTTTGGAGTTGTGTCCCAACCAAGCTTCCTTGGAAGTCCAACTCCAACTCTTCTAGACCTGTCAAGGATTAGAATTGGTTGAGACTCTGACTGATGAGACTTCATCCGACTCTGATCTCCTCCGAGACTCTAACCTTGGAGACTCTGGCTAACGAGATTTTGACCCACCAGGTTCTAGCTAGTAAGTTCCCAGACTCTGAAAGTCTGCTCCTATCTTCTCCACCTTGGTGTTGTAAGTCCCTCTCATGAAAAGGAACTTCCAACTCCCCCTATTTATGAACATTACCTTCAACAGTGGACTTCAAAGTGGGGTTAAGCATAGAGTTTTCATTAAATACAACATTTCTGCTAAGTATAACCCTATTTTCAGAGGGTGACCACACTCTATATCCCTTAACACCATCCCCAATACCCACAAATACACCCTTCTTAGCCCTATGTTCTAACTTACCCTCATTTAAATGATAGTAAACAATACAACCAAAGACTCTCAAAGAATAATAATCAGCCGGCTTACCAGACCACACCACATAAGGTGTTTTACAGTCAATACCAGTGTGAGGTCCTCTTTTGATCAGATTGCAAGTTATGTTAACAGCTTCTTCCCAGAATCTCCTAGCCAAAACAGCATTAGAGAGCATACATCTTGCCCTCTCTAACAAAGTTTGATTCACATGTTTTGCTACTCCGTTCTGTTTTGGAGTATCTCTAACAGTGCGATAATGGGCAATACCTTCATTTCCGCAGAACTTATCGAACTCAGACCAAGAAAACTCCAGACCATAATCAGTTTGCGACCTCTTGATCTTCTTCCCATTTTGATTCTCCACCAATGCCTTCCAATGTTTGAATTTCTCGAAGGCTTCACTTTTATGTTTCATCATTAATACCCAAGTCATTCTTGAGTAAACGTCAATCATAGACACAAAATACTTGTGACCTTCAATAGATTCAACTCTGCGTGGACCCCAATAATCAGAATGGATGTAATCAAGTGTGCCTTTAGTCCTATGGACACCCGGTTTGGGAAACTTGGTGCGATGAAGTTTTCCAAATACACAATGCTCACGGAATTCGAGACTTTGTAACTTGTGCCCACAAAGAAGATCCCTTTTTGCCAGAATTTGTAAGCCTCTCTCACCTATATGACCCAACCTCATATGTCAGAGTGTAGTCATATCTTCTTTAGGAACTGCAGAAGATGCAGCAACACCACAGCTTGTCAATGTAGAACCTATAAGAAAATACAGAGTACCACGCTTGACACCTTTCAGAACCACCTTCGAATCCTTGTAGACAGACATAACTCCACCTTCACCCTTGAAACTGAACCCCTTAATGTCTACAAGACTCAATGATATCAGATTCTTTTTCATAAGTGGAACATACCTAACTTCATTCAAGGTGCAAAAAGGAACCATTATGAGTCCTAATCCTGAGGCAATCCCAACAACCTTGCAAACAACAACATTGGCCATACAAATATCGCCTCCATCTATCGGCTTATAAGTTGAGAACCACTCCCTGCTAGGACAAATATGGTAAGAAGCCCCAGAGTCTAGAACCCACACATCACTACGACGAGATTGTTCATTGACTACTAAGGCTAAATCCTCCTATGAAAACATATCAGTTTCTGCCACAGCAGCAGATCCCTTTTCTTGCCGATGTTTCTTTCTCTTAGGACATTCACTTTTCCAATGTCCCTTCTCCTTACAGTAATTACAAATATTAGTTGGCGTAGGACCCTTCGAACCCTTAAAATTCGATTTATTTTTACCAGATATCCCATGCCCTTTATTGCCTGTAACAACTAACCTAGATGCCTGATGCTGAAACCTAAAACCTGATTCTTTATGGCGAGACTTTCTAGTATGAAGTGCAGACCTAACTTCCTCTAGAGAAAGTCTGTCGTTCCCAACAATAAAACAATCCAATAAATTCTCATATGATAGGGGCAAAGACACTAACAGAATAAGGGCAGCATCCTCATCTTCTACTTTAACATCAATGTTACGTTGATCTAACAAAATAGAATTTAATATATCGAGATGGTCCCTAAAAGACGTACCTTCTTGCATACGCAAGCTGACATACGTTGCTTGAGAAGAAACTTGTTGGTTAAGGATTTAGTCATATACAGACTCTCAAGCTTTAACCACAGACTAGCGGTAGTTTCCTCATCCGCGACCTCAGTGATGACATCATCAGTCAAAAAGAGCATGATGGTTGAGTAAGCCTTGTCCTCCAAGCTACTCATATCTATGTCATTTGCACCCATTTGCTTCGAGTTCTTCGATAGTGGTGCCCACAGACCTTGCTGCTTAAGCAAAGCTCAATTCTTGATCTGCCATAGACTGAAACTATTCCTCCCAGTATATTTATCGATTTTCACATTCACCTCAGACATCTTTAATGCCAAATAGATTGCGGAAAAAACTTTAAACCCAAATGAACCAGACGAGGCTCTGATACTAGTTTGTTGTAACATAAGAGACGCTAAAGAATATAAGGAACGTAAAAGATATAAATAGCACGCACAGAGTTTAGCCTAGTTCACTATCAATGTGCTAACTATGTCCACCACACCAGAGGGAAAGTAGATTTATTTAGGAGAGAACCAGAATACAGATTAGTTTTAGGAAACACTAAGATTAACTGAATAGTGAATACAATCATGGGTTTAACCTAAGGAGTTATATAAGCACCCTTAGGGTTAACCTAAACAGATTTGGGCCCAAAAACCCATAACAGAATATATAAGCTTTAACTAAACCTTATAATACTTGAAAAGCTAAGGAGGAGACTCCCGTGCTTGGTTATTCGAACCAACAGATAATTCAAGGCAAATTTAACAAGTTTAATTGGGCTTAAGGCTTACATGTATTTACAATAGCTATAGATTGTGTATTAACAACGCTTAACAAAAAATCAAAGCAAAAAAAAAAATATTTACCCTAATTTGACATGGTATCAGAGACGTTTTCCTTTTACAGTAATTCCTCTCACACCGGCGACTCAATTAGCCCTCGCGTGGCCCCGACTCATTTTGTCGACCACTTACACCTGTCAGAAACTGCTCGCCAACCACACGTTTGCCCGTGTCACCTTCTATCGCTCCTGCCGAAAAGCAAACCAACCAGCCACCACTTCCGATATGCTCTTGCCGGATAACGAAGTTCTCTTTGGTTCTTACTTAGCACCTGACGGACCCTAATTTGACACATATGTATTATATTTATTAAAACCTATGACCATTCATTGTTGAGCGATGCATGACGTTCCAAGTCACAAACTAAATTTATGCCTATATAATTCCTCGATGCAGGGCGTGTTGCTTTATCATATTTTCAATTTAATCTATTATATTATAATTATTAAAAAGTGAGCTTGCATAGCAGCCTGACACATCTCTATCTATGTTACCTCTTGCCAAGACACGATTTTACCTATTCTGTCTCTTCTATTTGCATCATTACTAGTATATAAAGTGTATGGGGTCTGCCTAGCAGACTGCCAGCTGGCAACAGACCCAATGGTCCTGCCACTCCACGTCAGAGCATCAGGAGCAGAGCAGACCTCTTCAGGCAGACTGCTCCGGATATAACCTCTGGGCAGGAGATTAATGAAGGCCTTGTTTACCTTGGCCCACTACCAAAAGAAGCCCACTTACTTTGCTAGGTCAGTTACAAGTCCATATCTCATATAAATACCCATGCCCATGCATGGGTAAGGTACGTTTAATCAAACACTCATAAAATACTTGCACTTGATACTCGTTTTCTCTCTATTAGAGATCTTGTGCTCAACTTGGACTGACTTAGGCATCGGAGAGGCGATCCTCGGAACCACCCCCGAGGTTTCTCCTTGTTTTGCAGGTAACCACCACTACGAAGGACGCTTGGGAGCCACATCCCACCAAGTACCCACCACCACATACACTGTAGCTGTCTTGGACATAAACAATTTGGCACTAGAAGGATGGAAAGAGTAGAAAAGCCCAATCTACAACTTCGCAATGGTGGTTCCTAACTCAACAACACTCGATTCCTACAGCTCAGGAGAAGAGAGCAACTCTCCACTAAGAGAAACGACCACCAGGTCAACAAGAAGGGGTAGTACTGCTACCCACACCACCTGCTACCCACACCCGAGAAACCAGGCAGACCCAGCAACCAAACAGCTCAGTGGTCATGCCCACGCCTGAACAACTCCAAGCAGCCATCAATGTAATGCAATCTGCCCAGCAGTATATGTAGAATGTTGAAGGCCAACCATCTCGAAAGAGGAGGAGAAATTGAACACATGATTCAGTTCGAAGACACCTGCGGTTGTCATCTGAAGAGGAGACAGCCACAGCAGAACCCCTGTGTGGGTATAACAAGAGAACCATCACTCCTACCCCAACGTCAGAGTATGGCTTATCTAGCCACTCTGGATCTGGGTACATCAAGAGTGGTTGGCAAGAGGACGAATGGGACACTGAGATGATGCAAGAGGAACACCCCAGCTTTTTCAATGAACTTATACCCACAGGGTATACGGCAGGCTCAAGCCAGAGATCTGTCCACAGAGGAAACCCAGGAGGCGTAGCCCAAGGGAGACCCCAGTACAGGACCAGGCGTAACACAGGAGCTGAAGAGGCCCTGTCTGCGCCTGGGAGCAGACCCATCAGAAGGCACGTCAGCCTGAGACTGGGGACAATAGCAAAGGAGGGCTCCGGTGACAATGGAACCTCCACAGACCTCAGGGGAATCATATCCCACAGGGTTGGTTCTAGGCCCACTTTGGTCTCACCAGCAGAAGAGATTAGGTCTCCTTCCAAATCTCCCTTCACACCTGAAATCATTGCAGCCAGAGTGTCGAAGGCTAAGCTCCCACTGAATCTCAAGTTTGAAGGGGAGGGGGACCCACAGGAACATATGGCAGCTTTTGAAACCCACATGGAGCTAGGAAATTACAATAAGGCCACTTGGTGCAGACACTTCCCTGCCACTCTGGCAGGGATAGCTCACACTTGGTTCAGAACTATCCCCCAGGGAACAATAGCCAACTTTGATGAACTGAAGAAGCGATTCAAAGAACACTTTGTTAGTGGAAGCAGGAGAAGCAAGTCCACTCATGAGCTGCTATTGCTGAAGCAGGATCAGAACGAGAGTATACGAGATTTCATAGGGAGATTCAACAAAGAGCTGGTGCATATCCCAGAGCTGGAGTAGAAGCTCGCTCTGCACGCTCTGAGGAACGCTCTGCTCCACACCAGCAAGTTCAGGGATGATTTGAAATGGGTCACCATGAAGGAGCTTAGCGAAGCCTTGGCCCTAGCAGAGAAGTACATAGCTGTCGAGGACTTCAACAAAGCCTCGACACCTGGAGCAGGCAGGCCTGCCAGGCAAGAAACCAGGCAGAATGAGCAACCCTTCCTGAGAGGCAGATTGAACTTTGGAGGCCCCAGGCCCTATTAAAATAGAGGCAGAGAGAAGCAGAAGGAGGCAGAAAGGGAGGTGGACCGGCTGAGGGCCCAGGAGAAATACAATAACTACAACAACATCAGCCTGCCCAGGGCTGAGAACTTTTTGACCAACAGAGACGAAAGCAAGTGGCACAGACCACCCCCCACAAAGAAGAGAGGCCTAGGTCCCAACATGGCAGAGTTCTGCGCTTTCCATGAGGCCCTAGGCCACAGTACCGAAGACTGCATCAGTCTAAAGAATGACCTGGAAAGCCTGATCAGAAGAGGTTACTTTAAGGAGTACCTGGCCTGGAATCAAGGAATCAAGGAGAAGGAACAGCAGAATGAAGGGCAGAAGCCGCAGGACAAGCGGGCAGAGATCAAGGAAGGAAAAAGAAAACGTTATACTCCCTCCGTATTAAAAAAACGCAACATTTGCCATTTTTGGACGTAACAAAAAAATGCAACATTTGCAAACTTTCCATTTTAGGTAATTTTTTTTACTTAATCATAATTAAAACATCCTAAATTATCATTATAATTTAACTATAAATTAATTAAAGTTAATAACTCTTAACCCAATTACTCAAATTCAACCTAAATTCACCCATTACCACCCAACACCACCACCCAACACCACATTTAACCCAATTTCACCCTATCCACCACCACAAAACCCTAACCACCACTGCTTCTGGGCGATTTATGGGCGACGGTTTCTAGGGTGGGCTCGTTGGTGTTTGGCGACGGAATCTGGGCTGGGCTCGTGGTGTTCGGCGATTTCTAGGGTGGTTAGGGTTCGTGGTTTAGGGTGGTGGCTGGGCTCGATGGTGTTTGGGGTGCGATTTCTGGGGGCGATGGTTTCTTGGGTGGGCTTGTTGGTGTTTGGCGACGGAATCTGGGCTGGGCTCGTGTTGTTTGGGGTGCGAGTTCTGGGCGACGGTTTCTAGGGTGGGCTCGTTGGTGTTTGGCGACGGAATCTGGGCTGGGCTCGTGGTGTTCAACGATTTCTAGGGTGGTTAGGGTTCGTGGTTTAGGGTGGTGGCTGGGCTCGATGGTGTTCGGCGACGAAATCTGGGTTGGGCGACGGTTTCTAGGGGTGGGTTCGATGGTTTGGCGGTGGTGTTCGGGGTGGCCGGTGTTGAAGGTGGTGGTTGGCGGGGTGGTCGGGGTTGAAGTTGGTGGTTGGCTTGGTAGGTGGTGGTTGGAGTTTGAAGGTCACTAACTCACTTAATCATCTCTTTAATTTGTCATTAGGATCTTTTGCCTAGGAGAGTGTGCCAAGGCCAATCGTTGCGTTTTTTTTTATACGGAGGGAGTATGTCATATTTGGAAGCTCTAATTCGATGGGGGGAGAGAGGGCTCATCTGAGGCAGCTCACCCACCCCAACCTCTACTCCATCGACCAGACAGAGCTAAGTCCAGACCTACCAGATATGACATTCACAGCAGAGGACTGCAAAGGCATCAATTTTCCACACTCAGATCCCCTGGTAGTCACTCTGGAGATTAGCAGTACAGATGTACGGAGAATATTGTTGGATGGCGGGAGCGCCGTGAATATCCTGTACAAGGATACCTTCGATAAAATGGAGTTGGATTGTTCGATGCTGAAACGAGGAGGAACTCCCATCGTCGGCTTCACGGGAAATTCTATCATCCCATAAGGGAAAGTACATCTGGTTGTGACCGCAGAGGGGAAGAATGGAGTCAGGAGGACTGTGGTGCAAGAGTTCCTGGTAGTAGACCTCCCATCACCATACAACGCTCTGATGGGGAGGAAGTTTATTGAGGAAGTACACGAAATCCCATCAACCCATCACCAGACCATGCTCTTCCTCAGCAAAACTGGTGAAGTAGGCAGGTTGAGGGGAGATCAGAGAGCAGCTAGGTCATGCAATCTGACCGCTCTGAAGAAGGATAAGAGACCTCCTCCTCCTGATTCCACTCTAGGTCCAGAAGGAAGGGGAGAAAAGAAAAAAAGGAAGGAAAGAAGAAGAAGAAGCCAAGAAGGACCAGACTGAAGAAGCCGGAAAAGAAGGAAAGGAAGGAAAGGCCGAAGAGGTCGAGGAAAGAAAGGAAGAATGTGCAGCTATAAGCGAGGCCGATGCTCGGCCGGAAGCTGGCCAAGAAGCCAGCAAGCCTGAACTGGGGGAAGATACCGAAGAGGTACTCTTGGGACCGGAAGAAGGCAGAGCAGTCAGAATGGGTACTGACCTGGATCCTGAAACCAGAGTCAACTTAATCAGTCTGCTGAAAGAGAATGCAGACGTATTCGCCTTCTCAGCAGCTGAGATGCCAGGGGTAGATCCCGCCACCATCAACCACAAATTGAACACTGCCGCAGGGTACAGACCCGTAAAACAAAAAAGGAGGAACTACTCTGCGGAAAAGAATAAAGCCATCGAAGAAGAAGTACAGAAGCTGCTAGACGCAGGGTTCATAGAGCCCTGCAAATATCCAGAGTGGATGGTCAATGTAGTGATGGTGAAAAAGGCGAATGGGAGCTGGAGGATGTGTGTAGACTTCACAGACCTCAATAAGGCCTGCCCCAAGGACTGCTACCCATTGCCGAGAATCGACCAGCTGGTAGACTCCACAAGTGGTCATGCTCTACTCAGCTTCATGGACGCCTTCAGCGGATACCATCAAATCTTCATGGATCCTGCAGAGAAGGAAAATACGGCATTTATCACCCCTATCGAGGTATTTTGCTATATCATGATGCCCTTCGGGCTGAAAAATGCAGGCGCTACCTACCAAAGATTGATGGATCAGGTTTTTGCAGGTCAGAGGAGGAGGAATCTGGAGGTGTACGTAGATGACGTCATCACCAAAAGCAGAATTGAGGCTGACCACATAGCAGACCTGAAGGAGACATTCGCCAACCTCTGTAAACACAGCATGAAACTGAATCCTAAAAAATGCAAGTTCGGAGTACGGTTAGGGGAGTTTTTGGGCTATCTGGTCAGTGAAAGAGGGATTGACGCGAACCCCGACAAAGTAAAAGCAGCTATGGATCTGCCAGAGCCTAAGAGCATCAGAGATATTCAGAGGCTGATAGGCAGAATGACAGCCCAGTCCAGATTCATAGCTCAATCTGCAGAGAAAGCTATCCCATTCTTCAAGATATTGAAGGGGAACAAAGAGTTCAAGTGGGAAGCAGAACATAGGGAGGCGTTCCAGAAGCTGAAATCACACCTCTCTAGTCTGCCAACGTTAGCCAGACCCAAGACAGGGGAGGCCTCTTCTTGTACATAGCCGTTACTGCTGCAACTGTGAGCGCGGTTCTGTTAAAAGAAGAAAACAAGAAGCAGCAGCCAGTGTATTTTGTGAGCCACACCCTCACGGGGGCAGAAACGCGCTACCCATCGATAGAGAAGGTAGCCCACGCAGTAGTGCTGGCCACCAGAAAGCTTAGGCCATATTTCGACGCACACCCCGTCACTGTGCTGACAAATATGCCCTTAGAAAAGGCAATGGAGAAGGTAGACAAGTCAGGGAGAATCATGAACAGGGCCCTGGAGCTGACAGGGTTCGGAATTAAGTTCGCCCCGCGAACCGCCGTCAAAGCACAGGCTCTGGCAGATTTCTTGGCAGAGTGTGCATATCAGGAAGCAGTTAGAGAGCCCAGAGCCTGGGAAGTTTTTACAGATGGATCTGCAACCATCAATGGCTCTGGGGCAGGCGTGGTCATCATAACCCCGGAAGGGAAAATCATTGAATACGCCCTGAAATTCTTATTTTCAGCAACCAATAATGAGTCAGAGTACGGAGCGGCCATCGCTGGACTACAGCTTTTCCAGACTGTGGAAGCCAAACACGTTCACCTCAGAATTGACTCTCAGTTGGTCACCAACCAAGTCAAGGGGACTCTCAGTTGGTCACCAACCAAGTCAAGGGGGAGTACGAGGCTAAAGAGCCCACAATGCAGAGCTACTTGGCCAGGATGAGGTCTCTGATTTCAAGTTTTGAAAGCTTTAGAATTGAACAAGTGCCCATAGCACAGAACATCCAAGCAGATGCTTTATCCAAATTGGGGAGCAGCAGCCTGCAGGAATTAAACAGAACTGTCCTGGTGGAAGTCAGACCCACCAGTGCAATCTGGGAAGGAGCAGAACGCGTCCTAGAGCTTGAGGATATGCCAGACTGGATCAGGGAGATCGCAGAGTACAAGCAGACTGGTAAACTACCAGAGGGAAAAATGAAAGCTTAAGCTGACAGCATGCCGATACTGCCTGATCGGGGATGAGCTATACAGGAAGTATTTCTCTCTGCCTCTACTCAAATGCGAAGGACAAAGAGACGCAGACTACATATTGAGGGAGATCCATCAAGGTCTCTGCGGGCACCACATCGGGCCAAGAGCTCTGGCCCATAAAGCTCTCAGAGCTGGTTATTATTGGCCCACAATAAAAGCTGACTCTGAGGCTCTGGTAAAAAAATGTGATAGCTGCCAGAAGTTCGCTCTAAACATTAAGCTGCCCGCGAACGAGCTCATGCCAATCTACAATCCTATCCCGTTCGCTCAGTGGGGGCTGGACATCCTGGGGCCCTTCACAACAACTCAATATCAGAAGAGGTGGCTGATTGTGGGGGTAGAATACTTCACTAAGTGGATAGAGGCAGAAGCCCTATCCACCATCACAGAGGCGGCCGTCAGAAAGTTCCTATGGCAGAGCATCATCACCAGATATGGGATTCCGAAGGCTTTCGTCTTCGATCATGGAAGACAGTTTGACAATATGCCACTGTCAGGGTGGCTGGAGCAGTTTGGGATCAAATACGCTCTGTCTTCAGTCTGCAACCCTCAGTGCAATGGCCAAGCCGAGGCTGCCAACATGCAAATCCTGATAGGCCTGCAAAAGAAGCTAGAGGAGCAGAAAAGCAAATGGTTAGAGGAACTGCCCAACACTCTGTGGTCAATCAGAACCACAGTCAAGGAGTCAACTGGGCAGACCCCCTTCCATCTAGTGTATGGCTCTCAGGCCGTCATGCCTGTTGAGATTAGGTATGAAAGTCTGAGAATCAGCCTATTCGAGTCAGGTCTGAACGATGAAGCTCTGAAAACCAATCTGGATCTGCTGGACAAACACAGGGATGAAGCTAGGCTCGGAATGGAAGCCTACAAATCCAGAATCAGCAGATACTACAACCGGAAAGTAAGGGCTAGACCTCTGGAGGTAGGGGATCTGGTACTCAGAAACGCAGCAGCTGTGCAGAAAGACAAAGTACATGGAAAGTTGTCGGCAAAATGGGAAGGACCCTACCAGGTTAGTGAAGAGCTATACCCTGGAACCTACAGACTGAAAAAGATGGATGAGAGCGAATTGAAGAGCAACTGGAATGCCCGCATACTGAAAAAATAATTTGTGTAACCCAGATTGTATCAAATAACTCCTATGAATGAAAGGCCTTTGAGCCACCCTTTGCAAGCTATACACTCTCTATTTCGCATGAAACCCCCATCCCCTTATTTGTTCTTCATAAAAACAAAGTGCCAAAATCAAATAGACCTTCAGCAGACTGAGAAAAAACATTATAGTCTGGTAAAATAAAACAGGGTCTGAGCCAGAATGAGGGCCGAAGAGGCCTATTAAACATAGAAACTACCTATGCAGAAAGGGAGCCAGCTGAAAGGTCAACTCTGTCCAGAGCCCATGAGGACCACAGAGTAATCGGATGCCGGCTCGACTTAGCGATGTCATAGACCTCTACCTCTAAACCTGTAGGGCCAAAGGCCCAAAAAGCAGCAAGGATAAGTCATAGACACCTAAGGTTAATGGGGATGGCAGAGTTCAAAAGAACCTAGCGTACCCCGACACGAGGATGATGGCAGAGGGAGTTAAAGGGCAACCCCAAAATTCCCAAAATCGTCAAGACTTAGGGCGTCAAAATACCTCCTACGCTCTACTCATTGTCAGACCACTGTCACACATAAGACAGAGCAGAAGAGTAAAGGGCCCCTAAAGTCACAGCTCTGAGCTAATTTCACCCGCCACTATGTCGTATAAACAAGCACGCTCGGAAATACTATGCTGCTACGCAGCAAACTCAACGTCAGAGCAGAATGCCCCTGGGCCTGCAAGAGATGCCAGGCTAAGGAGCAGCAGAGCGCAAATACTTAGCAAAAATAAGAAGGTTTTGTTTGGCACAATACAGAAGAAAGAAAAACGCATATCAGAATAACATAACTTGCAATTGTGAGAAATCATTGTACCTTACACAAAGGGTCTGGCTATAGACCGGATCAGAATGCTACAATACTACTACAATAACGGCGGCTACCTAACCAAAAGAAGGGGGCAAATACAGAAGAAAAGCTATTGTTTGACTATTTAATTACAAATATTACAAGAGAAGTCAATTAGGGATATCATCGGAGGGCAAAAAATGGAGGACTGCAGTCAGTTTAGGACAGGCTCCCACCTCATCCACCTCAGCAGCTCAGACAGGAGTCACAAAAAGATTGAGGCGAAGCGCGAGATAGCCGCCCGAGTTCCTATTGTTTAGGAACAGAGCTGCCATCCCCCGCAGAGCTCCCGTCAACTTGTTGCTCTGAGCACTCCCCCACTGCAGGCAGAGAGTAGAGTAGCTCCATGTCTCTCAGCTCCTGGGTGGCAGGAGGCTCCATGTGCACCCCACTGGCATCGTCAAACGCATCCCAATTGAAAGAGGGCTGCAGGTGCCAGAGGACTCTACGGACAGCCACTTTACAATCCTCCCAGTACTTGTCCCAGAACACCTCCTCCATCTCTGCAGCTCGGGCCGCCTCTTCAGCGTTCAGCTGAGCCTCCCTCTCTGATAGCAGCTTGGAGAACTCTGCCCCAAGCTCAGTCTCCCTCTGCCTCAGAGCCTGCTCAACCTCCTTGGCCTGCTGAGCCAACTTAGCAGAGCAGCCTTCATGGTCAGCCTGCACAGTAGAAAGCTGACCCTTAAGCTGCTCTAGCTCTTTCAGCACAGCCTGCAGCCTAGCCTTAGAGGTCATCAGCTTCGTCTCCGCCACAGAAGCGCGAGACGACGCCTCACTCAACTAAGAAGAGAGCTTTGAATGTTCAGCCACAATGGCCTCCGCTTTCCTCTCCATACCTTCCATGCGTTGGTTGGTGGTTCGCAAGGCGTCACGCTCCGCGGTTATGGCATCCCTCTCCTCCTCAGCAGCCTGGCACGTAGCCACGATCAGAGAGTTGTCAGCTTTCACCTTGGCATATTTTTGATTCAGCTGGTCCACCTGAGCCCCAAGCTGATGCAGTTCAGGGAGGTCTGCCTCATGTCTGCCCAATCCTAAAGCATGGCAGAACTCCCCAATGAAGGCGCCGGCCCGTGCAGCCTATATTCAAGGAAAAATAGATCATAAGCAATTCAAAAGACTCAGAAGCAGATACCTCATAAAAGCTAAAGAGCTCACCAAAGGAACGTCCTGGACGACGTAATCCGCTGAGAAGCGACTGGCTAAAAGCTTCAGCCACTCACTGGGGTCAAGGAAGGCCACAGGCGTCTGTTCATGCCCCTGAGCCTCATGCCGGTCATCCGTCGATCCCCTCTGCAGAGAACCTGAGCCAAAGGAAAGATCAGTATGTTCCACAGAAGGGAAAGATCCGGAAGTGAAGTCGGGTAAAGGGTACGCACCTTTAGTGACTTGCTCGACCTCGACATCGATGATCTGAGTGGGGTCAGCAGGAAGATGAGTTTTCTTCTTTTGTGGAGCCTCTTCCTCGTTCTGCCCCTCCGCTGGTCTCTTCTGGGAATGCGAAGAGACCTCAGACTCGACCACTGGCTTCTGCATGAGCTCTGCAGGAACCTCAGGCTGGCCTACAATTGGAACAGGGGTCTGAGGAACCCCAGCAGACTGGGCCTTCTTGGCTCGCAAATCGCACTGAGAAAGGCAAAGGAAAGTCATGTCATAAGCAAAGCAGAACACACATCAACGTGAAAGCTGAAACAGAAAAGAAAGGGGAAAAAGAACTAACCAAACGCGCTAACTGCTCAGGAGTTGGAGCAAGGGTCTGCTTGAAACCCCTAGGAGGAGGAGTAGACTTCCTTCCAAGAGGGGTAGGCTTCTGAACAGGAGGAGTAGACTTCTGAACAGGGGGAGACACGACGGTCTCCATCACCGGGACGGAAGTGGAACTCAGCTGTTCCACCTTCTCATGTTGAAGAGGCTCCAACACCTCCTCCTGGTTGGTCTGAACAGACGTAGGCGTGGTCTGCCCAGTAGGACCTAGCAAATCAGAGATTGGTCAAAGAGGTCAAGAACATTCAATCGAAGAAAAGAAGGGAAGAAGGATAAAAATGAGTCTGAAGAAGACACATACCTGATGCAGTCTGGTCCTCAACCTGGTCCTCTGCAGTCTGAGTTGTGGCAGTCTGAGCAGTCCCTGCCTCGGTCCTGTCAAACTCTGTCATTGCTTGATGAGACTCCTGACTAGTTTTACCTGACTGAGCAGAACCACCCTCTGGAGTGGTTTCTTCCTCGGTCCTGTCAAACTCAGTCATGGTTTGGTCAGGCTCTCCCATTGGCACTTCCTCCACCAGAAGTGGATCTGAAAATAAGCAGAACAGATAAAGGGTTTGCAACAGGATATATACAAGTAGAAAGAGAAGATTGGTCATCGTAAACATTACCTGTCTGCATAGGAGGAAGCTGTTGCAGAGGTTCAACAACCAGGACAGTCCGTGGCAGGGTGCTGGCCCCCTCTGCATCACCATCATCATCATCATCCTCAGGAAGATTCACAGCACGCCGGGAACGGCGAGCCTGTAAAGGCTCAGCCGCCTCCTCCTCCTCTTCACCAGACTCGATCTCGGTGATGGTTGTAGAAGGGTCAGCCGATGGCCGAGACACCCCCGTGTGCCTATCCACAAGCTCCGGACGCTTGGTCACGAGGGCAGGATGGTCCAGGGGGTATTCAAAATCTCCCGGGCATAATCCGGGACTGAGTAGGTCCCCGGATCCGGTATCGGGCGATACCTACGACACATTGAGGACTGACTCAAGCCCAGCTCCATGGGGATAGCAGACCCCAGAGTCTCTGCAAAAATCAGAGAGGGTGTCTGCAAATACAAAGCAGATAACAGGCAGAAAATAAAGGAAAGGGGGTCTGCAAGTTGTGAACTCAGAACCCACCCATAATCAGACCGCGGACTATCTTTCTGTATGGAGTTGCAGACAGCACAAAGGATGAGTGCCATGGGGCACATCAGAGCAGAATGAAAAGACATAAAAGAAACAAAAAAGGCAGAACTCTTACCAGTGGTGTAGTCCGGCGACAGCGTGCCTATCCTCAAGAAGGCATTCTGGCACATCACATGATGATGTGGCAGCCAGTACTAGGGAAGAAATTGCTTCCCATCAGTAGGCCCCTTAGGATGGGACTTGAAGTAGTAGAAAGCTATTCTTTCGTCCCAGTTCAGAATATGGGGATCCTTCTGCTTACGGAACTTAGGCTCCACCGGGCGCAAAGGGGCTTTGAATTGATAAGGGTGCCCCGGCTCTGTCGGCACTCTGACAAAGACGAAACTATCTCGCCAATCTTTCAGAGTGTGAATAACAGGATAGACCGTCAGATGGTTGGTTCGTACCAAACCTGTGAACTAACCAAACTGTCCCCCCTGCCTCTTGAAATGGAACAGACGCTTAAAAAGATTCATGGTCAAGGGGAAGTCCAAAGCTTCACAGACCCAAATGAACCCCAAAACTTTCTTCAAAAACTGAGGGTTAACTTGGCAGAGCGCCATTCCGTACTCGCAGAGCACCCACTCCAAACCAATGTATCGGGAACCTAAGCCCGAACTCCAGCTGCTTAGTGTACACGGCAGTGTACCCCTCTAGTACATCTGCCAAGCTCTGGCCAGCCTGAGGAACTACCACCCAGGACCCACGGAGCGGCTTAATCTTCGCGGCAAATTTAATGTAGTAAGCAGCATGCTTCCGTTTGAACGCATCTGCAGACCTCTTAGCCAAATACGGCTTACTTTTGCTGTCATACAGGGCAGTGAGCCCCATCTCATGCGCACTATAGTTCCACTTGAAGGTGGGCAGAGAGGGTTTAAATTTATGATTTGGAGGGAACCTGTTGGTCTCAGGGCCCAAAGTCTCCCGGCGCAAGCCGTCCCAAGGATCGAAGACGGCCCACTCCTCTGGGACCATCTCGTCCTTACATCGAGGAAGATCCAGCTTCAAGAATGGAGACTGGGTATCTATCGGATACGGCTCGTCTGGTTCAGACGAGGAGGTAGACACCCTGCCCTTCCCACGGATGCTGCAGCTTGTGAGGTAGACATTCTGCACAACACATGAGGCAGAGGACAAAAGCATCAGACCTAAATTCACAATACAAAATAGTCTGGTACCTCAGACCTACAGACTGAGCCACCAGACTGGGGGCAAGGATACATATGGTATATGAGGGTCAGAGATAACCAAGAAATTGGATATTTTCTTGCTTTTCTTGCAAAAAGATATATGCAGAGCAGTCTGGTACCTCAGACCTACAGACTGAGCCACCAGACTGGGGGCAAGGATACATATGGTATATGAAGGTCAGAGATAACCAAGAAATAGGATATTTTCTTGCAAAAAGATATATGCAGAGCAGTCTGGTACCTCAGACCTACAGACTGAGCCACCAGACTGGGGGGCAATGATACATATGGTATATGAAGGTCAGAGATAACCAAGAAATAGGATATTTTCTTACAAAGATATAAACAGAGAAATGAGGGCATGTCACAAAGATCTACAGCAAAACCCAACAAATAAGGAAAACAACAGGGTAAACAAAGCAAACCCTAAAATTCCATAGACAACAGTCAAGCAGATAGGCAGAGCATAACTCAGCTGAAGAAGCAGAGCAGAGCCTACTCCAGAACAACAGAGTGGAAGTGAAATAACACCAAACACACAAGAAGCAAGAAAATAAACAGTCGCAGATGAATTACAAAGAAAAGCAAACCCTAATTCCCAAAAAAAAAGGCAAATAAGTGCGCACAGAGGAAAAAAGGGGAAAACCCATCAACACAGAGAAAACCACATCCAAACCATCCAAGAAAAACAAATCAAGAGTAGATCTTTACAAAGAGTTTACCTGTATAAAGGATGGAAGACGCTGAGAAGTGAAAAGACGAAGAATAGAACAGCAGACGCGAAGTATCAACACTCCAAATTCCAGGCGCAGGCAAATCTCAGAGAAATCGAAGGAAATCACTCGGAAATTGCTAGGGCAAGAGAAATTTCTTGGAGAACAACAGAAGAAACTAAGAGCAAGAGGTTTGAAAGGAAAGAGAGTGAAAATTTTCACAACGGGTCGATTCAGCCTTTATATAGGCAAACTACATCCACTCCACATTAATCTCCCATCATTACATTTCTTGGGAACCCCAAGAGTCACATCAATTCAATTCAAAATGAATTAATGGTCCTTGCTCAACACCCCAACCAAATGGGCGGGAAAAATAGAGGCGCTCTGAAGTCTGTGAAGAACAACTATGAGAGAGCCACCTACCAGTCTGCGAAGAGCATAGCGCCAGACCAAAACAAACGTACCCAGCATATCGCAATCTGCGAATACTGGGTCCGGGGGGCAAATTGTATGGGGTCTGCCTAGCAGACCGCCAGCAGGCAGCAGACCCAATGGTCCTGCCACTCCACGTCAGAGCATCAGGAGCAGAGCAGACCTCTTTAGGCAGACTGCTCCGGATATAATCTCTGGGCAGGAGATTAATGAAGGCCTTGTTTACCTTGGCCCACTTCCAAAAGAGGTCCACTTACTTTGCTAGGTCAGTTACAAGTCCATATCTCATATAAATACACATGCCTATGCATGGGTAAGGTACGTTCAATCAAACACTCACAAAATACTTGCACTTGATACTCGTTTTCTCTCTATTAGAGATCTTGTGCTCAACTTGGACTGACTTAGGCATCGGAGATGCGATCCTTGGAACCACCCCCGAGGTTTCTCCTTGTTTTGCAGGTAACCACCACCACGAAGGACGCTTGGGAGCCACATTCCACCAAGTACCCACCACCAAATACACTGTTACTGTCTTGGACATAAACATAAAGACTGGTGTAGGTATCCAACATTTGACTTACATTTTCCTAAGTCATCACGTTCTCACTAGGTTGTCCTCTATTTGTTGTTATGGTTCCCGTCTTTTGTTAAAATTATGTAGACAGCATCTTTAGTCCAAGATAAAAATTCATCACCTTTTGCGCTTTCCAAGCATCCCTTCCCCTTCTCCTTCCCACTTCCCTTTATACTTCAGCCACTTTGCCATTCTTGTTAATTCTCTCTATCGGGGGTTTCTCAAAAGATAAATGAGATTTTTCATCATTTTGATGGGCGGGGTCTTTTAATTTCTACCTACAAAATTGAACAACTTGTGTGAGATTGAATTAGAAAATGGAGCTCAATTTTACTCATTTTAGGTATTCTTCTCTATCCCTAAAGGGGTTATCCTTTTCTTAACTCCCAGTTTTACAGGGGGTACTTCCTAACTCAGTTTTGCGCAACAAAGGCAGTCTGAGTTCTAACATGCACAATAAAGTCTTCTTCATTGTTGTTATTTCAATTCTCTGGGAATACTACAAGAGGGGGATGAATTGTATGTGAGGTGAATTGTATATGAGAAATATAAATGTATTTTTTTGCGGAATTATAAAACAATGAAAGGGACAAGAGAAAGACACACGAGATTTTTATGAGAAAAACTTTTTGGGCCCAACAGGATGAAACAATTTCAACTACAAGGGATTTTGACTCAAATTTTCCATTATAATAATAGGCCAAACACCTTTTACAAACCTATTTGGGTCTCAACTTGAGTTCCTAAACTCTTTGTAACGACCCCAAATTCCTCTCAATTTTCATTAATATTTTCCTACATAAACTAGAGGAATCTAAAGATGTTAGCACAACGGTGATACGTATACGACTGAAATAATAAGAGAATAAAAAAACAAGTAACTTTTGAAAATAAAACATCGGAAGTATTAAATTAAAGTTAATCAAAAGACAAATTGCAACCCTTTAAGACCCCTTATTAAACCCTTAAAAGTTCAATTCTTAGCTTGATATTTAACACAATCCCAAAGCATAATTAACGTTCTTTGAGTTAATCTTAACTAAAACCAAAGATGATAAACATAAAGTGAAAATAACTTGCTGAAATATCCCTTCCCAGTGATGCGCATTACCTACAGAATTCTGCTCCCCATAAAACTAAGGTTGAAATGGGTCGTTACAGGTCCATAATACAATGAACGACAAGGAAGTACACGTCGGCAATAGGCCACGTATATACACTCTAAGAAAACTTAAACTACAACTATAGACAATGTAGCATGATACTAATAAAACATAGCATGACTAACAACTTGAGTCTTGACTTGACAGACACACGATTTAATGAATTGATTTACTATACAAAATGTACATTAGATCTAGTAACATGTGACATCTTACTAGCTTCATATTAATAGTTTCCTAGACCCAATAGTTTAAGTTATCTTAATGTTTGTTTGATTTTCTTTAGGATCTTCAAAGTGGGATAGAATTATCTCATTTGAGAAGTATGCATATTGCAAATTTAATTTAATTTTAGTGCTACGGAGTACAACAATTAATAACTCGGCAGTAGCAGAATTATTTGGTTATATTGATCTATATGGTTCGCTTTGTTGTTAAGAAAATCAGGGGGATCCAATTGGTTGGGTGAGCACACATCGATACCATCATCAATTTTGTGATTCAGATCAAGACCCACATAGTCCAGTTAAAGGATTCTGGTTCAGCCACATAAATTGGCTATTCGACAGTAAAGCTATTTCTGGAAGGGTAATATTACTCACTCCTTTTATTGCACATTTATATTGTTGTTTTCTTAGAAAGACTAAGATCAAATGCATCTTCATAGTATTAGAAACTTGTGGTACTATATGTCAAGAATAATATTATGACTTAATTGCTTGCCTTCTCATTATAGGTGTACAATATTAGGAAACCTAGCTAATAAGATAAGGAATCCTAACAAACAATATCTTTTGTAATTCTATCATTTACACAATATAATAATTTCCTATAATAAATCTCAACATCCCCCCTCAAGTTGGAGCACGAGAAGGATCGAGAATGCCCAACTTGGACAAGAGAAGATCAAACTGAGATTTGCCAAGAGCTTTTGTAAAAATGTCGGTCGATTGCTCCTTCGTAGGAACGTAGGAAGGGGCAATGAGTCCATCAACAACATCATCACGAAGAAAATGACAATCAACTTCAATATGCTTTGTACGCTCATGAAAGATAAGATTGTTAGCAAGATGCAAAGCCGACTGACTGTTGCAAAACAATGGTATAGATTTGGGATAATGAACACCCAAACTAAGCAGCAACCCCTTGAGCAATTTGAACTCACAAGTAATAGCCACCATCGAGCGGTACTCAGCTTCAGCTGAAGAACGAGACACAATATGTTGCTTCTTGGTCTTCCAAGAGATAGGGTAATGACCCAAGAAAACAATCCAACCAGAAAGAGATCGTCTAGTAACGGGGTAGCCAGCCCAATCAGAATCACACCAACCCTGGAGAGACAAATCACTATCAGCACGTAACAGAATACCCTGCCCCGGAGTACCTTCAAATAACGTACAACACATAGGGCGGACTCCTAATGTTCATGCCAAGGAGACTGCATGAACTGAGATAAGATGTGAACAGAGTAAGTTAAGTCCGGACGAGTGACTGAGAAGTAGATGAAACGTCCCACAAGACGTCTATAGGAGGCATATCCTCAATAACTGGCCCAGAGACGCGGCCAAGACGATGATTTTGCTCAATGGGAAAACCACAGGGCTTAGCACCTAACAATCCTGCTTCAGAGATGATATCCAACGTGTATTTGCGTTGACATAAGAAGAGACTAGAAGCAATTCTAGCAACTTAAATGCCAAGAAAATATTTTAATGGACCCAAGTCTTTCATCTTAAAACAATCACTCAAATAAGTCATGAAAATAGTTAGAGCAGTAGAATCGTCACCAGAAATGAGGATATCATCAACATATACCAGCACATTACAAGACTTCAAGTATAAGTGAAAAGTGAGTAATCTAAATAGGATTGAGAAACCATACCCTTTCAGAGCAGAGACCAATTTGATGAACCAACAACGAGGAGCTTGCTTAAGCCTATACAGAGACTTACGCAAGCAACATACAAGTGTAGGATCCGAAGATTCAAACCCAGGAGGAAGCTTCATATAAACCTCCTCGTCAAGATCCCCATAGAGAATAGCATTGTGAACATCCATCTGGTGAACTTTCCAATTCGTAGAGGTCGCAACAGCGAGAAATGCACGTATTTTGTTCATCTTAGCTACGGGAGCAAATGTCTCATTATAATCAATGGCAGCTTCTTGATGATTACCGAAAACCACAAGTCGTGATTTGAGGCATTCCACATCTCTATTAGATTTCTACTTGATACAATACACCCACTGACTACCTAAAGCTCGTTTTCCACGAGGAAGAGGAACTAGGGACCAAGTACCATTTTCCTCCAAGGCAAGTATTTCTTCACCCATGGATGACTGCCAACCTTTATCTTTCATAGCTTCTTTGAAGGATCTGGGCTCAGTTTTAGCAACAATGGAAGTAAGAAACTTTCGATATTTCATAGAAAAAATTGCACAATTTATAAAGTGAGCTATGGGATAAGGAGTACCTGAATGAGAGTCATGAGACGAGGTAGACGGGGTTGGACTGGCAGTAGTGATAGCAGTGGGGACAAAATCACGCAACAAAACCGAATCATATTTTATACGATGACCTTTACCAAGAAAAGGAGAAGATGGAGATGGGGATTGTGTTTGGATATTTGTGGTGGAGGGTTGAGAAGTGAGATCATTCGGAGGACTGGAAGATGGAGTATAAGTGATGGGCTGAGATTGGGGCTCATTGGGCTCAAAAATATGCTCAAGAGGATAATAAAGGGTTGGGGGCCCGCGGGGAATACCCTGCGCCCGCAGCGTGGGCTGCTGTTGGAACGCAGAGGACTGCCCACCCGCAGGGATATCCTACGGCCGCAACGAAGGCTGCTGGGAAGGGAAAGAAAGTTGCTCACACGCGGGATTGGGTTACGCCCGCAAGGTTGAGAGGGGCTGGCCATTTTGTGATGTTTAAGCATGAGAAAGTTCCGCAAAATCGTCATGTACGAAGGAATCATTTTGCGGAAAAAGAGATGTACGATCAAAGTTGACCTCCTCTATGGTCAAAAAGGGAAAGACGTCCTCAAAAAAATTAACATCACGAGAGAAAGAATTCCTTTTTATCTAGATTATACGAATGCCAACCCTTTTTCCCAAAAGGATAACCAATAAAAACACATTTCCTACTCCGTCTAAATAATTTATCACCATGAGTATTATGATTGTGGGTAAAGCATAAACAACCAAAAGTACGGATTTCATCATAGGAAGGAATGGACTCATAAAGAATTTGATAAGGCGTCCTATTTTCAAGTAAAAGAAAGGAGTTCAATTTATAAGATGAGCGGCTGCTAAGACACTTTCCCCCCAAAAAATAAATAGGTAGGTGAGCTTGAAAACGAAGAGCCCTCCCTACATTGAGAATGTATTTTTGCTTACGTTCTACCCTCCCATTTTGTTGTGGAGTTTTTGAGCAAGAAGTTTGAAAGAGAATGCCATTGGCGGTAAAATAATCATTTAACCAATTGAACTTCGTGCCATTGTCACTTTGAACAATTTTAACGTTTTGAGAAAATTGACGTTCGACCATAGCAAAAAATGACATAAACATGCGAAAGACTTTAGTTTTATCTACCAATAAGTAAATCCAAGCAGTTCTAGAATAATCATCAAAATTATCAAAAAATAACGAGCTCCACAAGAAGAAAAATGTCTATAGGAACCCCATAAATCACAATGAATCTTTTCAAAAATCCTACTAGCTCGTTTATCACTGAAAGGAAGCTTGTCTCTAGGATGCTTAGCACGAAAACAAATTTCACATGCTTTATTTAAAGTACTCTTATGACCACAAAAAGGAGGAAGCAACTTCATTACACGTTCGGAGGGATGTCCCATTCTTTTGTGCCACAATTTCAAGTCTTAAGACACGCCATGAACTGCAACTTGAGACACCATGCGCCCACCAATGAAATAGTAGAGTCCATTCCGTTTACGACCCGTCCCAATCAGCTCCCTCATAGGGTCCTGTATAGCACACATAGAAGAGTTAAATTGTACAATACACGATAATGTATTAGATAAATGTGAAATCGAAAGTAAATTGCAATCAAAAGTGGGAATAAAGAGTACATCGGTGAGAGTGAGTGTCAGAAAACAGGACAGAACCCTTATGAGTATGAGTAGCCACAACAGAATCCCCATTGGGAAGACCAACAGGACAAGCAGAAATAGTTACCAAGTCAAAGAGCTAAGATTTTTCACCAGTAACATAATGAGTAGCACTAGAATCAATAATCCAAGAGGTGAAAAGAGACTCACCGTTGAGACGGTCATTGAAAATTTTGGTGTTACCAAACATTCCCGCAAGAGCTCTCTATTTTTTTAGCAGAGAACAAGGAACAAGGAACAGGGTTTGAGACCCCTACCACCGCCTGAGTCAGATTTGGAGACTAGTTGCCAACCCTCGGGGGAGCCAACTAACTCATAACAAGTGGAAACATCATGACCATGCTTTTTACAATGAGAACAAGCTAGCAAAGCAAAACAACGTGAAGCCTCATGCCCTACTTTACGAAAATAAGTGTAAACAGGACGCTCAGATTTACCACGACCACGTGGCACTTGAACTGCAAAACCCATGACACCAATCGTTTTTCATCAGTCGTGCCGCTGGCTAAGCGCACACGTTCCTCCTACACAACAAATTGATAAGCCCGATCGCGAGAGGGAAGGGGATCGGTAGACAAAATATTTGAACGCAAGTGACAATGATGTTCAATGTTCAAACCCATCAGAAAATCATGAAGTTGTCGTCTTTCACGACGTTTAGCATATAGAGTGCTACCAATACATTTAGAACAACATGTGCAGTCTATTAAAGGTTCATGGCGATTAAGTTCCTCCAAAAGACTATTAAGCTTACCATAGTATTGAGACACAGCCATGAATTTAGTTTGAGAACACTTTGCAATATAATTGTCGTTCGTAGTTGCTGAATCCAAGGGCCGTTGATGAGAGAGAATCGTGTTTTGGGGTGTTCCCATAGGCGGGAACCTTCACGAAAATTGGAGCTGAGTGGCCTTCCCATAGACTATTAAACTCGGCTTTCGTGATAAAGCCATCACGAAAGCCAAATTTGCGTCTAGCCTCAAAGGCCATTTGAATATCCGCAGACCAATCATCATAATTATCGTAACGAAGGCGTGCAGGAGTGATATAATCGCCGGCTCAATTGTCGGCACCAAGATAAAAAGGTGAATTGGGATTGAAAGTAGGTGGAGGGGGTGGTGTGGATGGCGTTTCATCGGCCATCGGAAAAAAATGATCGAAAAAGGAGAAGGGGACGCCGGTTGGGAGAAAGAGAGTGAGAGAGAAATGTTTTTGCCTTACGGCTCTGATACCATGTCAAGAATAATATTAGTGCTTAATTTCCTTCCTTTCTCATTGAAACATTTACAATATATAGGTGTACAATATTAGGAAAACTAATAAGATAAGGAAAGCTAATAAACAATATCTTTTGTAATTCTATCATTTACACAATATAAGCTTTTCCGATAATAATATCTCAACACTATACCAACATAAAACATTGTTTTTTTAAAGTAGTCAAGCGTTGATCGATATATGTAATGCTACATATACTCTATTATTATGTTTTGTAAGAGTTATGCATATTATTTCCCTTAAAATTAAGGGTTTAATGAAGTAGATCCTCAAGCTGTATGATTTCTCAATGAATTTGTTAATCGGCTCGACATTTGGGAGTGGAAGGGAAAAAATAAAAAGGAAAACCCCACCTCAATATATACATGACTGACTGGATTCAAACATGTTGTATTAAGGTCGCAAGTTGGTTTCCGAGCCACATTCTTACGTTGGTATTTCATTCTTTTCTCCTAAACTATATTGACCCTTCTCTCCACTTAATAGCATGCAGAAATTTCTTCAGCGTCCCTGAAAAATTCTAAGTTCCAAGAAGGCATCTCAATCCAGGTTTTGCCTAGTATGGATCTCCCATTTTTTGCTTCATCACTTGGTCTCCCTAAGGTAACATTTGTTGTAATATATTTGATTTTTTCCTTATATAAACTAAAACCATAATTTTCAATAAATAATTGGAGATTGTAAAGAGTATAATAATTGCGTGTTTAAGCCTTAATAAATCTAACTTTGATACTATACACTAAAATTCTTAACTTACATTTTCCTTTATTTATGTTAACTTGCAGTATTGAACTAAATTTATATGGTCCTCAAAGCACAAGTGACCATTAAAATCTTGAATTATGTGTCAATTGAAAAAATGATAATACCATCACAAGAAAAATTGTTTTGTTAACAATTAGGGAGTAATATAAATTGACTAATTGTCAATGCATATCTTTGATCACGAATATCTCTAATTAGGCTTGAGTAAAAATTAGAAAAAGTGGATGTTGAATAAAATACACATTAAGATGAGTCAAACAATTAGATCCCACTTGACTATCACATGTATAAATAACATGAATGTCAAAGAGTAGAATGTGAATAGTAACAAAAGTCAAAATATCCCTATTAAATAAAAACAAAGGGAGTACTAACTATTTGTAAATTATAACCTTATAATGCACGGGATGTAGGCCAATCCTAAATGATTCTCAATACAATATCATAAGTTTTCAATCATAAATCCAATAATTTTCAAAAATACTTGTAAATGCTCTTACGGGACTCTCATAATTTGAAAGTGTTGACAATAGGATTGAAAATTATAATTGATGGCTTGTAAAAACATTTCTTCCTTCTCTAATCGTCCATTCAATTTATTTGTTTCAAGGTCAAACTTTGAAATAATTAACAGTCCATACAGATTAAAATAAAATTTGTGAAAAAACACTACAAACTTTACACTTTTTGAAAAGAAAAAAAATCACCAGTTACTTACTTTTTGAATTTAACTACTATAACTTTGCAAAATTTTGTGAAGCACCAACTTTTAACGGAGACGATAAGTTTTTGTCAAAAATCCTAACCCTTAAGTTCACCACCAGACGGAATACTTGACATTTTCTATTAGAAGGTGGTGTTTCACAAAAATTTGTAAAGTTATAACAATTAAATCCAAAAAAAGTAATTGGTGGTTTTTTTCAAAAAGTATAAACTTTGTATTAGTTTTTCACAAATTTTCCTTAAAATAATAACAACATATTACACATCATAAGCTTAAATACTTAAACTATAAAAATAATATCAAGAATAATTTAAAATTTAATTAAGTGTTTCTATACAAATGAAAAAATCATAGAGTTGAATTACATAATATTTTTATGTCCACAACAAAAATCTTTTCAATCACCTTAATCAATATGATCGATAGTTTTAGAGTTAAAATTTACAGGAGTTTGAGCATTAAAGGTTAAGAAACTTATGTGTATTTATTTTAGTGTGAGTTGAAAGTAAATAATGAAAAGAATACAAATTATTATATATAATGTTATGAGTCATATATAAAATGCACGGGTCATAAGGAAAGTTTAAAATAATTCTCAATACGAGACCATAAATTTTTCTATCACATGATCGTTCATTTTTCAAGTAAAATTTTTTAACAAGGACATGAGAAGATAGTAATTAAATATATGATATGGAAATTAGTTTTTTTTTGAAAATAAAATGTTTCCAAAAATAGGATATGGGAGAGAATATAAGAAAGATTTGAAAAACAAAGTAATAGAATTTTTTTGAAAACTAGATTTTTTCTAAAGGTTAAGATCCTTTCACATGCATCAATCAATTATCAAGCTAAAATCAGCTTATCTCCAAAATATTTTCCCGCGAGCTTAAGATTTAGGAAAAATTGACTGGAATAATCCAAACTATGGCCGTTCCACCGAGAATAATCCCTACTATGGGTTATTCCTGTATAATCCCAACTATGAAAGATATCAGCCACAAATGCACCCAACTGACTTGAAACCGGTCAATCAGGTAAAAGTTGACTTTTCATTAAAAACTTTTAATTTTCCTTTTTTTTTTTTATCCTTTCCACCTTACCCAACCACCACCACAACTCCACCCTCACAATTCACATCAGCCCCCTTGGTGGCTGGTACACAATCATCACTCACCCTCATTGCATCCCAACCACCGAAACCGACCACTTTCCCACCCGCCACTACACATTCAGGTCATCCATCACCTTCAACCACCTTCCACTTCTTAAGCAAATCAAAAAGCGAATCGAAGAACCTCCAACAGGTCTTGTCTCTTTGTGTTTGTCAAATACCATTAATTTATTGTAAGTGATGGCAAGAATCTTATATCCAATAGTTCCTGCAATAAATTTTGTCCAGCAAAGTTTATGTCATTCATATTCTTCCATGGCCAAATTCTCTCATTTTCACAAACTGTATAGATACTCCCTCCGTCCCATATTAGTTGCAACACTTTCCATATATGGTTGTCCCATATTAGTTGCAACACTTCTATTTTAGGTATGGACCTACCAATATTTTATCATATGTCACCCAACTAATATACCCCACTCATTCATTGATTTATGTGAAAAACATTAAAATATTACTCCCCTACTCTATTAACTTGCTAAAAGTATCATATCACTTTCCATCACATCAACTTTTACAATAAATTAATATAACCTATACCCTACTCTATTAACTTCCTAAAACTATGTGCACAAGGTATTGTTGCAACTAATATGGGATGGAGGTAGTAATATATATTCAGAAGTATACTAAACAAAATAAATTACCACTGGAAACAAAGATTCGCGATTTTGTAATTTGTCTCGTCATGAATTGGCGGTTCAGGAACTGCTGCCTCCATGGATTTTCCCTCGCTCATCCCCTTCGATTTCTATGTAACCTGTCTCCCTAATTCCTTGAATCATTTCGAAATTTTGTCACAAAAAATTGAGAGGCAGGTGGTCTAGTTGGGAGTGGTTGGGAATCAAGATGGCGATGCGGGGGTGGGGGATGGGTTGGGAACTGTGATGGATTGTTAGCGGGAGAGAGAGACAGAAGCAGAGGTGAAGAGAAAGAGGAGGGGATTGGGATTTTTGGTTGATGGGTGGTGAGAGGGAGAATGAGAGTGGCGGCTGCCATTTTTGGTTGTTGGGTGGTGAGGGGGTGGTGGTGAGGGGATGGGTGGTGAATGCGAGTGTTCGCGAGGGCAGGGGTACGGTGTTGGTTGGAGATAGATGGGGAAGAAAGGTGAAAAGGGGAGGAATTTTTTTTTTAAAAATAAAATAAAATTAATTATAAACATCTAATTAAAACGTGACACGTGGCATATTTTACCTGTAAACAGGTCCCTTCCGGTTACAGTGCATTTGTGGCTGATATCCCCCATAGTTAGGATTATACAGGAATAACTCATAGTAGGGATTATTCTTAGCGAAACGGACATAGTTTGGATTATTCCAGTCAATTTTTCCTAAGATTTAAAATACAACTTGCAAATGTAGTATTATATATGCATTATATGTCATCTATTTGATTAGATGTAAATTTTTCTGCTTCTATCCAAATGATTAATGTAATTCATATTCTATTTTATTAGATTACATTAGTAAATAAACTTTATTATTGTATAACAACTTCTATGTGAATAATAGTTATGGTGCATTTGATAGTTGTTTTTTCTTTTTCTGCTAATAGTTAGACTGTTTTTTTATGGTTATGGTGTATGATAATAGTTGGTGTTTTTTGGACAATAGTTAGGATTGTCGCATACGTGAGATGGTTTCAATAGAGAGTTACTAATTATTGAAATATAGAAATATTCATCAATCATTGAAGCCAAAAATTTATCTTATTAACATACTTCAAAGTCACAAGGGATTCTACATCAATAGGCATAATAAACTTTATTAGAAACCATCAAAGGCCCGTTTAATATCATTGTCAGTATTCTGTTTTTTGTTTCTATAATTTTAGAATCATATGATTTGAGTTGTACAAAAACGTTAGTTTAGCCACACAAAAATATTAATCATCTTAATTTTGAAAGCGGACTATAACAAATTGGAAACCATTTTTCTGGTTTTCATATAATGTTATTGTTTTTCTAAAAAAAACTAAAAATAAAAAAGAGAAAACGACACCGACTAAGCCCTAGAACACTAAGAGCTTTTAGAAAACTAGTTATAATTGAAATTATTTTAAGCGAGACAGTGATAATTGAGATTAATTGTGACGATTTTTCCAAAGAATACTGGAGTTCCCGTCATCCCACTCATCATGAAAGAATTTCAGTAGTTTAGTATATGACATCTAGCGAGCTAGGAATGATGGTTATTGGTATCAGTTTTATACACAATATAGATCACAATATAAAAAGAATCAACAAGCATGTTGTATAAGAGAAAGAATTAGATATACGATGAAAGAAAAATATCTACAAAGGATAGGCTGTGGATTGCAGGGATGAAGTCGGGATTTAAAAGGTAACGGGATCAAAAAAAATAAAAGGCAAAAAAAAAACACAATTATGCCGCTACACATCCTTGAACCCGCTTTCTCTTGTATATAAGTTATATCTACTTACCACTAAGCAAAGAGTATATTAGTGTTATTTAATATAATTTACTAACATTTATCCTAAAAATGTACAGGGCCTATTAAAAAATATAAGGGTCGCATGTGGCTTCGCCCCTGGTGGATTGAAACTCTTTAGTGTATCTGTGTATAGCTTGTATATCGCGCTTGCATAATGGTCTTGTTCTAGGTCTGGCTAAGGGTTTTCCTTTGTTAAAAGCAAGTTAGGTTGTAAATTGGTTTATTGGCTGAATATACTTTTACCAGAAAAACTTCAAGAATATTACCAGTTTATTTATTTTTAAGTATGAAATTTGCTAAAATTCTATCTACTAACCACTATACATAATGTCAAGACCCTATTTCAATGTAATTTGTAAAACGGGAGTCTCATCCCACACTCGTTCCAATAGGGAGGAATGGCGATGAACGGTGAACCTACGTGTTTGATGCGTGGCAGGGCAGGAATGAGAAGTTATCATTCTAGATATGGCCTAAGTGTGGATAAAATTTAAGTCAAACCCACCCTATTTTATCCTTGATGCATTAGGATAATGTATAGTTGATCAGAGAAAAAATCAATATTAAAGATGTATAGGGATTTGATATGTTATAGCTGCTAGGTTGTTGCTATTCTCTCAATAAAAAAAATTGTTTCTTTCTAACTTATTTACGGCATGTATCTGATGTATGTATCAATGTATGGCCCGTAGAAGTAATGTGCCTTTTTACTTTTAATCTCTTTATTGGTAATTTTTTTGCAGTGTGGCGAGACAGGTAACGTAGAAGACCTACAAAAACAATCTTTTTATAGGTTTATTAGAAGCACGTATATTTTGCATGGACTTTTACTTGGACTACTTCTTTATATTTTTGGAGGCTTCCCCTACCTAGCGTGGGGAATGGTATGTAATCATATAATCAACTCCACGTCTTAATATTATATTGTGCAAATTTTCTACTGGCTAGTTTTTGGCCCATAAAAAGTGTGCCTCGATTGATAATCAAGATTAAGTTATTAAATGAATTAATCAACAAATTTAAATGAATTAAGTGATTAAATAAATTAAGTTTTAGGAGGTGGATACCAAAAATAAGAAAAGGAAAAAGAAATTAAATAAATCAAGAAAGTTAAATGAATTAAGCTTTCTTTCCAACCTCAGCAGACGGATTCTTAGTAAAAAATGAATAAAACTTCAAACTAAAATATCTGAAAATCTACAAAGCAAAAACAATTAAAAAATATATCAACGGTTATATTTTCTGACGATCTATAAATGGACACCCACTTTGCTATACTTTTATATACATTTGAATATTTTTAATTTTCAAATACATGATTAACTGATTGCTCGTGAGTGGGGTGTATTTGATCAAATTGATCACGAAAAAGTATAAAATACTTTAGGATGAGTGACAGAGTGGTAGAGAGTGGGGTGATGTATTTTTTTAATCATAAGGTATGATGCTCTAAATGACATATTTTATTAATCTTTGGTAAGATATTTTTGTCTTTTTAGGCTTTTTTATTTAAATTATTATTCATAATCTCTAATATATGTTACACTTTTTTATATATATTTATATTGTTTCACTATTTAAAATATTTTAAGATTACAATTACACCATCAAAAAAAATTAACAAAATCTTAACGATTATTTTTAAAAATATGAAAAATATGTATACATTTCACTGAAGAAATTACAATGTAACTTATCCCAAATCCTTACATATTACTTTTTCGCTAAGGCAGGCATCACATGTATATAAGGCTAATATATATTGACGGAGGGATCAATCTCTATATTACTCTTTCCGTCCCATAATATAGTGCTTGTTTTTCTTATTTCACAAAAATAAAGTAGGGCAAACACTTTGATTAAAGCAAGAATTGAAGTATTTGTGACAATAAACGGACCACTTTAAAGATGTAAAGCAAATAGAAAAAGACCAATGTAATAATGACAAGTACATAAAGGAGGGATATTTATTGGAATAAAATAGTATTGGGGTCCTTTCAAGTACTTAAATGAAGGTATTTTTGGAATTCGATACCATTTTATAAATAAAAATATGAGAAACAAGAACAACATTTTAAGACACCCAAAATGGAATAAAAACACTATATTATGGGACGGAGGGAGTATAAAGGAAGGAGTTGGTCATATAAGAGACTGCCTAACTTTAATTTGAATAAGGTGATGGGCTTTTTGAATAAAGTGATGAGTTTAAATTAGTCTATTTTTAATATAAAGTTAGGCCGCCTCTTTCAATAAAATTTTTAATTTTGGCCAAACAAAGTCTGCCTCATAGTAGATGACAATAAGTAGAATTTTAAGGACTCAATTATTGATTTTTTTCTTTCATTTAATGGTTTTTACCTTTTAGTTAATGGTTTTTACCTTTCAGTTAATGATTACATATAATGATTGTATCCTTTTAGTTGATGAGCTAAGACTCTCAGGTAATAAATTTTTTGTTTTCAGTTATTCATTTTTGCCTTTCGATTAATGATTAATATAATAAGTTTCAGATAAAAATTTGGCCTTTTCGTTAACGGTTTTAGCTTTTCTGATAATGATTTTTTCTTTTTATTTATTCACTTTTGCCTTTCAGTTAATGAGTTATGTGTTTTATTTAATAATTTTTGTCTTTCATTTATTCATTTTTCGTCTTTTAGGTAATGGTTTAGTTAATATAGTCTAACCATATTTTATGGTGAGAAATATCTCATTCAATACCCATCTCTAATATTTATCTTTGATAAAGGCAATTGGCTATCACATATAGACAGTTCACAACTCTCATCATACTCGATGACGTAAGATATTTCATGCTATTATTGCATACAACTATAAATTCTCAAGGCCGTAAGGAAAAATTTCAATGCAGGGTGTCAGGTGTACATTGGTGCTACACATCACATATTTGGTGAACTCTGTTTGTCATGTATGGGGAAATCAAGCTTGGAATACTGGTGATTTGTCTAAAAATAATTGGTAATTACTATCTTTGTGTTAATTCGTAATTGATGTACTTTTACTTTATCTATTTAGCAACTATTCACTTTCTTTCACTTATAACTTTCTTAGTAAAAATTTAGGTGGGTTGGATTGCTTACATGTGGGGAAGGTTGGCACAACAATCATCATGCCTTCCCATACTCTGCTAGACATGGCTTAGAGTGGTGGCAAGTTGACATGATTTGGTATACTGTGAAATTTCTTCAAGTACTTGGTTTGGCCAAGGATGTTAAGCTTCCAATTGACGCTCACAAAGAACGCTTGTCTTTTAAAAGTGAGGGAATCGAAGCTTGAGAATACAAACATGTGTTGTTGTGGGCATGTATAATAATTATTTTATTGTCATATATAATGTGTTAAATTCTCAATTCCCTGAGGGGGTACCAATATCAATCTAAATATTGGTCCTATATTACAATATTCACAATATTCTATTTCTCATAATATTAGGTAACTCCTTAATATTATGATGGTCACATTACATTGTCAAATTTCAATACGGTAATAGTCGCGCATCTCAATATATCTCATTGTGTCTTAACATCCTCCCGCAATCTTAGCAGCAATATGAAGAATGATACAACAATTGAGATACTAAATTCTTTGCTTGAGCTGGACGCCTTTTTCTCGTACCCATCAAACAAATCTCAGTAAGAGGGGTTTCTTTCCTTACGACCCCATCAGATAAATATTATTCGGAGGGATGTCATTCTTTTCAACCATTAAACTCGTCACTCTTGTGTGCACTCATGTTAATGTGTATTATGTGAATGTACATGTATCGATATCTTTAAAAATTAATAACTTACAATATGCGGTGTAAGCATGATAATGGTTTTTGGGATAAAACTCATTTTGAGGAGGGGATATTTTAATAACTTTGGTTAAGATTTTTGTTGTAATTGGTAGCTATGGAATTTATCTTTCATTATGTTATTATTATATATATACTTCATCGATTTCATTAAGGAGACGTTTTGAATGAGGTCGTTCATTTGGTGTTATCGAAAAATGTATGATTTCTTGTTGAACTTTTATAGTTTACAAACAAAGTATTTAAGTTAAGATTTTGGTTGTTGGAAAGGGAGGATGTTCCTCCAAAGATAGAAAGTTTACTTTGGAAAGGAACTTTTAAAGTTTACAATAAGAGTTTTAAAGAAGAGTTTTGAAAAAGAGTTTTTAAAAGGGTGTTATCTTATATTTTAGTTAAAATTGGTTTTAATGGGAGGATGTTTCTCTAAAGATGGAAAGTTCTGGTTTTCGAACCATAGTTACAGAAAGTTAAGAAAAAGCTAGAAGATTATAAGAAAAGTTTGAAGATAGTTTGCATTGCCTATGTGGTAACTCCAAGAATAGTTTTGTGTTTTCAAAGTGGTTGGGATTGATTGAGTGGTATCCTTAAGAACTGGAACTTTAACGGGTATGTCTCGACATTACAGAAACAAAATAGTCGGGGGGTAAGTTGATCACTACCTCGGATTTCGATCTTCTGCTACGATTTGGTTGTATGTAGGGTGTGCACACTAGCAGTCTTTGTCTATGGTTATCCGGAGGGCCTAGCTAGCACAAAGGCAAGGAAAGTTTGTTCCATTTCATAGGTTTATAACTCTTACTTTGTGAAAGCAAAAGAAAAAAAATAATTTGCTTTAGAAAAAGGAAAAAAAAAAAAGAAGATTAAGGAGTTGTTCGAGAAAGGAAAAGGAAAGGATTTGATTCAAAGATGGAAATAGAAAGAATTTGATCTAGAAATAGAAAAGGAAGGTATTAATTTAGGCTCCGTTTGGTATTGTGTAAAATATTTTGTAGGAAAAACTATTTTCCTCTATTTTCCAATTTTACATCGTTTGTTTGACAAAGGAGTAGAAAACCATTTTCATAGGTAGTAAAATAACTCTTCCAATGATGGAAAACCGTTCCCTACAAAATGAAAGGAAAACTGATTTCCTTGCTTTTCCTTAACTTCCCTTTTACTAGATCTCCTCTCACCACCTCCTTACTTTCCCCTTCATTTCCTTTTTTTCCATCATCTTTCTTAAAATGATACCAAACAATAGAAAACTATTCTATTGTGTAATCCTTGTAAATTATTCTCCGTGAAAATCATTTTACATTGAAAATGTTTTACACCCAACCAAACAGAGCCTTAAAGAAGGAAAAAGAAAGGATTTGTTTTAGAAAAAAGAAATACAGAAAAGGTTTTATAAAGTTATTTATTACTATTTAATTTCAAAAGAAAATGATTTGTAGGATATGTTTGATATATCATACTGCATATATGCTTGGTTTCATACTATGAAATCTTGCCGGTATATGCAGGTACATGAAGGTAATACATTATTGAAGAAGGTTCTATGTATGTTATTTGTGTTATTTGTTTCGCGGCGAGGACACCGAACTTTGTAAAACGTTAGTTAATAGTTAAATTATAATTAAATTAAGGGTTTTTTTTGTCAGAAGGAACCTAATAAAACACGAGTTTTGTAGAGAAGGGCCTAATAATAATAAAAAATTGTCTAAAAGACCTAATGAAACACTTTCAATTGTTACTAACAACCTGTTTATAATTTTCAGGCCAAAATACACTTTTCCGACGTAGGCTTTTTTTTAACCCTCAATTGACTCGTTTTTTTATTTCCTCTCCTATTTACTGCTCTCCCTCTCCCATTTACTGCTCTGCCAAATAACATTTCTCTACTCAAAGATTTTCCTCGCAATGCAAATCAGTTGTTCTCTACTCCAATTTCCTCCCAAATCTTCAAAGCTAGGGTTCTTCTCAAATCACCATTAATGCTTCATTTCGATCTCAAGCTTCAATCCTTATCAAACACAAGGTATGTTTTTCTCTTCTAAATTTTTCCTCTCAATGTTCAAGGGTTATAGAAATCTAGGGTTCTTATTAATTGTTTTTGCCCAATTTGAAAAATTAGGGTTCCTAAAATACGTTTTACTCAAATTCGAAAACTTGAAGAAGATGACTTTAATGTGGAGAGAGAATTTGAGTAGAGAAGACTTATTTGGGAGGGCAGTAAATGGGAGTGAGGAGAGCAGTATTTGGGAGAGGAAATATAAAAAAGCGAGTCAATTGAGAGTTTTAAAAAAGTCAATGCCGGAATATTGGATTTGGCCTGAAAATCATAGATAGGTTGTTAGTAACAACCAGAAGTGTTTTATTAGGTCTTTTTAGACAATTTTTTTATTAGGTCCTTCCCTAGAAAACTCGTGTTTTATTAGGTTCTTTCTGACAAAAAACTCTTAAATTAAAAATGGTTTGATTTATAAAGTTTAGATTGGTAATGGTTGCTGTATTTTGTAATACAAGTTTATAAATCGTACGCGAGTAATTAAGTTTTAGTCGATACGTATTATAAATGGAATTATGTCGAAGTTTTGTAGATTTTTAATAACAAATCAAGCTCTTCAAAAATGATACAGGATCATTCGCTTAAGATGGCTCATTAAAGTTTAGAGTTTAAGTAAGTTATGTTGTTTTAGGTCTACATTCGTGGTGAGTGTGATAGCCTGGATTAGATTTTCTGCTGTGTTTAATTCTTAATTTTACTAACACCTCACCGATTTCCATTTCTTTCCTCAATCCATGGTTTTCAACTAAAACAAGCTTCATTCAGGGTTTTTATTACAAAACCATTAACTTAAGGTTTTTGAGCTTCTAGGTGTTCAAACAATGGCTACAAATAGCCATTCCCACTCCCCTTCAATAGCATCCCACAACAAGCTTCTCTTCTTTGATTTTCTTTCTTTGTTTTTCACCTCTCAACCAGCACTAGCCACCGCCGCAACACCCTCCGCCTCCTCTGTGCTTATCGAAGCACCGCAATCCCTGCCCTACCTTTCGCCCCTTTCCCGTCCTCCTTCGCTGCTTCCTCTTCCTTCTCCTGTTCACAGTTGCCACTCCGTAACCCCACTAAGAAGCTGTCGTTGCAACCAGACGACCTGACCCCAGCCCGCCATACCCCAGCAACCACAACACCATCCTCGCTCCTCCTCCTCCCTTTAGCTTCTCTTTGTTCATGGTTCAACACAAGAACTAGTAAGTGGTTCTTTTAGGAACCAGTAAATTATAATAAAAATACCCAAAAAGTCACATCTTGACTTTCATTAAGTTATAGAAACCCAATTCATTCTTTCAATAATCTATATATATATATATTAAAAAGCGTAAGCATAGGATGCAATCCGCCACGTTGCGCTCTTCATTCTTTACAACAATATTCTATCAACGTTTCTCTCATAAAAAATACAAATTGTCCATGAGAAGTTTCAAACCCCCGATCTCGAGTGTGGAAGATAAATGCTCTAACCATTGTGCTACTACATTTTTGTTGTTTCTTTTATCAATACTAATAATGATATTAATGATATTATATGTTTTCAATGAAAAACAATAATTAAGGTACAATATTTTAATACATTTTGTGAAGAAAACTACTAATCTATGACTTTTTACTAATATCTTTCTACACCAAATTTTAGTTGTCTTAAAGTAGTAAAGTATAATACATATAAATCCCAGAGCATCGCATGGGCTTAAATACTAGTTTACACTTCAATTAAAGTAATAATACTGTTGCTAGAAAAGCATTTTAGAAAATTGTTACTATTGATTTAATAAAACTATTATTACCATTGTTTTGTTTTTTTTGCTAAGTAAGTGAGAAAATACATAAACACCAAAAATATTACAACCTAAATGTTAGAGATATATTAGGATACTAAAGATATGAGAGGAGAGAAACAATATGATTTTATTAAGTTCAATAATGAACCATGAGCACAATATATATAGCCATTACAAATTTGACTCCTACTAGGAAGTTATTTCCATAATATCTTACTCCTAATATTAATATAATACTTAATGAAAATATATCATAAGATATTATTCCCTAAGATAATAATATATCCTACTTATTAATATTATCATAAAGATATTTATCCTAATATATCTTTAACACCCTCCCGCAATCGCAATGTCAGTAACGCGAAAATTGCGATTGGAGAAAAAAATTCAATAATAGTAGCAGATCAATCAGATGAACTGAAACTTCTTTTCGTTAAAGTCGATATACAAATATGGTGTTGTCGTCTTCAATATTTTGGTTTTTTTTCATGAGCAAAATCGGGGAATGTCATTCTTTTCGAACCCTTCAAATTGCAGTATAACTAGCACAACAATTTTGTCGAACCCATTAATATCACTTGAACGGGAACGCCATTCTTTTCGAACCTGTCATATCTCAGCTGAGGCGAACCCACTATGTAGCATCTACGTCGAGAATTCAAGTATAAGTTGGACGGGAACGCCTTTCTTTTCGAACTCGTGAAATATAAGTTGGACGAGGGACACCATTCTTTTCGACCCACTCCCCAAATATTAATGAACAAACATCAAACAAGATGTTGTTTTCTAGAGCAAAATATGCTCAAAATCATAGAAAACCCTTGTTACACAGCACAAGGAGAGTCGAAAATATAAATTCATGTCTCAAGGCACATAGAGAACCAATAAACCCTTGTCTCACGACACAAGGTGAGTCGTTTTTTTTTTCCAAAAAAATAAATAAAAGAAAAAAGAGTAAATAATCATTAACTGCTACAACAATTGTATAAATGGTGCGGGGGATCAAAACTATGCCTTGGATCAATCATTAGAAGTCATAGTATCTTTTGAATAAAAAAACGTTCAACAATCAAAGAGAGTAATGCGCATGGATTGAATATTTTTTTTCTATTTGAGAAACACAAAATTAGTATTCTTGGATGATAATGTATGAATCCCACCGGTGAGTTAATTGTCTAACCCACTGGTAGGGGAAGTTTTTTAATAGGTAATCCCAAGATCTAACTTGCTCTTAATACCACGATAAGTTTATGATAGGAGAGAAACAATATAATTTTAATAAGGTGTGTTCAATAATGAACCATGAGCACACTATATATAGCAATTACAAACTTGACTCCTACTATGAAGTTATCTCCATAATATCTTATTCCAAATATTAATCTAATACTTAATGGAAATATATCATAAGATATTGTTTCCCTAAGATAATAATATATCCTACTTATTAATATTATCCTAAAGATATTTATCATATCTTTAGTGTCCTAATATATCTCTAACACTAAAGCTCAACCAAGGGTGAGCAAACCAACTAGGTTGGAATCCTCACAGACAACGCAAGCAAACATACCAAAACTATACAGGATCCAACTTTAACCTCTCAAACCAAATTTTATCATTTACAGTCACTTTGCTAGGCAATACAAGACCAACTCTTAACAACACTATACTTTGGAATTTCTTCATTAAAGCTTCAGGTCTCCATAAGGTCATGATCCAAATCACCTCATTTCTAGTCCACCAAATTAACTATGCCAGAGCACAATAAGCAACAACTATCACTCTTCTCTAGAATTGAGATCTTCTTCTTTTTGATATGAAATGCAACATTCTGTGAAACCAATTTTGAGACTGACTAAGCCCCATCCAAGTCTGCAACATTCTCAAACATTGTTGAGAGTAAACACATTCAACAAACAGATGTTTATGTGACTCTTTCACTAAGCACATAACACAATTATCATCACTACGTACACCAATATAGGATAATCTATCAGCAGTTCTAAGTTTTTCTAACATTATAAGCTAGGAGATAAATTTATATTTTGGAACAGAAAGCCTATTCCATACATATCTATCCCAATGAATTCTGTCAACTTCACCTATCAACAGGTATAGCATTTCTTGATAGAGAATTGATGCAAATTTTTAAGATCATTCTCACTATAGATAAGCTTGGCCTCCTCCTTCAATCTGCAAATCTATTTCCAATACCAACAACAACTAGATTGTGGAACAAAATCCCACCAGTTAGCCTCTTTAACATAGACCACATTCACCCATTTAATCCACAAAGAATCATGTTTAGCTATTATAGCCCACACATATTTCATCATGGCAGCCTTATTCCAAACTTGAATGTTTCGAACCCCAAGACCACCAGCCTTTTTCTCAGAACATACTATTTCCCAAGCAACATTTCTAGCTTTCAAACTGAAATAAGAACCATGCCATAGATATGCTCTACAGATTTGTTCAATTTCGAGAAGGACAGACCTAGAGAGAACATAAATTTGAGCCCAATAAATGTGTATGCTTAACAAAACAGAGTTGACAAGCTGAAGTCTACCTGTGTATGATAGATTCCTAATTGACGACCAAACTTTAATCTTGGAGCACATTTTATCCACCAGAGCATGACACTCAGACACAAAAACCCTATTAGCAGATATGGGCACCCCTAGATTTTTGAAAGGCAATCTGCTATGTCTGAATCTAGATACATCTCTTATCCTCTGAATATCATACTAGTCCACACCCACTGAATAAAACTTAGATTTCATTTCATTTATCTTTAAACCAGAAGAGTTAGAGAATAATTGGAAAGCTTGTAGCATCAGATAAGTTGAAGGAAAATCACCTTTGCAACAAAGTATCACATCATCAGCAAACACCAAGTGATTAAGCTTGGTATTTTTACATCTAGGATACAAAGAGAACAGAGGAAACTCTTGAAGTAGTCTCATTAACCTAGACATATATTCCATGCACACCACAAACAGTTCGGGGGAGATGGGATCCCCCTATCTAAGGCCCCTCTTAGCCTCAAAGAAACCATGCAGAAAGCCATTAAGCATAATAGAGATTTTAGGAGTTCTCTCACACACCATGATTAGCTTAATAAAGTGGCTAGGAAATTTCAAATGCTCCAACATTTCCTGCAGAAAATCCTAGTCGATAGTCTCATAAGCCTTTTTCATGTCAAGCTTCATTAGAACACTAGGTCTAGAGTTCTGTCTACCATAGTGTTTCACAAGGTCCTGACACACCATAATGTTATGTACAATAAACCTCTTATGGACAAAGGCCCCTTGGTTTTCAACAATCAAGCTAGTACCAATTTCAATCTATTACACAACACCTTTGTAATAAACTTATTAAGAACATTACACAAGCAATAGGTCGAAATTCCATAACACTACTAGGATATGCTACTTTAGGAACCATGTTCAAGATAGTAGTATTTACCTCCTTTAGAAGGTTCCCTGAGTGAAGGCAATCAAGAACAGCAGCAGTGATCCCTTGACCATCAATAACCCATGCATCTTTATAGAAATACCCACCAAAACCATTTGGACCAGGAGCTTTCTCTCCATGAATAGACCAAATTGCCCTCTTCACTTTCTGCATCAAAAGGTCTACTTAGCATCTGAATCTGCTCCTCTGTGAGTGTTGGCCCTCTCTCAATCACCGCCTTTTTTACAGATATTCTATTTGTCATAGCAGTACCAAGCAACTCATCATAATACATTTTACCATTGTTTATGAAATGTTTTAGAAATGTTTCTAATTTGTAAATATAGCTTTTAAGAATTTATGATAAAAATATATTTTCTGAAAGAATGAATTATGGAAAATACTACAATCAGTTAAGAATTGAGTGAAGTCTAATTATTTATTCTTATATATATATATATATATATATTTATGGACCGACAATGTGGCAAGATGAAAGACCTAAGGATGCCTTTCTTGGAGTTATATGACAGTATTATATATGGAATCAGCGGCTAAGGTAACCTTTATGTCCAGCATCATATATGTGTCTGTTAAATAATGTGATTTCTAAATACATATATATCTTATTGATGCATATGTGTTTTATGATTAATTTTTTATGATCATGTTCGATACGATTATATGATATTGAGTTATTAAAGTAACTTTTATGTCCAACATTCACTACTACAAAAACATCCTATCGTGTCGCCCGTAAACAGGCTATCGTGTCGCCTGGAAGGCGACTCTGTTGCTGGGGACACGATAGGTATGCGTCTATGGTGTCGCATGGGAAGCGACACAAAACTCAACTTATTGCGTCGCCTCTTAGATAGGAGGCGACACTATAGGTCAATTTCACCACAAAGAACTTACCCTTATGCGTCGCCTGCAACTTAAACATGACGCATATAATAAGCTAATGCGTTGCCTATTATTAATGAGGCGACATGATAGGTCCTCTTACCAAAAGCACAAACTAATTTATGCATCGCCTCTTTCTTCAGAGGCGACACTGTAGGTATGCTATCGTGTCGCCTACAACCTAGCAGGGGATGCATAAACTTATATTTATTTATTTATTTTGCTATATGAAGTATTAATTATGTCATGCACTCATTACATTAAAATTAAACATTAAATACCAAAATTTTAAAAAATAAATATCCGATGGTTTCACAACCTCCATATCATAACCAAAAATATTATCTTTTACAACATAAAATCTACTATTGATTGATACATCTCAATAGCATTTACATTTTAGCAAATAATTGAAAAAAATACAAAGATCACCACTTCTTGTATGTTCTCCTCTTGAGAGTATGGCTCCAACGAAAAATGCTACACCAGAAAAACAAGAGGTAATCAATAACTAATGCAATATTGAAAGTGAAAACCCATCTGTATAGAGGGTCCAAACAGTCTCGTATATGAGAAGAGGTGCAACAGATCTATAAATAAGGCGTTTAAAGACGCGAATCAGCAACAAGAGTTATTAGGTTTATGTTTTGCTCCTCAAAACCAAAATTCGAGAACAAGAGTGAAGCTTTCAACTTCTGCTCCTGTGATCACATGGACAGAATCGCATATAGCTGTCATCAGCCAAGGAGGAAACTTTCTTAGAAGGAAAATAGGCATATATAGGAGATCTCAGATAGATGCAGGTGGTCATAAAGACTTTCTGAAAAGGAAAAACTATGACGAGTTCACTCCATAACAAGCACGATAAATTAATTTTCTTTGCTAGCTATGAGCCCCAAAACCCAAAAAAAATCTAAGTGGGGAGGAGCACTTCACACAACCAGATAGATAAACCTCAGGATACAAATATCTCCAAGACTACAAAAATTTGAAACAAAAAACACGACATAACAGCATACGAACATTCCTCAAATCTAAGCCAGGAGGAGCACTTCACACAACTAGATAGATAAACCTCAGGATACAAATATCTCCAAGACTACAAGAATTTCAAACAAAAAACACGACATACCAGGATACCAACATTCCTCAAATTGTCCATGGTCCCTTTGGCAAAGCTAACAAAGCTTATAATATGACCTCATTTCAAATATGGCAAAGAAAGATAAATCTAATTTAATTGGATAGGATACAAATACCTTTAAGTGCACACTGAGAAAGGTCCATCTCTTTAAGAGAATTGCGAACTTCGAATGATGCATTCTTGCTTGAAAATGAAGTCGAATGAGTCAGTGGCAGTGTCATCAGTTGAAGAGAGGCTTTTTTAGCACTGAGAAATGTTTTGGTAGTTGAGTAGATGAAACCCAAACATCAAAATGATTCGTAATGCAAAGACTAAGGAAAGATGATGCTGACCTTAATGCGAGCATCCATGAACCCAGCTCATGATCCTCATCAGATTCATAAGAATAGTCACTAAATTCTTGTTCTTCCTCTAAGCTTTCTAGTTCATCAGACTCATAATCTTCTGCTCGTCATTAGACATTGATATCATAGACTCTTAAACATGTAGAACTGCAGCATATAAGTAACACAATGTTTCAGTTTCCAACTTGAGATTTTATTTCTTCAAACCCACGTCACAGTAACCATGATCCATACTCCAATTATATTGGTATAGGGATGTGTCTGTCTCAAAATTATTATGAAAAGGAACCAAATTAAGAAATTGGCGACACAAGATGCTAATGAATAAGAGGAAGCTATACAACAAGGAATGAACAGAGATAATTGGACATATATAAGGCCAATGAGAATTCTTTCCATAGCCATTATGAATTAATGGCGCAAGTGTCCTCCTTACCTTGTATGTTTCAAGGTTCCTAAGATAGTGCTAACTGCTAAGATCATTTGCTAACATGGCATCCCAAGCAAGTTCACGGATGTCATGTCAAAAGAACACCAGTAAATTTCCAATTCTTTAAGAGATTTAAAGCAACATAAATTGAGAAAAAATGTGGTCTGAAAGTAAAAAAAGAGATTGCATTTCAAGTAACAGTACTCCAATCAATACATTTCATAGACACACAAGCAAGAATTTCAAAATCAATTACCAAATCATTGAACACCAAAACACGATTTAAATAGCTAATAAAAAATGAAGTCAGAACTCAACCGAGTTTCTATATATCATAAATCCGACCACGCAAATGAAAAGATATGCAAAATCATAGAATGAGGGAAAAGCAGATAAGATAAGTCGAACCTTAGAGATAATGGAGTGGATAAGACTAGAATCCATCAGGGCCATGAACAATCCTGTTGACATTACCAATCAAAACCATCCAAAAGTTTAGAAACAAACAGACCCAAAGAGCTACAATAATAACACTTTAATTCACACCATATGAAATTAGATAATCTCAACCGCTGCTTCCCAATTTTCGGATAACCAAAGTGCATAACACAGAAGGAATGAACTCAAAACCCCTCTCTAAACAAACCATTTTCTTCTGCTTGGAGTTGTTTCGACACTAGTTCTGCTACCATCTTGATTAGAACAAGTATCAGCATCTTAAGCAACTGTAGTCTCAATACATTGAGAAAAGAGAGCTTACCTGCCAAAGTTAACCTGTGACACTTCTCGACGGTGGTCTCACGTTGGCGGTTCTCTGATGGCGGCAGCGGTCTCTCGGCCACTGTGTAGGCAGAGAGAAAGAAGAGAGATGTTTTCGAATGGAGGTCTCTCGACCTTTGACCAGAGAACAGAGAGCTTTTTAACGCCATGGCATAGAGGAGACGCAGAAAATTCAACGGCGAGAAGAGCAACAAAGCCGGTGTACACACCGGTGGTGGCCAGTGGTGGTTCACAAAACATAGAACAGAGAAAGTTGCAAGTAAAATAGAGATGATTTGGTTTTGATTTTGGGTTTCAATGATTTTGTTTACATGAGATAATTGCTTAACTTGAAGGGTTTCTAGGGTTTACAGGAGTGAGTGTGGTTAGAGAGAACTGATGGAGGTCTAGAGGAAGGATGATGCGCTCTGGTTTTTGTTAATTTGGTTTCAATTAGGGATGGCAATGAATCTTGGACCCGGTTCAGATCCGTGGATTCAGATTCGTTTAATAGGATCTGGATTTTCATCTTTTGGATCCGGCGGATCAGGATCTGGAACCAGGTCCTTGTTTTGCAAACGGTTCTGGATCTGGATCTTGCACTTGAGATCCAGATCCGGCCCGCAGATCCGTTTTAAAAATCTTTTAAAAAAATATAACGATAAATAGTATATAAATAAGATAATAATGTAATAATCTTATTATGTAATAGATAACTTTGAGAATAAATATTAAGTGAATCACTACACAATAAATAGCTATCAATTATAATAAAGTCGTTACTCCCAAACATTAATATAACGATTAAAAATATGGTAAATGTTTTGCTTTACCCCTGCTAAAATTATGTATATGTATTTTTCGTGTAAAAAATACAAATAATTATCTAAAAAGTATACATTAACTTTTTTTAAATAATAAAAGAGAGGATCCGTTAAAGATCCGTTAAAGATCCGTGGACCCGTTGGATCTGCGTCTAGGTCCTTATTTTCGAGAACCAGCGGATCCTGGCTGGATCTGGATCTGTCTCTAGGGAAACGGATCTGGATCCAACAGGATTCGGTCCAGATCCGCCCCGTTGCCATATCTAGTTTCAATGCCTCCTACAGTTTCGGTTAGTAAAAAACAAGGGACACAAAATTTTATGCATCACCCATGCGAAAACAAGCGACACAATAGCTTCAAACTAGCGTTTTCGGTTGTAAATTAATATTAGACACATAAAGCACCTATTAATTGGGAGGCGACACGAAAAGTAAATTATAATTTTTTTTTGCTTCTTGATAGGCCTATTGTGTCGCCTGTTTTGAAACAGGCGACTCTAAAAGCTTTTTGTGTCCCACGTTTCAAATAGGCGACTCTAAAAGGGCGACTCCGTAGGGTGTTTTATAGTAGTGACCTATTGGTTCTAAATGGGTTTTCCAGATCAAATTGGGATCAAATGAACAGATTGAGAGACATAAGACAAGATTAATAGCTAAAGGTATAATCAAAAGTATGAGATTGACTATTTGGAGACTTTTTCTCCGGTAGTTTAGATGCCTACTGTGAGATGTGTATGAACACTAGCAGCTTGCAAGGGATGGAAGATCTTTCAACTTGATGTTAGCAATGCCTTCTTACATGAAGATCTTCATGAAGAGGTATATATGAGACTCCCTGATGGACACCCTGATTCACCAAAAAAAGTTTGTAAACTTAAGAAATCTCTCTATGGTTTAAAACAGGCTTCTAGACAATGGTTCTCTATTGTTACTGAACTTCTTTTTCAAGGATTCACTTAGTCAAAGAATGATTATAGCTTGTTCATTAAGCAAGATAAATCCTTAATTACTATAGCAGCTGTTTATGTAGATGACATGATCATCACATGCAATGATCTCAACAGTATCCATTCCTTAAAGCTTCATCTTGATCAAGTTTTCAGCCACAAGGATCTAAATGAATTGTGCTATTTTTTGGGATTAGAGATCAGTTATAGGTATTGTTATGACACAGAAGAAGTTCACCAAAGAGATGCTTAACATCTCTGGCATCACGCAATTCAAGAAATCAGCTGTTACACCTCTTCTTTTAAACTTAAAACTTTCATCTACTAGTGGTGATCTTTTACAGGATCCTACTCTTTATAGAAGCCTGGTTGGTAAGCTTTATTTTTCACCCATACCAGGCCAGATCTTCCTATACATTTCAACTACTTAGTCAATTCTTACAAAATCCCATAACAGCTCACTTTAAAGCTCTAGTACATGCTCTTTCCTATGTAACTCACACATCTAGGCAATGAATTTTGTTGAAAGGATCTCCTACTTTAACCCTACAGGCTTTCTCTGTTTCAAATTGGGCAACTTGCTCTGTATCTAGAAGGTCTCTCTCAGGTTATCTTCTTATGTTGGGAGATTCACAAATTAGCTGGAAAAGAAAGAAACAGGCCACTGTATCCAGATCCTCTTCAGAGGCAGAATATAGGGCAATGGCTAGTGCTGCAGCTAAAGTAACTTGGCTTGTCAGACTTTTACAAGAACTCCAAGTGCTTGATCTCATCCTAGTTACCCTACATTGTGATAATCAATCAGCTTTGCACATAACAAGAAATCCTATTTTTCATGAAAGGACCATATTGATTGTCATTTTACAAGGGAGAAAGTTATGGAAGGTCTCCTTGATCTAATTTATTTGCCTACCAATCAACAGCTAGCAAATGTTTTCACCAAAATGCTACCTTCGCAACAGTTTCAGAAACTTTTATCCAAACTGGGCATGTTTCTACCACATCCAAATTTGAGGGGGGGATGTTGAAGATACAAGCTGAGTTCAAGTTCAATTAATGATAAGTAGGCTAGCTTATCATTCTCTCTATGCCACCTCACATTAGCTAACTAAATTCTGTTAGAGTTTGTTAGCTTGTATTATTAATTTCCCTTATTCTATTAATCCTTAGCTTAGTTCATATCTTTGTATAAAATCTCTCTTATTCATTATAATCAGATTAGATGAAATAATAACCATTTCTCTCCAAATTTTCTCTTTTCCATTCTCTCTGATTTCTTATACTCTCAATAAAGTACTTGATCATGAAGTTTATTTTATGAAAGTTTTCATAATGTATAATTAATAGTATTTTAATACTATATAAATATTTTATTCAGCGAGAACAAAGAACTAATATTAAAGATTTACAGGGACTTGATGTACAATTGTTGCTAGGTCGTCGCTTTTTCCGTAAAAGAAATTGTTTATTTCTTAATTTTTTAGCGCATGTATGGCACATGAAAGTTGTGTGTTCTTTTATTCTTGGTCTCTTTATTGGTATTGTTTTTCCAGTGTTGTCAGACCAGTAATGTAGAAGACCTAGAAAAGCAACCTTTTTATCGGTTTATTCGACGCACATATGTTTTGCATGAATTTTCACTTGGACTACTTCTTTATGTTTTTGGAGGCTTCCCCTACTTGGTATGGGGTATGGTATGTAATCAACTCTATGTCTCAATCTTATATTGTGCAAGTTTTCTACTGACTAGTTGTTTTGGCACATAAAAAGTGCGGCTTGATTGGTAATTAGACTAAAAGCCAAATTTGCTGAAAACCAAATTTACTAAAAACCATAAAACTTAGAAAAAGGGCAATATAAAATTTATAGGGGTATATATTACGTCGATTCAAGCGGTTCTCATGTTTTAACATGAAAGTTGTCGGTGTTTACAAAAATTCCATTAATAAAATACGCGTATTCTTATGCCTCATATGTATCCCTCTTACTTGGTTTTCACGGTGAAAACAGTTTTTTAACATATTATATATATAGCCAACTCATATAAAATTTTTAGTGGTATATATATAACTTTTTCGACAGCATTGAAAGCCTTATAAAATAGCCAACTTATATTATGTTTTATATTGTTATTTATAATATAACTTCTTAAAAGAAAATATTAATACAACGATAGCATTTATGACTCTACATAAGAGATATAGATGTTGCCTAATGTCATACGACAACAACTTCCTACAAGAGAACAAACGATAAAGACAATTGGGTTATTCGAGAACAAAAATTCCATTAATACAACGATAGCATCTATTAAATTTATCTTTGATTAAAACAATTGGCTACCACATATTCACAATTCACAGTTCACATCATACCGAATGGCGTAAGATTATTCATGTTATTATCGCAAACAACTATAAAACAACTATAAATTTTCAATGTAGGGCGTAAGGTGTACAATGGTGCATCACATTACATATTTGGTGAATTCTGTTTGCCATATATATGGGGAAATCAGACTTGGAATACTGGTGATTTATCTAAAAATAATTGGTAATTTCTATCTTTGTAAACTTAAAATTCCTAACATTTATTCATTTGTTCTTTGTCCATTTAGAAACTATTCACTTTCCTTCGCTTATAACTTTCTTAGTATTAGGTGGGTTGCATTTCTTTCATGTGGGGAAGGTTGGCACAACAATCATCATGCCTTCCCATACTCTGCTAGGCATGGCTTAGAGTGGTGGCAAGTTGACATGACTTGGTATACTGTGAAACTTCTTCAAGCACTTGGTTTGGCCAACGATGTTTAGCTTCCAATTGAGACTCACAAAGAGCGCTTGGCCTTTAAAAGTGATGGAAAGGGAGCTTGAGAAAATTACAAACGTGTGTTTGTTGTGGGCATGTATAATAATTATTCTATTGTCATATATAATGTGTTAAATTCTAAATTTAAACCAATATCAATCTGAATATTGGTCCTATATTACAATATTCTATTTCTCATAATATTAGGTAACTCTTAATAATATTATATTGACTTTACATCTCAAATTTCGATACGGTAATAATCACATGTCTCAATATATCTCATTGTGTCTTAACACCCTCCCGCAGTCTTAGTAGCAATATTAAGAATGATACAACAATTGAGATACTAAATACGTTTCTTGAGCTGGACGCCTTTTTCTCAAACCCATCAAACAAATCTCAGTGAGAGGGGTCTCGTTCTTTTCGAACCCATCTTTGTCAGAGGGAATGTCATTCTTTTCAAACTATTAATCCCGTGATTCTTATGTGCCTCATGTGACAATGTGTATTTATGTGAATGTACATGTTTCAATATCTTTAAAAATTAATTAGTGAGAATGGGCGGTGTAAGCATGGTAAGAGTTTTTGGGACAAAACTCATTTTGAGGAGGGGATAATATAATAGGTTTGGTTCAGATTTTTGTTGTAATTGGTATCATGTTATAGTTGCTATGGATTTTATCTATCATTATGTTATTATTAATAATTTGGCTTTAAAGAAAGGAGGATTCATTTGATTAAGTTTGAAAGTTTGTTATATCATTGAAACGATTTAAAGTAGCTTTGAAATGATGAGAAAGTGGAGTTTTTGGTTTGGTTTAGAAATGAAGTGATATGGTTTTGAAAGGGGATCTCTTGAAATGGAATGATTAGCGTTCAATGTCAACAAATTTGCCCCTTTGTAGTTTTGCTCCTCAATGAACCTAGGCGTTTAATTGAAGCGAGACACAAAGATGATGCGAAATGGAGGATGGACTCTTAATTGTGATGTTTAGAGCTCTTGGTTTTAAATATTTTGATGTTGTTTTTAATTAGTTTTTCGACATATAATCTTTATGGTTTTAAATTTCGAGGACGAAAATTTTTGTGATGGCGGTATACTGTCATACCTCTTACTTTAAAGAGTATTTTATTAATTGCTAATTATGATCATTAGCTTGATTATATAACAATAATCCTCGTGTTCATTTAAAAAAATTGAGTTTGATTATGCAATTATTTAAAAGTTAAAACTCTTTAATTAGTTAATCATATTGTAATATTTTAATGGGATTACTTTGAGAAATATGAAGTATAAATCTTTTAACGAGTTCAAGTTATTATTATTATTTTGATATGAAACCTCTTTAGTAGTTAAATTATATTTGAAAAAAATGTTTCTATATTACAAAAAGTTTATACTTCCTCCGTTTCACAATAGATGTATCATTTGTACTTTTCACACATGCCAATATATTATTTTAATAATTAATATCTTTAATTATCAATAAGTAAAAATTATAAAAATTGGAAATTCAAAATTTACACATGGAGACGGATCTAGCAAGATCCCACATGAATATGTTTTCCTAAAATGTAAATCACCAAAGCCAACCAAAGTCTAAACTATGAATAGTATACAATATGCAAAATAATGCATCTATTGTGAAATGGAGGTAGTATATAGTTTTATGGTTTTAAAGTTATTTGGATTGCTTATGTGATATCTCTAAGAATAATTTTGGGTTGTCAAAGTGTTTGGGTTTGCCTGAATGGTATCTTAAGGAATTGGAACTTTGTTGGGTTTGTCTCGACAATACATATACAAAATAGTCGGGGGGTACGTTGATCAGTACTTCAGACTTAGATCTTTTGCTACGGTTTGGCCGTATGTAGGGTGTGCACAATAGGGGTCTTTGTCTATAGTTATCCGGAGGGACTACCTAGTCCAAAGGCAAGGAAAGTTTGTTCAATTCCATAGGCCTATAACTCTTTCTTTGTGAAAGAAAAAGAAAGAAATGATTTTTTTTAGAAAAGGAAAAAAAGAAGAAAAAAAAAGAAAGGAGTTGTTTCGAAAAAAGGAAAAGGAAATGATTTGATTTAAAGAAGAAAATAGAAAGTATTGATTTAGAAATAGAAAGAAATGATTTATTTTAAAGAAGGAAAAAGAAAGGATTTGTTTTAGAAAAAGAAAGGAGTATACGGAAAAGGTTTTAGGTTTCAAAAGAAAATGATTTGTACGATATGTTTTATATATGCTACCTAAATATATGTTTGGCTTTTTTGGCTGATACTACATGCCTCGTATATGCAGGTACATGAAGGTAATACATTATTGAAGAAGGTTCTATGTAGGGGTAAGTATGGGTTGGGTTGGTGCGATTTGAGAATAACCCAAACCAGCCCACACAAAAAATGGTTTGACGTTTTTTCAAACCAACCCAAACCGCACTTCGGGCAAACCTAACCCAAATCGCACCACATAAAACTGTTTAGTGCTGTGCGGTTTGCGATTTACTTATCTTTTATCTCAATAATTTATTTCTAATCTGTAATTGTTGCTTTATTTTACCAACTACACATTTATTGTTAAAACTAATATAAACTACAAAAAGCTAGAAAATACTAAAAGATTATAAAGTTGCTACAAATATTACTACTAAAGGTACAAAATTATTGGTAAGTCGAATATTAAAGGCACTTAGACGGTTTGTGGTGCGGTTTGGTTTAGAAATATAATAACCCAACCGCGGTTTGGTAAAAACGTAAACTAACCCATTTTTTTGAGGCTATAAACCAACCCAAGCTGCGCTAAAACGGTTTGGTTTGCGGCTTGGTGCAGTCTAGCCCAAGTTATGCTCAGCCCTAGTTCTATGTATGTTATTCGTATTATTTGTATCGCGACGAGGACGATGAACTTTTAATATTTTAGTTAATAGTTAAATTGTAGTTAAATTAGAAAAGGTTTGATTTATAAAGTTTAGACTTATAATGGTTGCTGGATTTTGTAAATACAGGTTTCTGAATAAAACGCTAGTACTAAATTATGTTTTAGGCGGTCCATATTACAAACGGAATTCTGCCGATTTTTTGGTAGAATTTTAATAACAAATCGAGTTCTTTAAAATGATGTAGGATCATTCGCTTAAGATGGTTTATTTAGGTTCACAGTCGTGGTGAGTGTGATGGTAATAGCTGGATGAGGTTTTCCGCTATGTTTAATGCTTAATTAGTTGGTTGCAATTTCGGGTTGTTTCACAACCCCATCACACGCCTGCCTCCCTTCCTCCCTCACTGACTTCCTTTTCCCTCCTCAATCCATGGTTTTCAACCAAAACAAGCTTCATCCATGATTTTTATTACAAAACCATTAACCAAGCTCAAGGTTTTTGAGCTTCAAGGTGTTCTTTCAGCATGTCATCATTCACTTAAAACAAACTTCCATATGGTAAGCGTTTCGTAGAATTTGACACAACCTCTTTAGCTGTTATTTCTCGTGTTTTAGGTCTTACTTATGTGTTCTTAGACATCAAATAATAGAAGCTTACACGTTCTGTAATATATTAACACTTCATAAACACTTTGATCATAATTTCATAAATTATCACACTGATGGAGTTGGACTTTAAAATTACTATTAGTAAATCACAGAGGTAGAAGTCATATAGTCATGATTCTACCATAATCATATATAATTAAGCAATCATATAAACATGGTATCACACGAACCGTATCTCATAATACACCAAACTTTACTTATACATTAAGTAAATCATGAGACAATATTAGACTGTACTCTCTCTGTTTTTTTAATAGGTTCGTTTGCTTTTTCGCGCGGACCAAGGAAAAAGTGTAAAAGTAATAGAGACGGATGGAAAAAGTAAGGAATAATTGAAAAAAGTAAGAGAGAAAAAGAGAAAAAGTATGAGAGAAGTGTAATAATTAGGTGGGCCAACTTAACATTTATAATAAAAGGGAGAAGTGTCCCAATTAAATAAAAAACAGAGGGAGAATAATTTATAATAGTATCATAACCTATGTATTTAGAAATATAATGTCATATAAGTCGTACTTTATACTTTTGAAAATCATTCATTATACACATTTTATATTATAATTTCAAAAATAATGTACTTTACTCATATAAGCAAAAGTCATAGATGGATCATAATTATAAATTATTACCATAATTTATATAAACTTGGTTTACTTGAATACGCATATACCATAAGCCCTATTTCATAGATTGTCGTATATTACTTAAGCACATATTAATAATTTAAATCTCATAATTCTTAATATTGTTTATAAGCAAGAAAAATACTTCATACTTTCATGTATCACCCATAGTTTACAAAATACATAGTAATTCAATAAACTTTACATAATGTCTAAATATAGTTTATTGATAAGAAAATAATATAAATTTCATAATTTCATAACTATGTTTTCCAACTGATGCTCTTAATCATACTTTTGTAAAAACATATTTTCTTGTATTGTCCGTCATTCAACAGATATAAATTACCACACTTTACTTAAATATAAATTGATTCCGGAGGTATTATTTAGATTTGCCAGTGACATTGACATATAAAGTTCTATTGCTCATAAATATAAATCGTACTCCCTCCGTCCCCCAAAGGATTTCCCATTTGCTTTTTGCACGGTCTCCAATGCACATCTTTGACCGCTTATATCTCATATTATTTATTAATAAAAATGATAAAAAGTTGATATTTTGAATGTACCTATTAATACAAATCTAACAAGATCACCTATGACAATTATTTATGTTATATTAATACAAATCCTTTGGGGGACGGAGGGAGTAGTACTTAATAAAACATCATACTTAGTACATTAACTAAGCATAAGACATGATTAACCTCCATCATTTGTAATATTAAGTAATTTAGTAAACTTGAATAATATAATGCCATAAACGTATATAATTAACACATAAAATAATAACAAATTCACATTTTATATCATAAAATCATAATTTCATATACGGGCAAGCACATAATACTGGACATAGAAGTTGCTTTAATAATTCATTATCATATGGTTGTATCGAACATGTCTGTCAGATGCTGAGCATCACCGATGCTGCTGCTTTAGGTCAGCGTGCTTCTTTCTCATCTGAGTCTCTGATAGATGTTTGATCGGTGTGTACCGCTGCCGCAGCTGCTACTCCTCCTTTCAGTTCTACCTGTCGCAACCCCAGCCTTACCGGAGTTAAAACGCTGCTACATGTTGTTACTGGGTTATTTGTGCTTTATGTGTGGCTGACTTGTCAATTCATTCCTCCATTTGTCTCTAAAAAGCATCCTATCAGTTTAATAAATCTGAATTCAAGCCCAAGTATGATTTCGTTTCCTTAAAAAAAATCTGATATATGTTTTTGCTCGATACGATGCTGTATCATCTTGATTCTTTCTCATGGTATGAGTTACTGCTCTTTTCTTGTGCTCTTTTGCTTGTTAAAAATTAAAAGAGGGGAATTACCATTATTCATTCTCATGGTATTTGTTATTATTAAGGTTCCGTTGATTCTACATGTTAGTTCATCAATTGTGTTTTACCTTTCATAATTTAACTTTTAAAATGTTGACACTACTTATTTTTAAGGTTAAATATTAGAAGAAAAAAGCTGTTAACTTACGATGTGAGAGTGAGAATCGAAAGGCTAAAGATGAATTATTTTCTGAGGCTATCGGTGGACGGACTACAAAGGTAGGATTTTTGGATTAGGCTCAGCAGCATACCCATACGTTGAAAGACCAAGTTGTATAGAGAAGAACGCCAAAAAGTCATGACACGACTATGTGATGAGATTGGAGAATACGGTCTTTGAGTTGATTGATGAGAATTTTCAAGTAAAGAAGGAGCTAGATGCAACAAAGAAAGTGTTGCTCAAACACAAGACAATCTTGGTGAAACAAGTACATCAATGAAGGTTTAACGACAAGTTCAAATTCTAATGCAAGCCAATCATGGTTTATGCTCTTCATCTCCATCTTTGACTTCACACCAATCCTCACATATATCTTAGGTTACTAAGTATTTTACTTTTGGACATAAGATGAGTCTTTTTTGTACATGTATACAACATACCCTAGACTTGACTTTCTTAGACTACTCATGCATATAATCTCAATACAGCCTTAAAGTAGTAATTTTGTAATCTTACCATAGGTTTTAATTAGGGGCTTCTTTTCTTTAGTATTACTAGCTCGTGTTGAATTTAGCCTTTTTTGTATACATATGTAATTCCGATTCAAGTATAATGTGATCTTGAATCAATCCATAATCATATTTATAATGTGATCTTGAATCAATACATAATCATATTTATAATTTGATCTTGAATCAATGCATAATCATATTTAAAGCTAGTACTCAATGTAAGTTATTTCAAATATTTGCCTCAATATAATAATATAGAAATTTGAAAATAAATATCTTTAATAACTCTGTTTGCAATGGAACTAATATTTAAGTGACTCAATAAAATTCCGATCCCTTTCTAAAATCAGTGAGAAATTATTAAAATCTGATGTAAATCCAACGAGGGAAGACAATCCGTTTCTGATTTTAGCGACGGAAATTTTAATACGCTGCTAATTTTAGCGATGGAAAATCATAATCCGTTGCTAAAATCAGCGACAATTATTTTATTCCGTTGCTAAACTCAGAGACGACTATCTAGAGGTGGTAGGGAGTTTTTCCTATTGATCTCCGTGCTTTTCTTATAACCTGAATAATTTAGGAAATGCAGCAGGCTTTTAGGCGTGAAGAGTTGTTCGATGCTTTCAATTCTCTAGCTAGGTAGGAAATCTATGTGAGATGGATAGCTCCATCGCCAGATTGGGTGGCTTTAAACATGCAGCCCCGGGAGTTCCTGCCACGGCGGGAGAGGTGGTATTCTACGGGATCACCTTTGTAAGTTTCTTGCAGCTTTTTGATCAAAATAGGGACGTGCTATGCTCTTCGCGCGGAACTACGAGTCATAGAGAAAGGGCTGCAATTAGCTTGTGAGATAGGGATAAAGATACTGATGGTTCAACTTGACAATTTTGTATATGTTCAAATTCTCCAAGAACAATGTGATTATGTTGGGGGACTGCAGTTACGTCATTCATAGATATAAGTAGCTTTGTGCTTTATCGGAGTGGGAAGAAAAGTTTATTCATTGCTATCGAAAAGCCAATCGGGTCTCAGATTGGCTCACGAACCGAGGATTAGATCAAGATACGCCTCTCATCATTTATCCTCAAGTGGAGCGGCGTCATGGCGTGGCTGGGTTTAATTCCACATTAATTATTGTTTTGTTTGTTTGTTTCTTTTTAGGACGTGGCCCTCTTCTTCATCAAAAGAAAAAAAAACTATATACAATGTTGTCCTGTTAGAAGTTGGGGTGAGGGGCTTGGTCAGTGGGGCTGAGCGGCAATGCTACATCTATCCACTGGGTAAACTACCCACTACTAATAAAGGTATTAAAAAATTATTAAACAAGCTGAGTTGGATTTCACTATCATACTCTCTATTAGTGGTGGGTAGTTTACCCAGTGGGTAAATAAAGTTTTTCCCGGGCTGAGCCAATTGATTAGTGGATCGAACACCCACGTTAGCTAGCTGAAAACTGCATCGTTTTTATGAGCGTTGGATGAAAACATACAAATGTATTAAATGAAAAGTTTCTAAACCTCGCTATTATCATTTGGTTGGCTTGTCTTATTCAATCTTTTAAATCCACAGGGTTTCTATTTTGGAGAGCTAAGGACTAGGGTGCGCCACTTAGGCGTGGCATAATATCTTCCTAATGTACCTTAAAAACAACATCCTAGTAGAACAAGCTGCCCTTAATAATTTTTAAGCCATAGGGTTTTAAGGTAGTCACAGACTCACAGGGATATGGACCATATAGTAGTGATGAATCCGCATGGTGACTGAGTCAAGGCCGTCTTGAATATTTAAGGCCTCGGTTTAAAATGAAAATTGCGTTCCTAATTGTAGGAAATAAAGATGGAAGGTTACACTATTAAAGATGGAAAGTAGAAAATGTAAAGAGAAATGGAGAATACATTGAGAATTTTTAGATGGAAAACAAAAGTGATTTTCGCAAGTGCGAAGTAAAATTTCGCAATGTAATATGATTTTTGGGACTTATGCTGTAACGCTCCTTGCACACCATCATTTACACCCCTGTTGTGAGTCTACAACATGAGCATATTATAATGATATTGCCATTGAAATTATCAGTACTCCCTATGTCCCCAAAAGTTGTATACACTTTTCTTTTTTATCTGTCCCAGAAAGCTCTATACTTTTTTATTTTGAACATGACCCACTATTATCTCACATCCAGATAAAATCAATGCCATTCTAGTTATTATCTCAGTATTATTCTTAATTTGTTATTATCATTATAGTTATTAATGCATTTATATATCAAGTTCAATTAATTTTTTTAACGATTTAATTTCTAATTATGTTCTTTAATATTATTATCAATTTGTTGATACATTATTAATGTCACTATTAATAAAATATATTACTAATATAATTATTTTTAAATATTCTTATCGATATTTTTATAATATTATCTAGATTTTTTGTGAATGACAGTCTACTGACTAGGTTATTTTGATAGTTATAGACTTAATTTTTTTTATGGCCAAGTACTACCTAAAAACACTAATCTCTCAGTAAGTTGTTGTCATTTTCACTAATTATCCTACTAATCTATAGTTTGACCTGTCAACACATGATTAAAAATTTAATATTTCTTTCTTCAATTTTATAATTTTTTTGATATATGTATTTTTGATATAAGACATCATAATGAGAACAAATTTCGAAACAAAATTTATCGGTTTCTAATATTAAAGGCGACATTTTATCGAAAAACGGACACCACCTTTGCCTTTTATGGGCACTTTTCGAGAATCCCTATGAAACAAGTACCAACAAGCTGAGTTTTCGAGCACATACATCAAGACGACCTTTTCTGACTGAAAACGACATTTTTTTTTGAAAAACGGACACCATTGTACGCCCATTATGAGTGCGAATTTCGTAGGGATTCTCAAATTCGTGCTTGGCGGCGTATTCCGAAAAAACGTTGTTTTCAATCCGAAAAGGCGTCTCGAAATATTGTGCTTCTATTCCTGGCTTGTTGCTACTCCTTTCGTAGGGAGTTTCAAAATTCTTACCCATAATTGAACTAAACTCTGATAATTATCAATGTATTATCGCCCGTCTGAAAACATATTGATAAGTGGGTTTTAGACTCACTAATTAGGAGTAGTTCTAGGTCTTTAGTTTCATTTTAGGCCATGTAGCTTCCTTTTCTTTCCCCTTTGCATCCTTTTCATGATTTCATGTTTTGCTTTAGTTTTAGTGTATTTGCATCTAAGTAGGTTGCATTTAGTTCAGTGCATAATCATTTGCATCCCCCTCCCCTTATCTAATCTTCTCTTAAGTGTTGCTTGCTTAGGCGCGAAGAAATGGGACAAGAACAGGGGAATGGTCGCTCTATTTTACTAAGGAGCGACCGCTCCATAGTCCAAGAATTGGAGTAGAGAAGCAGTGGATATGGAGTGGGGCTGGAGCGACCTCGGAGCCGGGGCTCCAAGACCGGAGCGGTCGCTCCATCGTTTTTGGAATGGGTCGCTCCATTGCTGTTTCGGTCAGTTTCGGTCGGTTTCGGTTGGGTTTTTACGGACGGTTTCGATTTTGTGTTTTATGGCTTTGCCCTTAGTACTTTGGGGGTATTTAAACCCAATTTTGTAATAATGGAGACACTTAGCTTATTTTAAGAATATTAATTAGTTTTAATTAGAGAGAGTTTAGAGAAGTATAGAATTAAGTGAGAGAAAGTAAATCTAGAAGTTCAACAATGGAGTTTAAAAGCTATTTTCAATGGAAGTTTATCTGTGACTCATCATCAAATTGAGTATTTCATCTTCCTTTACACTTTATTTGCTTTAATACTTTGTTTATTTTGATTTAGCATTAATTAGTAGTGATTAGTTGCTTATTAGTTTGTTTTCATGTTTTCCATCATTGTTGAACCTCCATCAATGTTTCAAACTTTTTATTTTACTTCTTTTATGGATTTAGAATATTTTCCTAACTAGGGGAAGGGGATGACATAGGTTATCACTAGCTGACCTCAAAAGTCAAGCTAGGGGGTTAGACCTAGGTGAAATTAGGTTGTCTAGCTTAAATTAATGCCATGTTTAATTGATTGATCACCTTTTAAACTTGATTTGAGAATCAAAAGTGAAGGATTGAGAAATGAAGCTTTTGGTTGACCTTAGGCTAGTCAATGGGTTGACTTCACCATAAGAATAGGTGATTCACTTTCTAGGACCTTTGATTGATTCACTATTGGTTGTGGAAATACCTAATTGAGTGAATTTACGATGAGAATAGGTGAAGTCGTTCGATTACGTCGTCCTAATTAGCTCGAGAGAGTAATCAGGAAATATTTGAGTTAATTAGTCCCTTAATTGACCCTAAAAATCCCCTTGGTTTGACTAATAGGTTATCCCTAGTGTTTTCTTAAAATAGTTTAATCAAATCATTTAGTTTATTGTTATCTAATTAGTTCACTATTTCTTAGTTAATCATTAATCTGAAACCCCCCAAAATAGGCTTAGCTCGCTTAATCGCTTTCGATCTTTGACTAATACTTATTTCCCCGTGGATTCGACCCTTTCTTGCCCTATATTAGGCTAAGTTAGGTTATTATTGTGGCACGTGCAACGAACGTGTCAAATTTTGAGGCTTAGCTCGCTTAATCGCTTTCAAGCTTTGACTAATCCTTGTTTTCCCGTGGATTCGACCCTTTCTTGCCCTATTTTACACTAAGTTAGGTTATTAACTTGGCAGGTGCAACGACCGTGTCAAATTTTGGCGCCGTTGCCGGGGAAGCAATGGATTACATTGATTTGGATGTTGATTTTCGAGGTTAAGTCACCCTTATCCTTCTTTTCTCTTTTTCTTTTTCCCCTCCCCCTCTAATGATGAAATTCTTGTTATTGCTAACCCCTCGCTTAGCTATGGTTTTGTAAGCAATTGCATCATGGGGCACATTTTCAAGAATGACTAGTTTCTCGAATCCTCAATTTGAGAACGAGTCATTTTGGTTAGGATGCAAAATTCTCTTCCAATCAACTATAGCTGCGAGCTATGGGAGATTTGTGAGATAATCTATGCCGGGTTGATTGAGTTCACTCGATGCGTGGCTGAGGATATGCATCATGGAGAATTTCAAAGTATTTCCTTGAATGAAGCTTGGGATTATTACATTTGGGTAGCTCAAGACACGTATGAGTGGGACATGGGCACGAATCTTAGGCAAGTTCAACCGGACCAATGTATGCCTCCTTCTCTTTCTCCTAGTTGTGATGAAATGCATTCAATGCATTATGATTGTTATCTATCTAATGATTGTATTAATCACAATGATGTCTCTTTTGCTTGCAATTCAATTTCTCACATGTCAAATCATGATACTCCCCCTGCTTCTTCTAGTTGCGATGATGTGCAATGTCATGTGCTTAATGTTGGGAATTACAATGATGCTTCTCCCCTTGTTGATAACCAAAGCTCTTCTTTACTTGATTCTAAGCCAAAATTGCATGATTTTATTCCTCAAATGCTTGTCGAATATGATAATCTCATTGCATCTAGTTTTGAGGAGCCCAAGTATTATGAGAAGGAAGGAGAGAAATATTGTGAGTTATTTGATCAAATGAAGAAGTTGGTGAGAAGACATGCCTCTTTTAAATCTAGGTGGAAGGAATATGCCCTAGAGTAGTCTCAAGGATGTGAGAATGAGATTGAATAGCTTAATAGAGATGAAAAAGAAAAAGAGGGTGAACATGATGTCAATGAATCTAGGTCTTTGATTGAGGGTTATGGTAATGTTTCCTATGAAGAGAACGAAAATGCATCTAGGGAGAATCGTGTGTCTTATGTTCATGGATTTTGGAGTAGTGATGATGAGGATGAGTCAAACATAGGTTGGATTAATCCGATTCATGTGGAGGAAGGTGAGGATTGTGAAGACATTTGTGAATCCCTTGATTCCCTTTTTACCCCTCCTTCCCCGATTGACTCCAATGTTCAGTTTTCTTCCATCTCACCTCAATCATTAAATGACCATGATTCCCTTGTGAGAGAAGAGCATTTGCTTGTGGTTGAAAATGTTAATGATGAACAAGAAAAGAAACATGTGGTTGAGGGAGCATGTGAAAGAGCCAATGAGGAGAAATTATGTGATGTGAATGAGGTTTTAAGTGTGGAAGTTGTTCCTATTTGACCCCCTCACATCCCTTTTTGGAGGAGACTTAGTCTTATTCCTTCTTTCCCTATTTCTCTTCCTTACGTTTCCAAACCGTCACCACTCAAGGAGTCTCCCATCTCTCTTAGCCCTCCGGTTGCTCTTGTTGACTCCATGAGAGCAAAGGTGTATAGTAGTGATAGTTTTTCTTCATTTTCTTTTTCTTCTTTTTATTTTAATTTTGATCCTTCTTATTTTCTTGATTTTTGTTTTCATTCCCTCACCTTTTTGCTTTTCTCCCCATTTAGTCATATAGTAATGTATTACTTTGTGCATGCTTGGCTTCTAGCTATTGCCCATTTGGTCTTTTTGGAATTGTGTGCGGTTGCATATGACAAGTCATTACAATCGTTGAGGTGTTATTTACTAGACAGCTCAATTCCTCTTTGTAGATAGTTCCCCCCCCCCCTTTTCCTTTCGTATTTTTCTTTTTTTTAATATTCATTCCCCCCCCTTCCCCTTGCCTTTTTGACTTGTTTGAAGCATTGAGGACAACACTTCATTTCAGTTTGGGGGAGAGGGCATTTTAGTTTGTTTATTTCCTTTTAGGTTGCATATAGGGTAATAAGAAAAAAATTCAAAAATAGAAAAAAGATTTTGCATCACTTAGTCAAGGAATGACTCTATATGACGATTTTAGAGGTTAAAGGTTGGGAACTTGGCTTTTGAGTAGGGGTGAAGTAGCTTGAGTGTCTTACGTGCTCGTTAGGAGTATTAGGGGTGCTTTAGGCTAGGATGCCTAGGTCTTGTTATGAATGGACCTCTCGATTGTCCGTGACTTGTCTTTAGTAAGAATAAGTGTCACTATTTCCCTATAAAAAGTGTTTACTCTCTCCTTTGACCTTGGATAAGCCTTTTAACGACCTTGAGAACCCTTCTAGCTCAATAAAATGCAAGGCTAGTAGCCTTTAAAAAAGAAAGGAAACAAAACAGAAAAAAAATTATGAAAATTGAAAAGAAAAAAGAACCCTTTGGCCATTTGGATCTAATAAGTGGTGCATGAGAGCCCACAAGGCTAGTAGCCTTTCGTTATCAAAGTTCATTCTTTCAGCCTTTAGAGATGCTCCAATGCCTTTGGTATGAGCTACCTTACCCTCTTATCGCGTCTCACATCGAGTGCTCGATAGCATGCCTCAGAATCATAACTATCGAGTGAGAGATGGACCGCGTGAGGAGGTAGTCTAGGGCCTTTGCAACAAAAAAGGAGTTAACTAGTGAATCAATAGGCTAGCTTGGGGGATCTTGAGAACTTTTGGGGCGTGATTGGTACAAGGTTGAGCGAGTTTTTCCATTTGGTAGGGAAATGTTTCACTTAGGACCAATGAGGGCTTGTGTGACAGTTGAGGGACCTCTAGGACGATCATTTTCTTTGCGCACTAGCTTAGATCACCCCTTTAACCCCTAATTTGTGGATAAGGAAGGACGACCATAAGTTTCGAAAGATGGTCGGGGTTTCCCTTTGCTTTGACACCTCTTATGAGATGAGGACCTCGACTTTGTGATGCTCTTTCTAGTTTTAGTGAATGCATTAGTTTCCTTGGGATGCTTGATTGCTTGAGGACAAGCAATTGACAAGCTTGGGGGAATTTGATAAGTGGGTTTTAGACTCACTAATTAGGAGTAGTTCTAGGTCATTTAGTTGCATTTTAGGCCATGTAGCTTCCTTTTCTTTCCCTTTTGCATCCTTTTTCATGATTTCATGTTTTGCTTTAGTTTTAGTGCATTTGCTTCTAAGTAGGTTGCATTTAGCTCATTGCATAATATTTTTCATCCCACCTCCCCTTATCTAACCTTCTCTTAAGTGTTGCTTAGGCGCGAAGAAATGGGACAACAACAGGGGAGCGATCACTCCGTTTACTAACGAGCGACCGCTGCATAGTCCAAGAATTGAAGCAGACAAGCAGTGGATATGGAGTGGGGCTGGAGCGACCTCGAAGCGGGCGCTCCATGGCTGGAGCGGTCGCTCCATTCTTTTTTGGAGCGGTTCGCTCCATTGCTGTTTCGGTCAGTTTCGGTCAAGTTCGGTCGGTTTCGGTTGATTTCAGTTTTTTCAATTTTTTTCGGATGGTTTCGGTTTTGTGTTTGATGGCTTTGCCCTAGTAATTTGAGGGTATTTAAACCCAATTTTGTAATAATGGAAACAGTTAACTTATTTTCAGAATATTAATTAGTTTTAATTAGAGAGAGTTCTAGAGAGAGAAGTAGAATTAAGTGAGAGAAAGTAGATCTAGAAGTTCAACAATATAATGGAGTTTTGAAGCTATTCTCAATGGAAGTTTATCTTTGAATCATCATCAGATTGAGTAATCATCTTCCTTTACTCTTTATTTGCTTTAATACTTTGTTTATTTTAATTTAGCAACGATAAGTAGTGATTAGTTGCTTATTAGTTTGTTTTCATGTTTTCCACCATTGTTGAACCTCCATTAATGTTTCCAGCTTTTATTTTACTTCTTTTATGGATTTAGAGTAATTTCCTAACTAGGGGAGGCGGATGACCTAGGTTATCACTAGTTGACCTCAAAAGTCAAGCTAGGGGGTTAGACCTAGGTGAAATTAGGTTGTCTAGCTTAAATTAATGCCATGTTTAATTAATTGATCACCTTTTAAACTTGATTTAGGAGACAAAAGTGAACGATTGAGAAATGAAGCTTTTGATTGACCTTAGCTTAGTCATGGGTTGACTTCACCATGAGAATAGGTGATTGACTTCTTAGGACCTTTGATTGAGTCACTATGGGTTGTGGAAATACCTAATTGAGTGAATTTACCATGAGAATAGGTGAAGTCGTCCGATTAGGTCCTCCTAATTAACTCGAGAAACTAATTAGTAAACATTTGAGTGAATTAGTCCCTTAATTGACCCTAAAGAATCCCCTTGGATTGACTAATAGGTTAGCTAGTAATTCGCATATCCTTACTATTTTCTTATTACAGTTTAATCAAATCATTTAGTTTATTGTTAGCTAATTAGTTCACTATTTCTTAGTTAATCATTAATCTCAAAATTCCCAAAAATAGGCTTAGCTCGCTTAATCTCTTTCAAGCTTTGACTAATCCTTGTTTCCCCGTGGATTCGACCATTTCTTGCCCTATATTAGGCTAAGTGAGGTTATTAATTTAGCACGTGCAACGACCGTGTCACATATCGGCTTACGCAGAATTTTGTAGCGAAAAACATTAAATAAATACTTTAATAAATACTTAAAGCATAATAAATGTCAAAACATTATTCAAACTCCAAACATAGTTTAAAACCAACTTAAACAACTAAAATAAATAAATTTCCCCCCTCAGTTCATTAATTATGCAATGTGTTTCTACTCCTTCCCACTCTCTATGTATGGGTGGTGGACTTCTTATTTTTTTAAAGTCAAACAAGGTATAAGGCAAGGTGATCCCATTTCTCCTCTGCTGTTTGTGATTGTTATGGAATACTTGTCCAGAACTCTTGCTTGGGCCACAAATAATCATCCTTTTAAGTTTCATCATAGATGCAAAAGCCTTCAATTGATTGATGTTGTTTTTGCTGATGATCTTATGTTGTTTGCTAGGGGAGAGGTTCCATCTATTACCCTCCTTCTCAGAGTTTTAAAAACTTTTGAGCTGACTTATTTTGGAATGTCTGTCTAGAACATCAACAAAACATCCTAGATTTTTCTCTTTTCCAAAAGGGCAGTTTTCCATTCACATATCTAGGTGTTCCTATTACATCCAAGAAAATCTGTGGCTCTGATTGTGATAGTTTGTGTGATAAATTGTTGAGCAGAATCATGACTTGGTCTCCTAGGAATCTGTCCTATACTGGAAGAGTTACTTTGATTAATTATGTTCTTTTGAGCCTTCATGTCAATTGGTCTCAAATTTTTAACCTTCCTAAAAAAATTGTTCTGAGAATCACTCAAATCCGTAGAGCATTTCTTTGGTCTGAATATGTCATTCTCACTAAAAATCCCCCTGTTTCCTAGGACTGGATTTGTAGGCCCAAATCTTATGGTGGCTTGGGGATTATGAATATTGCCTTATGGAACATAGCTGCTATGGGAAATGTGTTTGGCAAATTGCTCAAAAAGATGATATCCTCTAGGTTAAATGAGTACATTCCATTTACATTAAAGAACAGTTGTGGATTGTGTATCAACCAAAGAAGTATGATTGTTGGGGATGGAAAAACATATGCATGGTGAGAGATAAATTAGCTGCTGGTTTTATTGGTTCAAATTGGTTTTGAAGGTCATTTTACTATCAAATTACCTTACTCTTTACTCTGGAATCATTCTGAGAAAGTTCCTTAGAGGTTTTGGGTGTGGAACAAGTTAAATATTCAAAAGCACTCCTTTATTTCTTGGCTTTTTGCTCTAGGTAAACTTAAAACCAGGGACAAATTGGTGAGTTTTGGCTACTGCTCTGATGATAGTTGTGTTCTTTGTGGTACTGAGAAAGAATTTGTGCAGCATCTCTTTTTTTCCTGTTCTTTCAGTGCTGCATGTGGTTATCAGTTGATGATGTGGTTGAAGATGAGATATCAAGCCTCTAATGACCTTCATCTTACTTAGAAGACGTGGATGAGAAGATATAGAAGTAAACCTAGAAGACACCTGTGCTTGCTTGCTCTGACAGCTCTTGTTTATCATATTTGGAGAGCCAGGAATGAAGCTATTTGGAGTCTTAAGGTCCTTAGACCAGCTATGGTGGTGAAGCAAATTCAGTTTAAAGTGTGCAGCAGATTTGAGTCCATATTTAATATTCAAGCTTGGACAAGCAATGACAAAGATTGGTTTTCTAATCTCTCTGAATTGACTTAGTCTGTTTTCTGTCATTTCTTTGTTTTTGCTTCTGGTGTGGTTTTTGTGCTGGTAAAGCCTATTGTATGTCTGTTTGTGGGTTGAGATTTGTTGTAGTTCTTTCTCATCTTGGATGTTTGTAAGTTATTGTGCCTTGGGCCTTTTTGGAGGCTTTCTTAGTGATTTATAAAAGCTTATATTTCACAAAAAAAAAATCCATAAAAGTAACTTATTAGAAACCATAACATAAGAGAAAGTAATCTCTCATCATCATATCCCAAATCCTCAAATGAGTATGGATGCATAGACTCTTCAAAACCTGTAGACAAATACTCAATTGATGGACTGCTCACCAGTAAAGGGTTATAACAGGATCAATATACATAATACAACGATGATCGACACATAAAAGGCACGTAATCAGCAAAGCTGAGTGCATACATAAAAACATAGATCACATAAACCTAGCATGATACTAATAAGCATTAAAACATGATTAACAACAATATAGTAAAAGGTAGGGGGAGAGAAGCATCGGAAAGAAGGGTACAGACAATATTATTGATTGTACGAATTTTACGCTCCGCTTTACCATTTTGAAGGAAGTGTATGGGCAAGAGAGACGAAAAGAGAGTCCATGAGTCTTACAAAATTCCCAAAATGGTGCATTATCAAATTCCCGCCCATTATCACATTGAATACTTTTAATTTCCCATTCAAATTCTGTGCGGATATATGTGCGAAATTGAAGGAATGTAGAATAGACTTGTGACTTTTTAGCAAGAGTAAAAGTCCACAAATAATTCGTATAATCATCAAAAACAACAAGATAGTAACGAGGGCCACTATAACTTAAACGGGAGAAGTCCAAATATCATAATGATTAATATCAAAAGGCATTAAAGTACTAGTAGTAGATGAAACAAATGGCAATTTAACATGTTTCCCAAGTGGACAAGAGTAGCAAAAATCAGAATGCTACGTTTATTACATTCAATAAGATTACTACTCCTAAGAGACTCCAAAACAGACGAGCCTGGATGACCCAACCTAAGATAGCATAAGGACGGCGCAAGAGCAGCAAAAGTGGATGGAATGGAAGCTTGATTTTGAATAGTAGTGATGGGATATAAGGCACCTCGACTCTCACATCTCATTAGAGGCCTCCCCGTCCGAAAATCCTTCACAGAAAACCCTAAAGAATCAAATTCAACAGACACAAAATTATCAGTAGTGAATTTTCTAACAGAGACTAAGTTTTTAATGACTTTAGGTGCATGTAGAACATTTTTGAGAGTCAAAGGTGGGTTAGACGAAGGTAAATATGCGTCCCCAAAATTACGAATTGGAAACTATAACCACTTCCGACCATTATACCATTAGAAGTGCTCAAATCAAAATAAGAATTTAAAGTACCTTGGGAAGAAGTCATATGAGAAGTCGCTCCCGTGTCCATATACCAATTCGGATCCTGTGGATTGAGCCCAAGAGTATGCATCGTAGCCTCGATGTCCGTTGGAGTGGGTTGTGCATCCACGGTGAAGGCCTGCTGCCTCGGTCCAAACCCAAGAATGCGTGCCCCTGCCCCATGGTGATGTTGTTGCCTATTATGCTAACTGGGTCGTGCCCAACCCTGGGTAAGACAAGGATAGGGAGGATAAGCCCAAGGAGGGTAGGCCCATCCTCCCTAATACGCTCATGTCCCAACTGATGTGCCTGCTTGCGATCCATTTCCTCTAGCCGAATGCTGCTGCTCGCCTGGTCCGTTTTGGCCGCCTGGACACCCCCACTGCCGGAATAATTCCGGCCACCACCATTTCCACCCCCATGATGATTTCGTCTACCACCGGAATTCTTATTTTTTGAATGACTTTTATTTTTATTTTTTCCATCGTTTTGAATATGATGATGGGGGGAGTGTCGTGGGGCGAATTGTCATGATACGAGGCCACCATGGCGGACGAACTTGAAGCCACTTTCTTTGCCAAACCCGCTTCCTCTAACACAAGCATGGAACGAGCTTGATAAAATTGTGGAAGCGGATCACAATGACGGAATAAAGTACCGATGCCGTTGTAAGCTTCCGTAAGTCCCGTAACCATTTGCAAGACAAGAAGATTGTTAGAGACAGGGGCACTAACATTTTTGAGTTGATCGGCCAACATTTTCAACCGTTGGCAATATGCCGAAGCATTAGGAAAATCCTCCATAGCCGTATTGGAGAATTCTTGTTCCAAAGTAACGACATGGGAAGACTTATTGTCTTGAAAAATGTCCCCGAAGCCGTTCCCAAGCCTGTTTAGTCGACAAATCGGGCTCAAGAATGGTATTGAGAAGATCATCTGAGATAGTGGCGTAAATCCACTTCAATATCGTTAACTTTAAAAGTTGATGTTTGGATTTAAAAGTTAACTTTCAAGGTTTAAAAGTTAAGTCTATTTGTTAAACAAAATAACTCTTGTTAATATTTAAAAGTTAAAGGTTTAAGGTTCAAAAGTTAAAATTTTTAAGTTTGTTAGTTGACATTTTTAGCCTATATGTTGATATCGATTCCGCATATATGGTATTAGTTATGGATTTTTATTTAAAAGTTAAGGTTTTAGATTGAAAAGTAAAAAAAATGCAAAAGTTAAGGTTTTAGGTCAAAAAGTTAAATAAAAAACAATTTGTCTAGGCTGCTTAACCTGTGTTGCTTAAACTAAGACCGTTTTGCACTAAGCCAACTCATTACTTATACTAGCTAAAGATACAAAAGATATTTACTAGGCTATAAAATAGGAAAAGGTACAACTAATTTATTTAGGGATATTTCCTGAGGTACCCCCGGGGTAAGGGCTAATTCGTCGGGTGCCCTCGGGGTATTTGAGCCAGCTGAGATGCCACTAGATTCATTATTCGTCGCTGAAATATCATTACCACTGACAGACGTTAAGTGAACGTTAACTGAAGTTAGAAAAAAGCGCGATTAGGAGATCATTTTTGAAAGTTGTTCATTGTGAAGTTCATCAGAGTCTGTTGGTGTTCCCCCAAATCAAAATCCCCCAAAAATTAGGGTTTCTAACACTCAACATTAACGAAATTTTGGGCAATTCGAACTTGAAAATGTGATTCTAGGCTAAATAACACTGCAATTTGGGTCGACTCTTCGGTTCATCGTCTTTGGAAGCTTGGATTTCGACATTTGAAAGGTATGTTTCTCAAATCCTCCTTTATTATGTGACATGTTTTCAATGAATCTTTGAATAACTGTATTTAGGGATATTTCAATCTAGGGTTTTGATGGTAAAATTTTGAATTTCTCTAATTTAGGTTTTTTTGAAACATGCATTGAACTGGGATTGTAGTTAAGTGTTACATTTTGGTAATTTGATACTTGAAATTTACAGTTGCTTTATCATGATATACTTGAATTGTGGAAATGTGTAGGATTATTTGTTGTTTTTGAAATCTGGAATGTTTGTTATGTGTAGGAAAAGAGTATGGCAGATGTGGTATATTGGTTGAATGTTAGTTACAATAAACAGGGGTATGATATTGGTATAAAGGATCCTAATCAGTATAGCTTTATGTGTTTGCTTGAAGATTTGGAGAATGAGGGTTACAAACAAAATGTCATACCTACTAAGTGTCCAGTTATTAGGTATTATGAGGCTGGTTTTGAGAAGAGTGTTGAGGTTTATGGTGATGTAACATTGTGTAAGATGTTTAAGTGTTTTAGGGGGAAAAAGATATAGACTTGTATATTGAAGAATCTGAGAATCCTTCAAAAGGAGTGCAATGCTGGTTGAACTTGAAGGCTATTAAGGAAAAAGCTAGTAAACAGAAGGAAGAGAAAGCTAGAAAACATAGGGAGGATGAGGAAAGAAGGAAAAGGGAGAAAGAGGAAAGAAAGAAGAGAGAGAAAGAGATGATGATCCCACCTTTGTCCAAATATGTCCCCTTTTTTACAGTTGAAGAACATGGAGTAATCAACACAAATCCAGAGTAATATTATGTGGATCTAAACACTGGTAGAACAATTGGGCAAATGAATGATTTTGGGCCTGAATTTGGTAAAAAAAGACAAAGGTCCAAAAGATGTTGGTGGGTCAAGTAATACTGAAAGTGCCACACACCAAAAAAAGCAACCCTATTCTGACCCTCAATCATCTGTTCCCAACACATCCAAATCTAAAGACAAGCAAAAAAACTTACACCTATCAAGAGGAGCCCTAGAACAAACTTTGTCCCCCAAACTCCCCAATGTAATGATCCATCTCCTGAACCCCAATCCTAGCCAACACAACCAGAAACTGAACCACAAACACAACCTCAAACTAACCCAACACAACCAGAAACTGAACCACAAACACAACCTCAAACTCACCCAGCACAACCAGAAACTGAACCACAAGCACAACCTCAAACTCACCCAACACAACCAGAAACTGAACAAACTCAACACACACACAAGCTGAAACAGAAACTCAAGAACCTACTCTAACATGTAGTATAAGGAAGAGGGTCCCAAAAACAACTGCTAAGAGATCTGGGAGTTACATTCCAAAAACAAGAGAGAGGGGTGGATCTGTTCAACAGGAAGATGGTGGATCCAATAATCATGAAGAGTGTGGATCTAATCAATAAGCATCTCAGCCATCTAGTGGATCTGGTGTAGGGAATGAGGAAATACCATGGGCTGAGGATGAATTGTACAATCCAAACAACTTACATTCTTTCCCCATTGAACAAGATGATGATGATGAAGATGGGGCTGGTTATCTGCAAAGGATTTATAAAAATGGTTAGAGCTACAAGACTATGCCTTTTGGAAAGATTGAGTTGTTGAAGTGGGATTGTTTTCTTGACAGAGAGCACCTCATAGACACTGTTATTGACTATTCAATCCAACAGGGAGCATATTTGGTGAGGGAGAAAGTGGATAATAAGAGGTACAAAGCTGTGTGTCCAAATGAGGATTGTCATTGGAAGATTCATGCAAGTGTCCTAGCTGATGGAGTGTCATGGGCTATAAAAACAATTCAGGGGCCACACACTTGTCAGAGAATTGAACACAACCCATTGGCAGGACAAAAATGGTGTGTTTCAAAGATAATGGATGATGTGAGGGCCAATTTTCAGATTCCAATTAAAGCTTTATCAGATCTTGTACTTGAGAGATATGGAGTTAATGTGCATGACTCAACATTATACAAAGCAAGGGCAGCAACTGTTAAGGAGATACAAGGCTGTCATTCTGATAGCTATGCTAAACTGCCACAATACATTTATGTCATAAAAGATGTTGACCCCCAAGCATATGCTTTTAATGAAGGGCCTGAACATCCTCTCACTTTTAGAAGGATGTTTATTAGTTTTGAAGCTCAATACAAAGGGTTTATTAAGGGCTTTAAACCACTAATTGGTATTGATGGATACCACTTGAAGGGGAATTACAATGGGTGTCTGCTTTCTGCAATAGCTTTGGATGGAAATCAACAAATTTTTCCAATAGCATATGCAATTGTAAGTGAAGAAAGCATTGACAACTGGACTTACTTCTTTAGGTGTTTAAGAAACACTTTGTCTTCCTCTAACAAGGATGATTGGGTTTTTATGAGTGATAGGATGAGGGTAATAACACTGAACTTACACTCTTTTTTACTTTATTTTCTATTGTTACTTTATATATGCACTAACAATTTTTGTTTAATAGGGTGTTGAAGGTTGCATACAATCAGAGTTTCCTAGAGCATCTAGAAGGATATGTTGTAGGCACCTGTTCAAGAATTTCAAAAATTAATTTCCAAGGCAATATTTTGAAGCTTATTTTTGGCATGCAGTTGATGCTTATAATGAATGGGTGTTCAATCAAGCAATGACAAAGCTGAAGAAGTTGGATGTTGCAGCTTATCAATATCTGATGGACATTGATTTATCTCTTTGCACTAGGTGGAGATTTGATCCAACTATCTGCTGCTCAGACAACACAACACAACTTCACTGAGTCTTGGAATGCTACTTCAGGTTTGGACAAACCATGCCTATATTGGGACTGTTACAAGGTATATTATTATACTTAAAGAATTCTTTGAATGAGTATATTTCTTGGAAGGTGGCAGCATATTTAATCTTCTTTTAACAATAAAATGCAGGGATTAGAAGGAGTTGTATGGTGAGAATAGGGAACATGCAAGCTATGTGTGAGACATGGTTTGCAGGTGATGTGACACCCTATGCAAAGGATTAGCTTAGGAAGATCAGTAAAGATGCAAGGTTTTGTAAGTTATATGTGTCAGGCAAAGGAAAATATGAGGTTGTTGAGGGAAACACATCATTCCCAATAAATCTGGTGCAAATGTGGTGCAAATGTGGAAAGTGGCAAATTTCAGGAATTCCATGTAAACATGCACTAAGGGTGATTAATAACTGCAGGTTCAACCCTGTTTTCTATGTCGATGATTATTACAGTGTGGAGAAGTATAAGCAAGCATATGAACTAAGCATCAAGCCTATGTGTGATCATAGTCAGTGGCCAGAAAGGGATGTACCTGACATACAACCACCTGAAGTCAAAAGAACAGTTGGCAGACCAAAGAGAAATAGGAAAAGGGAACCTGGTGAGCAACCAAAAGGGAAGAGGTCAGTGACACTCAAATGTAGCAAGTGTGGTACTATGGGCCACAACAAAAAAGGTTGCAAAGGAGGGTTGACAGCATCACAAAAAGCTTCACAAACTAGCAAAGGAGATACACAGAAGAAGAGAGGCAGGGAAGAAGGTGTTTCTACCCAAGAAGCAGTTGATGTGCTTGGGGGTAAGAAGAAAGGAAGCAAAGGAAAGAAAGCCAAAGTCTAGGCATGAAAGTTCATGTGTTTAACTCTGTTTTTTTGGGTTTACTCTAATTATAAAACAGTTGCTTGTTGACTTTTGTCTTTTGGGTACTTTGTGAAAACAAGTTAAATATTTCATTTCATTTTGTTCATTTTCAAAACTGAAATGAAATAAAGATTGCTGTTTATGTTCATGATTGTTGTTGTTGTTGATGATTTTGTTTGTTTGTTTAATATTTACAAAACTGAATAACAAATGGAACACATTTTAAGAAACTAAAACTGAACTTCCATTTAACTTCAAATAACCAAAAAAATACAACCCTAAATCTTAAGGGATAAACCTTAAATTTTAAGACATCATCTATCCCTTTTCTCCAACAGTTACTAAATCCTACATCTTAAAAAGGTAAATTACAATAAGACACATGCACCACCCAATTAATTTCACACCCCAATTGATATCATCTATTTTCTTCACCATCTTCTTCAACATCTTCTTTTCAGCACCTCCTTCCCCAATTTGATTAATTCTCATTTTCAACTCTTCAGGTACTCTTGGGATAGCCCATTCAAATGTGTCACACACATAGCATTTGTAGTATAAAGTCTTTGGGTTGTCTTTCGACTCTGAAACCTTGATATCCATCTTCTTCCTACACTTGCATTTTCTGGGCTCGTACATTAGAGAACCTAAAATTTCATCAACAATTTCATTAGCCATTAGGGTTCAAAAGAAGGAAGATGAAGAGAGAGAATGAGAGACAAAAGAAAGGGAAGAAATTGCAGAGACAATGAAATGTTCGAATGAAATTAGGGTTCATATGGAAACACAAGAAATCCCCTTTTATTTCCTCAGATTACAGTAATGGTAGGCTCTCAGACCTTTTTCTAACTGCTGTTGACGTTCATTTAACGTCTTTCAGTGGTAATGGTATTTCAGCAACGAATAATGACTCTGGTGGCATCTCAGCTAGCTCAAATACCTCGAAGTACATAAATATCGAAGATATAATATGAAAATAATGTTTTCATATTATCAAACATGCGACACCACCGACGCTGCTGCTTTAGGCCAGCGTGTTTCTTTCTGATTAGAGTCTCTGATGTTCGATCGGTGTGTACCGCTGCCGCAGCTGCTACTCCTCCTTTCAGTTCTGCCTGTCGCAACCCCAGCCTTACCGGAGTTACGACGCTGCTACATGTTGTTGCTGGGTTATTTGTGCTTTATGTGTGGCTTACTTGTTGTCAATTCATTCCTCCATTTGTCTCTAAAAAGCATCCTATCAGTTTAATAAATCTGAATTCAAGCCCAAGTATGTTTTCGTTTCCTTAAAAAAAAATTCTGATATATGTTGTTGCTCGATACAATGATATTGTATCTTGATTCTTTCTCATGGTATGAGTTACTGCTCTTTTCTTGTGCTCTTTTGCGTGTTAAAAATTAAAAGAGGGGAAATATCATTATTCATTCTCATGGTATTTGTTATTATTAAGGTTCCATTGATTCTACATGTTAGTTTATCAATTGTGTTTTACCTTTCATAATTTGCAACTTTCAAAATGTTGATACTACTTATTTTCCAGGTTAAATATTAGAAGAAAAAAGCTGTTAACTTACGATGTGAGAGTGAGAATCGAAAGGCTGAAGATGAATTGTTTTCTGAGGCTATCGGTGGACGGACTACAAAGGTAGGATTTTTGGATTAGGCTCAGCAGCATACTCATACGTTGAAAGACCAAGATGTAAGAGAAGAACGCTAGAAAGTCACAACACGACTATGTGATGAGATTGGAGAATCCGTTATTTGAGTTGATTGATGAGAATTTTCAAGTAAAGAAGGAGCTAGATGCAACAAAGAAAGTGTTGCTCAAACACAAGACAATCTTGCTGAAACAAGTACATCAATAAAGGTTTAACAACAAGTTCAAATTCTAATGTAAGCCAATCATGGTTTATGCTCTTCATCTCCATCTTTTTTTTTTGGAAAAATTGTCAGGAATAAGTCAACCTTTGCGTTGACCGCTTCTAACAAGTCAACCTAAAGATATTCTAATAACAAGTTAACCTTGTATACTCTCCGCTTTTAACAAGTTTTTTACAGGTTACCTGTTACTAACTTATTAATTTGGGTCACTTATCCACGTGTCTAATTTTAATTGGTTATTTTATTTTATTTTTTTAATTCAGCTATCTATCTCTTTTCCTTATTTTCTTTTTCTCCCTCCTCATCCTTCCCTCCATGACCACCAGTCCACCCATATTGCCACCCTCATCACTTTAATCCACCACCACCCTACCCCAAACACCACCACAAAACCAAGCACCATCCTAACCAAATCTCTAATCTACCACCTTAAATCACCTGCATCAAAAAAACACTCAGCCACCCACGCCACTGACAACCACTCAGCTAGCAACACCGCCCGACGCCAACCACCACTCAACGCCAATCACTGCCCAACGCCAACCACCGCCCAATCCACCACAAAGCTCCATTACTCAACCTCCAACTACCACCTATTCCACAGCAAACCAACCCCTCTTCATCATCAACACCATTGCCAACCAATAAAGACGAAGACGAAGACCGTGAGGGGGCAGCTACAAGAGCAGCAACAGGTCCCAACAATTTCCCCTTCTCAATGATGGAAGGTCTAATTTTTGATTGTATTAATGGTGGAATTTGGTTTTTTTGGTGTGTTGGTTGAAATTTTTATGCATTAATGGTGAATTCATGCTGGTGAATTTGGTTTTTGTTGAATTGATGTTGGTCTGGTGTAATTGTGCTTCGCCTGAAGAAGAAGAAGCAGTGGAAGAGGTAGCCGCCTTTGCCGGAGCCTCGCCGGAGCCTGCTGCATCCGCCATTTGATAGGTTTTAGTCGTATCGCCTAATCAAAAATAAACCTACGGACCTCTAACTAGGTAGTCAGTGGAAGCAGGGTCGAATCCACAGGGAGACATAGTTTCTAAATCAATATTCAACCAATTCAGCTACTCCAGATGAAATCAGGAAGGAATTAATTAAACTAAAGAATAGACTACAGAAGACGGAATAAATCGAGGATTAAACTATGGAATAAAAGTCTAGGGTATTAGGTCGGTCCACCATGCTTATACCAATCAAATAGGGTCAACTACTATCAAAACCTAAGTCAAGAGTCGGGGGATTAGAGCCTATGTTGAGCTATGGTTAAGACTCAACGCTCATAGTTCAACATACGCCGCATGTTCACTAACGTAATCAGAACTACTGACGTGTCCTAGGCCTCTAGTCGTAAGACGGATCTGTGCAAACAACTATTAACCACAAGCAACCAACGAAACTGCGCAATAACGTTAATTACTCAATAAAGAACAAATCACATCACAATCACCCTAATCAAACCCTAGAAATCGATAAGAGTCTAAATCACAATCATGGTATAAACATGGCTTTCCTATCTAACACCCTAGAAAGAGACTACTCAGACATGATCGAATTAACAATAATAAACCTAATATGAAACCCTAACAATTGCATCATGAACGATTAAATAAATAAACTAAGCAATCAAAGTAATTAAAGAGATAAAGAGTAGAGAAGAGTACCAATTGACGGAAAGCAGGAACTTTTATTGAAATCGAAATAGGTTTGATCACCTCTAAATTAATCTAAAGTGTTTGAATTAAACTAAGAACAATGAAGAATAAAACTAGTCTAAAACCTAATGAAAGATGAATAAAAGATGTCTCTAAAGATAATGAGGAAAAAGGTATTTATAATACCCCTCAAGTCTAATTAGAAATCGGAAACAAAACTCGAAATCCGCGTCATTAAGCGCCAGACCCGATCGGGCCCGAGCACAGTACCCGATCGGGCCGAGTGCAAATTGCTCCCCTCATGATCTCGTGGTCCTGGGAGCATTATAGCCCAGCACAAGCGCCTCGCAAGCAGCAACAATATAAGACCTAGCAGCACCTGGCCCGATCGGGTCGGGCACACTATGCCCGATCGGGTCTGGTGCATTGATGCTCGCCCGATGCGATCGGGCATGACTCGCCCGATCGGGTCCGCAACTTCTATACCCGATCAATGTATTTTCGCCCGATCGGGCCATTTCTGCCCGATCAGTGTACGGAGACCTCCTTTTTGGCTCTTTGGCTCTTTAATCTTCACGTTTAGGGGTCTTGGGACCTCCTAAACTACCCATAAAGCTCGTGAGCCATCCTACGTGCCTCGTAACATCTCGTAAAGCCGTGGTTGTTTCCAAATGGCTCGGGAATAAGGAGAAAACTCCATAAAACCTGCAATTCAACACTAAAACACGAAACCATAACTATTTACGATAGTTAGCACAAAATAGCTCCCAAGAGCTCAGATGACGCACAAATTAGCTTGTAAATAAGGGAGAAAACTCTATACAAATACGCGATATCAAACTCCCCCAAGCTAAACCTTTGCTTGTCCTCAAGCAAACAGCACATGAACATGGAATAGATTACCTCACCCCAAAGATAAAAACAAATCAAAGCTCAAAACATTTTCAAGACTAAGAATCGTTCAAGCAGGCATAATTCATGTTTGGCTCATCAAATCCATCCAACCACCAATCATTCAAGCAATTTATCCAACTCAAGCATCCACAAAGCATACAAGTCCTGAAAAGGCACTCACAAGGGTGTCACTCCTCTCAATTTTGTGGCAGGCAAAGAATGTGTACGAACACTCACCAACCCGACCATAAGTACCCTTCCCACTCACACTCTCATGTGTTTAGGAAGGTTCAATAACGCTCATCCTAGTCAAGTCGACTCAATTAGCAGAAATACTCTTTAACTTTGACAAACTAACTCGAAATCAATCAAATGAACATTGCAGACACGAACTCAAGAGGACTTTATAGGGTTGTAATGGGGCTTAGGTGAGAGGTAGGGGATACTTTTGGGTAATGTGGTGGAAAAACCAAGAAGGGGGAGCATAAATCATTTGAACAAGGCCTAAGATGGCCTACACAACTCCCAACAATCACCATAAAACCATGTAAAGTAACCCAACTCTCATAAATCAATGAAAAGCTCATAACAAACCCAATTTTCAAGCAATGAAGCAAATATTTCTTTTATGAACGTACGTGAATGAAAGAACTAGAATTCTTTTGAATTTTCATTTCATTTTTCTAAACTTCATTCACGCAACTCTAAACTTGCTTTTTCTTTTCTCTTTCTCACTCTCAAACCACAGCAAATACACTTTTAGATTCCTCAAAAACCAAACTAAACCAACAAACCAATCTCAAACTCAACCCATACAAAAGCTCCCCCAAGCTAGGCTTGGAATAGTATCAAGTCAAGGCTTTGGGCTCATAATAGGGGTTTAAGTAACACGAAACAAGTCATTAGGCTCAGCGGGGCTAAGGAGGATAAAAGTATATCAAAAATTCACTCTGAAGCTCAAGAATTAGACAAAAGAACGCCTCTATCACAGCACATGCTACAAGTCATCTAAAATCAGACAAGTACGAAGTCAAAGTCAAGATCAATCCACTAAAGAGGAACTAACACACAAGAATAGACTGAATAATAATATAAATCCTATAGGCTACAAAGAGGCCTCACAGTCTAACCAATTCAGGTATGCAGCACAAAGTGGTCTAATATAATCCAAAAATGCTCGAAATCATAGCAATCAAACATCAAATCATAGCCTCAAGATCACAGATGCCCAGCTATCCAGAAAACAAAGTCAAATCATTTTCAAAAAGAGCACAACAAGGGGCACAGGGAGGCAACTAAACCAGTCATGGGAACCATATTTTTTTGAATTTTTTCAGATTTTTTTTTCCGAAAGCAGTAAAACTATTCTAGAAAGCAGTAAAAGAGATAGGGAATACAAACAGAACTCCTCCCCCAAGCTGAACTTGGCAGTATCCTCAATGCCAAAAGGTGATAAGGACTATGCTAAGAGGAAAAACAATGTTAGTACCCTCACTCTCCCTCACAAAAGGAAGAAAAATAAAAAGAAAAGAAAAAGGGAAAGAAAAGAAATACGAGTTGCCTCTCGCACAGCGCTGGTTTATAAAGGTCCCGCACGACCATAATCCGCCCTCTCTCAAATAGGAGGGGCGTGGCAGTGAGTGCCACCCTCATCAAAAATCTTTCTTCTCCAAATATTCTTGACTATGCCTCCAGACGGTGAGGCAACCTTAGGTGGAATTGGAACCTTCTCCACCCCTACTTCATCTAAAACCTTATCCCTGCAAAAAGATTGTTCAAGCATAGGAGCCTTAACAGCATTGGTTAGTTTAAACATCACTTTGTCATCGCCAACGCTAAGAGTTAAAGACCCAGACTTAACATCAATTACAGCACCAGCAGTACACAAAAATGGCCTACCCAAGATAATAGGAATCTGGGCATCCTCATCCATATCTAATACCACAAAATCAACAGGGATATAGAATTTCCCAACCCTAACAGGAACATCCTCTAAAACACCTAGAGGGTATTTTATCGAACGATCCGCCATCTGTAAAGTGATTTGTGTGCATTTAAGGGCTCCCATGTTCAGTTTCTTATAAACAGATAATGGCATAACAGAAACAGAAGCACCTAAATCACACAAAGCCTTATCAATAAAAATAGGTCCAAGATGGCAGGGTATAGAAAAACTACCAGGATCTTTTAACTTTGGTGGGGTTTTATTTTGAATAAAAGCACTACACTCTTCAGCAAGAGAGACACGTTCTACCCCACCAAAGTCTCTTTTCTTAGTAATCATGTCTTTCAGAAATTTGGCATAAACAGGCACTTGGGTAATTAAGTATGTGAATGGAATCGTTACCTCAAGGTTCTTGACCATAAACAAGAACTTACCAAACTGCTGATCGACCTTGGACTGTTGCATCCTGTGAGGAAAAGGTAGCCTTGGTGTAAAAGGCGTTTCAGAAACCTTCTCCTTTTTCTTCCCTGTCTGTTCGGCTTCTGCAGACAAATCGACTTCAGACGTCGAATTCTTTCTTTTTCCTTCCTCTACCACCCTCTTCTTCCCTGCAGTCGGGGTAACCTCATCAATGGGCATTGGAGGGGCATCATATGCAATGCCACTACGAAGAGTGATGGCATTCACATGTTCTCTCTGAACGGGTTGCCCTGGCAATTCCCCCTGCCGCCTCTGAGCATTAGAGCTTGCTAATTGTGCAACTTGAACCTCGAGAAGTTTGATGCTTTTCTCTTGGGCTCTTTGTGCCTCCTCATTATATCTTTGCATGGCTAGCATCTGTCGCTCTTGGGCTCTTTGTGCCTCCTCATTTGCCTTTTGCATGCTTAACATCAGTTTCATCACTTCAGATATGGGGGGCTCTTGTGGGTTGTTGTTTTGTGGAGGTGGGGTGGGAAAGTTTTGTGGAGTTTGGAAGTTGTTATGGTGATGGAAGTTTTGTGGTGGTGGTCTATTGAAATTTTGTGGGGTTTGATGGTATGAGAGTTTAGGATAGTTTTGTGGAGGTGGAGGTTGATAGTTTTGTGGATTTTGGTAGTTATGTGGAGGGGGAAGGTTTGTGGCCTTTGTTGAAAGGCGTTTGCCTGCTCCATCTGAAATTGACTGAACTGACAGTCATGCCCAAAGTGACCCTGAACACCACATACCTCGCAGTAAGATGAGGTAATGGGTGCTACTGCAGACATAGCATTGATACTCATGGGTGGAGGTGTCGGACTAGAAGACTTCATTAGCTGCTGAGTTAGTTGCGCCATCTGAGATGTAAGCAATGAAATAGCGTCAACTTCAAGTACCTTCTTAGTCAAAATCCTAGATGATGAATGGTCATTGGCTGCAAGATTTGATATGAATTCATAACCCTCATCAACTGCCTTGTCTAAAAACACTCCTCCTGCAGACGAATCAACAATACACTTCGTCTGAGGCTGCAGACCATTGTAGAATGTCTGCATCAAGAACCATTTGTCCATATTATGGTGTGGACACTCTCTCTGTAAATCTCTAAACCTAGCCCACGCTTCCCTTAATGTTTCATCAGGCTCTTGGGAAAACGTGGCTAGTTTATTTATGATTTCTGCTGTTTTAGTGGGTGGGTAATGCTCTCTCAGAAATGCAGCAGAAATCTCACTCCACTCGGTTTCTTTCACATCGTTCAACCATTTTTGGGCTCTATCTCTCAGTGAAAACTCGAACAACATGACTTTGAGTTGATCTGGAGTGACGCCGACATGTTTAACGGTTCGACAAAGTTGTTGAAACCGTTGCAGATGATTTGCCGGATCTTCAGTAGGATGCCCACCAAACTGATTTTGCTGGACCATACTGATGAGTCCAGGCTTAATCTCAAAATTTGCTGCGGCAATGGTGGGCATAGTAGGTCCAGTGGAGAGACCATCTGGGTTGGGCACCCCATACGACTTCAGTGACTTTGACATGACTGAACTAAAGGTGTCTGTTCCAGAGGTGTTCAGCTGAACAGACCGCTTTTCTTTCTGCTTTATCTTTCGGATCCGCCTGATTGTCTTAGTAAGATCGGGGTCTGCTGGAATTGGGGAACCGTTTCTTTGGGACCTGGGCATACAAAAGAAACAAAAAGCAGCAGTAAAACGTACCTCAATTGGAACAATGAAGTTCCAACGAGGTACAGAGAAGTAGACCAAACAATCAAATAAAAACTTAGAGAACTAGCCGTCTCCCCGGCAACGGCGCCAAAATTTGATAGGTTTTAGTCGTATCGCCTAATCAAAAATAAACCTACGGACCTCTAACTAGGTAGTCAGTGGAAGCAGGGTCGAATCCACAGGGAGACATAGTTTCTAAATCAATATTCAACCAATTCAGCTACTCCAGATGAAATCAGGAAGGAATTAATTAAACTAAAGAATAGACTACAGAAGACGGAATAAATCGAGGATTAAACTATGGAATAAAAGTCTAGGGTATTAGGTCGGTCCACCATGCTTATACCAATCAAATAGGGTCAACTACTATCAAAACCTAAGTCAAGAGTCGGGGGATTAGAGCCTATGTTGAGCTATGGTTAAGACTCAACGCTCATAGTTCAACATACGCCGCATGTTCACTAACGTAATCAGAACTACTGACGTGTCCTAGGCCTCTAGTCGTAAGACGGATCTGTGCAAACAACTATTAACCACAAGCAACCAACGAAACTGCGCAATAACGTTAATTACTCAATAAAGAACAAATCACATCACAATCACCCTAATCAAACCCTAGAAATCGATAAGAGTCTAAATCACAATCATGGTATAAACATGGCTTTCCTATCTAACACCCTAGAAAGAGACTACTCAGACATGATCGAATTAACAATAATAAACCTAATATGAAACCCTAACAATTGCATCATGAACGATTAAATAAATAAACTAAGCAATCAAAGTAATTAAAGAGATAAAGAGTAGAGAAGAGTACCAATTGACGGAAAGCAGGAACTTTTATTGAAATCGAAATAGGTTTGATCACCTCTAAATTAATCTAAAGTGTTTGAATTAAACTAAGAACAATGAAGAATAAAACTAGTCTAAAACCTAATGAAAGATGAATAAAAGATGTCTCTAAAGATAATGAGGAAAAAGGTATTTATAATACCCCTCAAGTCTAATTAGAAATCGGAAACAAAACTCGAAATCCGCGTCATTAAGCGCCAGACCCGATCGGGCCCGAGCACAGTACCCGATCGGGCCGAGTGCAAATTGCTCCCCTCATGATCTCGTGGTCCTGGGAGCATTATAGCCCAGCACAAGCGCCTCGCAAGCAGCAACAATATAAGACCTAGCAGCACCTGGCCCGATCGGGTCGGGCACACTATGCCCGATCGGGTCTGGTGCATTGATGCTCGCCCGATGCGATCGGGCATGACTCGCCCGATCGGGTCCGCAACTTCTATACCCGATCAATGTATTTTCGCCCGATCGGGCCATTTCTGCCCGATCAGTGTACGGAGACCTCCTTTTTGGCTCTTTGGCTCTTTAATCTTCACGTTTAGGGGTCTTGGGACCTCCTAAACTACCCATAAAGCTCGTGAGCCATCCTACGTGCCTCGTAACATCTCGTAAAGCCGTGGTTGTTTCCAAATGGCTCGGGAATAAGGAGAAAACTCCATAAAACCTGCAATTCAACACTAAAACACGAAACCACAACTATTTACGATAGTTAGCACAAAATAGCTCCCAAGAGCTCGGATGACGCACAAATTAGCTTGTAAATAAGGGAGAAAACTCTATACAAATACGCGATATCACCATTCTACCTTCCCTTTCCTTCCCACTCCACTACAAGAGAAAGCTTCATCTACGTCCGGTTTTCCGGTCGTAAATAAGCCATTTCTCGTCGTAAAAGGTCTTTTACGACGAGAATTCCGTACGGTCGTGAGCGGTTGCTAAAGGCTTCGTCGCAAAAGACATGGTGCTAATTTACGACCAGGTTATTTGGCCTGTCGTAATAAACTATTTACAACGAGATAAAATTCTCGTCGTAAATAGTAAGTATCTACGACGAGGTTTAAGGTCGCAATTCATTGTTTGAATAATTTAAATGTTTCTTTTACGACGAGATATTTCGGTCGTAATTCCTAGTTTTCGAATATTCAAATGTCCTTTTACGACCAAATATCCTGTCGTAATACATGTTTTTCGAAAATATTTGTATACCTAACTACGACGAATATTCCGGTCGCAATTTTACGCTACGCTATAACTTTTTAGTTCACTAATTACTACAATTTTCCTTGTCGTAATTTGTTTACCAATATTTACGATCACATGTCACGTCACAATTCTTTTTTGTGAAAATTCACAAGTAAGCATCTGTCTTGGCTTTGCTTAATTAATACAATACAACCACCTTTGCACCCCGTTTACACCATATATCACTCGAGGCATCGTAAAATCCATACTTAATAATATTTTTTAAACAAAATTTGAGTAAATGTCAAATTACAAATATCAATAACAAAAGCACCTATATAGTATAGGTTCATGGTCCAAAATAACAATAAAAATTCAAACTAATCTGTCAATTTTTTTCCATTCTAAAACAACCTTAAAAACAAAATACTATGATCTAATATATCAATCCCAACAGAATGTCTAACACCAAAGTTTAGTGTGTATCATACCAACATCCAAATACTTCACATAACGGTCTCCACGGCATTGCCTGCTACAATTAGTTTGGCCAAAGGATCAATCCCCCGCTTCTAACTTGTACCTAGAAACAAAAGAACAAAGAATAAATACAGATCAAACAAAAACAGAATACATCCACTGAACATGAGGAACACTAGTTTTCTTAGGCATGCCATAATAGATCCTATGATACAGATCTTGCAAGAGACTCCAAATTCCTTGTTCAGGATTTGTTTCTTTGCTGCCACATTAGATATAGCAAACCTGCATAACAAGCCTGAATTACTATCCCAACCCAAGTGTGAACTTTCTGTAGGATTTGTTCAAGCCTGAATTACTCCAAATTCCTTGTTCAAGAAATGTTCTTTACCCTCTATTTCTATCCCAACCGAAGTGTAAACTTTCTGTAGACAGAACCTAAGTAATCCAAACAAAATTACAAGAATGGTTCATATTTGAACCCCTACATGCATAGCTCAATATTCCAAATACAAAAATTTGCTCCTGAAACTGAACATAGGTTCTGGGGAGACAGCATTTATGAAATATCTTCCGTATTCTACAGGACTTTTGCTTGACAGAAGAATTTTACTCTTCTTGGTATTACTTTCTTTGGCAGCTACCCAACTTAGAACCTCTCAAATATAATGCAAATTTTTTAAAACTCCTTTTTTCTTCTTTCTTTCTTTCTTGCTTTAGTTACAGGTTTCTGACTCTTTCTTTCTCTCTCTTGTTTGCAGACATTGGTGTCTCTGTGATTTTCACTGAAAAAATTGCTGAAATGTATTGCTACAAATAAATTTTCAAACTTTTTTTTTTTGAATATTCAGGAGTTTACACAATAGATGTGGATACAAGACAACACAAAGTAATAGTAACAGGGAACGTTGATGCAAACACACTCATAAGAAAGCTAGAAAAATCCGGTAAACATGCAGAGTTATGGCCAAATTCCCAGCAAAATCCCAACAAAATTGGTTCTAAAATGTGTAGCAATGTTCCAGAAGCAGTGTCACAGTAATACTAACTTAAGATCCTCACAGTAATACTAACTTAAGATCCTAAAATGTGCAGCAATGTTCAGACGCAGTGTCACAATAACATAAAAAGACCTATTTCCAATTCATGTGCAGCAAATCGGATCAAAAGAATTCATTATACCTTGATTGTCACGTGAATGGTTGTGTATAGCTTGGTCTTGACCATTAGATTGTTGAGCATGAGCTTCCATGAGCATGTTTAATTTTTCTTCAACAGCACTTGCTCGTTTGTTATGCGTCTCCTTGAATTCATCGAAGTCCTTGCGAATTTCTTCATTTTCTCGTTCTTTTTCTTGAAGACGTGCCATAAGTTCAGCTCTGCTAGGTAAAGGCCCTCTGACATCTTTAGGTCTCACGCCAAACCCAAAACAAATAACATTACCACGATCTTGTTCCCCAAAGCATTTTTCGACAATTTCAAAATGTGAAAGTGACGGGTTATCCTTTTCAACATCAAGTATCTCATTCTAAAATTCATAAAACAAAAGGAACACATAAAAAACAAGCGATAACATCTTTATCTAAATATTTTATAAAATGCATTAGCAGATTACGTACATATTTGGCACTCTCAACTTCATCTAAATCTCCAGATTTCTTCTTCCTTGTCCTCTTAAAAACAGCGGATATTGGAGGTGCGTCCTTACCTTCTTTACCTCCCTTCATACAAAACAATCAAATTATCAAATGAGCGTATTATAAAATGAAGATTATAAGTGATTGATCTTACCATATCGTCCCAAATAATCTGTCTGAATGGCATGCTACCAGTGCGATGAGGCATTGTTAAACCTTCTCTAGTGCCAGAATTTCTAGAACTAACTTTCTGTAAACGTAAAGTATTCATTGGTAATTAGATATTGTTATTTCCAAAGGATATTATGAAATATTAAAAAAAATATCATACTTTAAAATTATCGCTTGTAAAATGCTCCTTCACCAGCCATTCCCAATCCTCCTTTGTTAAATTATTAGGTGTTTTCTGTAAAGCCTTTTCTGGACCGCCTTTTTTAATTATTGAATCTCGCATCAATATACCTCTCCAATTTTGCCACAATTTTTTCAAATGCCTAAGGATTGTGTTCCGATCCAGTTGAATGACATCACAATCAAATTTGTTCTGTAGGAAAAAAAAATCAGAATACTAAAAATTAGAATACTAAGTCAAGAATATTAATTATTTAAGCAATAAAAGCTATGAAAGAAATGTTATTTTAACATCACCAACACAGATTGCCACATATGCTCCTTTGCACTTTCTTCTATCTCATCCCAAGAATGCACTCTAACCGGACAAATGGAGCGATCTCGAACTATTTTTCCCATGTGCCTTGTCATGTCCTTATGGTTATCTCCAACCGGACCATTATTGTAAACATTAACCAGTAGCTTTTGACTTTGTTCGAGATTTGCCACTTTCTTGCACTTGTTGACACCTCTCGGCTTTGCATCCGGTCTTTTAGTTTTCTTCCCAACCATAGGAGTGGATATTACTTCATATAAAGCAAGCAAAGAAGATCATCAATGAAACATAAGGTATTAAAGATTAGATAATGAAAATTAAAAGTCAATATAATACCTTCCTCTTGGATCCTTGAGGCATCTTGTGCAGAATTCTGTTCAAGAAAGTTACTAATTGCGGCATTATTAATGGATCTTTGCATGAAATCATCTTGATCAATATCATGATCAACTTCCTCACTAAGAGATGGTATGAAAGTTGAATCTCCGGCAGTAATTTCCTTTTCCCGAATTGTCTCACTAGAAGCTCCTTGGTTTATTTCACCTAGAGTGGAGGAGGGTAGTTTTGCATTCACACCAAAAAACAAAGTCGATTTGAATCCTGTACCACGACTTCGACCAAGTATCCCAGGTGGGACAAATGTAGGTTTCTTCCCAATTGGTGCCATTCTTATGTATACGTCAACTCAAAGCCTGTGAAAAGAATATACATGAAGCAAATGACAAGGTAAATATATTATAGCTCAACAGCACCAACAAAGTAATCTTCAATAAAGGATCAAAAGAAAAACTGCCCAGAGGCAAACAGAACAACAAAAGTTTCTAGGAAGGACTGTGACTGTCTTTCAGATTTATCCATTAAAAGTTGGCAGCACTTCATACTATATTCACACCTAAAGAATAGGTGATCAATAGTATCCTCATGCTGATCACATAAGGGGCAGTTAGACTCCCTAATTAGATTCGGTTTTAGAAAACATCTTCTTACTCTGTTTCTTCTCATGGTTGGTGGACTGTGACTGTCTTTCAGGGGTGGTTTGAGAGTCCTGTCTAGATTGACAGTAGTAGACCAACAAAAAAGCATGACAGTGAATAAAGAGCACCATAACAAATGCTAACAAGATGTCAAGTGAATAAACAGTAAGAGCCACAAGGGGGAATAAACTAGACCCCTGTACATAAGCATCTATATAGACTATATTCACGTGAAAATATTTAAAAACAGGAACTACAGAAAACTAAATAATGCTTGAGATACTTCTAAGTAAATCAATATATCATCTGACATTCGATGTAGGGCTTACAGAAGCTGCTATAGGCCAATGCTCTATGCCCTGCTATACAGTTTGTAAATTTGATCACTCCGTAAGCAAATATGTGCCTGTTACAACAATAGAACAACGAAACAATTAACTACCACAATCCTATTAATCACCTTGATACTCAAGTAATTAGTCCAAGACCAAAGTATAAAAAAGTGAGGATTTTGCACATACTTTATATAAATCAACAAAATCAACGTATACGAAAGTGAGCTTCAAGTACAAGTCACTGTATATGGAAATCTATAAAGGAACCAAACTTATGCGGGAAAACCAATACTATAATTAAAGTTATCCAAAAATCACCAGAATATTAAGGGCGATAGAGCACAATACAAGAAAAAATCATCGACAAAAGAAGTCCAACTAAACCATCAATAAACTACACAGACAATCTTGAGCATCTTTAAGTTTTTCTTTTTCGTTTCTTCACTAAAACAGTAGCATCAACGATGTCAGGTTCCACGTCAACTCTAACTTCATTACTCATTTCGCTGTGTGTGTATGTAGATGTAGATGCAATCAAGCCAAATGAATTACGTTCCTGATACGCATCCTGAACATCATCCAAGATCTCCATGCTTTGAGAATCCTTGTCTTTCTCCAGTGGCATCCCATATGTAACTCGAGGTTTTGTCTTAACCGCAACACGCCAACTACCTTTCTGTACAACATCTGTTGCATTGAACACTTGTGAAGCTTGGCTAGCAAGCGCAAATGGTTCATCAGTTTTAAGGTTTCGTTGAATATCAACACTAACATACCCAAATTTGTCAACATTAATTCCTCTTTTAGGATCAAGCACATCGTACCAATCGCACCGAAAAAACACAACATAATTGCCTCCCAAATACTCTAATCTGATTACTTCTGTCAACACCCCGTAGAAGTCTAAAGTCTTGTGCTTATCACCAGTATCACCCAACACCACCACTCCATTATTTTGTGTTCGTAAGTTTCTATCACGACGTGATGTGTGAAACCTAAAACCATTAGTTATATAACCAGAATAGGACCTAGTATATTGAATAGGACCGCGTGATAAAGATAGAAATTCTTCCCCGTGAGGACATTTGTTAACTTGGTTCAACTTTTCAACCTGGGAGAAAAATATATATAGTGCATGATTAAAATGAAAAGATCTTGAATTATGAAAGTAATTTAAGAAGCTAGTTTGAAAATATGAAAACTTACTCTTTTCTTAAACCATTGCACAAAGTTCAGATCTCGTTCACTAGGGGAGAGTTCAACTCCTTCATGTTCTATCATTTCAGCATATTCTTTATTTTGAAAGTAAACAAGTCACAAAATAAAATAAAAAAATTAAAAAAAAAAATGAAACAAAACAGCTGGTCTCAACTTACATATAGAAGGGTTCAACTTCAGTACAGTTCTTTAAAGCATAGATGTGGGCTAACTCTCTTTCATACACATCCAACTCATTAACCTTTCCACGTCCTATAGGTCTTCCTCGATGAGAAAATATGGATAGCTTTTTGGAAGGATCATCAACACCATCATGATTACGCTCAAGACGGTTAAATTTTGTTTCAGCATCATCTAAGTACCTTGAGCATAAAGTCATACACTCATCCACAATATAACCCTCCGCTATGGAACCTTCCGGACGAGCTTTATTACGCACATATAACTTGAGTGTATGAAGGTATCGTTCCCCGGGATACATCCAACGAAAATGGACCGGCCCACCAAGCATTACCTCATCAGCTAGGTGGACACTCAAATGAAGCATGACATCAAAACAAGAAGGAGGCATCCATGCTTCTAACTTGGAGAGAGTTAAAGGAATTTGAGTTTTGATTTGATTTAGATGTTCAACTTTCACAGATTTAGCACACAACACACTAAAAAATTGACACAGCTCAATCAAAGGCTCGGAAACATCTTTCACCAAAAGTCCACGAATCACAAGAGGAAGTATGCTTTGTAACAGAACGTGACAATCATGACTCTTTAATCCCGAAATCTTGCAATCTTTTACATTAACACATCGAGATATATTAGAAGAAAAACCATCAGGAACTTTCAACTCTTTTAGAAATCGACACAATATTTCTTTTTGACTCTTAGATAGAGTGTATGGTGCATGAGGTTATTCAATTTTGTCACCTTTCGAAACAGGATGTGGCTTAGACATTATACCCAATGCCTCCATATCAAGACGAGAATTAACTGTGTCTTTAGTCTGTCCTTTAATCTTCATGATGGTTCCCAAGATAATATCACATATATTTTTTTCGATGTGCATTACATCTAAATTGTGTCGTAACAATAGGGTCTTCCAGTATGATAACCGGAAAAAGATGCTTTTTTTTGTTCCAGTTATCCTCTCTAACCTTATGTGACACTTTCGTCCTCTTCGTAGGATCTTTAGACAAACAAAAACCATCAAGATCAGCAACTTGTTCAAGAATTTCCTCCCCAGATAATGGCTTTGGTGACTCTCCTTTTTCTTTCTTTCCAAAAATATCTTTCTTCCTACGCCATGGGTGATTTATAGGTAGAAAACGTCGATGACGCATATACACATGCTTTGAACAATTACTCAACCACAAATAAGAAGTTTGTTTGTGACAACAAGGACATGCCCTCTTCCCCTTAGTGCTCCATCCAGATAACATTCCATATGCAGGAAAATCATTAATAGTTGAAAGCAAAGCTGCATGCATTTTAAAATTTTCTTTTTTCGATGCATCATAAGTTTCAACCCCCACTTCCCACAACTCTATCAGCTCTTCTATCAAAGGTTGCAAATATACATCAATAGCATCACCTGGACCTTTGGGACCAGGTATAAGCATGGATAAAAACATAGTAGACTGTTTCATGCACATCTCGAGAGGCAAATTATAGGGAACAAGCATTACCGGCCAGATACTATATGGTTTTGCAACATTTGAAAAGGGGTTAAATCCATCACTTATAAGCCCTAACCTAACATTACGAGGTTCAGAAGAAAAAGGCTTATGTTGTTTATCAAACTCCTGCCATGCTTTTCCGTCAGCGGGGTGCTCGAGAACCCCATCTTCGACGATCCTTTCATGATGCCATCTCATATGATCAGCGGTTTTAGAGCACATGAATAAACGTTGAAGTCTTGGCTTAAGAGGAAAATATCGGAGCACCTTTTCGGGTATCTTTTTACCATTTTCTTTTGTTCTACTTTCCCCACTATGCTTACCTTGCTTCCACCTAGAAGCATTGCAAATTTTACAATAGTCTAACTATTTATCATCTTTCCAAAACAACATACAATCATTAACACATGCATCAATCTTTTCATAAGAGAGACCTAAATCGTTAGTGGTCTTTTTTGCTTCATAATAGCAATCAGGAAGGATAGAATCTTGTGGTAACAAGTGAGATTTCATATATTTCAGCAACATAGTAAATGACTCGTTGCTCCACCTCCCAAGAGATTTGATGTGAAGCAAGTTAACGATTGTTGATAATCTAGAGGAGTTAGACCCTTCATATAATGGCTTTTGGAAATCATCAAATAATCTATAAAATTTCTTAGCATCATCATTCGGATCATCAGGCGCTAAATCACCATGGAGGTCATTTTCACCAAAACTATTATAATTAGGAAAAAGATCCTCAATTATTGCCTCAATTTCATTTTCGCCATCATTCTCTAGTAACTCGACATCTCCCTCTAATCCTTCACTAGATTCAGATTCAAAGATATCCTCCCCTACTCTTTCCCCGTGGTGGTACCAAAAGGTAAAACTTTGAATGATTCCATAGGCTAATAAGTGCTCTCTAACCATATTTAAAGGTCCCCGTGATGAATTTTTGCATTTTACACATGGACATCTAATTTCCTCTTTTTCCCCGGTCCGTTCAAATGCATATTTTATAAATTTATCAACACCTATTTCATACTCATCATTCAGACGATCATCTCGAGAAAGTTTCATCCATTTCTTACAAGGCACCATTATATACTGAACAAACAAATGTAAATTCAATTTAAAATCAATAAGTGAAATAGAAGGGGGAGAAATAAACAAGGCTACAAGTGCAGTGTAATCAAACCTAATCTACACATATGATAGTATGAGGCAAGCTTATCTTCGATTCTAACAACCCATACACTATTTTGTAAGAAATCCAACAAAAAACAACTCATACATATCCAGTTACCTGTTAGTCTACCCCAAGCTTCAATCCTTAACATAAAAAATCAATGTTGACGTCAAAAGCACGGGTACCTACATGGAAAAACCAAAAGAGTTAAAACTTCATCACCCATTCTCATTTTGTATGATAGATTTACTTTATGAAAAATTAAAAACGTAACCTATGACAAGACATTTATGAAGCACAGGAAAATATAATGAGTTCATACTTAGAATAACTTAATAAAGATATGATTGGAAACAACATTAAAACTAATTCACACACACACAAACCCACACACCATTACCCAAGATACAGAGGCAAATCCAGAAATGTCAAATAGATTTCATGGAGGACAATTTTTCCTGAAAAATGTAACCAGAACAGATGGTGGGGGAAGTTGATCAAGAATTGATAATGGAAACCTCAACACTTGGGATAGGTGCCAAGTAATCAAAGCATTAGTTGAAAAAGATAGAAAGAAAAGAACAGCAAAAGGAGAGAATAACATGACCCAATGGTTAATGGTAGCAAACCTTTCAGAATATAAAAAACAAAGGCATGAAATTCTGACTTCTTAGCAATGAAAACGACTATCGCAGCTTCTAAACAAAACCAGTTAAAGACAAGACACCCAGCAGAACAGGCAATTCCTAAGATAAAGGCAAAACATTGTACGAATCTTCGCAGATACAAGAGCATCAGTGGATTACAAAGTTTTAGTGTCCAGACTAATGGTGATCCTGCAAACGATAGAAGTGAAGCAACTATATTGATATGAGATTTTGTTTCAAGTCCTTCCGGACCCATTACTACCATCCCATCACCGATTCATCCCCAAAATAAGCCAATTATACTGGTTCAGAAGGATTCACATATCAACCCTTGGGTGACAACATGTAAGCCTGGTCTAGATCACAAAAAAATCACTGTTAAAAGATTTGTGCCTTATTTCCTCCTTGAAATACACAAAGAATGCATCTACTACTTGGCAATTAATATTATCATTTTGTTAGTAGTTTGTATAACTTGAGTTTATCTATAACAAAAAGATCTGATAAGCAGGTCCTATACTCAAGCAACAAACCCATGCAACAAACCGACCAAGTACCAACATCTAGGAGGTTGTGAAGGTTCCTATAGGAAAAGCGGAAATGAGAATTTAGTTCACAATAAGGTTTAATCATAAACACCCCCTGCTCTACGTGTTGAACAAATATCAAATTCACAAAAAGCGAGTTCCAAGCATTTTTCATGCCCCCATTCCATCTAACTTGAACTTAAGAAAAGTTGGTAATTATTTAGCAATACTACTCTCACGCGAATCCATGTTCAGTGGCAATCACACATGGGCTAAAAGTCTAACAAAACCATCTCTGTCAACTATTAAGATGATCTTTTTGCATAAAACCACAAGATTTTAAATCTTTCCTGTGAATAATCTCCCTCACCCACAAATTTTATTTTTCTAAACAACAAAATTTGAGCACTCATGATCCTACAGTAATAGTTATATAACTTTTCCATATCTAAGCTTCCGGTTTGGGACCGTAGCCACGTTAATGTCCTCTATCATTCTCTAACTCCTCCAAGAATCCATATAAACAATGCTTTCTCATCATTGATAATGTCATTGATTTCTGCTATAAATGTCACTTTGTTTATTTGAACCGATTTTCATTGATAATGTTCAAAGGTGCTGTTATGTGCACGTCAAACAGAAAGCCATGGAAGATCACTGATAATGTTTCTCCGGTGATTCAACTTAACCGATTATATATTCATTGGCTGAGTGTTTTCACTAAAGCTACGAGTCCAGAGTTCTGCAGATTTTAGATTACAGCATGAGGTGAAGTCCAAAGTGCTCTAAAGGACTGAAATTTATTAGCTTAGATATTGAGAATTAACTTAACTTAGAGCTAGCAAGATAAAGTTTTCGCAGTTTGCAGTTTTTGTTCTCATTTTGGTACATGAATTAGATGCCTCTAGCTTACATGAGGAGTAGAGTTGATATCTGTTGGTGGCTTAAAATAATTGTGAAATTGCTGTTCATCAAGAATAGTTTTAACATGAATTAGAAACATGGTTTCTTGTCCTTTCCTTTTATTTTTCTCACTTTTAGGTCATTCAACTTCTTTTCTGCAGGAATGGGAAACACATGCTACCAGATTCTTTTGTATACCTTCTTATACCAGGTGAATTTCTGCGATTATTCTTTTTGTTTCCTCTGTTTACTGATTAACATTAATGTGAGCATCATGATTCCTTATATATATGTTTTGATATTTCATATGTTAGGCCTGTTTAGCAATCATGGCCCCTTGTACTTTGTTGCCACCAAGAGATTCTTTTCAAAGATGGGTCTCGCTTGCCATATTGCCAAGATTCACAGAGAGGTGAAGGATGTTACTTATCTTTGATTCCCTTGTCAAATTCGTTTCTTGAATCTAAAATCAATTACAGCAGATTATTGAAATTCATCCTAAATAGTCAATTACAGCAGATTATTGAAGAATAAAATTGAAATTGAAGATTTTGGGAACGAAATTCAACCTAATAATCGATCAAAGCAGAATGTTGCAGAACAAATTTGAAATTAAAAATTTTGGCAAAATAAAACGAAAAGCTTACCAGTGAAGATTTCCTTCCCTCTTACGCAGACGAAGAGTAATCTCGACTTAAAGAAATTGAAGATTTTGGGGGCGAATCTAGGCGTTCAGTTTTGATGATGCTTCAAGCTGTTGAAGGGGAGTGAGGAAAGGGATGAACGTCACGTTCAGTTGAGTGGGAATAGTGGGAATAGTTTTTTTTAAGGTTATTTTTTATATATTAATAATTTATTTGTGTTTTAGCGCCCACGAATGTTGCCGCTCAATATTTTGGTACTATTTAAGGTGATTTGGCGACCGGATTTTTCCTTCTACCACAAGAATTAGGACTCGTCGTTGAAAACCGACACTAATTACGACCACTTTTTAAATGGACGTATAAGCTAACCTTTTACGACCACATTCGCGCACGGTCGTAATGATTCGTCGCAAATGAACACTATTGTTGTAGTGCTCCACTGTCCCATCTCACTACCTCCTGCTCACTTCTTCTTTGGTGAGAGTTTTTTTTTGTTTTTTAAATATAAATTTAAATTTTAAATACTCAATAAAAGAGTGACATGTGTCACTTTAACCTGTTAAACAAGTTGCTAAATGGTAAAGCCGGTTTTAACTTGTTAAAAGCGGAGGGTATACAAGATTAACTTGGTATTGGAATATCTTTAGGTTGACTTGTTAGAAGCGGTCAACGCAAATGTTGACTTATTCTTGACAATTTTTCCTTTTTTTTTGGTTGGAAGGAACTCTCTAAATTAACTACATAAAACTATTACAACAATTGTTAGTGAAAACAGTTTGATCAGATCTGTTGGCTTGTAGAGCCCTACGCAAATTATCCAAAAGTAAAGGTACATTAAGCTTACAAACATCCCTTAAAAAAGGAGAAGAGAAAACTGTTACACCCAAATTATAGAAAAAAATTTGTTCTCTCGTCCATCTAGTTAGCTTGTCGGCATCCTCCAAGCAGCTCCTTTCAACCTTAGCTATCTCCCATGCTCTATTCCTCCCTGGGTGGTCCCTACACATGGCGGCCAAGTTACATTACCAATCTTTAATCACATGAGGGTGAGTGATATGGTCCACTGCTATTTTCGAGTCAGAGAAAATATGAACATTACACAGATTTTGCTCCACTATCTAATCTAAGGCCTCATAGATCGCCTGAAATTCAGCAGTAGTAGCATCACTACTTCTCATTGTTTTGCAAAAAGCCATCTCACAATGGTTATGGAAATTTCTAAGTATCCCCCCTATTCCTACTTGTAAAGTCTTGGGGTAGAAGGAAGCATCCACTTTGATCATACAGTGGTTGGGGTGTATTTCCAAACTGTCTGCCAAATAGAGTTCTTTGCCTTGATTAGTGTTTGCTTTTACAAAGTCATTTGTAAGGCGCAACATTTGATGGTACACATGTTGTGCCTTTATGTTCTTTTGTTGAAAGACCCAAGTATTTGTTTTCTTCCAGATTTCCCAGCAACCTATCCTAAGTTTGGTGTTCCAAGTTACTGCAGTGTCATCCTGATTAGTGAATAGGTTATTGGTGATCCATGTTTCATCATTATCTACGTGAAACGAGATGGTAACTGATTGAAGCATTGCCATACCTCCTGAGCTATTGGACAGTGTCTCAGTACATGGTACCAGGTTTCAGGTATACTAGGGCAAAAGGGGCAGTAATGGTTGAGTTGTACTCCTCTTTTCTGCAGAGCATCTTTGACAGGTAAGGCATCCCAGAATATTGACCAAACAAAAAATTTGACTTTAGGTGGCAGATGGCATTGCCAAAGTTTGTCCCAACTCTTGGTATTCCTAACTAGGGTGGTGATTGGAGAGGGTGTTTGTAGTGTGGTGGAGTTGAAGTGTTGCTGCCAAAGCTCAACATAAGTTATCTTGGTGTTAAAGAAGCGCCCTTGGGCAAGGGAGCATGTAAGCTCATCAATACTAGCAGTAGGAATAAACAAAGCTGAGATAATGGATAATATATTTTGGGGCAGGACAAAGGACAAGGGTTCAAAATTCCATTTCCCCTCTCTCAGACAGTCTAAAACTTTCATGGTGGGGTTTGTAGGGTAAGGGGTCCACTAAGGAAACTTCTCAGGGTTCCCTTCCTAGTCTAGTCATCTAACCAAAAGGAGATGTGTTCTCCACTAACCATAGACCATATAGCAGACATAGTAAAGTTTTCCCAACCTTTCCCAATATCTTGCCAGACATGTGAGCCCCTTTTGAAATTAGTGAACCTTTGCAGAACTTGAATACTTGGCTCTAAGTACATCAGTGGCGAGATTATTACTAGAGTGTATCTTCCAACACAGTTTAGTCAAGGATATTTCATTGAGAATCAGGTGTGATCTACAACCAGTTCCTCCTAGTGTTTTGGGTGCATAAATTTTCCCCCATCCCACCAAATGTAATCTCTTATTTTCCTCATTTGACCCCCAGAAAAAATTCTTCATAGTCTTATCTAGTTCTTTCAGGCATTTTTTAGGGAGAGCTAGGCAGATCATAGGGTAGAGTGCCATAGAGTTCATAGTGGCATTACTTAGTGTTGACCTACCTGCCTTATTTAGGAACTTGGTCTTCCATGTGGCCAGTTTGTCCTTCATTCTATTGATTAGATATTCCAATTGATTGTAGGTGGGTCTTTTATCAGTCAGTGGGTATCCTAAGTACTCTCCTAAGTCTCGGCTGGCCTTGATGCCCAACATGTCAGAGAGTGTTTGAGTTTGGGTGGCTGAAGTATTCTTTGAGAAGTAACACTTGCTCTTACTAGGATTTACATTCGGGCCTGAGATTTCCTTGAAGTGTGCTAGTGTTTCAAGAATAGACTTTACAGATGCTGTACAAGCTTCTCCAAACAAGATTAGGTCATCAGCAAATAGTAGATGAGACAATCTGATGTTGGATCTGCCAAAGCTTAGAGGTATCCAAGAACCATGTTCACAAGCAGAGTGAATGAGTTTGGAAAGGAGTTTCATGCAGAGAATAAAGATATATGGTGATAATGGATCTCCTTGCCTAATACCCCTAGAGGACGTGACTATCTCAGAGCTCTCACCATTGACATTGATGGTGAAAGAGGTAGAAGTGATACAGGACATGATGTGTTGGCAGGTTTCTGGTCTAGATTATGAGCTATAAGGCAGTCTAGGATTAAGTCCCATTCCAACCTGTCATAGGCTTTTTCTAGCCACTTTAATTGCTAGGTAGCCTCTCTTACCTCTAGTAGTTTTCATTAAGTTTAATGCTTCTGAGGAAATGATGTAGTTAATGTCAGTCCCTCTATTAGGGATGAAGCTATTCTGGTTTGGGGAGATGATGTTTTTGAGGAGGGGTCTAAGCCTCTTAACTATGATTTTGGTTAAAAATTTGGCAATAGTAGGGCAGAGACTAATGGGTCTAAGCCTCATTCATTGAGAAGCTCAGTTTTCTGTTAAGAAACACACTTTGGGAGAAATGGTAGAGGTCATTCTTGACAACATGCCAGTGTTTCTGGAAAAACTAGTTATGAAAACCATCTTTCCCAGGTGCTTTCCAAGGGTTGGAGCTAACCACAACATTCTTTAGCTCTCTCATAGAATGAATAAAGGCTAGGTTAATGCTACCAAAATTCATAGTGAGTCTAGGTACACAAGTTTTCTCATTAGTGAAAAGTTTAGAGTAGAATAACCAAATATGTTCCTTAATCTCAGCATTGGTTTTTAATTCTTCTCCTACTTCATTCTTCATAAGGGTGATTCTATTTCTTCTTCTAATTCTAATTACAGAGTTGTGAAAGAAGTTGGTGTTCTTATCCCCTGAGGTCAGCCATTTCTCTCTAGATCTTATCCTCCAAAATTCCTCCTCTTGGTCCAGGCTTTTATCCAATTCCTTTTGAAGAAAGAGTTCTAGTTCCCAGGGAAATTGGTTACTAGGTCTTGAGCCTAAGTGTTTTTGAATTCCATTAATCCTGCTCATTAATTTCCTCTTGCTTTTAAAGATGTTACCAAATCTACTAGAAGCCCAAGGTTGGATGTGATTAGGTAGGATTTTTAGTTTGTTGGGTAGGTTGTCATGGTCTTCAATCCAGAAGTCATTGATTAGGTTAGAAAAGGAGGGATCTAGGTACCAAAGAGGCTCCAGTATGGTTAGTTGGTTTTGTAAATGGACGAGGATCGGACTGTGATATGAGCTAGCCTAGTTAGAGTGTTGACAACTTGTGATGCGTCGAAGTTATTCGCCAATATTAGGCGATTTTTGGATGGTTTTGTGTGTCGGGTTGTGTTTAGAGTTCGGGCTTTGGTTTGGTTTGGTGTTAAAGATATCTATAGAGTCGTGTCGCAAGTTTTGGTGTTTGTCTTGATCTTGCAGCATTCTATCATCTTCCAAAGCATCAAATCATCCAAGTTCTTAGCGGCAAGTCATTTTGAAGCCTTCCGAAGTCCTTTGAAGCTTCCGAGCCATGCTCCAAGTCTTTCGATTCCGAGCTCCAAGCATCGAGCCATTGCAGCGGCCAAGCCACCTGAAGGAGGATCTTGCAAGGCTTCCAATTTCTTTCTTCCCCCTCCCCTTTGTGTTATAGCTCTCAAGAAAAGGGGGGTGGCAGTAGCCTGTCGCGAGTCGCGATGGTGGTCGCTGGTCGCGACCTGCCACTCGCACCTCACGACAGTGGTCGCGGGTCGCGACCAGGCACTGCCGCCCACCTCTCTTATGTTTTATCTTTCCTTCTATGGATGGTTTTTATCATATGTTTTTAGATCTTTTTTATTTGTAGAGAGAGAAGAAGAACATCAGAGTACTTAATCAGGTTCCATTTTTAGGGTTTGAAACACCAACAACTCTTAGAAATCTTTGGTGTAAATCATGTATGTTCTAGCGTAAACTTTACTTGCATCCGGTTAGTTGAAGCTTTCTTGTATGTGAGAACTCTTGTTCTTCTCATCTCCATTGGTTATTGTAAGGTCTCTTGAGCTTATTTCATTGATATTTGCATAATCTTACTAGGAGTACTACTAGTGTAGTTGTGTGAATGATCAAATGCTAGAGTTAAGGACATGATCGGTTAGCTATGTTCTTAGTTCTTTGGTAGCACACTAGGTTTTTGATGTAATGCTGATTTGTTACTTCAAGTACTTAGAGAGATTTTACTTAGTGCTTGAATGTTATTGCTTCAATATCATTAGCAATTATATTGTGCCTCAGTTTTAATGCTACTATTGGTTTCAACTTAAATGCTATTTTTTTTTAGTTAGGTGATAGTAAGAGGGAGTTCAAACCATGCTGATCGTGTGTGTTTAACCACGATCTAGGAGGTTAGAAGTTTAGACTTCTCAATAGGTGACCAAAGAGGAGAAATATTTGTAAGTTCCATGATCAATACTTTGGTTGGAAGTGGATACTATTGAGTCCAAGGTTCTTTTGCATTGACTTAATCCACATCATCTCTTATTTAGTCTCTATAATTGTAGTACTTTGTTCTTAAGCAAACCCCCCATTGGTTACGTGACTCCTAGAAGACTCTAGGGGTTTGGTTTCGCTACTTATAGACTCGTACTTTCCTCCCTGTGGATACGACCCTTACTTCCACTATACATTCAGTTGTTAGGGAAAAAGGTTAATTATATTTGGTTAGGGGTATACGGCAACTCCACACCAACTAGGTTTGAGAACAAAGTCAAAAGCTCATAATTGGCAAGTGCTCTGTCAAGGCGTTCCATAAGTGGTTTCTTCTTCTGTTTGTTGGTCCAGGTAAATTTGATTCCATTTAAACCCAAATTAGTGAGTCCACAGTCATCCAGGCAATCTCTAAAGGCTTTCATTCTTGTAAATTTGTGTGGTTTTCCCCCAAATTTTTAAGACTGACAAATCATTTCATTGAAATCCCCCATTGCAAGCCAGGGTAAATCTAAGTTATTAGCAATATTCCTCAAGGCATCCCAGGTTTCTAGTCTGGATTTAAAACTAGTGCTAGCATAAATACAAGATAAGAAAAGGAGTTTTGAGTATTTTGTACCTGAACGACACCATGGATCATGTGGACGTCCCTCCCCATGGTGGTGAAATCCACCCTCGAGGAGTTCCACCAGACCAGCAAGCCACCAGAGAAGCCCCTAGGTTCAGCGAGACAGTGTTCATTAAAGGGGAGGGATTTAATGATTGGTAGGGGATTTTTAATGGAGGTTCGGGTTTCATAGAGGAATACAATGTCAGGGTTGTGTTCTTGAAGAAGATGAAACAGGTTGGTTTTGAAGCTGGGCCTAGAGATGCCCCTGATATTCCATGCCAGGACAGACATATCAATTGGGAGGGAGTTTCTCAGTTGGGATTGACATCCCCTGCTCGAGCTTCCCTTGTTTTTCCTCACTCTTCCCTTTGTAAAGTCGAAGGATTCCTCTTTCCTCAGTAGTTGGAATGCAAATTTTGTTGTCCAAAGATCCCACTGCTCTGTTTCCTCCTCTTCTTGCAAGTTTTCTTGTTTGATGGATGGTTTGTTTATCGGGTTTAGGATGATTGCCAAAACTTCGAAATTTTGTTTGTATGTGCTAGATACACTGCATTGGTGTGACTGTCTATGAACATGCTCAATGTAGAGGTCAATAAATAGTCCGTCCTTAATTGAGGCAAGATCGGAGCCGGATCTATTTAGAACATGCAATCCTCCCTCACTACTGCCTCTTCCTCCTGTGGTAGTGTTTTGTACCAATCCCTCACAATTTTGGCTATTACCGGGCATAAACCTTAGAGATCTGTATTATTTGGTAGATGTATTGGATGTTTCTCCTTTTCGCCCTTCAGTTAGTACACCATCTCCGTGAATGGAACATCCGCGTAGGTTGGTTTCACGACGAATTTTCAGATGATATGAGGCTTGACCGCCAACCAGGCGTTGGGGGCTCTGATGAGGAAACGGTAGTTGTTTGGGTCGATTTCTGGTTGAGTAATCGGTTTCTCCGAAAAGGAGAGATAACTTGGTGTGTTCTCGCATTTGGCTTTGATAATGTCAGTGGGTGGTGTTATGGGTAGAATTTGGTAATGTTGTTGTGAGGATGGTTGTCGGGTTTGGAAGAAAGCTTGGAGTATTTGTTGATGATCTGGGTCCATTGAAGAGTAAGAAAGGGTTGAATTGTGGTAGTGCTTTAGAGTTGCAGAGAAAATTAGGGTTGGGTGATTTGGGAAAGTGGCGGAGAGATTGAGATGAGTTAGGGTTATGAGAAAGGATTGATTGAAGGGAGGAGTTTGTGAGGTGTTAAGAAGCGGCGACACGTGGCTGAAGGGAGTAGGTTGTTGGGGATTACAAATAGATAAGGTGTTATCCAAAGGATAGTCATGTGATTGGGCACGTGACTCGACTAAAGTGTTTGAACATGAAAAACACTGAGCAAGTGCCTTATGTTTTTCCAGCCAAACCAAACGTTGTCTTTTTTTGCTAGGTTGGTACTGTTTCTCCGTTGTTTCCTCCACCGGCGTCGTGTCGCCACCGTCATTCAAAGCACTGAAGGAATCAAAGATTTTGCAATTTTTGCTGGAGATTGTGTTGTCCTCTATGACTTTCCTTCCTTTGGTTTTCCTCTTGTGTATTACTTGCCAATCACCCATGTTTAAGCTATGCTTTCCCTGGTTGGTGTTTGTCTATGTATCATTTTGCTCAGTGTTACCATCCATAGGACGCAATGACAATTAGTTTGTCCAATGGTGTTACAGAGTGAGCAAAACAATGGTATATCATGCCACACTAATCTTCGCTTTAAATTCCCAATCCAAATAGCTTCTTTCAACGATTGAGATAAGTCTACCCAGATTTGTATTGAGACTGAGGTTTTGATCATGCTTTCAAAGGATTTCTTACTAAATCCTATTAGTTGTCCAAGAGAGTTTGCTACCTTAGTCAGAATCTCTCTGTTGTGGAGCTCGATAGGTAGCTCAGCAATTGTAACCCAAACTGGTGTCATGGTGATGTTTGTTTCTATCGCCTTGAACCATGGTGTCCAAGGTAGAGTAGCAATTTAGAAGCCATTGAAGAACCAGGGTCCGTTTGAAGGAGCTTGAATTTCAAGTCCGGTGTTGAAGCCTTAATCAGAAAGAAGCCTCTTCCTAAAGTGATGATAGAGGTTTGCTGATGGATTTGCCATAGCTTCCGGATACGTGGCAAGAGGAAATCTGCAGAGAATGATTTCCCCACGATTTGAAGATAATTGAGTTTCCCCACTCACTAGAGAAATCAATGAACGTTTGTGGCGGGTTGGAGATGAAGATCTCTGATTCTGGGTTGAAAGAAGGAGGTGGGGGTATCGGATTCAGAGGTGGAAGTGATTGGGTTTGATCGGTATGTGTTGGGTTTTGGGTTGGTTGGGGTTGTTGACATTGTTCACCACAAAGAGGTAGGTGCGGCTGCCACTATCTTGCTGGATCCTTCGGGGGCCTCCGGCGTCTTGCTCGACGTCGTCCCTGCACACTTTCTCGCTCTCTCGTTATCGCTCTCGCTCTCTCATCTCCATCTTTGACTTCACACTAATCCTCACATATATCTTAGGTTACTAAGTATTTTACTTTAGGACATGAGATGAGTCTTTTTTGTACATGTATACAACATACACTAGACTTGAGTTTCTTAGACTACTCATGCATATAATCTCAATACAGCCTTAAAATAGTAATTTGGTAATCTCAACATACACTAGCTTCTTTTGTTTAGTATTACTAGCTCATGTTGAATTTAGCCTCTTTTGTATACATAACTATGTAATTTGAATTCAAGTATAATATGATCTTGAATCAATGCATAATCATATTTAAAGCTAGTACTCAATGTAAGTTATTTCAAATATTTGCCTCAATATAATAATATAGAAATTTAAAATATATCTAAATAACTTTGTTTTGCAATGGAACTAATATTTAAGTGACTCAATAAAATTCCCTTGCTAAAATCGGGGAGGGATTATTAAAATATGACGTAAATCCAACGAGGGAAGACAATCCGATCTGATTTTAGCGACGGAAATTTTAATACGCTACCAACTTTACTCCATGCTTGGATAGCTAAAATAGGAGAGAAAGGGAGGGGATGGGAAGGAAAATGACAAAAATCCATTGTTTGGATAGAGGGGGTGAGGGATTTGGAGGGAGGGAAATGGAAGGATCAATTTATAACAAATTGCTCCCTCCAACATTATAGAGATTTGCAAGGAAAACCAATCATTCTTTCCTCCCCTCCCTTTCTCTTCTCTCCCCTTCCCTGCTCTCCCCTTCTTTTCCTTCCCATTTTGTATCCAAACACTCTGTTAGCGAAAAAAATCATAACACATTGCTAAAATCAGCGACAGTTATTATATTTCGTTGCTAAACTCAACGACGAGTATCTGGAGGTGGTAAGGAGTTTCCTATTGATCTATGTGCTTTTCTTATAACCTAAATAATTCAGGAAATGCAGCAGGCTTTTAGGTGTAAAGCGTTATCCGATGCTTTCAATTCTCTAGCTAGGTAAGAAATGTGAGATGGGTAGCTCCATCGCCAGATTCGGTGGCTTTCAACATGCATCCCGGGGAGTTCCTACCACGGCGGGAGAGGTGGTATTATATGGAATCACCTTGGTAAGTTTCTAGCAGCTTTTTTGATGAAAATAGGGATGTGCTCTGCTCTTCGTGCGGAACTATGAGCCCTAGAGAAAGGGCTGCAATTAGCTTGTGAGATAGGGATAAAGAAACTGATTGTTCAACTTGTTAATTTGGCCTGTGTTCAAATCCTCTAAGAACAATGAGATTATTTTGGAGACTCCAACCACGTCATTCATAGATGCAAGCAACTTTGTGTTTTATCGGGGTGGGAAGTGAAGTTTATTCATTGCTATCAAGAAGCCAATCGGGCCGCGAATTGGCTAACGTACCCAAGGATTAGATCAAGATATGCCTCTCATCATTTATCATGAAGTTCCAGTTAATTTCGGTATTATGTTAGCTAATGACATAAGAGAAGTGGCGTGACCATTTTTAATTCCACATTAATTTTTGTCTTGTTTTGTTTTTGGAACGTGGCCCTCTTTTGTACCAAAAAAAAAAAAAAAACTATATACAACGTTGTCCTATTAAAAGTTGGGGCGAGGGGCTTGGTCAGTGGAGCTGAGCTAATTGATAGTGGATCCAAGGACCCACGTTAGCTAACTGAAAACTGCATTGTTTTCACGGGCGTTGAACGATAACATACAAATGTATTAAATGAAAAGTTTCTAAACCTCGCTTTTAACATTTGGTTGGCTTGTCTTATTGAATCTTACAACTCTACAGGGTTTCAATTTTGGAGAGCTAGGGACTAGGGTGCGCCACTTAGGCGTGACATAATATCTTCCTAATATACCTTAAAACGACATTATAGTAGAACAAACTACCCTTAATTAAGGGTGTAAAAACGACATATCTTGTACTCCCTCCGTCCCATAATATAGTGTTTGTTTCTCATTTTCACAAAAATTAAGGTTAGATAAAACACCAATGATTGAAGTACTTGTGACAACAAAACAACAAATTTAAAGTGGTAAAGTAGGGATAAAAGACAAATATAATAATGACAAGTACATAGAAAAGGGATATTTTAGAATAAAATACTTTAGGGGGATCATTTTTCAAGTACTTGATGAAGGTATGTGAGAAATTTAGTACCTTTTAAAAATGGAAACAAGAACAACATTTTGGGACACCCAAAATGGAATACAAGCACTATATTATGGGACGGAGGGAGGATTAAAATTTGCCACAAATAAATCTAATTTGGAGAGCTAGGGTGCACCAGTTAGGCGTGGCATAAGATCTTCCCCGTAATGTGTACCTTAAAAACGACATCCTAGTAGAACAAGCTACCCTTAATAATTTTTAAGCCGCAAGGATTTTAAGGTAGTCACAGGGATATGGTAGTGACGAATCCGCGTGGTTAGGGCTGAGCATGGGTTTGGTTGGTGCGGTTTGGTACATAACCTAAACCAACACAAACAAAAACGGTTTGACGTTTTCTCAAACCAACCCAAACCGCACTTTAGGCCAACCCAAACCCAAACCGCACCACATAAAACGGTTTGGTGCGGTGCGATTTGCGGATTTTCCATATTTTATCTCAATAATTTTTTTTCTAATTTGTAATTGTTGCTTTATTTTACCAACTACACATTGGTTGTTAAAAACATAAAAATAGCGTACAAAAGAAGCTAGAAAACACTAAAAATTTACAAAGTTGCTATAAATATTACTACTAAAGGTACAAAATTATTGGTTAGTCAAATATAAAGGCACTTAGGCGGTTTGTGGTGCGGTTTGGTTTAGAAATATAATAACCCAACCCCAAACCGCGGTTTGATAAAAAACACAAACCAACCTATTTTTTTGATCCCATAAACCAACCCAAACCGCGCCAAAACGGTTTGGTCTGCGGTTTGGTGCGGTCTAGTGCAAGTTCTGCTTAGCCCTATGCGTGGTGACTGAGTCAAGGCCTGTCTTGAATATTTTGGGCCTCGGTTCTAAAATAAAAATTGGGACTCTAATTTTAGGAAATAAAGACGAAAGGTTATACGTTGAGATTTTTTAGGTGGAAAACAAAAGTAATTTCCTCAAGTGTTAAGTAAAATTTTGAAATGTAATACTTCTTCCGTTTCGCAATACTCGCAACGTTTCTTGTTTGCACACTATCCAATACAATATTTTAAACCTTAATATATCTAGTTGATAAGTAAACATTATAAAAAGTTAATCTTACTTCCTCCGTTTCACTTTAGATGTTACACTTTTTTTCACATGTATCAAGGAGTCGATTTAAGGGTGTAACGAGTAAATTTTTAGATGAAATTTTAATACAAGCAAGAATGAGATTCTATATTACTTGTGTCAAAATTTCATTGATTAATTTGCTCGTTTACGCCCTTAAATCGTTTCCTTGATAAGCGTGAAAAAAAAGTGTAACATCTAAAGTGAAAGGGAGGAACTATATAGTATGAATTAAGACGAATCAAATAAGACCCCACTTGGCTATATTTTTTATTATACACTTAAAAAAAATGATATAAGATTGATGAATGAATAGTGGTTACTATGCTAATGTTGTAAGTATTGAGAAACGGAGAAAGTATAATTTTTGGGCCCTGTGCTGTTGGGCTCCTTGTACATCCTCATCTAATCCCCAACTGTGAGTCTACAAGATGAGCATATTATAATGATATTGCCATTCAAATTATCAGTACTCCATCTGTCCCAGAAAACTGTCTACACTTTCCTTTTTCATCCGTCTCAGAAAGCTCTATACACTTTTATTTTTGGATTTGACCCACTACCACTTTATTTTTTTTTACTTTTCAGCCATGATTTACTACTCTCTCACATTTAAATAAAACAATACCCACTAACTCGTCTCACCTATACCTTTTTTTTAAAGTACAAATGATAACCAAACAACAACTTATTATCTAAAACTACGTGCTTGATCAAGTGTATAGCGCTTTCTGGGATGGTGGAAGTAGAATTTAGGGCTTTCACCACATTATTCTTTTTTTGTTTCCCCTTTTTCTTTTAGGGAAGCTAACTTGTTAGTTATTTAGGGTCCGTTCTTTTCAACTTAGTTTCAATCCTTATAAAAATAAAAGTTCAGATAAGGTCGAATAGTCGAATAGGGTCAAATGAAGTCGAATAAGGTTTCATATAATAAGGGAAAATAAGGTCCAATAAGGTCATATAGAGTATAATAAGAAAAATTAAGTTCAGATTAATTCAGATAAATACATATAAGTAAAAATAAGTTAAAAAGAACAAACCCTAAGACCATTTTTTTCCATAAAAAAACCATTCATATATTTTCCCATATATATAAGAAAATCTTAGTTACAAAAATCCCCACTTCACTTTGACCCCTAATATTATCTAGAATTTTTTTTTTGAATTACAGGCTATTAGTTAGGTCGTTTTCCTAGTTATAGTCTGATAATTTTTTTTCCCAATTACTACCTAAAAACACTAATCTCTTAGTAAGTTGCTGCCATTTTCACTAATTACCCTACTAATTTATAGTTTCACTAGTCAAATCATAATTAACAATTTAATATTCTTCTTTATTCATTTTTTTTAGATATGTAATTTTGATATATCACATTATGATGACCACAAATTTCCAGAAAACATTTTATCGTGTTTTTAATACTGAAGGCAATGTTTTTATTGAAAAACGGACACTTCCCTTTATGGGCATGAACTTCGAAGATCCCTACAAAACGAGTACAACCAAGCCAGGTTTTCAGGCACATACATCGAGTCGACTTTTTTCAAACTGAAACGACAATTTTTTCAAAAATGGACACCACTCTACGCCCATTATGGGCGCGATTTCGTAGGGATTCTCAAATTCGTAAAGATACTCGAAATTCGTGTTTGGCAGTGCTCATTTTCTGAAAAAACGTCGTTTTCAATCGAAAAAGGCATCTTTAAATATTGTGCCTGAATTCTCGAATTGTTGGTGCTCCTTTCGTAGGGAGTTTTAAACTTCTTGCCCATAAAGGGCGTACGGCGGCGTCCGTTTTCCAAATAACGTCATTTTCAGTTCGAAAAAGTCGTGTCGAAGTACATGCCCGAAAATCCGAATTGTTGGTACTCGTACTGTAGGGATTCTCAAATTCTTGTTCGTGAGGGGCGTACGGTGGTATCCGATGTAACACCCCGACAATTATCTCTTTTATAAAAATACATTTTTCTCAACTAAACTCAAAGAATTATCAAAGTATTATCGTCCGTGTGAAACGTATCGGATTACTCATAATTTTGTAGCAGAAAACATTAAATAAATACTCTAGTAAATACCTAAACCATGATAAATGTTAAAACATTATTCAAACTCCAACCATAGATTAAAACCAACTTAAAATAAATCATCCATAAAGTATCTTAAAACCATAACATAAATAAAAGAAGCAATAGAAAAGAGAAAGTAATCTCTTATCATCATATCCCAAATCCTCAATGAGTATGGATGCATCGACTCTTCAAACATATAGGCAAATACCTCTTCAAACATATAGGCAAATACGCAATTGAGGGACTGCTCGTCAATAAATTAAAGGGTCATAACAGGATCAATAAATACAACATAATCGACACACAAAAAGCACATAACCAGCAAAGTTGAGTACATACATAACAAAACAAACCTCATAAACCTAGCATGATACTATTAGCATTAAAACATGATCAACAACAACATCATAAAACAACGACTCTTAAAATTAGAATTGACTTCACAAGACTACAAGATAATTCATTTAATAAATTGAATAGACAATGGATCGAGTTGTCCAACCAAACCTTGTCTTCAATTTAGAAGAAGAATTATGGGTGTGATCCATAATCCTCACGACCAACGATATTGAGGTACTAATGTAAAAAGAAATAGGGTATGGTGATCGATTCAGCCCCAAGGAAAGTCAAAGGCTACCACCATTTACTCCAACTCATATTAGTCTAAAACTTCTAACGTGCACAAGTTTAAAGCTATTGCTATTCACTTTCACTTTAAGTATTAATATTTTGTTCGATGTTGGACTCTAACAAAGACAACCATCAAATAACAAGGATACAACAATTTTCAGTTTTTATCTTAGGATTATACATCGTGATCAAACAAATCCACTTGACCATGAATTAATCCTCAATTTATTTATTGACTAAAATCAACAATTGAAATGTCCGAAGCCCTCGGTCTTTTCAAAGTAATAAAAAAATCATAATGATACCAATTCAAGTTACCCACAAAGTCCTCGATGTTTGCAAAATAATAAAATAATCATAAGAGAAACAATATACTAATCCATGATCCAATAATTACATACATTTATTAATCCCTCATATGAATTAATGAATAAATATCCCTTCCCAAACATGCTTGAATCAAAACATTCATTCAATCATGTAGTAGATAAATATAGGCATTTAGCATGCTTGACAACACGTAATTCCATATTTCAAAGCCACGTAAGAACCATAAAAAGGTTCCTTATACATGACACTATACAAAATCCTAACCTTAGGACATGATACAAGTCTAACACATAAGGACATGTACGTACCTTTTGTAGACAAAATGAGAGACCACTTTAGGAACTCTAGAATCACTCAAGGAAAATTCTCCGCCTACCAAATATCAAAACATTCACGAATTAATACTCTAATCAATTTACAACATTTATAATTAATTATTTCAAAACGCTCTTAAACTCGTTTTAAAATCCTTTCTGAACACTAGAGTTTCAACCTTTAACATCCTTTAATATAATAGTACAAGAGTGTTCTTGAAAAACCTAAAAAAATCGATACTTTAATGTATAAATTTCACTTTAAACATAATTTTTTAAATCTGAAATTATAACTTAAAATTATTTATTATAAAAATCAGATATTTATTAACTCAAACAATAAAGTTATTACCTTTATATATTAAACATCAAAATTAAAGCTTTAATTAATAAAACTAGTTAATAAATGATATAAAGGAAAAAGGGATGAAAAATAACTAGAACAATAAGATGAAAAATCGAAAACAAAGAAAGAGGAGGACGCAGCTGCTGACACATGTGGCTGGGTGAAGGTGGCGCGTGCTACCACGCGCGACTGCTGTCAGTGGCTGGCAGCTCACGCGAGCCGAGAAGAAGAAGAGAGAGTGAGTGTTGTTGCTGGCGGCAGCAATCAGCGAAGAGAGGGAGTGATGGGTGGCGGTGGTTCGCTAGAGTGGAAGAGAAAAAGAGAGTGAGGGTGGTGGCTCGCCATCGCACGTAAATCGAGAGAAAAAAGGGGGAGAGAGACAACAGTTTAGAAAGAGGAAAAAGAGAGAGAAAATAGGAGTGTAAAGGTGAGGGTTTTTGGGGTTTAATGGGGTATTTATAATTTTGCCTGAAACCTAGTACTAGTAGGTTTAGGGTTTAATTGGGCCATTACGTTGATGATCAACTTGGAAAAGAATTGGGCTCCTCAACCCATAATTAAAACTAATTAAACTCAACCCAAAACCTAAGTAATCATTTAATAATTCTTAAAGTCCAAATAAACGTTTGATACTCAAAACGTTAAATAATCGTTTTGGCTCTCAAAATAGTCAATCATTAAATAATTTAATTAAATAAATACGAAAATCATTTAGAAATATACTTTAAATATATTTATTAAATTCATAAAATTACGGGGGAGTGCATCCGATTTCCGAAATGTCTTTTTTGTAGGAAAAAGTCATCTCGAAATACGTGCCCAAAGACCAGGATTGTTTTTACTCGTTTCGTAGGATTCTCAAAATTCTTGTGTCCCTTTTCTGGAAAAAAGTCATTTTCCATACAAAAAAGTTGTCTAGATGTACGTACCCGAAAACCTGACTTGTTGGTCGGTAGGGATTCTCAAAAGTTCTTCCTTTATAGGGTATATGACGGTTTGCGTTTTCCGAAAAAATATCGTTTTCAGCACGAAAATATCGTCTACATATACGTGCCCAAAAGCGGGCTGGTTGGTGCCTGTTTCGTAGGGATTCTCAAAATTCTTGCCCATAAAAGGCGTACAACGATGTCCGCTCTCCGAAAATCGTTATTTTTAGTCTGGAAATGTCGTTTTGAAGTACGTGCTCGAAAACCTGGCTTGTTGCTACTCGTTTCGTAAGGATTCACAAAAGTCATGCCCATAAAGGGCGTACTGCGGTGTCTATTTTTCGAAAAAACACAATAAAATTCCTCCGTCCGACAATAAACTTCCCATTTAATGCACACAATTTAAGAAAGTAGTTGGTTGTGGGTGGTGATTTTTTTTATATATATTATCATTGTTGTTGATTTTAAAGAGTATAGTTTTTGTTTCTAGTGACATAAAGTGTGGTCCCATGGATAAAAGTAATTTAGTTTATTATAGGGGATCTACCACTTGGTGAAAAGGGAAGTTTATATGGGACAAACATTTAGAGAGAAATGTGAAATTTATTAAGGGCCGGTGGGAGTAATTCACAAATAATTCTATTATCTACTCCCTCCGTTCCCTTTTGTTATTCCCATTTGCCTTTTCACGTTTGCCAATGCACATTTTATATCGTGTATATCTCTAACAACATGTTAATAAAAATTATAAAAGTTTGATATTCTTGATGTACTCGTCGAGACGAATAAAACAAGATCCCACATGACTATGTTTTTCTTATATATTGGAAACCACTTAGAAGATTCTCTCTACTTTCAAATAGTGTAAGATTCCAAATGGGAACAACAAAAGGGAACGGAGGGAGTAGCTTATTAGACATTATCATAATTATTATTACTGTAGTCTAAATTGTTATTAATTAATTAATTAATTAATATTGGTTTAAAATTAAATTTATTTTCTATTTGGCTCAAATTACATAATAGTTGCATTAATATCAATTCAAGTACATTACATTCTTCTAAATAAAGATAATTTTCTAATTATAACTTCCTAATAATTTTCTTCCATATGATCTTCTACCTCTTCAATATCTTCTACATGATCATCATTTACATCTTCACGACCATCATTATCATCTTCATGGTCAGTTTGTCGTGCATCAATCGTTTTCATCTCTTTCCAAATTATCTTAACTAATAGTTTTCTTCTTTTAAACATAGAAACTTTTCGATCGTCATCTTATCTAGTCCCTCCGTTTATTTTTGTTTGACCCGTTGATTGTAACTGAAAATGACAAGGAAGATGATGTCATATGCATGTGGGTGGAGACAGCAATTAAAGAGTCCACTTATTTTATAATCCCTCCGTCCAAGAAAGCTCTATACACTTTCCTTTTCCCTTCGTCCCAGAAAACTCTATACACTTCTAACTCCTCTCACATCTATCTTATAACCAAACAACAACTTATCATCTAAAACTAAGTATGCTCAATAAAGTGTATAGAGATTTCTGGGACGGAGGCAGCGGTAAATGTGGAGATTAAAGCAGGTGAAAGAAAATTATAAGGTACATATGAGATCAGAAAGTGATAAAGTAGGGGTAGATGGGTAATATAATTTTCCCATATAGGGAATGATGAAAAGGCAGGACAAACAAAAAAAACTGACAAAAATGAAAAGTAGGACAAACAAAAAGAAACGGCGAAAGTATTAATATTAAGGTTATTACAATATCTAAAATTATCATTAGAAATGTACTAACAATAATGATATTATTCATTATAGTAATATTATAAGTTTTTCCCTCCGTTCACCAAAGGATTTCCTATTTTTCCATTTTATTTCTCGCAATTACATTTCTCATTTCCTTATTGGGATATGGTCCACCTATTATAATACTATTTTTGAAGAGCTAAACCACGCCTACAAAAATACAAAAAACACCCACAACGAATTAACAACCTAAACTACCAATTTTCCCTTCACAAAAATCAAACCTTTGCTCCTCCCTTTTTCCCTTTTCCTATCATTTCTCACACAAACACCAGCTGTCGTCCACAGCCGTCGCCGTACATCTCAGTTCTCATCACTGCCGCCCATCACCAACCTCCATGGGAGAAAAGAAAAGGAGGAACTTAAGCCCACCGTCGTCTAATCCGCCGGCGAAGGCAATCTTATTTTTTAATCACCATTTGTAGAACCGGTTATGGAATCCGGTTGCTCCAAAGCTGAACCAGTTCCAGGTTTTGATTCCAGGTCCCAATTCCACCATTGATTAACCTCTGTGGTGGAATCGATACCTGAAATAGATTCCTTCCTGGAGCCATCAGCTTCCGTGCTGGTTTTGCTTTTCTTCTGTAAAGACAATGGTTATTACTTAGTACATCCATTTTACTTGCAATTTGGGTATGTGCTATTTACTATATTTCTTTGGTAATACAAGCAGTCGTGTTGCTGCTTATGTATAGTCATATTGGTAGTTCACAGTGGGTGAATTTATTTAAATCGACAACTACATTTCGATTCGACGCCCAATACGTGACTTTGTGCAACAAAATTTCATTTGTTGCCAAAACTCTACAGATTGTGCTACATATCTAAATTTCGTTGCACAAACTTAAAGCATTCGTTGCACAAAGTCCATTTTCTTGTAGTGTGTCTAAGAACACATAAGTAAGAAATCAAACACGGGAAATAAAATCAAAAGAGGTTGTCAAATTCTACGAAACGCTTACGATATGCAAGTTTGTTTTAAGTGAATGATGACATGCCAAAAGTGTTCGTTTTTCTGGAAATGTATGATTATATAAAAAGTACAATTCATATAACGACTCTGTCATGATTCATGAAAACACTAATAGATACAAAACATGATAAATGAAAGTGAAAGATGGTTCGTGGTAGTAGTCTGTTTTGTTGGTCGTGCACGTACTATTTTGGCGGCTCTGTCACCTTCTGTTGGGGAATAATAATTCTCCCGTGGCATTTGTATTATGTTATTATGCCACCTTTTGTTGGGGGATAATTCTCCCGTGGCACGCAACCTTTTTGTTGGAACACTTATATTCTCTGTGGCTTATGTTATGTTGTACTCGCCAAGATACCAATGCCAAAGAATGGGTTTCAAGCTATTAAGAATGTCAATGATGGAAATACGTGATGCTTTTTAAGATGATAAGTGTATTCTTTTGAAAGTGTTAAGTTTTAATGTATATTGATAACCTATGCGGATTAATAAATGTATGTTCTTTCATGTTAATCATTGTATTCCCGACTCGCTTATGCTTTGAGGAACACCTAATGTGTTTATGAGGTAGATCATATCATATGCTTATACGACTTAGCTTCCGAGTTATAAGAGTTTATGTATGTTCTTACGAATTATGAAAGTGCTTAGTAACATGAGTACATGTACGATATGAACGTCATGGTTATCTATCTATATGATTTTATGTATATTATTTACTTATGATTATATGGATGTTGGATGTTGTTTAGAAATATAAGTTCTATAAAGTTTACAAATTAAGATACTGTAATGAAAAGTGGAAACAAAATTGTCTTGATGGCTTGGAGTTATAAATTAAATTGGTAAATGATCAAGTAATAGGTGGTGGGAATGTTTATGATCTATGAATGGACCAAGATGGTCGAATGTTTAACAAATGATGATGAAAGTAATGTTTTGTCCAAAGCCTATACTTGCCAATGATTTGGGCTCATGTGAATGGTCCTTCCCAGCAGACTGTTCAAAGTTAAAGTAATGTTTTCAGTAAGTATTTTCGAATAATTACTAGAGTAACGTGATAAGTGCATGTTTATGAAAAATGTTTTCGAACTAAAAGTGTTTTAACGGGTTGGGGGTAAAGTTATGAGTTTTCCACTCTTTTTGGAATGTTTTTTGTCTTTTCTTGTTTCTCTATTTTTCTTCAATGAATTTTAGATTAAGAAAGAGGGATGAGTGTTGACCAACGGAAAGGAAGTCATTAAGATGGAGTTCACGAAGCATTGACTAAGGCTATTAGGAGCATTTATATAAGGTCATTATTGTTGTAGACAAATTGTGAGCTTTTTTTAAGGATATTGTATTAATAGTGGGCCATAACGCACATCGCATTGAGGAAATGCTTCCGGTTCTCATTGATATTATCTATGGTTAGTGATGTTAATTTAGGACCCCGTGTGCGAGGCATTACAAGTATTCTACGGGATCACGTTGGCAAGTTTCTTGTAGCTTTTTCGATCAAAATAGGGATGTGCTCTGCTCTTCGCATGGAACTACGAGCCCTAGAGAACGGGTTGCAATTAGCTCGTGAGATAGTGAAAAAGAAACTGATGGTCCACATTAGTTTTTGTTTTGTTTGTGTTAGAATATATGAAAATATATCTTTATATAAAAGGAAGCTTATGAGATATAATATTGTCTATGAATATTTTTGTGTTGTATTGGTATCCTAGTCATGGCTCTCATTGAAACAAAAAGAATCACCATAAAAATAAAATTTATGGTGGTCAACGGGGAAGGTCAAACGACGGTCAGGGAAATGATCAAGTTCTACAGTGACATTATTGCCAGAAATTGCCATAGTATGCCAATTCATAGTTATGGACATACTTATTTGCCTACCCCTGACCCTCTGTTAATAATGTCACTGTTGATATTGATTAGCATATTCACGACTGTCATTAACATCTTCGCGGTCAGCTTGTTTTGCATCAATCGGTTTCATGTCTTTTCAAATTATCTTAGCTAATATTTTTCTTGTTTCAAATATGGAAGCTTTTTGAGCGTCATCTTATCTATTTATATTAAGGTTATTACAATATCTAAAATTAGCATACTTCCTTCCTTTTTATTTAATGTACCACTTTTAGATTCATGGACTACTAGGCGATTTTTGGAAGGAAAAGAGATAGAGAGAAAAAAATAAGGGAACCTATGTCAGTGGAGAGAGAGTTTGTTGACCAAAACAGATTGTGAAAATTTTAATTTGACACTTCCTAAAATAGAAAGTGCCACATTTTAAAAAAAACGGAGGAAGTATTATTATTTATAATAATATTACGTTATATTACTATTATCATTATGATTATATATATTAAGTTATATTATAAATATTAGTATTAGCATTACTCATTTCGTAAAATATAAGTTAATTGAAGTTCATTTCAGTTTAGTCCAGTTCAGTTTAGCTTTATTAATTTTAATTTAGTTTAGTTTAGTTTAGTTCAGTTCAGTTTAGCTTCATTCAATCCAAAAGAACAAAACCTTATTCTATTATCAATTTACAAGATCTAAGCTCCTCTTAGGGCTTGTATTCTCTTCAGCTTAATTTCAGTTCAGTTCAGTGCAGCTCTAATAAGTTCAGTTCAGTTCAATCCAGCTCAAAAAAATTCATTCAGTTCAGCTACATTCATTATTTAACCATTTTATTTATTATTATTATTGTTGTTGGTCTAATTGATTTTACTTACTACATTATTGTTATTATTATTATTATTATTATTATTATCATAATCTTTACTCATTATTATTACTATTATTTTTATGGATGAGTACGGTTTAGATTGGTGTCACGGTTTAACCAAATTTCATGCCAATACGAGTATTCTAATTTGCAATTGTTGTTTTATTTTACCGACTACATATTCTCTGTTGCATCATACAAATAAGGTACAACATCTGAAGATACTTTGGCGGTTTGTGGTGGGGTTTGGTTTATAAATATTACAGACAATCCTCAAGTTTTAGAAGCACACACCGACCCTCAAGTTTTAAGCTATTTGGTTAGAAGCACACACCAATCCTCAAGTTTTAAGCTAATTATCATTATAATTGCTAATTATTATTATAATGGTAATATTAATTTACTTCTTAGACATTACTGTTATTATACCATCATCATCAAGTATTAATATATTAATACTAATAATAGTAATTACTCATTATCATTTATTATTATTATTATCAATTATTATTATTTTTAACATTAATTTATCATTATTACTATTGTTTATTTATTCATAACTATCATTGAATAACATCAAAAATAATATAATCATTATTCATTTAATATTATTCTAAATTATTAATTATTAATTATTATTACTTAGATTTATAATTACTTACTATGTAATATTCATAATTATTATTATTTACTTATTATTTATATATTGATTACAATTGAATTCACTTTAGTTCAGTTCAGTTCAGTTCAGGTCCAATAAGTTTAGTTCGGCTTATTTTAGCTCTAGTAACTCCAGTTCAATTCAGTTCAGTTCAATTAGAATGAGACGAAGAGAACAAACACTTAATTTCAGAGTTAGAAATAATCAAATCATTCCAAAAAAAAAACTTAAAAAGGTGCGGGCTAATATTTAGATGGGGCCTATTACGCAAACCCCTCACCTTCCTTGATAGAACCTTTAATTTTCCCTTCTATCCTATCCATCTCTCTTTCTTTCCACCGTCCAATTCCACAGGGGTTTTAAGGTATATTATCAAGATTGAACTAGCCAAGCTATCCAATTGTTGAAAGTCACTTTAGAATATGGCAATTTGTCATTTAATACATTTGTATGTTTTCATGCAATGCACATGCAGAAATAGCGATGCAGTTTATAGCTAGCTACGTGGTCCTTGGATCCACTAATCAATTGGCTAGCCCTAGTGACCAAGCCCCTAGCCCCAACAATATCAATTAATAAGTCTCGACATTATTAATTTGTAGGGTTTTAACTTTATGCTTAATAACTTCATTCTTGTATGCTTTCCACAATTCGTGTTCCTTTACAAAAGAATCCGGTGGAAAAAACGTTTCATAAACTTCGTTTTTTCTAAATGTCGCTAGTTTAACAGAGCAATGACCACAAGTACTTTCCATGTATTGCGTTATGATATTTCCCCCTTTTATCTTCATTTTCCTCCATTCCCCTGTGAATTCTCTATTCTACAAGAAGTTGATCTTATTCTCTTTCTCTTCTTACTTTTCTCTCAGCCAGATTCATACTATATCCACGGTTGTCGGAATCGAGATTCTATTTTAGATCAGAAGGACCTCTCAGAAGTGTATTGTAGAATCGAATCATAGAATCGTACGATTGTTCCAATACGCATATCCAAATATTACACTCATATTCTAGATTTAAAAGGTCAAAAATAAATAGTACGAGCCTGACAATTTTTTTTTGAAAAGCCTAACTGTTTGGTGTTACTCTCTTGAACGTGAATGCTTCTAATTAAAATCATACTCATCCATGTATCATATCTTTTTGTCTTATCTGTTTGGTTTATCATGATCCTTAAGAAACATAATTTCTGCATAATATGTTTTACGTATTGGGGGATAGTTTTGTACACATGTTATGATGAAGCTAAGATTATCTCACATAATATTTTTTTCATTATATATTACTGAGCAGTGAGGAAAATTGGCAAGTTTTTATTCTAAAAAGTAAAATCTAACACACACCTAAGAACGGAAGGCCTATATAGTTAAAGTTTAAAATTAGTTATTTTTTTCAAAACCCATATTTGTTTAAAACAAATATGATAAGAATACCATAATATAAAAGCAAATTTGTTGTAAGGGTGGAGACAACGACAACTTTTTTGCTTAATTATTTTACTATATAATAACTCTATTATGTTTCTCATTGAATTAACAATAAATATCATTTTGTGCTCTTTAACCTTTTCTCTAAGTTCTATATATATAAGTTTGATCATATATTAAAAAAATTGGCCCTAAAATTAAAGAAAATCAAAGATTTTTGGTTGTCCGTTCGTTTCAGATCGATTCAATGTATTAATACATTTTCTTTTCAAACTTGTTGACGAATTCTTTCAAATTTTGAAACCTCTTTTAGGCAGAACAACCCAAAAGATAACGACAACAAAATCGAGATACCACTATAAATTTTTTGGTATGAATATATCGACAATTTCCTAAAAACACCATTTTATATACTAATTCAAGTATCTAGATCACATGTTGTAAAAGATTTGCCCCACAAAACGAATGGTTTCAAGATCTGACACTGCTCCCAAGGTTTTTCGATCTCGGATTCAAATCCTTGTGGTAGCATGGGAGGATGCATGGGGATAGGGGTCCTCGCTCTTAAGCGAGGACGATTCACCAAATATTTTAACTTAAGGCAATATTTTTTGGATTGAAAACAATTGATATGAACTCAAGGTAATGATGAAAATAATAATGATAATATTTAAAAAGTAAATATTTAGAAAGTAATAGCTAAAAAATAATAGATTATAACTAACAAATAATAATAAATGAATAATAAAAATAAATTACAAATAACCATCCCAAATATAAATAATTGTTGTAGTAATAACAATAACAGTAGTAGTAGAAATAATATGAAGATACCATGGCCTACAGTATTAGCTTTTGTTTCATCTACTTAGAGAGGGATATTTTGCGTGCATTTGTGTGCTTCTTTCTTGTTCTTATCCTAAAGTTCTCCACATTTAGTGTTTATCAATAACACCTTTTAATACTTGTATCAAACGGGGCTGATTTTGGCACTTGAAAAATAAAATAGCACTTCTACTAACGCTTTTGAAAAACATTAGAAGTGTTAAGAGGGAGTGCCAAAAGCGTCCCAACAACTTTTCTCTCACAAATGGTTGCCAAGACTCTAGTAAGTAAAAATCTAAGCTAATAACTTAATCCCTTCATCCCCAAATATATGTCCCATTTGTTTTTAATACGGCTTTCAATGTACAACTTTGACCATTAAATATTTATATTCGTGTATTGACAAAAATTATAAAAAGTTGATATTTGAATCTACATATTAACATGAATTTGAACAAGATTCGACATGACTATTATCAATATTATCTTAGTGAGAATTTATAGTCGAAATTTACTAAATTTGACGTAAAAAAACTAATGAAAAGTCTATGGACAGAGAGAGGGAGTATTTGTCAATGACCTATATTAACTATTAGGATAGTACTCCCTCCGTTCTCAAATGTTGTTCCCATTTGGAATCGGCGAGAGAATTAAGAAAATTGAATCTTAGTATAATATTATATTAAGATTGCATGTTTTTGGGTTAATTATTGAATATTTTATCTTACCAAAGCATAATAAATGTAAAAGAAACATTTAATGTAAGGACAACACATAATACTATGCAAAACAACCAATAAGATTGAGAGTTTATAAGAAAATATGTTGACTTTATGTAAGTTAGATTTAGAAAGACTCCAAATGGGGAACAATTTAAAGGAACACTAATTCGGGAAATGGGAACAACATTAGGGAACGGAGGGAGTAATATATATCCAATTGTATGGCTAACAAAAGCACTAAAACTGTAAGCAAATTGGCTTTAGTGATATTGATTTGATTAACCTACACTTGCTCAAGCCTTAAAGAGTACCACCACCCTTCTTTAATATAAAACCCTAAATCACTGAATGGCATTTGTAATCTTGTGACACACAAACGGAAGAAAGAAAAAGGAAAATAAAACATTTCATGGCTTTTGTTATATCAACTCCAAACTTCAAACTAATTAGCCCATCTCTTATTTGTCATTCCCCCAATAATAACCCACAAGCTACAACTCCATGTTTCAAATACAAACTACCCATCTTAAAGAACAGCACTTCAAAGCGCTTAACATCAAATTCTCTAACTCCTATTCGCATAAACATGGATTCATCAAATACACCCAATAATAAAAGGAGTACAAGGGCAAAATCAGCAGCAATTCCTGTCCAGGAATTGGATTTATATTCCTATAAAATTTGGTGGTCTGATATTATAGTGAGGAACCCGAAGAATGTGTTTGTAAGACGCGAATGGAATTCTTTAGACGTTGGTAATTTAAGTGTGTTTATAATGTTGCATGGGTTGGCTCTTTGTTCTCCATTTGCCTTCAATTGGGGTGCAATATGGATGGCTGGAGTTCTACTTGTGGTAACTGGACATATCGGTATTTGTCTTTCATATCACCGGAATTTAACTCATAGGAGTTTCAAACTACCTAAATGGCTTGAATACTTCTTTGCTTATTGCGGGGTTCTAGCCCTCCAGGTTTGTTTATTTCTAGTTATTATTCCTCCATTTAGAACATGTTCTTTTCTATCAACATATTTTCAGTTGATATGATGATACTAATAAAGTAATAGCTAGTTTGACTCTAGTATTACCTGAGGTACATCTTAGTATTTAACTATTTAAATAACTAACACAATAATATAAAAGTGATCGAACTCTATAACCTTAAAATAACGCTTTTTGAAAAAAATAATAGACGGGTGGATAGTTGGGTGCTGTTGCACCATGTCATTTGGGCAAGTTAACTAATAATATATTTGTAATATAATAAAATAAAAAAATAAATGTTAGAATATTCAACAACTTGAAAAAATTGGAAAGACTCTTCTTCTTCATTAGCCATCAAAGAAACCATTTGATGTGATTTACATTTTGTTTCATTGTATAACTAGCTCTTGTATGTCTTCACTGTGTATTTTATGTGATGTACAGTTGTTTGCTTTATAGGAACCATTTTGGTGAATATGCATTAAATTATCTATTAGTTCGAATAAGCAAGCACGAGGACCTCGTAGATTAGTTTAATTACTAAAGGTGTTATATAAACACTAAGCGCTAACTTCTGCCTCATTCACTAATATATGAGGTGTGTTGACTAACACATCTATAGTCATTTTCCCTCCGATACTAAAACAATTCTCCCTCTGTCTTGGAGACTTAGCTAGCACATTATAGTGAATCACGATTTATCTTTGTGTATTCTCTATTGATTTCGTTCTTTATCTTTATTGTAACTACCGTCATATGTGACCCATTTGCTGCAAGATGATGTCTTTATGATTTGCCAAGTTAATACCATTGTGCTCACAGTGAGTACAATACTCTTCTTCTTGCTTGAGTAGCTTTGCTTTTCAGGATCCTCGCATAGACGCATAGTGTGTAGCGTTATCCTTCAAGGTTTACTTGAATACAACAGTATTAACACTGTCACTTGGTATCCAAACAATAGATTTTTGTCATCTCCCCCATCCCCTTCTACTTTAGCTATCCAAACAAGCTGTTAGTCCAGAGAACATGAGTTGAGAATTGACACTGGACTGTGGACATAATCATGGATATGCCTTCTTTGTTTTGTATACATATCTGTAATGGACCTAGTATTCACCATTTTAGGTTATGTTCTCTTCATCTTATGTTCAGTTCAGTACAGTTTCAGCTCCAATCAATTCAGTTTGGTTCAGCTCCATGCACTTCACTTCAATTCAGCTCCATTTATCATTTAACCATTTCGTTGTTCTAATTTCTTTTTACAAATTATTATTATTATTATTATTATTTGTTATAATGGTTATTATTTTATATCAAACAACCCAAAATATTTACAAAAAATTAGTGGGAAGTCGAGATACTATCTGAACCTCCATTCCGTTAGCTATAGATAAACTAATCCGAGTAAAGATGTGAACAGCAGCACATGCCCCAATGTCTTGAGCCATGGAGATTTTTTGTATCCGCTTTAGTAAGGCAACAACATCCTTCTCCAATCCCCCTAAAGAAGAGAAGGAGAAAACCATATCCCACAAATTATTATTATTATTATTATCATTATATATACTATTATTATAGAAAGGACATCATAAAACCTACAAGAAATTAGTGGGCAACCGAGATACAATCTGGGCACCCACTCCTCTATCTATACCAAACCCTATCCTACTGAAAATATGGGCAGCAGCCTGTGTCTTCGAGAAGTGCTGAACCCGTTTCAGCAACGCAATAGCCTCCTTATCAAATTCCCCAAGAGAAGAAAAGGAAAAGGGAAGGAAGTCATACCCAACTGCTCGACAACGAGTTTCATACTTGACCCGCTTCCGATGAGCCGCATCAGCAAAAACATGTCTAGGAACAAAGTCAGACAATCCAGAATGGGTCAAGGGAGAAGGCCCAATCAAGTCGATACACACATCAAGACTAAGATCCCAAGAATAAAGAAGCACATCTGCTGGCCAAAGGGCCCTGACGTTCCCCCTAGACAATCCAATGTCAACCTCCTTTCTTGCCGAAATCTCAGACCGATATAGCAAATATCAACAAGAGTATCCCGAACGATATTATGCCGAGGTTTAATACCCACAATACCAGCACACGACACCGCAGGATCACCGAAAACATCCCCAACAAAAACCCTAGAGCAAGCAGAGTACGGCATCGAAGTAGAGAACAAAGGAACACCCAACCAGTAACACAACACACTACGATAAGTCTTAGGGTTCATCGTCTGACCCAACCCCGAAATAGGAATTGCCCGAATCCAATCAGAGGTGTGATCCCCCAGCTGTGACTTCCACAAAGTAAACTGCCGAGAAGATAAAGAAAAAGTAGATTCTGCAGATGCAGTAACTTTTGTGAAGTATATATCTGCCAATTTCTTCATAAGTTTAAGGGCAGTGACAACACTAAGGTTATTTAAAATGTCAGAATCTACATTCTATTAAATAGACTCAACGCATCCTCAAAGGCACGTCCACAACCAACAATACTTGCAGGACGTAAAAGCTTATTCTATAAACCAGCAGACTGCAAACGAGACGCGAGATAAGCATAATGCCGAACATCACTCGCGCAATAAACATCAAGTCCTCCAAAGGCAAAAGGTAGTGTAGCAAGACGAGACTTCCAATCGCCAAAACCAGGCCCGAAGCAGTAATAAGACGATCCAAAGAAGACAGAAGAGCCCCATCGAAAGAACGATAAGCCTCATCAAAGACACTATTATTATCATTATTATTATATTTTTATTATTATTATTACTACTACTACTATCATTGTTATGTTCTTTACTCATTATTATTTCTATTATTCTTAGGCCAGAGTATGGTTTGGTTTAGTGCAGTTTGCGGTCCACTCATATTTTATTTCAATACATGTATTCTAATTTGCAGTTGTTTTACTTTACCGACTAGATATTCACTATTAAATCATGCAAATAAATTACAAAAAGTTAAAAGATATTCAACTTTTTAAAAAGTTACTAATAATATTACTATTTAAGGTGCAAAATTATCGTTACGCTGAATACTAAAGATACTTTGACATTTCGTGGTGAGTTTGGTTTATAAATTTAATATACTGACTCAAAACAGCAAACCGTGGTTTGGTGGAAAGCACAAACCAGCACAGGTTTTTTGAGCCCATAAGCCGATCAACTGTGCCAAAACGGTTTGAGTTGCAATTTTATGCGGTCCGACCAAGTTATTATTATTGCTAATTATTACTACCTTTGTTTATTTTTAATTGTTACACTTTGACATTTGGCACTATTCACAAATTTCACTTTGACTATCATTTGTGATATATGGGTAAGGAAAAATACATCCATGTGCTCGATATGCACTTTCGGAATATTTTTTATTATGATTTTTATAAATACAACAACTAGAGATATTAACGTTCAAACAATTGTATAAGCAAGCGTGAAAATATAAACTGTACAATTACAAAAAACGGATAGAGGATTATATAACTAATTCTTATTATTATAATACTGGTAAGCTAAGACATTGTTGTTGGTATCAAATCATCATCAAGTATTAATATATTAATACTAGTTATAATAATTACTTATTATTAATAATAATTATTATTATCATTAATATTATAAAAAATTTATTATTGTCACTAATATTTATTAATTTATAATTATCATTTAATAAAAACTATAATACTATTATCATTATTCATTAATTATTATTAATTAATAATTACTCTATCCGTTTGTTTTTATTTATTACAGTTTCCTTTTTTGAACGTTTTATTTTAATTGTTACACTTACACTCTTTACATATATGGTAAACTATCACATCCTTACACTTCATTTTCCCATACAAATGAGCCCCACTAGTCCATTTAATATCACCTAAAACACCCAACCACCCCACTCCACTCTCGCAAATTAGATGGTGCAGGGAGGAGCACCATGAGCATGGTGCTCCATGCCCACGTCATCATGTACGTCAGCATGCTCGCAGTGTACATAGAACTTTTGCCAGTGTACAAAAAATTTCCCATTGTACATTAACCCCAAATGTACATCAAATTTATTTATTTTTCTCTCTCCTCCATAATTGGACATTTTGAATTCATTTCCCTAAAACTTTTCCCTCCAAATGTTCCTATTAACTTTTGCATATGTTTTTTATATAACTTTATTGTTCACTATGATTATTAAACATGCTCATTTATTAATTTCAAATGTTCATTGTATAATAATACTCAATTTCAAAAAAATTGTTCCAATACAAGGATATTTGAGAAAACTTAGTGTCACCAAAAACTTAATGGGTGAACATATAGGTTTAGACAATGTACATCTGTATACAATTAGTGAACATATGAATTATGGCCTTGTATATATGTGTAAAGTAAATGAACATTGGTAATTGTACAATAGTTTACATGCAATCGTACAAAAGATCATAACTGAGTGTACATATGTTTAATAATGAGACTTGGATATATATATAATGGGCATTTGCAAGATATAAAATACAAGGATATTGTCTTGTTAACCCAAAAGAAAAATGATCAATTAGCCAGTGACTAAAAAAGTATTCTAAATTTCTACAAAAAAAAGGGACAATGTGAAATGTTGCTAAAAAGAACTTGATTTCATTTATGATTATTGGCATTTTTCGCAACGCATGTCCCCGCTTGTTGACTTTGCTCTTGAGAATGTGAATGCAATATTGTGTCTGGACGTGTTTGATCCTATCAAACTAAACGCAAAATGTTTGTCGTGTTAGTAATGGGACACGTAGGTAAAGACTTTTTACTTTTAGACTTAAAGAGTGAACATTTGGGGAATAGTCATGGTACGTATGCTCAAAAAAGTGAACATTAAAGTAAAGATATTGTTGTTCATTTTTTAGACATAATGAACATATATGCATTTGTCTTGTACATAGAACAAGTATGTAGTGTACATATCACTTACTCTTTAGAGATTGAGACTTTCTTTTTCCCGTGCTTGGTCCTGGATACAAGGTATGGAATCCTTTACGAGAGTATGTACATATTATTAGATATAATGATTATGTAAGGATTTGTAGTGTACATAATCAATATCATATACGTTGTACAAATGAAAAACGCATATGGTGATATAGATAATGAACATATAAACATATGTATTATACAATAAGAATTTACTAATGTACAAGGAAACAAAAAGACTTGGCATAGTTTTAGAAATTGGTTCACTTTGAGCTGTGGGATTGTCATTGTACATATTGTTTTTATTAATGAACAACTATGAAATCAACAATGTACAAGTAAATTAAACAAATCACAATAAAAGTACTCACTTGGCATCAGTTTCAAGAATTGTTTTCACTCTCAGATTTGGGATTGTCATTGTACATATGGTTTTTATTAATGAACAACCAGGTAATCAACAATGTACAACTTTCTTAAGCACATCCATCTAATGTATGAATTTATAGAAACAACCAACAACCATCAAATGTACATTCTTATTTCATTAATGAACAACCATACTAACAACAATGTACAAATAAACAATGTATGAATTCATAGAAACAACCAACAACCTTCAAATGTACGTACTCTAATTCTATTAATTTACAACTTCCTAAAGCATATCCATAGCACCCAACAACCACCAATGTACATTCTAATTCTATTAATGTACAACTTTCTAAAGCATATCCATCAACTTTCTAAAGCATATCCATCAACTTTCTGAAAATTAAAAACCTTGTACATGCTAAATCAAAAACAAATTTATATAATGTACACTCACATATATATATTGTACAATAAAACCGAAGAACAACACTATTTACATTTTTGGAATTACCTCTGTTTGGATGTTTGGCCTCCTTTTGGTTCTTGGATTTTTTATTTCAAAAGGGTTGCTCAGTGGTATTTCTTCTTCAGATCTAAGAACGAAAAACAAAGAAAATTTAGAAAACAATCACATCCAAGGAGCATTTTTTGTACATTAAAATGAGGAGAAACTTACTCTGTTGTGGCTGGAAGAATCGTCGGTACTGGATGACGAATTTGGAGTGGCTTTGGCAACGTAACATCTTTGGTTGCTTTGTTTTTTTATTTGCTTGTTTGTTTAATTCTTCTCTAATGTTCGTAATTGTAAAAAATTGATGCTACAATTCGAATATATGGTGTTCAATGAGCAATTTCAAAAAAAAATTGGGGAATTTTCGTGAAGGAGAGTAATCGAAATTGGATTTTTTTGAGTTTTTGGAGTTTTGGTAATGGAGGTTTGGAGCTTTTGGGGAGAGAAATTGGAGAGAGAAGAGAAATGATGGAGAGTGAGGAAGAGAAACCACTGAGCATGCTTTTAATGTTCAACAGTAACTTGTCAAATCAATTTTTTTTGAATTTTTCGTGTACACTGGTGAACACTCAATGTACACTGAGCAGCGCGCCCAACTTAAAAGCACGCGTTTTGTTTAATTTTGGCTGCGTTTTGGACAAGGAGCACCATGCTTGGTGTATAATCTACTAATTGCTCCACTCTTTACTTTTTTGCTTTTTCAACTCTCTCTCTCTTACTTTATGTATTCCCAATGCAATGATTGCCTTGATTTCATTCATTTTATTGCTTCTCCCCAAAAGTGAACTGTAACAATTAAAAACAAACAGATGGAGTATTACTACATATCATTATTATTATTATTTACTATTAGTAGTTATTTTTAATTATTATTATTTATTATTAATAGTTATGTTTAGTTCAATTGTTTTTAGACGAATAGAATAGACCCTTACTCTTAAGTTCATTTTTCCACCTTGCAAGGGGGCATGCTATAAAGCCCAACTAGCTAAACTAGCGAGAGATTAGAGAAGTCGCACCATTGCTTTGTTTAATATATTGCTCATCTATTCATTTAATCCAAAGGGTTTCCTATATATATATATAAGAGTATTAAGTGAAAACTGTTTTCATCGTGAAAATCAAGTAAAGGGGGTACATAGAAGCTTAATGGGGTACCCGTGCATTCATTAGGGTCATTTCCCCTATCACCACCTACTCATTTCATACCAATCATGGCTATGATAATAGAGTTCTCAGTGTGCACACCCGTTCTATTTGCATCACATCAAGATAAAAGGAATATTAGTCAGCATAATTCAGGAACCTGTAAGTGGTCGTTGAACCTCCTATATTGGGCAACATGTTCATCATTTCCCTCCGTTATTTCACTTTAAATGATTAGCTTCCTCCATTTTTTTTATACTTGCATCATTTTTCATTTTTGGAAGTTACAAATTATTGTGCACCATTTTTTTCGCCAATTAATTCTCTCTACCTCTCGCCTATCACATGGGTCCACTTCTTTATTTCTTTCTATCTCTCTCCTCTCCATAAATATTGTGAATCAATCCAATGGTGCAATTTGTGCAAATATAAAAAACGGAGGAAGTAGTTTTTATGAAACGCACCGTAGATATACATATATATGCCATCTCATTTAACCAAGTGTGAATATTTTCAAGGAAAAATCGTTTTAAATAAGTTATCCTCTACGTCGTCTTCTAAAATTAAGTTTTTGGATAATTACCTAAAAGTCAAGTTTATAGTCGTAATCTATTTCAATGAGTTCCAATGATATACGTGTTACATGTTTATTGGTTTTGATTTTGATTTTGCAATTTTTTTTAATTTTATGCATATTCTCTATTTCACTTTCTTCTACTCTTTTCTACCTCCCCCTCTCTTACCCAAATACTCTATCCTCCTCTGTGCCACCACCTTCACCACCAAAACTCACCTCCTTCACTCTCTCTTACCCATATTTTCCTACGACCACCATTCAACATCCCATTCACACCTCAACATACAACCACCATAAATGCCAACACGCAACTCTTTAAATGCAGAAAATAAAGTCACCCCAAACACGGCGTACAATTCAAACGTTCTAACAAGAAGAATCATGAAAAATATGGGCTTGGGTCGCACTCATAAGGAGGAGAGGGAGTCCACTTCACAAGAGCAAATGATGTTCCTTCTTAAAACCATATAGTAATAAGATAGTAGCCACTTAGCCTTATTAGGTGAACATCTCTCTCCAAGTTGAGCAATGTGGGACTCTCACTTGTGATGTTTCATGGAGTGAAATCCTTAACACTCTCCCTCATATGTGAGGTCCCTTTTGTAAACTAGCCTAGTGTATATATTAATGGACCAGTATCCTAGCTGTAGGTCTAGCTCCAACACCATTTTAAGTATGGGTATGGGCCCCATCCATAAGAAGGAGATGGAATCCACTTCACAAGACCAAATGAGGTGCCACCTTGAAACATATGACAATAAGGGGAGTATCCCCTTGGCCTATTAGGTGAACAACTCTCTCCAAGTTGAGGAATGTGGGACTCTCCTTGTGACATTTCATGGGGTGAAATCCTTAACAATCAAACATCAATATTATTAATTAGCAAGAATTAAAAAAGGAAAAATTGACTAGAATAATCCCAACTATGATCGTTATGCTCAAAATAATCCTAATTATGGGTTATTCTAGAATAATCTGAACTATAAGGGCGCATTTTCTCAAAATATTCCAAACTCTTAATTCTACTAATTTATAGTTGTTGCAAAATGTTGGAAAAATAAAGTTTGGATTATTTGAGAAAGGTACCCCTAATAGTTTGTATTATTCTAGAATAACTCATAATTGAGATTATTTTGAGCGGAACGGTAATAGTTGGGATTATTCTTGTTAATTTATAGAAAGTTGCAACAACTAGAGAAATGTAAAGGAAGAATGACCCACTTGATTGCCACGCCCAGTGAACTTGAGCTGGCAAGAGTTGAACCTAGAACGACAACGAAAGAGGTTGTGAACTTCACAAGACATGACATCACCAGGGAGGCCATAGACAAAAAGGGTATTAATGGCGATGCTCTGTGGATACATGAATTGGAATACTGGTTCTAATATTGGTGTTTGATACTTCCGTACTTATGTGGGATTCGGTGAGGAGGTACTCTAATTAAGGGTTCTAACTGGTTTTTAGTGGGGTTGTTTGATTGAGATCAAGGTTGGGTTCCAGTGGTCTGGGTGGTGTTAGAAGGGTTATAAGTGGTTTAGAGGGTGGTTGGGGTAAGGTGGTAGTGATTTCGTGGTGGATCGGAGTACTGTTGGAGTATGTGTGGTGGTTGCTGCTCGAATGGTGATATAAGGAGATGGATTTAGGTGGTGGCAGTGGTGTTTCAGGGTGGGTGGTTTGGGTGGATTAGGGTGTGATTGGGGTAGGGTGGTGGTGTTGGGAGGTGGAGTGAGGTGGATGTTGTGGTTTTTGGTAGTTAGGTCAGATTTTGAGTGGTGGTTGGGGTCGAGTGGTGGTGGTGGTGACTACAGTGTAAATGGATGGTTTAAAGTCAAAGAAAAATGCAAAAAAAATTACTTGTTGTTCAAGTAACTAGTAACTTGAACTCATTGAAAGTAAATACTACTACAAACTTGACTTATTCTAAAATTACACAAAAGTGAACTTAACACTATTAAAATATGATATAAATATTGACTTATCTTAAACAATTTCTCATATCTTTAATTCAACAACCAGATCTCAATTCATTCATGGCTAATCTAGGACCCCATTTTCATTGCACTTGTCACAACTTCTTATAATTAGTTCAGTTTTGATTTTCATTTTTAAAGCTTCAATACAATAATGATAATGATAATAATAATGATAACGATAAATATGATAATAAATTAATAATAATAATAGAAATAATAGTGATAATAATGATACCATTAATAATAATAACAACGTTACTAACATTAATAACATGATGATGGAAACTATCGTGATTAATGTTAATTATCATCATTTCCAGCATTATATGAGTTATTTTGTATTCCGTATTAGTTTATTGTCTATAGTCATATTATGGTTCCTGTAGTCACGTATTTATCATTTAAACTTAATGAGATCTATTTTTAGATGAACATCGGCAGGCCCGGCTAAGGCCCAATTCATATTAATAGTTAAAAATAAATTTTGTGCAATATTTCATGAGAGTGGGGCTTGATTCAGTGGCAGCAATGCCTCATACTTTGTCAACCACGCATTCCAGTGTGGAGCCGAATCCCCCATACACATATTTTTCAGAAAGCATTTTTTTAGATAGTCCAATACTAATTAGTTTAGGGCTTGGCTACATCTACCCACTGAGTCATCCACCCACTACTAACAGAGATAATAAAATAATATTATTAAGTAAGGTGAGGGCTCCACCATTATTACTACTTTTTACACTAACAATTGAAGGTGGGTAGTTCAGTGGCGGAACCAGGATTTCAAATTCGGGGGTGCACAATTAAAATAGTACATGCTTGAGATATATCCAAAAAATGGATGTATATGTATTAAACTCCATTTCACAAAGATTGTTATATTTATCGTTTGACGCTATTCACGAATCTCGCTTTTTCCATTGTTTTTAATATATATATAATGAACTATAAGAATATATTATAAATAATGTTAAATTAAGAAGGTATTATATTATATGCGAAAATACTAAATACAAAATTTAATAACAAAAAATTCACAAAAAAAAGAATGAGAAAGAGAAAGAAGAGAGCAATTTACTAGAACAATCTCGCTTTTTCCATCGTTTTTAATCTATATATAATGAACTATAAGAATATATTATGAATAATGTTAAAATAAGAAAGTATTATATTATATGGAAAATACTAAATACAAACGTTAATAACAAAAAAGTCAAAGAAAAAAGAATGAGAAAGTGAAAGAAGAGAACAATAAAAAGAAAGAAAGTAGTAGAAACTAGTCAAAGAAATTTAAAGAAGAGAGAATATTATTAAAAGAAACAAAATAAGACTTGAACTCATGACCTCCCTACACCACTTTTAACTTTAATGCAACCTCACCAACTATGCTATCATCTTTTCATGACTCAAATATGAGAATTTAATATTAGTACACTATTTAATTTTATTTTTTTGCCCAAAACATCCGATTTTTTTTAAAAAAAAATGGGGGGCACGTGCACCCCATGCACCCCCCAGTTCCGGCCCTAACGATGTATGAGTTCGAAGTTGAAAATTTTCAATGAAAGCCTGGAGTTTGGTGGGAGTTGGAGAGATTCTCTAAAAATTGAATAAAAATTGCGATCATGAAGGAGGAAGAAGGTTGGGGAGTTAAAACTGAATAAAGAAATATGGTCAAAATTGATTGATGGAGAATTTGAGTAAAAGTTGAAGTGAGAAATGGGAGGAGATGAATGTGATGATTGGATGAATGTTTGATTTTCAGTTTCAAATTTTTATTTTGATTTCTTTCCCTTTATTCAGGCTAAATGATTTTTATGGGTTATGGATTCATTGATTAAAATTGATATTTAATTGATTGGGTTTTAACTTTGGTCTAGTTGATGGATGAATTTTGAATAAAAATACCCATAGAACAAGATAGAAATGTCATTAACAATAGGTACAATATTTAGGTTGAAGGCGTTTCAATCAAATCGTTTTAATAAACTCATTTATTAAATAATTAGAGTCTAAATTAAATTATTTTGAAGAAATATATTTACTAGATAAAAAAATTATCGAAATATATATTTAAATGAAAATAATATTAAATCTTACTAAATAATAAAATAAGTTTTAATAATTCTGAGTACTATAGAAACCACCCCCACTCCTCCTCGACCCCCCAAAACACCACCCCTCCCTTCCCCCACCCTCGAAACCACCACGTTGCTTATAGAGAGAGGACAATGGTCATGGTGTCCGGCGAGGCTGCGCCAACAAAGACAGAGAAGAACGAAAGCAGGTTACATAGTGCCCGGAATACTATATTTTTAATTTTAGGTGGTGCAACGTGATTAGTTAATTAGTTGATTAGGTAGGGCCGAATGGTGCCAACTGCCAAATAAAACAATATGCCTATGTGGCGCAATGTCACTAGTGTCAATTTAGTATTCCACTTTAATTATTAGATAATAGGTTCTTAGTTCTTACTACAGCTCGCAAAAGTTAACTCAACCCGCCAACCCAATTCGAACCCAACCCATTTGTAGCAGGCAGGGTTGAGATTATCAACTTTTTTTTTTTGATAAGAAGAAGGCCGCTTGGAGCTCGGGTCCTAATGGCCAAGCACTTTGAGAGAGGAAAATCCTACTCTCAAAATTCTTCTAGTGCGAATTACATTTTTTTGTTTTAAAAGTTTTAAAGGCCATGACTTTGGGCTGAACATAAAGCCTTAAGCACACAAGCTACTCCCTCGATCCCATGAAGCTTTATACACTTGATCATGCACGTAGCTTTAGATGATAAGTTGTTGTTTGGTTATCAATTATATTTTATTAAAAAGATAGATGTAATAGGAGTTAGTGGGGTATTATTGTATTTGAATGTGAGAGAGTAGTGGGGTATGGTTGTAAAGTCAAAAGAATAAAGTATTAGTGAGCCATGTCAAAAAATAGGAGTGTATACAGCTTTTATGGGACGGATGAAAAAGAAAAGTGCATAAAGCTTTCTGGGACGGAGGTAGTATTTTAAGTCTATGCAAACCCTAATAACCATTCTGCCACTTTCTAGTTCATTTCCCAATCTAGTAATTTGCATAACCACTTGCTAAATACACATATGATTGAAACTTAAATGGGTCAAATTTAAGGTTGACCCAGACTGACCTGTTTAATCATATTAGGTCGATCAAACTTAACCTGACCCAACTTGAATAGAACCCACTTAAAATAACTCGAACTATACCACTTCCTGGATGAAAATTAGACCTGAAAAACTACCTTGAGCCCAACATCTGACTCAAGCTCGAATTGTACCTGCTTGTAATTTTACATTTATTTTATTTTATTGGCATATCCTATTTAATTTAGCTTATAATTCATAAATTTCATTTTTGATGTTAATTATTTTTATGCCCAATATATTGAAGTGACCCAAAACACTTCTAACCTAACCCAATAGGAAACTAAATCAACCTAACCCAAAAGGACGCAAAATCCAAATCGTACCCGAATCCGTCCTAGTTGACCCCTTTTTTTAATCCACTAATTTGAACTTATTGATATTTATTTGAACATATCCGACTATATGTGAAATTTATTTCTCCTTATCTTGTTGACCCTTATCAGTTATCAGAACTTATTTTACCTGAATAGCCTTATAAATAGAGCTCTATTAATATTTGACAAAAGGATTTTTTATTTTAAAATTTTTAATTAGCATTATAACCCAAAGTTATAATGTGAGATTTTATTCAAAGGAAAATAAATAGTACGAGTGGATCTCAAATTAAATGGTTCTGTCGAAACAAGTTTAATGGCATAAATTATAGTACTCTATAATTTTTTTTGAAGAGGTACAAGAAAACTCTTAGAGGACCCTTCTCATAACGGTGAACCACACTCTACCTAATGAAAAAGAACAATACAACATAGGATCTTCAAAGACATCGGACATCTGAATTTTTGTCGTAATGTGATGTTTTTACTTGGAAAGTAGTCAGGGACCGAATTCGCTTCTCTGAAAATGTGATGCACTGACGTTGAACAGAAACATGTGAGAAGGTGACGAATATCATCTATAAGCGCCTGAATATAGCAGGGAGTCTCGAACTTTCCTTGTAGAACATTGGTCACAATGAGGTTGTCTCATTCTATAATAAAATCTTTGAATTTCATACTTTTAGCTTGAATCAGCCCATTAAGAAGGGCATTAGCTTCGGCAATCAGAGGGAAAGATGCCCCTAAGATTATAAGCCACCACTTTGAGAATTTTTTCAGTAGAGGTACGAAGGACAATGCCAGCAGCTGCAGATGCTTGATTTGAGGAGCCATCAAATTTGAGTTTAACAATATTGGGTTCCAGAGGTCTTCTGCCTACATGAATTTGATTAGTTAACCTGTAAGGGATTGGGTTGTAGAAGGATGAGTTAGTGTCGATGGGCAAATTCCATGCAAACATTGAGTATTTCGCTCTTTTAAGAATTCGATTAATATGGTAAGTGTCATTGTCGAATATAACTGAATTTCTTTCCTTCCAAAAGCTCCATAGTAGCAAAAAGAATTTAACTAGAGTGTGTTTGTTAAGGTCTTTAATTAGAGTAAAAACATCACGGATAGGGGCATCTGGGATTGTTGTTCCCATGAAATCTTTAATTATGGCATGATGCCAGAGAATACGAGTCTGGGGACAAGATATAAATAAATGGTTTATGGTTTCTTGCGATGTCTGATAGAGGAGGCATTTAAAAGGAACTTGAAGCTTTCAGCATTCAAGATTATCCCGTGTGGATAATCCATTATGAAGGAGTTGCCAAATAAAGACTTTTATTTTTAGATGAATGTCTATATTCCAACTCCAAAAGTATAACCATTTTGGAGATTGAAAGAAGGTCGGGTTACATCCGAGTCAGGTGGCACGTCTTTCTATGGTTCAGCTGACGCGAGTGGTGTTCCTTCAATTTCAGAGCAGATTTGAAGGGGAAGGATATTCTTCAAAAAAGCTGAGTTCCATGTCATAACGGGAAGAATGAACTTCTTACTTTAAGGTCTAAATTAGGAATTTTAGGAGCTTCTAAGTTAAGTATTGCAATTAAACTGGTTTGATCACACCAGTTATCTAGCCATAAGAAGTTATCCGAGCCAGATCCTACTTTCCATCGGATCCCTCGCCGAATTAGTCTCGCATTTGCAAGATTGCTTTTCATGTTAGGGAATCATTTGTCTTGGGTTGGTAGTCAAAGAAAGATTTAATAGTCTTTAGGTATTTCCTTCACATCATTTCTACCCATTTATTAGAGGGTTGAGACAAAAATTTGCAAGCTAATTTGGCTATAGCATGTCCGGGTTCATATGTTTTGTCTTTCGGAGATCCAAACCGCCCAAAATCTTGGGCTTGCAAATTTCATCCTAGGCTAAGAGTGGAATACCATCTTCATTGTCATGACCTTTCTTCTAAAAGAAGTTTCGGTTAATGGATTATAGTTTATTGATTGTAGAACTTGGTAATTTGGCGGTAGCCATTGTAAAACCGGAACAGCTTCTAAGTTACTTTGGATAAGGATTGCACGCCCTTCTTTGAAGGAAGTGGTCCAAGAGTTTAGGTGCTTGTATGTTCTAGTAATTAGGGAATTCAAGTCTACAATGGTACTTTAGTGCGAATAAAATTTTCGCCCTAAATATCGTCTAAGCGAATGATTGGGTTGCATGGTGAAATAGCCCGCAACAAGAGATTTTGTATATGAGGGAGTCTTTTTCGAAAATTAAATAGATGATTTATGGAAATTAAGGAGTTGTCCTGAAGCGTAACAGAAATTATATATCTAAAACGTTCTTCAGGTTGTTACTTGCTGATGATGTAGCTTTACAGAAGAGGAGACAATTATAGCAAAGATGAGACCAGGGTTTTTGTAAGTTCTGGGACATAATTTAAATCCAATTCCTGATTTCTTATCAGGGGATGCAAAAGCTAATTGCTAAGCCAATACTTCCATACAGAGAATAGAAAGATACGGGGATAGGGGGTCTCCTTGTCTCAGTTCACGGGATGGAGTAAATATATCAGAAATAGAATTATTCACTATTGTTGAGTACGAGACCGACATTACACATAATTTGATCCAATATATTCATGATTTCTCATGGAAGCCTAGGAGGGACAATGTTTTGAAGAGGGAGTCACATTCGATTCGGTCATATGCTTTTTCCATATCTAACTTTAATGCCAACTGACCAGTCTTATTTTGGGATTTCTGGAATGTATCAAGTATTTCTTGAGCGATTAAAATAGTTTCATGGATTTCTCGGTCTTGTATAAAAGCACCATGAAATGGATTAATGATATTGTTACGAATAGGTAGTAATCTGTTGAATATGATTTTCGCGATTATCTTATAAAGAGTTGAGCACAAACTTATTGGTTGAAATTATCGTGGAGGAGTTTATGGTTGACACTCCTTAGAAAATGACCATGATTGAAGAAATTTCGAATTGTGAGGCAAATGTCTTTTTAAACAAGGTTCCAATAACTTTGACAAAAATTAGAGGCAAAGCCATCTGATCCTGGACCTTTAGTCGGGTCTATATGAAAAAGGGCACGATGAATTTTTTCATTCGTTATGTGGGCAATGAGAGTGGCATTATCTTCTTGTGTAATACAAGGAGCCAACCAAGGAATAATGAGGTGACATTGTTGTTGGTGGTCAGAGGTTAAACGTGTTCAGACTTTATTTGTAAAGATATGCTGTAATTTATCACGCTCGTCGGTCCATTTGATCCAGGGCATTTCGTATTCTAAAGATGTGTTGTTTCTGTATGTGTGGAAGTGACTTTTGCATGAAAAAATTCAAATCTCCTTTTGTCAGCCAATTCTTACGAGCATATTTGCTCCAGTATTTCTGGTTGAAAGACACAACAAGTTTTCAGGTTGCCTTACTACTGTACAATATTTGCATTGCTATGCCTTGCTATGATTTTGTTCTCTATATTTAGAATCTTTTGACTATTAGATTCCAATTTCTTTTGCACATGATCAAAATTAGCCTTATGCCGAGCTATGAGATCAACTTTAATTCGACAAATGTTTTGACAAATGGAATAGAATCAAGATCCTGGAGTATAAGAACATCAATGTTTCTTAATAATCTGATTGACCTGTGGTTTATTGATCCATGCATTTTGCAATCTAAACCTGTTCATAGTAAGACGAGCTAGTCTACGTGTTTAAGTTTAGGATGATAGGTGCATGGTCCGAGCATGAGAAGACGTCATTAGTCACATAAGACGTCGGAAACTCATTAGACCACGAGTGTGAGGCAATAAGTCTGTCTAAGCGTTCATTGACCTTATAATGATGAACATTCTTTTTCCAAGTGAAAGGATAATCGGCTCGTCTAGGTGATATGATGTGGTACTTAATAAATTGGCAGCCAAGAAGTCTTAACGTCTCCCTAATATTATGCGATTTGCCTTGATCACTCTTATTTTCTCGCTGGACCAAGTCAAGTCTATTAGCCGCACTTCCTCCATCTCCACATCTAACGGTACGTGAATTCACATAAGGGTTTTTAAACTTTTGAGTAAGGGATTTCCACTTCACAACAGGTTTTATGGTTTGTATCTCTATAGATGGGGCTTTTAGTAGCGGCCTTGGTTAGTGGTGGGGTTTAGTTGCAGCAGGTGGTGCATTTGGTTTATCATTTCTGGAGATTCATCAAGTGGCCAATAAACATTAGATGATAAAGAGTGAATATTATATCAAACTAATGTACAATTGAATAAAATGAATGAAGAATAGAAATAAATAAATGATTAAGATAATTGAACAATAGAGAAGAACTAGTGAATGATGAACAACTGGAAAGAACTAATGAACAATGAACAACAGGAAAGTACTAGTACGTGCTTGAATAAAATACTAGTGATTAATGAATGAACAATTGAATAAAGTAATAGTGAGCAATGAACAACTAGAAAGCACTAGTGAACCACATAAAAGTACTAGTGAACAATCGGTGATTGAATAAAGTACTAGTGGTCAATGAATGAACTAACAATTGAATTGGTACTAGTGAACAATGAACAATGAGAAGGCACTAATGAACCACAGAAAAGTACTAGTGAGCAACTGAATAAAACGAATGAACAATTGTTATACAGAATGAGCAATTGAATAAAATGACTGAAAAGTATAGGTAGATAAACAACATAGTTAACAATTGAACAATTTATGAAAAATATTGAACAGTAGAAAAAAGAAATAGTTAACAATGAATAACATGTAAGAACTAGTGATAATAAACAACTGGAAAGTCCTATGAACAATAGGATTTGAACAATTTAATTAAATAAAATAATCAAATGAATAATTGAATGAATTTGATGAAGAATTGAATAATATGATATGATTTAATGAACAATTAAATAACATGAGTTTACAATTGAATAAAAAAATAAACAATTAAACAAAATGAAAGAACAATATAGGTTGGTGAAAAACAGAGTAAATAATTGAACAAATGATAAAAATATTGAACAATAAAAAAGAATTAGTTAACAATGAATAAAAGGTAAGAACTAGTGAACAATGAACAACAGACTCGTGAACAATAAGAATGAACAATTGAATTAAATGAATGAACAATTAAATTGAATAAAATGATTAAATGAGCAATTGAGTGAATTCAGGCTTGAATTTATTTAATTTAATAGATTCGATATTGATGATTGATGATCGTTGATTGATGATTGATGATTGATTGATAGATAGATAGATAAATTGATTAATTCTAGATTAAAATTCATCCATATTACAGCTTTTAGTTCGCTCTATAGAAAGATGATGATAATCATAATTATATATATACTTCATCGATTTCATTAAGGAGACGTTTTGAATGAGGTCGTTCATTTGGTGTTATCGAAAAATGTATGATTTCTTGTTGAACTTTTATAGTTTACAAACAAAGTATTTAAGTTAAGATTTTGGTTGTTGGAAAGGGAGGATGTTCCTCCAAAGATAGAAAGTTTACTTTGGAAAGGAACTTTTAAAGTTTACAAGAAGAGTTTTAAAGAAGAGTTTTGAAAAAGAGTTTTTAAAAGGGTGTTATCTTATATTTTAGTTAAAATTGGTTTTAATGGGAGGATGTTTCTCTAAAGATGGAAAGTTCTGGTTTTCGAACCATAGTTACAGAAAGTTAAGAAAAAGCTAGAAGATTATAAGAAAAGTTTGAAGATAGTTTGCATTGCCTATGTGGTAACTCCAAGAATAGTTTTGTGTTTTCAAAGTGGTTGGGATTGATTGAGTGGTATCCCAAAGAACTGGAACTTTAACGGGTATGTCTCGACATTACAGAAACAAAATAGTCGGGGGTAAGTTGATCACTACCTCGGACTTCGATCTTCTGCTACGATTTGGCTGTATGTAGGGTGTGCACACTAGCAGTCTTTGTCTATGGTTATCCGGAGGGCCTAGCTAGCACAAAGGCAAGGAAAGTTTGTTCCATTTCATAGGTTTATAACTCTTACTTTGTGAAAGCAAAAGAAAAAAAATAATTTGCTTTAGAAAAGGAAAAAAAGAAAAGAAAGAAGAGTAAGGAGTTGTTCGAGAAAGGAAAAGGAAAGGATTTGATTCAAAGATGCAAATAGAAAGAATTTGATCTAGAAATAGAAAAGGAAGGGATTGATTTAGGCTCTGTTTGGTATTGTGTAAAATATTTTGTAGGAAAAACTATTTTCCTCTATTTTCCAATTTTACATCGTTTGTTTGACAAAGGAGTAGAAAATCATTTTCATAGGTAGTAAAATAACTCTTCCAATGATGGAAAACCGTTCCCTACAAAATGAAAGGAAAACTGATTTCCTTGCTTTTCCTTAACTTCCCTTTTACTAGATCTCCTCTCACCACCTCCTTACTTTCCCCTTCATTTCCTTTTTTTTCCATCATCTTTCTTAAAATGATACCAAACAATAGAAAACTATTCTATTGTGTAATCCTTGTAAATTATTCTCCGTGAAAATCATTTTACATTGAAAATGTTTTACACCCAACCAAACAGAGCCTTAAAGAAGGAAAAAGAAAGGATTTGTTTTAGAAAAAAGAAATACAGAAAAGGTCTTATAAAGTTATTTATTACTATTTAATTTCAAAAGAAAATGATTTGTAGGATATGTTTGATATATCATACTGCATATATGCTTGGTTTCATACTATGAAATCTTGCCGGTATATGCAGGTACATGAAGGTAATACATTATTGAAGAAGGTTCTATGTATGTTATTTGTGTTATTTGTTTCGCGGCGAGGACGCTGAACTTTGTAAAACGTTAGTTAATAGTTAAATTATAATTAAATTAAGGGTTTTTTTTGTCAGAAGGAACCTAATAAAACACGAGTTTGGTAGAGAAGGGCCTAATAATAATAAAAAATTGTCTAAAAGACCTAATAAAACACTTTCAATTGTTACTAACAACCTGTTTATAATTTTCAGGCCAAAATACACTTTTCCGATGTAGGCTTTTTTTTAACCCTCAATTGACTCGTTTTTTTATTTCCTCTCCTATTTACTGCTCTCCCTCTCCCATTTACTGCTCTGCCAAATAACATTTCTCTACTCAAAGATTTTCCTCGCAATGCAAATCAGTTGTTCTCTACTCCAATTTCCTCCCAAATCTTCAAAGCTAGGGTTCTTCTCAAATCACCATTAATGCTTCATTTCGATCTCAAGCTTCAATCCTTATCAAACACAAGGTATGTTTTTCTCTTCTAAATATTTCCTCTCAATGTTCAAGGGTTATAGAAATCTAGGGTTCTTATTAATTGTTTTTGCCCAATTTGAAAAATTAGGGTTCCTAAAATACGTTTTACTCAAATTCGAAAACTTGAAGAAGATGACTTTAATGTGGAGAGAGAATTTGAGTAGAGAAGACTTATTTGGGAGGGCAGTAAATGGGAGTGAGGAGAGCAGTATTTGGGAGAGGAAATATAAAAAAACGAGTCAATTGAGAGTTTTAAAAAAGTCAACGCCGGAATATTGGATTTTGGCCTGAAAATCATAGATAGGTTGTTAGTAACAACCAGAAGTGTTTTATTAGGTCTTTTTAGACAATTTTTTTATTAGGTCCTTCCCTAGAAAACTCGTGTTTTATTAGGTTCTTTCGACAAAAAACTCTTAAATTAAAAATGGTTTGATTTATAAAGTTTAGATTGGTAATGGTTGCTGTATTTTGTAATACAAGTTTATAAATCGTACGCGAGTAATTAAGTTTTAGTCGATACGTATTATAAATGGAATTATGTCGAAGTTTTGTAGATTTTTAATAACAAATCAAGCTCTTCAAAAATGATACAGGATCATTCGCTTAAGATGGCTCATTAAAGTTTAGAGTTTAAGTAAGTTATGTTGTTTTAGGTCTACATTCGTGGTGAGTGTGATAGCCTGGATTAGATTTTCTGCTGTGTTTAATTCTTAATTTTACTAACACCTCACCGATTTCCATTTCTTTCCTCAATCCATGGTTTTCAACTAAAACAAGCTTCATTCAGGGTTTTTATTACAAAACCATTAACTTAAGGTTTTTGAGCTTCTAGGTGTTCAAACAATGGCTACAAATAGCCATTCCCACTCCCCTTCAATAGCATCCCACAACAAGCTTCTCTTCTTTGATTTTCTTTCTTTGTTTTTCACCTCTCAACCAGCACTAGCCACCGCCGCAACACCCTCCGCCTCCTCTGTGCTTATCGAAGCACCGCAATCCCTGCCCTACCTTTCGCCCCTTTCCCGTCCTCCTTCGCTGCTTCCTCTTCCTTCCCCTGTTCACAGTTGCCACTCCGTAACCCCACTAAGCAGCTGTCGTTGCAACCAGACGACCTGACCCCAGCACGCCATTCCCCAGCAACCACAACACCATCCTCGCTCCTCCTCCTCCCTTTAGCTTCTCTTTGTTCATGGTTCAACACAAGAACTAGTTAGTGGTTCTTTTAGGAACCAGTAAATTATAAATAAAATACCCAAAAAGTCACATCTTGACTTTTATTAAGTTATAGAAACCCAATTCATTCTTTCAATAATCTATATATATATATATATATATTAAAAAGCGTAAGCATAGGATGCAATCCGCCATGTTGCACTCTTCATTCTTTACAACAATATTCTATCAACGTTTCTCTCATAAAAATACAAATTGTCCATGAGAAGTTTCAAACCCCCGATCTCGAGTGTGGAAGATAAATGCTCTAACCATTGTGCTACTACATTTTTGTTGTTTCTTTTATCAATACTAATAATGATATTAATGATATTATATGTTTTCAATGAAAAACAATAATTAAGGTACAATATTTTAATACATTTTGTGAAGAAAACTACTAATCTGACTTTTTACTAATATCTTTCTACACCAAATTTTAGTTGTCTTAAAGTAGTAAAATATAATACATATAAATCCCAGAGCATCGTATGGGCTTAAATACTAGTTTACACTTCAATTAAAGTAATAATACTGTTGCTAGAAAAGCATTTTAGAAAATTGTTACTATTGATTTAATAAAACTATTATTACCATTGTTTTTTTTTTTTGCTAAGTAAGTGAGAAAATATATAAACACCAAAAACATTACAACCTAAATGTTAGAGATATATTAGGATACTAAAGATATGAGAGGAGAGAAACAATATGATTTTATTAAGTTCAATAATGAACCATGAGCACAATATATATAGCCATTACAAATTTGACTCCTACTAGGAAGTTATTTCCATAATATCTTACTCCTAATATTAATATAATACTTAATGAAAATATATCATAAGATATTATTTCCCTAAGATAATAATATATCCTACTTATTAATATTATCCTAAAGATATTTATCCTAATATATCTCTAACACCCTCCCGCAATCGCAATGTCAGTAACGCGAAAATTGCGATTGGAGAAAAAAATTCAATAATAGTTGCAGATCAATCAGATGAACTGAAACTTCTTTTCGTTGAAGTCGATACACAAATATGGTGTTGTCGTCTTCAATATTTTGGTTTTTTTTCATGAGCAAAATCGGGGAATGCCATTCTTTTCGAACCCTTCAAATTGCAGTATAACTAGCACAACAATTTTGTCGAACCCATTAATATCACTTGAACGGGAACGCCATTCTTTTCGAACCTGTTATATCTCAGCTGAGGCGAACCCACTATGTAGCATCTACGTCGAGAATTCAAGTATAAGTTGGACGGGAACGCCTTCCTTTTCGAACTCGTGAAATATAAGTTGGACGAGGGACACCATTCTTTTCGACCCACTCCCCAAATATTAATGAACAAACATCAAACAAGATGTTGTTTTCTAGAGCAAAATATGCTCAAAATCATAGAAAACCCTTGTTACACAGCACAAGAAAACCCTTATCTCACGACACAAAGAAAGTCGTTTTTTTTTTCCAAAAAAATAAATAAAAGAAAAAAGAGTAAATAATCATTAACTGCTACAACAATTGTAAAAATGGTGCAGGGGATCAAAACTATGCCTTGGATCAATCATTAGAAGTCATAGTATCTTTTGAATGAAAAAAACGTTCAACAATCAAAGAGAGTAATGCGCATGGATTGAATATTTTTTTTCTATTTGAGAAACACAAAATTAGTATTCTTGGATGATAATGTATGAATCCCACCGGTGAGTTAATTGTCTAACCCACTGGTAGGGGAAGTTTTTGTATAGGAAATCCCAACATCTAACTTGCTCTTAATACCACGATAAGTTTATGATAGGAGAGAAACAATATAATTTTAATAAGGTGTGTTCAATAATGAACCATGAGCACACTATATATAGCAATTACAAACTTGACTCCTACTATGAAGTTATCTCCATAATATCTTATTCCAAATATTAATCTAATACTTAATGGAAATATATTATAAGATATTGTTTCCCTAAGATAATAATATATCCTACTTATTAATATTATCCTAAAGATATTTATCATATCTTTAGTGTCCTAATATATCTCTAACACTAAAGCTCAACCAAGGGTGAGCAAACCAACTAGGTTGGAATCCTCACAGACAACGCAAGCAAACATACCAAAACTATACAGGATCCAACTTTAACTTCTCAAACCAAAATTTATCATTTACAGTCACTTTGCTAGGCAATACAAGACCAACTCTTAACAACACTATACTTTGGAATTTCTTCATTAAAGCTTCAGGTCTCCATAAGGTCATGATCCAAATCACCTCATTTCTAGTCCACCAAATTAACTATGCCAGAGCACAATAAGCAACAACTATCACTCTTCTCTACAATTGAGATCTTCTTCTTTTTTATATGAAATGCAACATTCTGTGAAACCAATTTTGAGACTGACTAAGCCCCATCCAAGTCTGCAACATTCTCAAACATTGTTGAGAGTAAACACATTCAACAAACAGATGTTTATGTGACTCTTTCACTAAGCACATAACACAATTATCATCACTACGTACACCAATATACGATAATCTATCAGCAGTTCTAAGTTTTTCTAACATTATAAGCTAGGAGATAAATCTATATTTTGGAACAGAAAGCCTATTCCATACATATCTATCCCAACGAATTCTGTCAACTTCACCTATCAACAGGTATAGCATTTCTTGATAGAGAATTGATGCAAATTTTTAAGATCATTCTCACTATAGATAAGCTTGGCCTCCTCCTTCAATCTGCAAATCTATTTCCAATACCAACAATAACTAGATTGTGGAACATAATCCCACCAGTTAGCCTCTTTAACATAGACCACATTATTCAATCCACAAAGAATCATGTTTAGCTATTATAGCCCACACATATTTCATCATGGCAGCCTTATTCCAAACTTGAATGTTTCGAACCCCAAGACCACCAGCCTTTTTCTGAGAACATACTATTTCCCAAGCAACATTTCTAGCTTTCAAACTGAAATAAGAACCATGCCATAGATATGCTCTACAGATTTGTTCAATTTCCAGAAGGACAGACCTAGAGAGAACATAAATTTGAGCCCAATAAATATGTATGCTTAACAAAACAGAGTTGACAAGCTGAAGTCTACCTGTGTATGATAGATTCCTAATTGACGACCAAACTTTAATCTTGGAGCACATCTTATCCACCAAAGCATGACACTCAGACACCAAAACCCTATTTGCAGATATGGGCACCCCTAGATTTTTGAAAGGCAATCTACTATGTCTGAATCTAGATACATCTCTTATCTTCTGAATATCACACTAGTCCACACCCACTGAATAAAACTCAGATTTCATTTCATTTATCTTTAAACCAAAAGAGTTAGAGAATAATTGGAAAGCTTGTAGCATCAGATAAGTTGAAGGAAAATCACCTTTGCAACAAAGTATGACATCATCAGCAAACACCAAGTGATTAAGCTTGGTATTTTTACATCTAGGATACAAAGAGAACAGAGGAAATTCTTGAAGTAGTCTCATTAACCTAGACATATATTCCATGCACACCACAAACAGTTCGGGGGAGATGGGATCCCCCTGTCTAAGGCCCCTCTTAGCCTCAAAGAAACCATGCAGAAAGCCATTAAGCATAATAGAGAATTTAGGAGTTCTCTCACACACCATGATTAGCTTAATAAAGTGGCTGAGAAATTTCAAATGCTCCAACATTTCCTGCAGAAAATACTAGTCGATAGTCTCATAAGCCTTTTTCATGTCAAGCTTCATTAGAACACTAGGTCTAGAGTTCTGTCTACCATAGTGTTTCACAAGGTCCTGACACACCATAATGTTATGTACAATAAACCTCTCATGGACAAAGGCCCCTTGGTTTTCAACAATCAAGCTAGTACCAATTTCAATCTATTACACAACACCTTTGTAATAAACTTATAAAGAACATTACACAAGCAATAGGTCGAAATTCCATAACACTACTAGGATATGCTACTTTAGGAACCATGTTCAAGATAGTAGTATTTACCTCCTTTAGAAGGTTCCCTGAGTGAAGGCAATCAAGAACAGCAGCAGTGATCCCTTGACCATCAATAACCCATGCATCTTTATAGAAATACCTACCAAAACCATTGGGACCAGGAGCTTTCTCTCCATGAATAGACCAAATTGCCCTCTTCACTTTCTCAGCATCAAAAGGTCTACTTAGCATCTGAATCTGCTCCTCTGTGAGTGTTGGCCCTCTCTCAATCACCACCTTTTTTTACAGATATTCTATTTGTCATAGCAGTACCAAGCAACTCATCATAATACATTTTACCATTGTTTATGAAATGTTTTAGAAATGTTTCTAATTTGTAAATATAGCTTTTAAGAATTTATGATAAAAATATATTTTCTGAAAGAATGAATTATGGAAAATACTATAATCAGTTAAGAATTGAGTGAAGTCTAATTATTTATTCTTATTGGTATATATATATATATATATATTTATGGACCGACAATGTGGCAAGATGAAAGACCTAAGGATGCCTTTCTTGGAATTATATGACAATATTATATATGGAATCAGCGGCTAAGGTAACCTTTATGTCCAGCATCATATATGCGTCTGTTAAACAATGTGATTTCTAAATACATATATATCTTATTGATGCATATGTGTTTTATGATTAATTTTTTATGATCATGTTCGATACGATTATATGATATTGAGTTATTAAAATAACTTTTATGTCCAACATTCACTACTACAAAAACATCCTATCATGTCGCCCGTAAACAGGCTATCGTGTCGCCTGGAAGGCGACTCTGTTGCTGGGGACACGATAGGTATGCGTCTATGGTGTCGCCTGGGAACTCAACCTATTGCGTCGCCTCTTAGATAGGAGGCGACACTATAGGTCAATTTCACCACAATGAACTTACCCTTATGCGTCGCCTGCAACTTAAACATGACGCATATAATAAGCTAATGCGTTGCCTATTATTAATGAGGCGACATGATAGGTCCTCTTACCAAAAGCACAAACTAATTTATGCATCGCCTCTTTCTTCAGAGGCGACACTGTAGGTATGCTATCGTGTCGCCTACAACCTAGCAGGGGATGCATAAACTTATATTTATTTATTTATTTTGCTATATGAAGTATTAAGTATGTCATGCACTCATTACATTAAAATTAAACATTAAATACCAAAAGTTTAAAAAATAAATATCCGATGGTTTCACAACCTCCATATCATAACCAAAAATATTATCTTTTACAACATAAAATCTACTATTGATTGATACATCTCAATAGCATTTACATTTTAGCAAATAATTGAAAAAAATACAAAGATCACCACTTCTTGTATGTTCTCCTCTTGAGAGTATGGCTCCAACGAAAAATGCTACACCAGAAAAACAAGAGGTAATCAATAACTAATGCAATATTGAAAGTGAAAACCCATCTGTATAGAGGGTCCAAACAGTCTCGTATATGAGAAGAGGTGCAACAGATCTATAAATAAGGCGTTTAAAGACGCGAATCAGCAACAAGAGTTATTAGGTTTATGTTTTGCTCCTCAAAACCAAAATTCGAGAACAAGAGTGAAGCTTTCAGCTTCTGCTCCAGTGATCACATGGACAGAATCGCATATAGCTGTCATCAGCCAAGGAGGAAACTTTCTTAGAAGGAAAATAGGCATATATAGGAGATCTCAGATAGATGCAGGTGGTCATAAAGACTTTCTGAAAAGGAAAAACTATGACGAGTTCACTCCATAACAAGCACGATAAATTAATTTTCTTTGCTAGCTATGCGCCCCAAAACCCAAAAAAAAATCTAAGTGGGGAGGAGCACTTCACACAACCAGATAGATAAACCTCAGGATACAAATATCTCCAAGACTACAAAAATTTGAAACAAAAAACACGACATAACAGCATACGAACATTCCTCAAATCTAAGCCAGGAGGAGCACTTCACACAACTAGATAGATAAACCTCAGGATACAAATATCTCCAAGACTACAAGAATTTCAAACAAAAAACACGACATACCAGGATACCAACATTCCTCAAATTGTCCATGGTCCCTTTGGCAAAGCTAACAAAGCTTATAATATGACCTCATTTCAAATATGGCAAAGAAAGATAAATCTAATTTAATTGGATAGGATACAAACACCTTTAAGTGCACACTGAGAAAGGTCCATCTCTTTAAGAGAATTGCGAACTTCGAATGATGCATTCTTGCTTGAAAATGAAGTCGAATGAGTCAGTGGCAGTGTCATCAGTTGAAGAGAGGCTTTTTTAGCACTGAGAAATGTTTTGGTAGTTGAGTAGATGAAACCCAAACAAAGTCACCAAAGCCAACCAAAGTCTAAACTATGAATAGTATACAATATGCAAAATAATGCATCTATTGTGAAATGGAGGTAGTATATAGTTTTATGGTTTTAAAGTTATTTGGATTGCTTATGTGAAATCTCTAAGAATAATTTTTCGTTGTCAAAGTGTTTGGGTTTGCCTGAATGGTATCTTAAGGAATTGGAACTTTGTTGGGTTTGTCTCGACAATACATATACAAAATAGTCGGGGGGGTATGTTGATCAGTACTTCAGACTTAGATCTTTTGCTACGGTTTGGCCGTATGTAGGGTGTGCACAATAGGGGTCTTTGTCTATAGTTATCCGGAGGGACTACCTAGTCCAAAGGCAAGGAAAGTTTGTTCAATTCCATAGGCCTATAACTCTTTCTTTGTGAAAGAAAAAGAAAGAAATGATTTTTTTTAGAAAAGGAAAAAAAGAAGAAAAAAAAAGAAAGGAGTTGTTTCCAAAAAAAGGAAAAGGAAATGATTTGATTTAAAGAAGAAAATAGAAAGTATTGATTTAGAAATAGAAAGAAATGATTTATTTTAAAGAAGGAAAAAGAAAGGATTTGTTTTAGAAAAAGAAAGGAGTATACGGAAAAGGTTTTAGGTTTCAAAAGAAAATGATTTGTACGATATGTTTTATATATGCTACCTAAATATATGTTTGGCTTTTTTGGCTGATACTACATGCCTCGTATATGCAGGTACATGAAGGTAATACATTATTGAAGAAGGTTCTATGTAGGGGTAAGTATGGGTTGGGTTGGTGCGATTTGAGAATAACCCAAACCAGCCCACACAAAAAACGGTTTGACGTTTTTTCCAAACCAACCCAAACCGCACTTCGGGCAAACCTAACCCAAATCGCACCACATAAAACTGTTTAGTGCGGTGCGGTTTGCGATTTACTTATCTTTTATCTCAATAATTTATTTCTAATCTGTAATTGTTGCTTTATTTTACCAACTACACATTTATTGTTAAAACTAATATAAACTACAAAAAAGCTAGAAAATACTAAAAGATTATAAAGTTGCTACAAATATTACTACTAAAGGTACAAAATTATTGGTAAGTCGAATATTAAAGGCACTTAGACGGTTTGTGGTGCGGTTTGGTTTAGAAATATAATAACCCAACTGCGGTTTGGTAAAAACGTAAACTAACCCATTTTTTTGAGGCTATAAACCAACCCAAGCTGCGCTAAAACGGTTTGGTTTGCGGCTTGGTGCAGTCTAGCCCAAGTTATGCTCAGCCCTAGTTCTATGTATGTTATTCGTATTATTTGTATCGCGACGAGGACGATGAACTTTTAATATTTTAGTTAATAATTAAATTGTAGTTAAATTAGAAAAGGTTTGATTTATAAAGTTTAGACTGATAATGGTTGCTGGATTTTGTAAATACAGGTTTCTAAATAAAACGCTAGTACTAAATTATGTTTTAGGCGGTCCATATTACAAACGGAATTCTGCCGATTTTTTGGTAGAATTTTAATAACAAATCGAGTTCTTTAAAATGATATAGGATCATTCGCTTAAGATGGTTTATTTAGGTTCACAGTCGTGGTGAGTGTGATGGTAATAGCTGGATGAGGTTTTCCGCTATGTTTAATGCTTAATTAGTTGGTTGCAATTTCTGGTTGTTTCACAACCCCATCACACGCCTGCCTCCCTTCCTCCCTCACTGACTTCCTTTTCCCTCCTCAATCCATGGTTTTCAACCAAAACAAGCTTCATCCATGATTTTTATTGCAAAACCATTAACCAAGCTCAAGGTTTTTGAGCTTCAAGGTGTTCTTTCAGCATGTCATCATTCACTTAAAACAAACTTCCATATGGTAAGCGTTTCGTAGAATTTGACGGAACCTCTTTAGCTATTATTTCCCGTGTTTTAGGTCTTACTTATGTGTTCTTAGACATCAAATAATAGAAGCTTACACGTTCTGTAATATATTAATACTTCATAAACACTTTGATCATAATTTCATAAATTATCACACTGATGGAGTTGGACTTTAAAATTACTATTAGTAAATCACAGAGGTAGAAGTCATATAGTCATGATTCTACCATAATCATATATAATTAAGCAATCATATAAACATGGTATCACACGAACCGTATCTCATAATACACCAAACTTTACTTATACATTAAGTAAATCATGAGACAATATTAGACTGTACTCTCTCTGTTTTTTTAATAGGTTCGTTTGCTTTTTCGCGCGGACCAAGGAAAAAGTGTAAAAGTAATAGAGACGGATGGAAAAAGTAAGGAAAAATTGAAAAAAGTAAGAGAGAAGAAGAGAAAAAGTATGAGAGAAGTGTAATAATTAGGTGGGCCAACTTAACATTTATAATAAAAGGGAGAAGTGTCCCAATTAAATAAAAAAACAGAGGGAGAATAATTTATAATAGTATCATAACCTATGTATTTAGAAATATAATGTCATATAAGTCGTACTTTATACTTTTGAAAATCATTCATTATACACATTTTATATTATAATTTCAAAAATAATGTACTTTACTCATATAAGCAAAAGTCATAGATGGATCATAATTATAAATTATTACCATAATTTATATAAACTTGGTTTACTTGAATACGCATATACCATAAGCCCTATTTCATAGATTGTCGTATATTACTTAAGCACATATTAATAATTTAAATCTCATAATTCTTAATATTGTTTATAAGCAAGAAAAATACTTCATACTTTCATGTATCACCCATAGTTTACAAAATACATAGTAATTCAATAAACTTTACATAATGTCTAAATATAGTTTATTGATAAGAAAATAATATAAATTTCATAATTTCATAACTATGTTTTCCAACTGATGCTCTTAATCATACTTTTGTAAAAACATATTTTCTTGTATTGTCCGTCATTCAACGGATATAAATTACCACACTTTACTTAAATATAAATTGATTCCGGAGGTATTATTTAGATTGTGCCAGTGACATTGACATATAAAGTTCTATTGCTCATAAATATAAATCGTACTCCCTCCGTCGCCCAAAGGATTTCCCATTTGCTTTTTGCACGGTCTCCAATGCACATCTTTGACCGCTTATATCTCCTATTATTTATTAATAAAAATGATAAAAAGTTGATATTTTGAATGTACCTATTAATACAAATCTAACAAGATCACCTATGACAATTATTTATATTATATATTAGTTATAATTTATGGTCAAAGTTTACAAAGTTTGACTTCAAGAAAAGCAAATGGGAAATCCTTTGGGGGACGGAGGGAGTAGTACTTAATAAAACATCATACTTAGTACATTAACTAAGCATAAGACATGATTAACCTCCATCATTTGTAATATTAAGTAATTTAGTAAACTTGAATAAAATAATGCCATAAACGTATATAATTAACACATAAAATAATAACAAATTCACATTTTATATCATAAAATCATAATTTCATATATGGGCAAGCACATAATACTGGACATAGAAGTTGCTTTAATAATTCATTATCATATGGTTGTATCGAACATGTCTGTCTGATGCTGAGCATCACCGATGCTGCTGCTTTAGGTCAGCGTGCTTCTTTCTCATCTGAGTCTCTGATAGATGTTTGATCGGTGTGTACCGCTGCCGCAGCTGCTACTCCTCCTTTCAGTTCTACCTGTCGCAACCCCAGCCTTACCGGAGTTAAAACGCTGCTACATGTTGTTACTGGGTTATTTGTGCTTTATGTGTGGCTGACTTGTCAATTCATTCCTCCATTTGTCTCTAAAAAGCATCCTATCAGTTTAATAAATCTGAATTCAAACCCAAGTATGATTTCGTTTCCTTAAAAAAAATCTGATATATGTTTTTGCTCGATACGATGCTGTATCATCTTGATTCTTTCTCATGGTATGAGTTACTGCTCTTTTCTTGTGCTCTTTTGCTTGTTAAAAATTAAAAGAGGGGAATTACCATTATTCATTCTCATGGTATTTGTTATTATTAAGGTTCCGTTGATTCTACATGTTAGTTCATCAATTGTGTTTTACCTTTCATAATTTAACTTTTAAAATGTTGACACTACTTATTTTTAAGGTTAAATATTAGAAGAAAAAAGCTGTTAACTTACGATGTGAGAGTGAGAATCGAAAGGCTAAAGATGAATTATTTTCTGAGGCTATTGGTGGACGGACTACAAAGGTAGGATTTTTGGATTAGGCTCAGCAGCATACCCATACGTTGAAAGACCAAGTTGTATAGAGAAGAACGCCAAAAAGTCATGACACGACTATGTGATGAGATTGGAGAATACGGTCTTTGAGTTGATTGATGAGAATTTTCAAGTAAAGAAGGAGCTAGATGCAACAAAGAAAGTGTTGCTCAAACACAAGACAATCTTGGTGAAACAAGTACATCAATGAAGGTTTAACGACAAGTTCAAATTCTAATGCAAGCCAATCATGGTTTATGCTCTTCATCTCCATCTTTGACTTCACACCAATCCTCACATATATCTTAGGTTACTAAGTATTTTACTTTTGGACATAAGATGAGTCTTTTTTGTACATGTATACAACATACCCTAGACTTGAGTTTCTTAGACTACTCATGCATATAATCTCAATACAGCCTTAAAGTAGTAATTTTGTAATCTTACCATAGGTTTTAATTAGGGGCTTCTTTTCTTTAGTATTACTAGCTCGTGTTGAATTTAGCCTTTTTTGTATACATAAGTATGTAATTCCGATTCAAGTATAATGTGATCTTGAATCAATGCATAATCATATTTATAATGTGATCTTGAATCAATGCATAATCATATTTATAATGTGATCTTGAATCAATGCATAATCATATTTAAAGCTAGTACTCAATGTAAGTTATTTCAAATATTTGCCTCAATATAATAATATAGAAATTTGAAAATAACTATCTTTAATAACTCTGTTTGCAATGGAACTAATATTTAAGTGACTCAATAAAATTCCGATCCCTTTCTAAAATCAGTGAGAAATTATTAAAATCTGATGTAAATCCAACGAGGGAAGACAATCCGTTTCTGATTTTAGCGACGGAAATTTTAATACGCTGCTAATTTTAGCGATGGAAAATCATAATCCGTTGCTAAAATCAGCGACAATTATTTTATTCCGTTGCTAAACTCAGAGACGACTATCTAGAGGTGGTAGGGAGTTTTTCCTATTGATCTCCGTGCTTTTCTTATAACCTGAATAATTTAGGAAATGCAGCAGGCTTTTAGGCGTGAAGAGTTGTTCGATGCTTTCAATTCTCTAGCTAGGTAGGAAATCTATGTGAGATGGATAGCTCCATCGCCAGATTGGGTGGCTTTAAACATGCAGCCCCGGGAGTTCCTGCCACGGCGGGGGAGGTGGTATTCTACGGGATCACCTTTGTAAGTTTCTTGCAGCTTTTTTGATCAAAATAGGGACGTGCTATGCTCTTCGCGCGAAACTACGAGTCATAGAGAAAGGGCTGCAATTAGCTTGTGAGATAGGGATAAAGATACTGATGGTTCAACTTGACAATTTTGTATATGTTCAAATTCTCCAAGAACAATGTGATTATGTTGGGGGACTGCAGTTACGTCATTCATAGATATAAGTAGCTTTGTGCTTTATCGGAGTGGGAAGAAAAGTTTATTCATTGCTATCGAAAAGCCAATCGGGTCTCAGATTGGCTCACGAACCGAGGATTAGATCAAGATACGCCTCTCATCATTTATCCTCAAGTGGAGCGGCGTCATGGCGTGGCTGGGTTTAATTCCACATTAATTATTGTTTTGTTTGTTTGTTTCTTTTTAGGACGTGGCCCTCTTCTTCACCAAAAGAAAAAAAAAACTATATACAATGTTGTCCTGTTAGAAGTTGGGGTGAGGGGCTTGGTCAGTGGGGCTGAGCGGCAATGCTACATCTATCCACTGGGTAAACTACCCACTACTAATAAAGGTATTAAAAAATTATTAAACAAGCTGAGTTGGATTTCACTATCATACTCTCTATTAGTGGTGGGTAGTTTACCCAGTGGGTAAATAAAGTTTTTCCCGGGCTGAGCCAATTGATTAGTGGATCGAACACCCACGTTAGCTAGCTGAAAACTGCATCGTTTTTATGAGAGTTGGATGAAAACATACAAATGTATTAAATGAAAAGTTTCTAAACCTCGCTATTATCATTTGGTTGGCTTGTCTTATTCAATCTTTTAAATCCACAGGGTTTCTATTTTGGAGAGCTAAGGACTAGGGTGCGCCACTTAGGCGTGGCATAATATCTTCCTAATGTACCTTAAAAACGACATCCTAGTAGAACAAGCTGCCCTTAATAATTTTTAAGCCATAGGGTTTTAAGGTAGTCACAGACTCACAGGGATATGGACCATATAGTAGTGATGAATCAGCATGGTGACTGAGTCAAGGCCGTCTTGAATATTTAAGGCCTCGGTTTTAAAATGAAAATTGCGTCCCTAATTGTAGGAAATAAAGATGGAAGGTTACACTATTAAAGATGGAAAGTAGAAAATGTAAAGAGAAATGGAGAATACATTGAGAATTTTTAGATGGAAAACAAAAGTGATTTTCGCAAGTGCGAAGTAAAATTTCGCAATGTAATATGATTTTTGGGACTTATGTTGTAAGGCTCCTTGCACACCATCATTTACACCCCTGTTGTGAGTCTACAACATGAGCATATTATAATGATATTGCCATTGAAATTATCAGTACTCCCTATGTCCCCAAAAGTTGTATACACTTTTCTTTTTTATCCGTCCCGGAAAGCTCTATACTTTTTTATTTTGAACATAACCCACTATTATCTCACATCCAGATAAAATCAATGCCATTCTAGTTATTATCTCAGTATTATTCTTAATTTGTTATTATCATTATAGTTATTAATGCATTTATATATCAAGTTCAATTAATATTTTTAACGATTTAATTTCTAATTATGTTCTTTAATATTATTATCAATTTGTTGATACATTATTAATGTCACTATTAATAAAATATATTACTAATATAATTATTTTTAAATATTCTTATCGATATTTTTATAATATTATCTAGATTTTTTGTGAATGACAGTCTACTGACTAGGCTATTTTGATAGTTATAGACTTAATTTTTTTTATGGCCAAGTACTACCTAAAAACACTAATCTCTCAGTAAGTTGTTGTCATTTTCACTAATTATCCTACTAATCTATAGTTTGACCTGTCAACACATGATTAAAAATTTAATATTTCTTTCTTCAATTTTATAATTTTTTTGATATATGTATTTTTGATATAAGACATCATAATGAGAACAAATTTCGAAACAAAATTTATCGGTTTCTAATATTAAAGGCGACATTTTATCGAAAAACGGACACCACCTTTGCCTTTTATGGGCACTTTTCGAGAATCCCTATGAAACAAGTACCAACAAGCTGAGTTTTCGGGCACATACATCAAGACGACCTTTTCTGACTGAAAACGACATTTTTTTTGAAAAACGGACACCATTGTACGCCCATTATGAGTGCGAATTTTGTAGGGATTCTCGAATTCGTGCTTGGCGGCGTATTCCGAAAAAACGTTGTTTTCAATCCGAAAAGGCATCTCGAAATATTGTGCTTCTATTCCTGGCTTGTTGCTACTCCTTTCGTAGGGAGTTTCAAAATTCTTACCCATAATTGAACTAAACTCTGAGAATTATCAATGTATTATCGCCCGTCTGAAAACATATTGATAAGTGGGTTTTAGACTCACTAATTAGGAGTAGTTCTAGGTCTTTAGTTTCATTTTAGGCCATGTAGCTTCCTTTTCTTTCCCCTTTGCATCCTTTTCATGATTTCATGTTTTGCTTTAGTTTTAGTGTATTTGCATCTAAGTAGGTTGCATTTAGTTCAATGCATAATCATTTGCATCCCCCTCCCCTTATCTAATCTTCTCTTAAGTGTTGCTTGCTTAGGCGCGAAGAAATGGGACAAGAACAGGGGAATGGTCGCTCCATTTTACTAAGGAGCGACCGCTCCATAGTCCAAGAATTGGAGTAGAGAAGCAGTGGATATGGAGTGGGGCTGGAGCGACCTCGGAGCTGGCGCCTTAAGCAGGAAGAGTTCTCATTCACTGAATGTATTGATCCTAGCCGATGAGCTATGTAAGGAAATCAAGAGACTGAGTTTGGAAGTAGTTGAGCCTGGCTACGTGCAAGCTCAACTGAATGCCCTTACTGTTGGACCAGATATATTTGAGGAGATTCGGATTAAACAAGCCGCTGATAAGTGGTTAAGTAAGCTCAGAGAAATGAAGGAAAGTGGTCAAGCCCCGGAATTTGAGATCGATAACAACGGAGTGGCAAGGTATAAAAGGAGATTGTGTGTGCCACAAGACGAGGAACTCAAGACAAGGATTTTAAAGGAGGCTCATAACTCGCCGTATTCCATACATCCAGGAGGAGATAAGCTTTATAAGGATCTGAAAAAGCAATTTTGGTGGCCTAGGATGAAGCAAGAAGTGTCCAAGTTCGTGGCAAAATGTCTGACATGCCAGAAAGTGAAAATACAACATATGAAGCCTGGAGGGAAATTACAACCGCTGGAAGTACCGTGATGGAAATGGGAATCTATTTCTATGGATTTCATCATGGGGTTACCGAATACAAGATCCGGAAAGAACGCAATATGGGTGATAGTGGACCGTTTGACTAAAATTGCAAGATTTGTTGCAATGAAGGATACTTGGTCGTTGAAGCAGTTGGCGGATGCTTACTTTAATGAAGTGGTTAGACTACATGGTGTTCTGAAGGACATTGTTTCGGATAGAGACTCGAGATTCTTATCTAAGTTCTGGAAGCAACGTCAAGCAGCCGTGGGTACGATATTGAAATTCAGTACAGGTTTTCACCCAGCAACAGATGGTCAAACTGAGAGGACAATTCAGACCTTGGAGGATATGTTGAGAGCATGCATAATAGATTTCGGAGGTTCTTGGAATGATCATTTAATGTACATCGAGTTCTCGTATAAAAACAGCTATCACTCGAGCATAGGAATGGCTCCTTATGAAGCATTGTATGGACGGAAATGTAGGAGTCCTATATGTTGGAGCGATGTAAACGAGTCATTGAATTTGGGACCAGAAATGATAGAAGAGACTACCAGCAAGGTGAAGTTGATTCAAGAACGTATCAAAGCAGCTCAGGACCGACAAAAGTCGTATGCCGATCAAAGGAGACGAGACTTAGAGTTTGAAGTTGGAGAAGAAGTGCTACTGAAATTTTCACCAACCAAGGGAGTAATGATGTTCGGTAGGAAAGGAAAGTTGAGTCCTCGTTATATCGGACCTTACGAGATACTTGAAAGAATTGGAGAAGTGGCATATAGATTAGCCTTACCCACAGAATTAGCCAATGTTCACAATGTTTTTCATGTGTCTCAACTCCGTAAATACGTTCCCGATCCCTCCCATGTTATCCAACCTGAAACCATCGATCTAGATGAGACCCTCACCTTTGAAGAACGCCCTGTTAGAATCCTCGATAACAAAACGAGAAATACCCGAAACAAGGCTGTAAAGTTAGTCAAAGTTCTATGGTCTAATCATCAAACCGAGGAGGCAACTTGGGAAACGGAAGATGACATGAAAAAGAGTTACCCTAAACTCTTTTCCCAGGTACGATTGTCGAGTTTCGGGGACGAAACTCCTTAAGGGGGACCTAATGTAATACTAACAAAGTCTAGAACTAGTGTTTCGTTAATATCGCAAAATCTAACCTTAAAGTTCGAGGACGAACTTTGTTTTTAAGGAGGAGTAGATGTAATACCCCGAATTTTCAAAGCTTATTTTATTATTTATTAAAGTTTAATATTATTTATTTACTTATAATTCAACTTTATTTGATAATAATGTTTATAAAAAAAAATTTGATTTCATATAGTTTTTGAATTATTTAACGATTTTATTGAAATGATTTATTTAGTTTTGTATTATGTAATGATTTATTTAAATTATTTTATTGAAATGTATTTACAAAACTAAATATTCATTTTCATTAATTCTAATTAATGTAATTATTATTGGATTTGAAGTACTCATTTAAATTGTGAGCATTCTTACTTAAAGGTCCATCCATATTAGTTATCCATATAGAGCCCAACTCACACAAAGTCCAAATACTAAGTCCATGTAACATTTGTTTTGCCAAAAAAAAAAAGGGAAAAAAAAGGCAAAAAAGAAAGCTGTGAATCAGCAAGTCTTCATCTCCCTCCTTCCTTCCCCTTCTCACGCAGGAACAGAGCAAGCACACAAAAAAAAATCAATTGATCAACTACTCTTGTCAGAGAGTTGAAACTCAACCACAATCTCAGATTTTCTTATCAAGATCAACTCTAAAGTCAAAGAAATCTCAAACACCATACCTCACCATACTCACCATTAATGGAGCTTGACTCCAAAGCTCAAAATCTGACCAAATTGTTCTATAAATACCAACCCAAACCCATTCAATTGCTCAAGCAAACCACACTTTCAAGGTTTTCTTCAACTTCTCCCTCTTCTCTTTCAATTTCTGATTTTTGTTTTGAAAAATAAAATTAAAAAAAAATTTAAAACTCCAGCTCACCTTTTCTACTAATCTGACTCGCCGGAACCACCAGTAGCGCCACCACTGAACCGCTTTCTACCCGCCGGAAACGACGTTCCCAAACCACCACCTGCACCACTCCTTCCACCCGCCTGAAACCGCCGAACACCCCCACTCCTCCTCCTCCTTGTTCGCTGCCTGTACGCGCAGCCACCACGCACCACCTTGTGCGCTTCCCTGTGCGCGCAGCCACCGGCCGCCTGAACTCGAGCAACACCGCAACCATCACCCTCCTCTTCTCCCCTGTTTGTGTCTCCTCTTCTCGCCTTCCCCTGTTCTCTCTCTATCAAACTGATTCAAAGCATCAGTATTCCTCCCCCTCCCCTTTCATATTTCGTTTTTCTTTTTAAACAAAAAAAATAAAATTTTTTCTTTTAAATTATCTATTTAGTTTATAAAGTTACGTTGTTTAGATAACATATTCTAAGTTATATTGATTTAGTCCTTTTAATACTTATATTTATTTCTTAATATTTCTAAAATGTTGTAATTTTGAACTACTATAAATGTTTTGAAATAATTAAGAAAACTTTTCAATGTTATTTGAATTATTGGAGTTCATTTATTTTATCAATCAAAAAGGGGTTATTTAGGTTACTAACTTAGATCTCGTTAATCTCGTTGTAGACTTCGAGTGCGTAGACGAGGATTACCAGGAGCTGTGATCTGTTCGTGAATCTAACTTTTGGGCACGCGTCACGAGGTAATTTCCGATGTCCATCTAAACATAGATCCCGTAGTATAAAAATAATTTAATTACGTGACTCTGTGATTAGAAATGTGAATTATAATAATGAAAATTATTATGAATTATAACTATTGACTTAAATACGGATTATGATTAGTAAGATGACTAATGACTACGGATTATGGATATGAATAATGACAATGGACCATGGACTATGGACGGTATGACAATTATTCTAACGTTATCGACGACCTTGATAAATAATATAATATTTTATCCTCGGCATTTGTTTAATTAAAAATTCATTATATTATTATTAATAATATTATTATGATTATTAATACTGTTATTATTATTATTGTTAAAATTATTGTTATAATTACTATTATTATTATTATTATTATTATTATTATTATTATCATTGTTAATGCTTATTAAAGTTTGAAAATGAAAATTGAAAATGGATTGGTTATAAATTTGAAAATGATGGATTATTAAATCTACAAATGATGGTTTTGTACATGAATGAAAATGGGCTTTATGGATAAGCCGTGAATGAATTGTGATATGGATATTGGAATGGATATGTTCACACTTGGTTAAATGAAATGATTTATATACGATTGAAGTGATGACTTTCATAAAAGATATTAATCACTTAAAGTGGAATATCGGAGAGAAATGATGAACAGGTTGCCCTGTATGGGAGGTTCAGCGGCCACCTACAGGTTCTTTTGTTACTATGCTGATTTTTCTGTTATTTGTCTTCCTTCTATCTTGATGTGTTTCCAAGTTAGAAGGGGTGTGCACGCTAGGGACTCTGTTTTTGGCCATTATAATATTTGTAGGTAGTTACTGGAGATTGACCCCGGCCTACACCCTTGAAGTAAGTAGTTACTGGGGATTGACCCCGGCTTACTGGCGTTCTCTTTCCTCTCCTTAAATAAACGGATAATGCTGAATTATTTAATTAATTGAAATTATGTGATTATTAATCTTATATATATACGTATGCGCTTATGTGATTATTAATTGTATTTATATATGTATATGTGCTATGCTTTCGACTCTATTAACCTATTATTTTCACAAAGTATTTTCAACTTAAGTATTTTACGGGATGGAGTTGGAATTACTCAGTTTTTCTGATTTTTGGGAGCTTGTCTCTCTTGTTTCTTTTCAATGTATTTGTGCAGGTGGGTGATCGACTGGGGAAACAAAGAGAGAACTTTTAGAGTTGTCATCCACTTAGTGTTAATTTAGTTTCCGTTGAGACTCTGAGACGTTATATTAATTAGTGTCTTGTTTAAACAGTTTAGTTGTTGTAAAACTTAATTTGATTTGAATTTAGTGTGATGTTACCTATTAGCATTGCATTTATTTCCAAGGAGATAAGTGCGGCGGTAGCACACCATCCGAGTCGAACCCTCGTGGATATCCCCCAACGAGTTTTATTTAATGAAAAAGGGTTTGATTTGGGCGGGGTGTTACAGCAGTGGAACTCAACCCTAAAATCTCAGTTTGAATGGAAAGACTTAATTAAGGGAGGTGGGATTTTATGTGATAGTTGACATACACTTTTACAGTTGCCTCTAAAATGCTTAGTTATTGGTGAAATCACTGATTTTTGTGTCGTTTTGAGTGTGCATTTTGTATATTTCGGTATACAGACATTTTTGCTTCTAGTCAAATTATATGCTAATTGTTGAAATCTATTCGATGAAAAAAAATTTTTTTGTTGAAATCTACTTTTTTTAAAAAAATATAATCTCATTTATAAGTATGAGATTATATTATGGTAAGAAGAAGAATCCTCTGGGCTGCCCTCGCACAGGGCCCCCACCCAGAGGCCCATTACAAGCCATACACCCCCCAACCCCCCAACAATAAGAAATTTGCTTCCACCAAGATTTGAACCTTGGTCTCCCATGTGATGTTTATGTAAGTTCTCCCATTGTTGACATCTACTTTATGTAAGTATATTACGTGATGTTTATGTATGTTGAACAAGTATTTTTACTTTAGGTATGTATGGTTGTTGGGCTTGTAGTGTTACTTGTCGAACCCGTGTTGTTTCAAATATAGGAATTATAGCGTATGGTTTTCGAAGATGTTAATATTTTTACTTATGATGGATAGGTATTGTGGTATGTACTTATATTTTTAAAATAGAACAATTTGTAAAAATGTTGAAAAACAACTGCCGAATTTTTAGCCGAATTTTTCAAATTGAAATCGTTTTAAATGCGTATATGTACGTATCCGAATTATAAAAGTAAACGTTTTTTAGTCGAATGTTTGACCGTATTTTTCAATTTTTTACCATTTTAAACGCGCTGAATTAAACTCCGTTTAATTCCCGTCCCGTTTTTAACTAACTAAGTGTCCCATTACTAACACCAAAACACAATCTGCCCTCCCAGCTTGATATGATCAAACAGCTTAGGATACATTATTGCATTGACATCCTTATGAGCAAAGCCAACAAGCGTGGCGCATGGGTTGCAGATAATGCCAAGAAGTAGGAGAAGGGCAAACGCCGAATGTCATAGATGACATGAAGCTCTTCTTACCAACAATTGACAGTGTCCTTTTTTGTAATTATCTTACCAACAATGCATCAAACAATACCTACTAATTTGGATGTCTTTTGTATCTAGTATTTGGCATCATACTTTCTTTTGGGTTAACAACATATTACTAGCATTTTAGCATATATCTGCAAAGAGGAAGAATCAAACAATTGTGCTTGTATTCACCACAATTTGATGTCCGCCGAAGTGTGTGTTTTGTATAGAACAAATGTGCACTATTTTTAGTAATATATTCACTATATGTTCCTTCAATGTGCTTTATTTTTAAACTTAATGTACATTTCTATAATACATATGTACAATATATGTATATACTTTTTCATCAGTCTCTTCCTATGTACCATCTCTCTACAAAGTTGTACACTACAAAAATACATTGTCTGTATAACATATACAGTCTCACCCCCTGACTTTTCTCAAAAAGGAAATCTAAGTTCATTTGCTGTTCATTTGCTTGCATTCCCTACAATTAATAATTAACATCGCCTTCATTTCATAAAAAGCTATTTTTGGTGTATTAGACCAAGTACAACATGAATGAGCTACAAGTATTACAGTACAAAAGACTTCCAAAAAAACAACGTCAATCAACAACTCATTAACGGTGGACTACGCTTCATTTCCAAAAACGCTTATCAGCATATTAGTACTTTCCTCCAGGTAACACATTTCATTCCCCAAAAAGCTTGTCCGCATATTCATGGTAGACATCCAAACCTTCTTTATGATACGCTGTCCCACCTTTGCATACTTCCTCAGTTATGTAGTTAACAGGAAAATAATCATCGGGCCCATAGACATCAAGAAGTGACTTGTTAGAGCTTGAGTGAGCTATAGTACCTTCTTCGGGGATATCAATGTATTCCTGGAGTGTATATTTGATCAATGTCAGTGTATATTTAAAAATAATGTATTCCTGGAGTGTACATGGAACCAATTGGAGTGTATATTTAATCAATGTCAGTGTATATTTAAAAACAATGTATACAAAAGACTATATCAATATATATTTAACAAAAATGTACATATTGTTAAAATCAATGTATATTTAAACATGTATTAGAGTACATGTAACCAACTTGAGTATATATTTGGTCAATGTCAGTGTATATTTAACAACAAATGACTATTAAATCATATAAAATAAACACATATCAGAGTACATATATATAACCAACTTGAGTGTTTATTTAATCAATGTCAGTGTATAATTAAAAATAATGTAGTAAAAGAATGGATGAACATATATTTAACATCAATGTACATGTAGTTAATACTAATGTACAAACATTTACCTTAACAGATTTATGTGCTTTTGCCTTTTTCCTAATTGCAGCTTTCTCAGCGGGTTTTTTCCATCCTTTCAGCTTGTTCACCTGCTTCTCAACAATGCTTTTCAACCTTATATCCCTTGTTCCTTTCTTCCTCTTTTTCGGAGGATCTTTGACGGGGGGTTTAACATATTATTGACAGCATCTACGGTAATAGATTCATCAACCTTCCCAACGAGAGACACAACCTTCATCTTCAAATCACTGAAGACATTCTCCACTAGGTTTCTGGCAGTTAAGTCGTGTTGACAGAAATTTATTATAGCCAAAGCTTCCCTTGTAGCTTGAACACGCCAAACCGCTGCTTGAACAATATTTGGATCTTTGTGAACATCATCTTCCACTCTTGTGCACATAGAATATTTTGCCCATCTCCCCATTATGTATCTCTTTGGAATTTTTTCAACATTATGTATATGAAATATCCTCAGACAGTGAGCACATAACAAACCCATTTCCGTGAAATACTTACAAGTGCACTCAATGGTGAAATTTTCTTGATCAAATTTCACAGTATGCATTAGGTACTCTTTCTCAGTACGCCCCACGTGGTATTCAAAAAGAGGAGGATCAAACTTCATTAATTTCTGGCAAAATGATGCCCCCCTAATAAAATTATCCTCAAATAAGAAATACACAGCAATAGTGTATACCTTCTTGGCATCATTAACTAGATTAACATCAACAAATGCCAGATGTTTGTTGCCATTTAATGCAGAGTAATCTTCACCATTCTCCCTTTCCCTCCATTCCTCTACAAAATCTATAAAAACTTTATAGAAATCGCACAAACCTTGCATGCTATGAAGCCTTTGATTCAGATAATGGTTAGTGGTCTCACTCCTTTGTGAAGACAAAATCCCCCCAAAGGAATAATCCTTGGAGTAAACTGGACACCACATCTTCCTTAGCTTGTACAACCTATTCAACCAAGGGTTCTCCGCACATTTGTATTTGGTAATCATACTGGAGATCACATAGGAATGAACATAAACTTTATAACAGTGAACAAACTACCAAATTGAACATTGTTTTTTTGGTGGATTTAAATAACTATAAATAACTACCATAGTGTACATGTAACCAGTAACAGTGCACATGTTAAAAATTCAGTGAAGAAATCATACTGCAGAACACATAGGAATGAACATATACTTTAGAACAGTGAACAAACTACCAAAATGAACATTGTTTTTTGGGTGGATTTAAACAACTACAAATAACTACATCAGTGTACATGTAATCACCAACAGTGGATATGTTAAGAACTCATAGTGAGCATGTGTTTTCCAATACTTACAAATATAATAAATCACCTACTTCTATAAAACATTTAAACCAAAGCAATGATCAATTACACAAATAACAACATGACAACATTAGATATTTACCTTTTCCATTAGTGCTTAAACTCACTCTTGGTCTCACAATGTTTCAAACACATAATTGAATAAATCAACAAAACCATCATTCGCCCTCAACCCTTTTATATTGTTAATAGAATTTTTTCCAATGTGTCATACACACAAACGATGTATAACATTAGGAAACACAATGCTTATAGCTTTGGACATTGCCCCATCTTGGTCAGTCATAATCGTAATGAGTGACCTACCTCCCATACTTTTCAAAAATGATTCAAACAACCACACAAATGAATTAGTGTCCTCATTTAATAAGAACCTAACTCCAAACATAACATTCCTTTGGTGATGGTTCATCCCAACAAAAGGACCACATATCATCCCATATTTATTGGTACGATATGTTGTATCATGAACAACTAAATCACCAAAAACCTCGTAATCCTTCCTCATTCTTCCATCTCTAAAAAAAAACTGATTAAGTAGCCTCCATCATCTAGTTGAAAATCATAAAAAAAATCGCACCTATCTGCTTGTCTTTGTGTAAAATATCGAATCAATTGCTTACTATCACAACCGTCGAATTCTTTTTTTCGTTGAGCAGCCACTGCATCATAAGCATCCCTATTCGTGAAACCAAGATTTGCAGAACCACCCGCTTCCTTCTTAACACATGAACAGCTTCAGAAATCGCAACCCCACAACTTCTCAGATTATTAATCATATGCAATTGGTCTACAGTAACTTTCCTATGATATCTAATTAGATGTCGTTGTTTCAATGGTACCATTGCATGGTTGTGAATCATGTGATGCTTAGTAACAATAAACACCCAAGACTCTTTCACAACATCAAATTGGATATAGGCTTTACATCCACAACGTTGATCAAGCTTTGTATATGTCTGTCAACACACAATGTCCATACATTCTACATGAGTGTACATTTGGGAATAAACAGCGATCAAACAATCTCCATAAAAGAACATGGACATGGCTATTAACAATGTACCACTTGCATCAACAAAACATAAAATGTCCATATATTCTACATGAGTGTACATTTGGGAATAGACTGTGATCAAACAATCTCCATAAAAGAACATGGACAGTGATACTAACAATCTACCACTTGCATCAACAAAACATAGAATGTCCATACATTCTACATAAGTGTACATTTGGGAATAAACAGTGATCAAACAATCTCCATAAAAGAACATGGACAGGGCTATTAACAATCTACTACTTGCATCAACAAAACATAAAATGTCCATACATTGTACATGAGTGTATATTTGGGAATAAACAGTGATCAAACAATCTCCATAAAAGAACATGGACAGGGCTATTACCTATCTACCACTTGCATCAACAAAACATACAATGTCCATACATTCTACATGAGTGTACATTCGCGAATAAACAGTGATCAAACAATCTCCATAAAAGAACATGGACAAGGCTATTAACAATCTACCACTTTCATCAACAAAAAAATATGTTACACCCTCAAAAAAAAAATATCATCTTACTAATTTAAATTAATATCAAAACCCTATAACAAACCTTAGGCTGTAAACCTTTTTTTTCCTTCAACCCTTCACGACTACATACTAGAAATCGTTGTCTAATGGTCTTAGTATCATATCTGCAACAAACTTTGTCCTTCCGAATACCAAATCCACATCTAAACGCATAATCGTTGTATAATTTGTATGCTTCATCATCATTTGTAACATCTTTGAGTATCAATTCAGATGTCTCAGCCTCATGATATTCTATATACCAAAAATAGGTCAATATGTTGTCACCAAAATGACAGAAAAAACAAAAGTAATACTGCTGGTGTACATCGAGAACATTGTTGTACACTCAATGGTATATGCATGTACATGCAAGTACATTTTATCTTATTCATCAAAAAAGTACTCCAAGTAACACAACATGCACAAACATCACGTACATTTATATAACATTTTATGTTCACGTGAAATAAGAGAATGTACACCATAATAGCAATGTACACTAAATTAACACCATGTGTACACCAAATAAATTTTTTACGCCGAAGTGAAATCCCGAAGAATGTCGGATGTAAGAAGGTGGGGAGTGAAGTAGATCATCACTGTCAGTAGTCACGCAAAAAGTAGCAACGACGCCCTTTGGCAAAGGGTCTTCCAAGCCCTGAGATCGCGGAGTGCTGCGCGCTTCATTAATAGGTACCGTAATCTTTAGCTGAGTCATCTTCTTCTCTTTCACCACCATCAACTACATCTCTCATTTCATTAGAACCCAGAACATTAACAATGGAAACCCCATCATTCCCACTGAAATCATCCATTTTTTGAGGTGAGCAATTTCTGAACAAAATAAAAAAAAACACTTTTTACTAATTTGTGAGAAATATCAAGACAAAACAAGAGAATGATAATTAATTGATGATGAGAAATAAATAAGGATGACAAAATAAATGAGAAGGATACATAAATGAGAAGGAGAGAAATAAATGAGATGGAGGAGTAAATGACAAAGCCAGACAAATGAGAGAGAAAAAGGTGGGAAGAGTAATAAATATGATGCTAAAAAGGCTGGCCCACATTTTAATTATTGCCGCCAAAACACCCCAAAATTTTGGCTGCCTTCTTTCTAACAAAACGACACCGTTTTGTGTAGGGAGCAACATGAGCTACATGCTCCTCCCTGCACAGTCTAATTTGCGGTCATCAATCGGTGTAACTAGGCCCAGGAAAAGCGGACAACCCAACCTAACCTGAAATAAGGGGGTCAATTTAATCATATGGGCTCACATGTTAACCCATTTAATTGAACGTTTTATGTTAACCTTTGCTACCCGAAAAAATATGTTTTTAACCAATTAGCTCTTTAAAAAGAAAAGGGCTATTTGTTAGAAACAACATTTTAAATACATTTTTTTGCGAGAAACAACCTTATATATATTTTTTTTGCGAGAAACAACCTTGTATAATTTTTTTTTGCGAGAACACACCTTATGACTCTTTTCCGACCTTGACCAAGTCAGATTTGCTATTTGCACTCCTTCTTTCTTATTTCCACACTCCTTTTCCCCCCTTTGTTCCCATTATATAAATCTCATGTTTTTAAAACCCAAAAAATTCTTTCTCTTTTAGCAAATTGATTAAGTAATAGTCTTAGTACTAATACATGAAATTCTTATACACATAAATGGAATTGAGGTACTGGATGGTGAAGTTACAAGTCATTGAATTTCCTTTTATCTAAGATGTTAAGGTAAGTTTCCAAGGAGGCGAAATTTATAATTTTAGGATGTGTAGTGAGTTGTTGAGAAGTGAGACTACAATTTTAATTGGACTTTGGTAATGTATTCGTGTTAAGGCAATTATTGTATAGATAATATATTTTAGTATATAATCTTTGTAGCATATCTCTTGTATCTAATCTTTCCCTTTTCTTAGCCCTTAATTACGTTAGGCAAGCAATGTAATATAGCCACCTTTGGCAGTGAATGACAGACAACAACTTTTCACCCTAATTCATTATTCTATATGGTATCGGAGCCGTAAGGCTACATTTTTTCTCTAGTCAATTTTCACCATGGCTGTTGATGAGGCGCCACCTACGTCCACCCCTTCTCCGGCCATGCACATAAACTCACCTTTCTTTCTCGGCACTGGCGATCGTCCAGGGGACTTTATTACCCCAACTCGACTTCGTCACGATAATTATGATGATTGGGCTGCGGATATTCAAATGGCACTTGAGGCTCGGCGAAAGTTCGGTTTTCTTGATGGTTCAATTACGACCCCCGAGCCACCTTATACTATGGTTGATTGGACAACAATAAATGCTATGCTTGTTTCTTGGATTACCAATACCATTGATCCCGAGGTAAAATCTACCCTTTCTAAATTTCGTGATCCATCTCGTCTTTGGGAGCATCTTCGTACTCGTTTTGCTCTTGTCAATGGCCCCCGTATACAACAATTACTGACCGCCGTTGCCAAGTGCTCACAAACGAATAATATGTCTGTTTCTCAATATTATGGCAAACTCAATAGTTTATGGGAAGAGTTGTTTAACCATGAACCATTAATTGATTGTAATTGTTGTTCAAAATGTGTTGCGGGTTCCCTTCATGCCCAACGTCGGGAAAACCGTAAATTGCATGATTTTTTGATGGGGTTAAACACCGACCATTATTCTCACTTGCGCACTACTATTTTATCTACCGACCCTCTTCCTACACTTGATCGTGCATATCAATTAGTTGTGCAAGATGAAAGAGTTCGAATGGCTAGTGGTAGTATTGATGAAAAACCGTCTGAAATTCTTGGTTTTGCTGTCCACGCGTCGCGTGGTCGCGGCAAAGGTGATCGTCATGTGTGCAGCCACTGTCGTAAGGTGGGACACGAGGCCTCACGGTGTTGGACGTTAGTGGCGTGTACTCATTGCAACAAGCACGGCCACAACGTTTCCAATTGCTTTGAATTGGTTGGATACCCAGAAGGATGGCAGCCTGCTGCCAAAACTGATGGCAATGTTGTCCGCAACAGCAACTCTGCAGCTGGGCAGCAGCGTGGTAGACCCACTGCCAAGGCACACGCTGCTGCTGCTTCGTCTGTTTCAGCACCGCCAGCACCTCAGCAGGTGCGTCTGCCTCCTTGTTCACGGCAGATCAGTGGAAGGCTATTGCAGGTCTATTTGGTAACACAAAGGTTTCGGATGATCGCTTGAGTGGTACGTTTTGTTCTAACTCCTGGATTATTGATACGGGTGCTACCCATCATGTGACGGGCAATATTTCTTGTCTCTTTGATTTAATTAATATATATGATTGTCCGGTTGGGCTTCCTAATGGTGCTTCCGTTGTTGCTACTCATAAGGGTTCCGTAAAATTGTCAAATACTATTACTCTTACGGATGTGCTTTATGTTCCTACCTTTAGTTGCAATTTACTTTCGGTTTCACAGCTAACTAATGCTTTATCTTGCATTGTACAATTTAACTCTTCGATGTGTGCTATACAGGACCACACGAGGGAGCTGATTGGGACGGGTCGTAAGCAAGATGGACTTTATTACTTTTGCGGTGGCAGCTTTGTTACTCATGTTGCGGTGTGTGAGCCGTCTTCTGATCTTGAGTTGTGGCACAATAGAATGGGGCACCCCTCCGAACGCATAGTGAAGTTGCTTCCCCCTATTTGTGATCCTAAGGGTAGCTTGAATAAGGCATGTGACGTTTGTTTTCATGCTAAACATCATAGAAATAAATTTCCTTTAAGTGAGAACCGAGCTAGTCGGATTTTTGAAAAGGTTCATTGTGATTTATGGGGACCTTATAGGCATGTTTCTTCTTGTGGTGCTCGTTATTTCTTGACTATTGTGGATGATTTTTCCCGTGCCGTTTGGATTTATTTGTTGGTGGATAAAACTGAGGTTTTTAGCATGTTCATGTCATTTATTGCCATAGTTGAACGCCAATTTTCTCAAACTATTAAAATCGTACAGAGTGATAATGGTACGGAGTTTAATTGTTTGCATGACTATTTCACTGCTACTGGCATCATTTTTCAAACCTCTTGTGTTCAAACTCCTCAACAAAATGGGAGGGTCGAATGAAAACACCAACACATATTGAACGTGGGCCGGGCACTTCGTTTTCAAGCTCGTTTGCCCATCTATTTTTGGGGGGAATGTATCTTAGCCGTTGCCCATCTCATAAACCGTACTCCTTCTTCCCTTCTCAATAATAAATCTTCATTTCAAATCCTATATGACTCCAAACCTACCTATGATGCTATACGTACCCTTGGTTGCTTGTGTTTTGCCCATAATCCTAACACTCATGGTGATAAATTTGCAAATCGTAGTAGGAAATGTATCTTTGTTGGGTATCCTTTTGGAAACAAGGGTTGGCGGTTATATGACCTTGAAACTAAGAAATTCCTTATTTCCCGTGATGTGAAATTTTTTGAAGACATCTTTCCCTTTATTTCCCCGGATTCGGTCAACATTGACCCTGCTTTACTATTTCCTACTGATGGGGACTTGATCCATGACGATTTTGCTGAACACGTTACTTATGAGCCCACACCAAATGAGCCCACACCCCCTGATTCTCCACCAAATAATCCCATTTCCTCCATCTCTCCTTTTTCCCCTCCTCCTGATTCCTCTTCCACTTTCATTAATGAGCCCAATAATGAAATTATTCATGAGTCCACTATTGTCTCAACCTCCAATGAGCCCACACCCAAAACTCCTTCTCTCCCTTTACAAAACATCTCCCGGCATGATACTGCCAACATGTCCGCCCCACCAAATGATGGCCCACAATCAGCGCCCCTCTCTATTACTGACAGCCCATCTCCACCTGTTCCTTCTCTCACAACACATATTCCTAATGGGCGACACATTTCTGATGACTCAATGGGCAAAGGGAAACGGGAAAAATTTCCCTCCGTATTATTACAGAATTTCTACACTCATTCTGTCACCGCTGCTAGTCCATCTTCTCCTACTTCCTCTCCTATGACTCCCTCAGGTACTCCTTATCCTATAGCTCACTTTATAAATTGTGCAAAATTTTCTGTGAAATATCGAAAGTTTCTTGCTGCTATTGTTTCTGGCACTAACCCTAGGTCATTTAAGGAAGCTATGAAAGATGCTGCTTGGCAAGCATCTATGCATGACGAGATCCGGGCTCTTGAGGAGAATGAAACATGGTCCTTGGAATCCCTTCCACCTGGGAAACGAGCATTGGGTAGCCAGTGGGTTTATCGCACCAAGTATAAGTCCAATGGGGATGTGGAGCGCTTTAAATCACGGCTAGTTGTTTTGGGAAACCGCCAGGAAGCTGGGATTGATTATAATGAAACATTTGCTCCTGTTGCAAAAATGACTACAGTTCGTGCCTTTCTGGCTATTGCTGCCTCTAAGCATTGGGAACTTCATCAGATGGACATTCATAATGCTTTTCTTCATGGTGATCTTGATGAGGAAGTTTATATGAAACTTCCTCCCGGTTTTGAGTCTTCGGATCCTAATCTTGTCTGTCGCCTGCGCAAGTCTCTATATGGTCTCAAACAGGCTCCTCAGTGTTGGTTCGCCAAATTGGTCTCTGCTTTAAAAGGGTATGGTTTTCCTCAGTCCTACTCTGATTATTCTCTCATCACATTTGCACGTGATTCTGTTCATCTCAATGTGCTAGTTTATGTTGATGATCTCATCATTTCTGGGAATGATTCCGCTGCACTTTCTACTTTCAAAGCCTATTTGAGTGACTGCTTCAAAATGAAAGATTTGGGTTATTTGAAGTATTTTCTTGGCATTGAGGTAGCTCGTAGTGCTTCTGGGTTGTTTTTGTGCCAACGTAAATACACTCTTGATATTATCTCCGAAGCAGGTTTGTTGGGTGCCAAGCCCAGTGCTTTTCCAATTGAACAGAATCATCGTCTTGGTCATGCTACTGGGCCTGTATTGGTGGATGCCGCTGCTTATAGACGCCTTGTGGGCCGTCTTATCTATCTGTCTGTCACTCGTCCTCATCTAGCTTATTCAGTTCACATCTTATCTCAGTTTATGCAGGCCCCTCTATCTGAGCATTGGGATGCTGCCTTGCGCGTTGTTCGTTACTTGAAAGGCACGCCCGGCCAGGGTATCTTGTTACGTGCCGACAGTGATCTATCTCTACAGGGTTGGTGTGATTTTGATTGGGTCGCATTCCCTATCACTCGTCGTTCTTTGACTGGTTGGATTGTGTTCTTGGGTAACTCTCCTATCTCTTGGAAAACCAAGAAACAACACACTGTCTCCCGCTCCTCTGCTGAAGCTGAATATAGATCTATGGCGGCCATCACATGTGAATTAAAATGGCTCAAAGGCCTCTTACTTAGCTTAGGGGTACATCATCCTAAGTCTATTCCCTTATTTTGCGACAGCCAGTCTGCTCTTCACCTCGCCAAGAACCCGGTTTTCCATGAACGATCGAAGCATATTGAAGTTGATTGCCACTTCCTCCGAGATGCTGTTTTGGATGGCATTATTGCTCCCTCATATGTGCCTACCAAAGCTCAACTGGCGGACATTTTCACAAAGGCCCTTGGCAAGTCTCAGTTCGATTTCCTACTGTCCAAGTTGGGCATTCTCGATCCTTCCTATGCTCCAACTTGAAGGAGGGTGTTAAGGCAATTATTGTATAGATAATATATTTTAGTATATAATCTTTGTAGCATATCTCTTGTATCTAATCTTTCCCTTTTCTTAGCCCTTAATTATGTTAGGCAAGCAATGTAATATAGCCACCTTTGGCAGTGAATGACAGACAACAACTTTTCACCCTAATTCATTATTCTATAATTCGACCTTTGGATTTTAATGAAATAGTAGACCTATGCCTTTGTTTTTCTCCCACCATTTCTTTTGATTTGCTATATTGTCAAATCAGTTGAAATTTTAGGATATTTATGTGAGTTGTTGAGATTTGATACTACAATTTTATAGGTAATAAGGACTAAAGAAAAGATTATATAAAGGTAAATGACAAGAAAATTAAAAAAGATAAGAATATAATAAGGATCCAAGCCAAGAAGGACATTTAGTACTACCTCTGTATTTAAATAGATGGGACACTTTCTATTTTTTTTTTTAAATAGATGCAAACTTTTTTGTTATGTTTTGTTAATCTTGGGGTTGTAAAATGATCATTTTATCTAATAAGGATACCAAGCCAAGAAGGAAATTTAATACTACCTCTGTATTTAAATAGATCGGACACTTTCTGTTTTAATTTTTTTGAAATAGACGCAAACTTTGTTTTTATGTTTTGTTAATCTTGGGGTTGTAAAATGATCATTTTATCTAATAATTGTGCCACTTAATAAAGCCTAATGATATGATCTCTAATTTCTCTCTCCTACTTTTCTACATTATATCATATGTTACGGTCTCCACTTCATCTAATAAAATACCTTTACATCCACCTATTACCTAGCATAGTGTGAAAAAGTGTTTTATGTATTTGAATACATGGATAGTTGATAAATTGTACCTTCATTTATGGATATGTAAAAAATAAAAAAGCTAGAGACCAAGTAAGGCTTGGCCTAGTGGTTTAAGCTAAAATCTTGATTAGGTAAGGGGCAAGAACGTGAAAGAGAAAGACATAAAGTGAGCTAACTTATAGAAAGAAAATGTTGTACTCCCTCCGTTTTTATTTAATAGGGACACTTTGACATTTGTTACTATTCACAATTTACTATTAGACCATCTTATATTGTTTATACGTGATAAAAAACAAAGTCATATGAGATCTTGTTTGATTCATCATAATGTGTAGATTTTTAATATCAACTTTTCATAATTAGCTTACTCATGTACAATTAGAGATATTCGTCTTCAAAGATATGTATAAGCAAACGTGAAAAGTATAAATGTCTCTATTAAATAAAAACAGATTTAGTAATATACTATGATTCATAGGAAACACAGAAAACAGCGGATAACAAGTCTTACACGCAAAAAGTAACGCTATTTTGGAGCGATCAAGTGCAATCACATACTTCCCTTTTAAAGGTAAGAAAAAACTCTCTAGTACTCTGACACACACAGGACTCCGTCTAGAAGTCTATTACAATCCAAATACTCGCAAACCTTCCCTAAATCTTAATCAAAGTGTTTAGGGTAGGAAGTGACTCCGGTATATTGTTTTTGGAGCACCCAACTGCCAAGCTGTAGCTTTAAAATGCTCCTGCAAATCACAAATCAACATTTCTATGAATAGTTGAATAACATAGTCCTACAATACTTTTGATGCATAACAATAACTAAGTTGATCAATTAAATGCAAACTTAACAAAGAGAATTTGATTTGTCTTTGCTTGTTGATTTTATTCTTGCTGTCAGCCTATCATACAATGATGACCATGATTAATATCTTTATGAACTATATTTTCATAATAAGAGTTGAATTTGGAATTATTCATAATATATCCAACAAAATTTTATGTACTAATTTTTTTATATATATTATAAGACTTGAATTTGGAATTTTTCTCAATCTATCTGATATTTTTTATGTATTACTAAAAAAATTCAGGTCAAGGTTAGTATCGTATTTGCTTTGGTATATTTGTGTTGATTCTGCTTTCAACCCTAAACTGTTTTCAACTTTTCATCACCTTGCTGGTATGGCCTTTATTTTCCATGGAAGTGCCTGTGAGCTTCAATTGGCTTATGGAACTTCTCACCAAAACTTCTGCCGCTAGAACGATTGTTCTGTTTTGCCATCTGGTTGTGAGGCTGTTTGGTTTCAAAATTTTACAGTTTCTTCTTTTTATTTGAGTTAGACTTTGGTAATGTATTGGACCTTGGATTATAATGAAATAATAGATCTATGCCTTTGTTTTTCTCCCACCGTTTCTTTTTATTTGCTATATTTTCAAATTAGTTAAAATTTTAGGATGTGTATGTGGGTTGTTGAGACGTGAGGCTACAATTTTACATGTAAAAAGGACTAAGAAAAATGTAAAATAATAGAAATGATAAAGGTAAATGACAAAAAGTAAAATAGATAAGGATATTATAAGGATCACAAGCCAAAAGGAAAAGTAATATTGTAGGCATGTTCTTTTCGTCTAATTCTAGCTGAATTGAATTTATTGGAGCAGAGCTAAACTTAATATAATTGACTTGTAATAAATATATAAATGATAATTAAAAATAATAATTATGAATATTAAATAATAATTATAATTATAAGTAATAATAATTAAAAATTAATAACTAAGAATAATAATTAATGAATAATGATAATATTATTTTTTATTTTATAAAAATGATAGCTATAAATAAATAAATAGATAAATAATAGTAATAGTAATAAATTAATTATAAAAATAAAAATACTAATAATAATAATAAGTAATTATTATTAGTGGTATTAATATATTAATACTTGGTAATGATTGTATAGTAAAAATAATGTCTAAGAAGTAAATTAATATTACTATTATAATAATAATTAGCTTAAAACATGGGTTGATTTGTGTTTCTAACCAAACTACAGTTTGCGGTTTTGGGTTGGTCTATAATATTAATAAATCAAACCCCACGACAAACCGTCAAAGTATCTTTAATATTCAACGTAACGATGATGTTGTACCTTAAATAGTACTCCAATATTATTAACAACTTTGTAATTTTTAATATCTTCCAGCTTTTTATTTTATTTGTATGGTGTAATAGTGAATATCTAGTCGGTGAAATAAAATAACAATTGCAAATTAGTTAACTCGTATTGAGATGAAATATGGTTAAACCCGCACCAACCCAAACCATGTTCAGCAATAATAAAAATATCAATAATAATAAGTAAAGATATAATAACAAAATAATAATAAGGAAAATTTGTGAAAAACCACCATAAACTTTGCACTTTTTGAAATTAACCATCAAATACTTTTTTTTTGAATTTAACTACTATAAGTTTTCTAAATTTTGTGAAGACCACTATTTGACGATTTCAATTAAGAATTCCTTTGGGGGCCCCACACATGCCACTTTCTTCTTTGTCCTCATTGTCACTTTCTTTTCCAACATCTCATTTTTGATTCAAGCTTTGACATTTTATTCTTCAACAAACAAAATTTCATGGGTTAGAAACCTTTTCTCCATAAGCAACTCATTGGATTAGTATTGACCGTCTCTTGAATTTTCTAAAATTATTTAAATAACTTCAGTTATACAATTCGGAGTTAGACAATAGTTATACTACTGCATTCAACTCCAAGTTTATAATATAAGCTAAAATCTTAATTAGGCAAAGGGAAAGAACATGAAAGAGGAAACACAAAGTGAGCTGAATAATAGCAAAGAAAACAAGTCTTACACGCTGGAAGTAACATTATTTTGGAGCGATCAAGTGTAATCATGTACTTCCTTTTTAAAGGTAAAAAAATCCTATCTACTACCCTGGTAGGAATTGACTTAGTATATTGATTTTGGTACCCAATTGGCAATTTGTAGCTTTAAAATACTCTTGGAAATCACGAGTCAACATTTTTGTAAATATTTGAATAACATAGTCCTACAACACCATTGATGCCTAACAATAACTAAGCTGATCAATTAAGTGTGAATTTAACAATGAGAACTTTACTGTCTTTGCTTGTTGATTTTACGCTTGCTATCATACAATTATGGCCGTAATTAATATTTCATGAACTATATTACATAGGAAAAATTGACTGGAATAATCCAAACTATGTCCGTTCCGCCAAGAATAATCTCAACTATGAGTTATTCCTGTATAATCCCAACTATTGGGGAGGTCCGCCATAAATCGACCGTGACCTGAAGGAAACAGATTTAACGGGTAAACACGACATATGTCACTCTTTCATTAGCTGTTTACAATTAATTTTTTCTTTTTTTTTAGGAAATTTTGTCAGAAAGGACCTTTTAAAATAGCTTTTTTGTGAGAAATGACCTTTTAAATTTTTTTTTTGGCTTATAACAACCTTAAACAGAAAAATTTTTGCGAGAAGAGACCTTGAGCTTGTTTTCCGACGTTGACCACCGGAAACCGGCGTTGACTAATATTTTCTTCCTATTTGCAATCCTAATCTGGTCTTTTGTTTCTTTTCGCTTCCCCTCTCATCCTCGTAGTTGCGCCACCACGGACCTACACCACCACGAATTCACACCAGCTTCCTCAGCTACGACAGATTCATCAACTTCCGTCTCTTGAGCTCTTCCTTAAGTTCCGGCGACGTCCCATATATGGTGGTGGTGTACCGTGCGGTGGCAGCAGCAAACAGAGGGGGGATTGAGAGGAGAGAGAGACAACAATGGATGGAGGGTGCAGCAGGGTTGTGGGTACCGTGTGGTGGGTAGCCTCGCCGACAAAGATGGTGTGGGGGTGAGGTTGGTGGTGGCTGGTTACGGGAGGAGGTGGGATGTGGGTGGGGGAGGAGGTGGGATGTGGGGGTGTTAATGAAAGGACCTTTCAAAAGAGTTTTTTTGTGAAAAAATATTAGTCAACGCCGGTTTCCGGTGGTCAACGTCGGGAAACAAGTTCAAGGTCTCTTCTCGCAAAAAAAAATTTGTTTAAGATTGTTAAAAGCCAAAAAAAATTTAAAAGGTCCTTTCTCACAAAAAAACTCTTTTAAAAAGTCCTTTCTGAGAAATTTTCCTCTTTTATAAAACAAAAATCCAACCCCTTCCTTCCCCATCCCCTATCCTGCCTCATCGAAACCCCACCAAGCCCCACCCGCTAAATTCCAATCCAGCTCCACACTACCACCCCTAATCACCCAATCTCCATTACCCAAAATCTAATAAAATCCATAAAACAACAAACCCACCAATAATCTCTACCTAACTTCGCAACCCAAATGGGATTCTTTAGAATCAAGTGCAATCCTAAATTATTTACTTGAATCAAGCAGAAAACATACGATTTCAAATGGGAATCTTAAAACCTAAATATATATACGTGAATTAAATAGCAAGATGGAAGAAAATGTAAGAGCAAAAGAAGTATGGGGTTGATGAATTCAAGTGTGGAGGGTAAATAAAGTAGAAAGCAAGTATAAGATCTGAGATGAGAAGAGAAACAAACTTCTACTTACACAATGAAGATTCAGAAGCTATGGTGCTAGAAATTACTGTGGAGTAAAGATTGAGCAGGAAATTTCCAGAGTGGAGAGAAAGAGGGCGGGGTGACTGGTGAATGGTGTTGGTGTGAGAGAAATGGGGGATATGGAGAAAGACGAAGAAAAGAAGAGTAAGGGAAAGAGAGAGAAAGGATGGGGCTGCTCCCGTGCTCCGGCGAGGCTTGCTGAGAGGGGCAAATCAGAAGACATTTTTAGTTTTAATTTTAATTCAATTTGTTATTATCAAGAAATTGACTACTTAAATTACTTCTATAAAAATTGAGATTGCTTGATTTTCTTGCTATTGAACAAAATCAATGCTTTAACATGTTTCTTAATTATCGCGGCAAGGGATGACGGAATCAGGTGAGGGTGGTGAGGAGGGGGTATGGGAACAGGGGAGGAAGAGAAAAGCCATAGGGTGGCTGAAGTGGTGGTGGGGTAGGATTTGTGGTGGTGGGAGTTAAAATTAAAAAGAAAAAGAAAAGAGTAATACATTTTTTTACCTTTCTAACAGGTTGCAAGTCAGTTGGGTTTGTTAGTGGCGGACCTCCTTAATAGTTGAGATTATACAAGAATAACTCATAGTTGTGATTATTCTTAGCAGAACAGTCATAGTTTGGATTATTCCAGTCAATTTTTCCTATTATATATTATAAGAGTTGAATTTGGAATTATTCTCAATACATCCAACAAAGTTATATAATAATATTTTTCATGTATTAATAAAAAAATTCAAGTCAAAGTTAATATCATATTTGATTTGGTATGTTTTTAGATTTGCGTACCTCTTGGCAAGTAATCCCTTCGCCTCGGACTTTTGAGGAGCTTCCTTGCTTGTTGCAACTCGCTTATGGCAGTTGTTATATTCATTCGATGGTGTGATACTTGATTTGAGCATGCCACTCCTATCTTCACCACAGAGATTATGCACTCCTCCCTTATCTGAAATGTTGCTTGGGTTCTTGGTCCTCTGTTGTCTGTTTCGTCGTCTTCATGTTCCATAAGCTGTGTTGTGTCCACAATCTGCATCACTTGATCGGGCGATGCTCCCTTTGCATACACATGAAGGTTCAAGTCTTCTTTGAACATCTCGTTGGTGGGTCTTTTTCTTGTCATAAGCTCCAGCAATAAGATCCCGAAACTGTAGAGATCGGCCTCCGGGGATGCTTCACCTCCCAAGCCATACTCTTAAGACAAGAAGTCCATCAAAATTTCATAAGAGATAATGCAATATAATGTTGGGTTTTACCTACAACATGTTATTTTTATATGTATTATTTGTCAAAAACTATCTATTACAATGATCTTTGTAGGTCTAATATCTTATGTAATTTGTTCAATTTAAGTACTTTTTTTTATTAAAAGATTTAACCCCAAAAATCCATATTTTCCAAAAAGATAAAGCTTTGATAAAACAGTAATTGAAAAATTGAACTCGAACTAGTAAACCATTCATTTTAGATAGTAGTGAAATTTACTAGCATTGCATATATAAGGTTGTTAGATTGAACTAAAATTATGTATGGTATATAAACCGCATTATAATAAGAAATTTTGATGAAAAATCCTTTTTGTATATCGCATAATCTTTCAAAACTTTGTTCCTTTTCAGTCATGCTTTACAAGGCTGATGAATAGATAAAGTGTCGATGCTTCAACATAGAATATACGGTAAAAGAAATTATATTTCCTATTTATCTCATAGAAATATCTAATTACTTCCGGATCTATCATTTGAAATATAATTATATTTTACTTGGAGTTGTTAAGATGTCATTTGGGTACAAGTTCCTTTAGGCAATATTATTGAGCGAAAGGATAGAGTTAATTACCTGGAGCTACATAACCAACGGTTCCCCTGACTCCAATTGAACTGCTTTGGTTTGGATGTAGAGGTTGACCAAGAATCTTTGCTAACCCAAAATCTGCTACATGGGCAACCATGTCATGGTCAAGTAATATGTTGCTTGGTTTCAGGTCGCAGTGCACAATCAAGTCCTCACATTCACAATGGAGATATTGGAGCGCATGGGCGACATCAATGGCTATATCCAACCTTTGGAGAAGGCTCAAATATCCATCTTCATGTAGCCATTTATCAAGACTTCCATTGGGCATGAACTCATATACAAGAGCTTTGAAGTCATTTCTCTGGAAATCTGTACTTGAGCACACCGTTAGTATCCCTACCAAGTTGCGATGACGAATATTCCTAAATACCTCACATTCGGCCATGAAACTCTTAGAACCACCTCGTTGTTGCAAGTTGAGTACTTTTACAGCAACCATCTTTCCATCTAGGATCCCTTTAAACACAGACCCAAAAGTACCTGAACCAAGTAGATTTTCCGAACCAAAGCCACCAGTTGCATTGAGTAGCATATTGAATGACACTTTCAAGAATGGCTCTTTCCCTTGTGCATTTGATGAAATCGAATGTTTTTTCCTGGTATGACTAACAAGGTATAACCATATGCTTGTGATCATAACGAGTACCCCACTAAATGCACTAACGATTATAACCGTCAACTTGAGAGGACGAGACATTTTTCTTTTCTTCCGTCCTTCCTCCACACACCTTGGTAGATGTAGCTCAGGAATCCCTCCACAAAGACCGTTGTTACCAACAAGAGATATTGCACTTGCATTTACAAAAACTCCTTCTGTTGGAACTCTTCCCTCAAGTTTGTTGTATGATAAGTTGAGGAATGTCAACGGAAACGAAAAGAAATATTCTGGAATGAAACCGGATAGATTGTTCTGGGAAAGATCAATTACCGAAAGGCTTTTTAAAGAGGCAAATGATGGAGGAATTGGACCATGGAAGAAATTATTACCCATGTATAGATATTGAAGATCAGGTAAGCTGCTAAAGATATCAGGAATTTCCCCCCAGAGCCTATTATTTGACAAGGAAAGATATTCCAAATTTCTTTGCTTGCTAATCTCCATAGGTAGGGACCCTTCTAAAAGATTTTGGTCAAACTTTAATTCAATGAAATTAGTTTTTGTAAATAGCTCGATGGGCAAGGACCCATTAAATTGATTATTAAATAGGTACAAGTATAACAAGTTTGCACAATTACCAAGGCTTGGAGGTATTTCGCCTTGCAATCTGTTTTTATATAAATAGAGCTTACTCAAACGTGACAAATTCCCAAAAGAACTAGGAATTTCACCTGTTAGTCTATTGAAGTCGAGCCGTAAACTCTCTAGATTTCGAAGCTTCCCAAAATCTTGAGGAATGGTTCCTGTGAGACCTATTCCATAAAACCCTAATTGACGGAGGTTGATGAGATTAGTAATACCTATGGGAATATCTCCCTGACTTAGAGTGTTGTTTCCTATATCAAACTCGATTAAGTTGGTGGAAAGATTTGCTACAGCTTGTGGTAATCTTCCTGTAAAGTTATTAGAACCCAAGCCCAATTTTTCCAATTTGCTACAATTAATAAGCGAACTGATAAAATCGATGTCACCTACTAGATTGTTGTTATCAAGATATAGCGCTGTTAGGTTATGGAGGTGTCCAAAATGGGTTGACACACTGCCTGTGAAGTTGTTATAGGCCAACTGAATTACCTGAAGACTGGTGAGGTTTGGTAGGGAGATTGGAATCGGTCCAGACAAATAGTTAATCTCAAGACCTAGAAATTGTAAATGAGGAAGGGTGTAGGCTATACCTGGTGGAATACTTCCTCGTAGTTGGTTCATAGCCAAGCCCAATTGTTGAAGGGAGGAGAGATTAAAGATGGATGGGGGTATCATACCACTTAGTTTATTTGAATTGAGTGCAAGCCAAGTTAGGTTAGTCATCCTAGAAATGTCGTCGGGAATAGTTCCTGTAAACGAATTGTAAGCTCCAACTATGATTTCCAGTGATGTAAGGTTGGATATCACCTTGAAAAGAGGTCCACTTAAATTACTGTTGTAAAGCCAAAGCTGTTTGAGGTTGGACAATGCTCCTAACCCCGTTGGAAGGCTCCCATGTAGATTGTTGTTAGATAGAGAAAGGTTTTTAAGGTTGATGCAACCAGATATGTTGCCTGGTATTTCCCCGATCAAGGTGTTGTTTAAGAAATCTAGCTCTTGTAGCCTAAATAGATTGCCAATCTCAGGGGGAATCTGGCCACGCAGGCTATTATTGTAAAGCCAGATATTTTTCACGAAGGTGAGGTTACCAATGAAGGGAGATATGGTTCCTGCTAAACCTCTTGAGTACAGTTCTAAGGCAACCACTCTCATATGTTTGGAACCACAAGTGACACCATCCCAAAGACAATGGTGAATAGAATGATTCCAAGAGCTCAAAACTACGCCACCAGAATGATGATCGAATAGTTGACTCTTGATAGCTAATAACGCCATGCGGTCTGTTTCGTTACCGAGGGCAATGGTGGTGGCACTAACTCTAAGTTGTTGTTGTTGTTGTTGTTGCATTAATACAAGTGTTATAGCAACCAACAGGAATGTGGTGGTTACTATCGAAGGTAATATAGGGTTTGGCTTCATTTTTATTATGTAATCTTTTTTTTTCTTCTAATTTTGTAGGCTAGGTGTTTTTGAGGTGGTTTCTGGCTTTCAATCTCTTCTCTTTTTATAGGACTTTGATTTTAACACTCTCCTCGATTTAGTTTACAACTATCATCTCTCAAAGGAAAAAAGCTTACAAATGCCAGTTGTCAATTGTCATTCTCTTTGGAAAAATAAGTATCAAGTAAGGACAACTGCCAATTAGTGTAGCATTTGAATTATAGACCCTTAATTAATGTTGCTTATATTTTTGCTATGATTATTAGTAATAACACTATCGTTATTAAAATATATGATTATAGTCTTTTTTAGAATATTATTGATATATTAAATTAATAATGATAATAATATGGTCCCTTCAAAAAAAATGATAATAATATAGCTAGGTCTTGTGGTAGACTGTCTATTAATATGATTACAGATAGATCATGGTAAAATCAAAATGTTTGAACTTAAAACAATAAGTTTTTAACGTAAAACTTTTGTTGTGCTAAAATTGTAAAGGGACTTTTCAGGATGGACAATATAAATGCCTTGAGTCTATTTTATTGAACTTATTTTTACTTAGGCTCTGTTCTATTCCGCTTATTTTCAATTCAGTTCTGCTAAATTTAGGCGAAGAGAACAGGCTCTCGGTACTTTATAAAAAGTTCTCAAAAATAATAAGTGTACTAAAACAAGAATAGTTCTCAACGAAGCTGTAAATATAAGAAAAATTCAGAAAACTTGAGGCAAAAAGTAAGAGAATTTCAAAGTGGTTAAGAATTTTTCAAGGGATCACAATAAGTTTAGGAAAAATAATTGCATCACAATATGCTTCGTCATCTACATGGTTGATTATTTGTGCCTGAATTTATATTGCTTATTTAAAACAATACATTACTCATCTATATATATATTAAAAAGTCTAAGCAAGAACTACAATCCGCCACGTGTCACCATCCCTTTTTGAATGAGACTCTATCCACTTTATTCTCATATATAAAAAAAAGTGCCAACATGAAGATTCGAACCCATGACCTTGAGTATGAAATAAGGAGTTCCAACCACCACGCTAACATGTTATTAGTGCTTCTTCTATCAAAATCAATAATGATGTATAAATGTAAACTAATAGTTAAGTTGTAACTTTTCAAAATCCATATTCTAAATTAGATGTTTAATAGTATTTCACACTACATGACATCAATTATTTTTTAACTATTATTAAATTGCAATTAACAAAAATCCCGGAGCATCGCGGGGTTTCTTTTTAAATGTTTTCAAAATGCAAGTAATATATTTTGAACACACGACCTCTTAGTTGGAAACTTGGAATGTCATAGCCACTACCACAAAATCATATCCCATTTTGTTGTCAAATTGCAATTAACAATTTATTTTACCGTAATCAAGATTTGGTAGAAAGTGAAATTGCAATCTCTCATGACCCTTATAAATTGTTTAATTAGTTCTTAAGCTGTTTGTCTAATATTTTAACTACTAAAAATGAAAAAAAGTGATACTCTGATGAAGAACATTATTCTAACTCAATTAAACATAAAAATGGACCCGGAGCATCGCCGGGGCCACAAACTAGTTACAGTAATAAGAAGAAAAAAACCTTGTGCATATATAACAGAATCACTGGAATAAATGTTTAGATCGATAGCAATCAGCAAGAGCGTCGTATATTACTGCTATTAAGTATTGTAACGCTCAGCATTATGCATTTATGATTTATGCTTACGAAAGTTGCTAAAATTGAGCTCGTTTGGTTCGCGTGAGAAATAAATTTCCGTGAAATTATTTCCCTTCTCAATTCTCTAGGAAATAGTCATAATGTGTTTGGTTAATCTAGTTGGAATTTATTCCCTAGGAAATGACATGAGAATTTCAACTCACCAACGTAACCCCATCCTTAGTAAGTTATTTCTCATGTCCCGTTAGAATTACAATTTCCTTTGGAAGTTCCATTCCCCATGCTCCATCTTCAGTTGCTAACCAAACACAAACTCATTTAACTAATTAATAGGAAATTGTATTTCCAAGGGAATTGAGCTCCAACCAAACGAACTCTTAGCTTAATGGGGAATATTTTGAGATTAATCCTCTTTTTTCGTTAATTCCATTGCTAATTAAGAGCAAATTATTTAGTGATTTGGTCATATGTCACGACTTTACAAGCCACCCCCTATAGAATGAATATAAGATCTATCATTACAGCAAAATTCTAATGATAAAAGACTTTAAATGGTTGGTCCTAAAATATGCCACTTTTCCGAGACCATCTTTTGTGTGTGTTTGTTTGTATTGGAAAATTTATGTTCCAATGAGAAACACTTATTCAACATAGATATTACTTTTTTTGTCTCATAATATTACGCTTGATTTTATTTTGGAGGCCTCAAAACATTTTTCTTATTTCTTACGATTTTATTTTCAAAATAGTTTTTTTTTTCCTTAAATACCCTTAGCAAACAAATTTCTTATCTTTATTTTGTCCGTATTTTTATGTGAAAAGTGTTAGTCATATGACCCACCTTTAAATTACAATGACCATTCATTTTTGTGGGGGTAGGGGGTGATGGAATACAGAGGGAAGCTAATCGTTTTGACGGGTATATAAGACATTCGGCGAAAGTTTGGACAGATAAGAAGACTTGACGATGGAGGGAGACATTCATTGACTCGAGTTAATGAGTCAAGTCGTTGGCTTCATCTGCAGGGAATATGAGAAATTGAGAATGAGGTCTGCATTAATCGGATATGCCCCTGCTTCCAAGTTAAGATTATCGTCTAATGTCTATTTGTCTGCCTCCCATGACGCTTACCGTAATGGAGGCTTTTGGAAGCTGGATTTTCTTCACCACTCCTTGTAGCGGTACGCTCATGTCTGTAATTTTTTATTTACTATTGCAATAGGCTACTACGTTTTGTTGTGTTATGATTTTGCCCAAATATTGACCTTGGTATTAGTGGTCTGTACTAGCTGCTACGACCATTAATGGCCACTAATCTTGATCATTAATGGTATTAACGGTTGGGTTTAATGAAAAACGTCAACAATATCTTAGAGAGATGATACACATACACTGGGTTTATATGTTACTACTAAAATCTATATTGTTACTAAAGAATTACAAATTTACAATTGTTTGAAGTTATTTTGGCAATTAATGTTATTTGAATTTACATAATACATTGACCATTGAAATGCTATATTTTGAATTGGATTTTATTACATGGTATGGATGAAAATATAACATTATTTTTCTACAAACAAATTAAATAATTGAAAACGACATGAAACTTTAGTAGAAATCAATAGTAGTAAGGAAAAATTGTTTTTAATAAGCCAACATTTGCTCCATCTTCGAATATTAAGTTAACCTTTGAGTAATCTAGGAATAAGTAGACCTTGTATGAGTATTGACTTTTAATGAGTTCAGATGACCGATAACCTGAACAATAGGTATTTTTTTTTTTTAATTTGGTTCCCCTTTTAACCACCACCAAAACCACCTTGACTACCCACCCTTCCACCCACACTTTAGTTTTACCGTGTCAGCCATCTCACCCCCTCCCTCCACCCATGAAACCACCCTCCCACCCATTATCGTCGCCACCACCACTCCCTCCTCTCGTAAAACCCACAACATCCCTTTCACACCCACCCTTCAACCACCACAACTCAACCCACGTCACCACGCCACTTGCCCCTCCCCAGCCAACCAACTCATGTTCATTCCACCACCCATACATCCTACCACCACAAGATCACATAGGGAAGAGAGGCCACCTCTATCACCACCCACCACCCACCGCCCACCACCTACGACCCACCACAGCCGAAATATGCGACGAACACGGAACAAACACACCTTCATTTCGCTTCAAATTTCAAGCTCCACCAATGGCGATTGCCGCCGTAGCTTTTTCTCTCTCCTCTCAACCTACTTCTTCTTCTTCATCTACTTTCAACACTCACTGCTCTCCGACGGAAAATCCGATGATTCAAACGAAATATGTCAAAGAAAGCGGACTGGTTAGAGCGTGGTGGCAGAGCAGCCAGAGTGTGGTGATTGCCGGAATAAAGAGAAGGTTGACGTTGATAAGGGAGGAAACATAGGACGGCGGAGGGGGCAGGGATCTGCGAAGAGGGGACGACGTGGGGCTGGGTCGCCAGCGGTGAGCAGAAGGCCAAGGAAGGTAGAGGTGACAGGCAGGAGATTGAAGGGAGAGGGAGGGAAATGTGAATTTTTATTTTAAAAAAAAATTAATTTAAACCAATCATATTAAGCCACGTGTATCGTATACCCATAATAATAGGTTACCAACAGGTCATGACTTAATTTTAGAAGATCGATTACAAGGTTTACTTATTCCTGGATTACTCAAAGGTTAACTTAATATTAGAAGATGGAGCAAAGGTTGGCTTATTAAAAATAATTTTTCCTAGTAGTAAATGATGAAGATGAACAATATGAAGCTAATATATGAATAAATCTAGAAAAAAAATTACAATTCTTTTTTATTAGTTTTAAACAAAGGATTCTTACAAATTTAAACAAAGAAATCTTCATAAAACAGATCTTTTAAACAAAGATACAATAAAAATCATTAAAAATAAAATTATTTGTCGAAATATTGTAAATTTTTAATTTTTTAGTAACAATATACATTTTAGTAGTAACACATATACCCAGTGTATGTGGAGCCCACATACACTGAGTGTATGTGTAGCCTTTGCGAATATCTTAATTATTATCTTAATATTCATTAAATTCAATATCAAATTTTATGTACACACGGTGATTATGATGGTTTTGGCGGATGCAAGAATTTAAAAATCTGAACTTTTGAAATCGGCTTCTTTTTTCCCCTTTTCTCCCCCACTCCCCTCCTTTTATAGTTCTATTGGTAGTTGATTTAAACTAGATCTTGTACAAAGTCGGGATCTTATTTTCCTCTGAATGAAAAATACAAGAGTTATACAGGTAGAGAGTTTCGTGCACAGTTTGAGCTCTGTTTCTCAGTTCCCTATTGGCTCTAATCCTGCCTTTTCCCAACTCTCCCATCCTGGTGATGAAGTGTTACAGGTCATTGGTGTCTGTCTCTCTCTTCTATATTTTCTGAACGTCTGTAATGTCTTTTATACATGCTGGTTCTGGAAGCATTGGCGACTGTGCAAAATTGATGGAAAATATAATTCTTATACACAGAAATGGAATGGAGGTACTGGATGGTGAAGTTACAAGTCATTGAATTTCCTTTTATCTAAGATGTTAAGGTAAGTTTCCAAGGAGGCAAACTTTATAATTTTAGGATGTGTAGTGAGTTGTTGAGAAGTGAGACTACAATTTTAATTGGACTTTGGTAATGTATTCGACCTTTGGATTTTAATGAAGTAGTAGACATATGCCTTTGTTTTTCTCCCACCATTTCTTTTGATTTGCTATATTGTCAAATCACTTAAAATTTTAGGATGTTTATGTGAGTTGTTGAGATTTGATACTACAATTTTATAGGTAATAAGGACTAAAGAAAAGATTATATAAATGGAAATGATAAAGGTAAATGACAAAAAAGTAAGATAGATAAGAATATAATAAGGATCGCAAGCCAAGAAGGACATTTAGTACTCCCTTCGTGATGCATCATTTGCAACGGTTTGACATAAAGTGTAAGTAGAAAATGTCTAATCGTTGCAAGTAATCCGTTACGGAGGGAGTACTACCTCTGTATTCAAAGAGATGGGATACTTTCTATTTTATTTTATTTTATTTTTTGAAATAGACGCAAACTTTTTCGTTATGTTTTGTTAATCTTGGAGTTGTAAAATGATCATTTTATCCTTACTAATAATTGTACCACTTAATAAGCCTAATGATATGGTCTCCAATTTCTCTCTCCTACTTTTCAACATTATATCATATGTTACGGTCACAACTTCATCTAATTAAATATCTTTACATCCACCTATCGAAAATTACCTAGAAAAGTCTGAAAAAGTGTTTTATCAATTTGATTACAGGGATAGTTTATAAACTGTTCCTTCATTTATGGATATGTAACAAATAAAAAAGCTAGAGACCAAGCAAGGCTTGGCCTAGTAGATTAAGCTAAAATCTTGATTAGGTAAGGGGCAAGAACGTGAAAGAGAAAGACACAAAGTGAGCTAACTAATAGAAAGAAAATGTTGTACTCCCTCCGTATTTATTTAATATGGACACTTTGACATTTGTTACTATTCACAATTTACTTTTTGACCATCTTCTATTGTTTATACGTGATAAAAAAACATAGTCATATGAGATCTTGTTTGATTCGACTTAATGTGTAGAATTTTAATATCAACTTTTAATAATTTTTACTCATGTACCATTAAAGCTAAGATATTCGTCGTCAAAGATATGTATTGACAAGCGTGAAAAGTACAAATGTCTCTATTAAATAAAAACAAATGTAGTAATTTAATATGATTCATAGGAAATATAGAAAACATAGAAAATAGAAGATGGCAAGTCTTACACGGCAGGAAGTAACGCTATTTTGCAGCGATCAAGTGCAATCACATACTTCGCTTTTAAAGGTAAGAAAAATCTCTCTAGTACTCTAATCTCTAACACACACAGGAATCCGTCTAAAAATCCATTACAATCTAAATACTCGCAAACCTTCCCTAAATCTTAATCAAAGTGTTTAGGGTAGGAAGTGACTCCGGTATATTGTTTTTGGAGCACCCAATTGCCAATTTGTAGCTTTAAAATGCTCCTGCAAATCACAAGTCAACATTTCTATGAATAGTTGAATAACATAGTCCTACAATACTTTTGATGAATAACAATAACTAAGTTGATCAATTGACTGCAAACTTAACAAAGAGAATTTTATTTGTCTTTGCTTGTTGGATTTACGCTTGCTATCAACCTATCATACAATGCTGACCATCATTAATATCTTTATTAACTATATTTTCATATTATAAGAGTTGAATTTGGAATTATTCTTAATGTATCCAACAAAATTTTATACACTAATATTTTTTTTATATATAATGAGTTGAATTTGGAATTTTTTTCAATCTATTACTAAAAAAATTGAGGTCATGGTTAGTATCATATTTGGTATGTTTGAGTTGATTCTGTTTTCAACCCTAAACTGTTTTCAACTTTTCATCCCCTTGCTGGTATGGCCTTTATTTTCCATGGAAGTGCCTGTGAGCTTCAGTTGGCTTATGGAACTTCTCACCAAAACTTCTGCCGCTAGAACTATTGTTCTGTTTTGCCATCTGGTTTTGAGGCTGTTTGGTTTCGAAATTTTACAGTTTCTTCTTTTTATTTGAGTTAGACTTTGGTAATGTATTGGACCTTGGATTTTAATGAAATAATAGATCTATGCCTTTGTTTTTCTCCCACCGTTTATTTTTATTTGCTATATTGTCAAATCAGTTAAAAAATTATGTGTATGTGAGTTGTTAAGATGTGAGGCTATAATTTTACATGTAAAAACGACTAAAGAAAATGTGATATGAATAGAAATGATAAAGGTAAATGACAAAAAAGTAAAATAGATAAGGATATTATAAATATCACAAGCCAAAAGGAAAAGTAATATTGTAGGTAAGTTCTTTTCGTTTAATTCTAGCTGAATTGAACTAAATTGGAGCGGAGCTGTACTTAATTAAATTAAATTGTAATAAATATATAGATAATAATTAAAAATAATTATTAAGAATATTAAATAATAATTATAATTATATTTAATGATAATTAATAATTAATAATTAAGAATAATAATTAATGAATAATGATAATATTATTTTTGATTTTATAAAATGATAGCTATAAATACATTAATAAATACTATCTCCGTTTCGCAATACATGCAACATATATCTATTTTGGATGTTTTGCAATACATGCAACATTACCTTTAATAGTTAGTATTTTTAGCTAAAAAGACACTTGTATCCCTACTTTTTCACTCACATATAAACTACTTTATTCTTTATCACATCGGTAATATAGGCAATTTGCACTCTCTCTCTTCCCTTCCTTGGTCCATGTGCCAACCTCCAACGTTGTATGTATTGCGCAACGGAGGTAGTAAATAATAGTAATAGTGATAAATTAATTATAAAATAATAATAACTGATAATAATAATAAGTAATTATTATTATTAGTATTAATATGTTAATACTTGATGATGATTGTATAGTAAAAATAATGTCTAAGAAGTAAATTAATATTACTATTATAATAATAATTAGCTTAAAATATGAGTTGATTTGTGCGTCTAACCAAACTACAGTTTGTGGTTTTGGGTTGGTCTATAATATTGATAAATCAAACCCCACCACAAACCGCCAAAATATCTTTAATATTCAACGTAACGACGATGTTGCACCTTAAATAGTACTCCAATATTATTAACAACTTTGTAATTTTTAATATTTTCTAGATTTTTTAATTTTATTTTTATGGTGTAATAATGAATATCTAGTCGGTGAAATAAAAAAATAATTGCAAATTAGTTAACTCGTATTGAGATGAAATATGGTTAGACCGCGCAGCAACCCAAACCATGTTCAACCATAATAAAAACTAGATTTCTATGCACGCGATGCGTGCGATAACAATTTTATTATGAAATTTCATAATCTACAGTAGATAATTTTATGGATAGTCGCATCTTACCACCTAAACTTTTCATGTTTTTAGAAACTCCCACCTTAATGATTTTTTTTATGTTCCACCTACCATTTACGATTTTATTAAAAACTCCCACCACTTAACGGTTTCTTTCAAATTTCATTAACAAAACCGTTAAGTGGGTCCCACATATACATTTTGTTAACAAAATGAAACTTGAAATATTTGCAATTCTTTCCAAATAGTTATAATTTGTTCCAAATTTGCTCTATATTTGTTGAGGATTTGCCCTTAAATTGATGAAATTGACTTCAATTTCACCGTAAACTAATCATAAAATGCATATGTGGGGCCCACTTCATGGTTTTGTTAACGAAATTTAACAAAAATCATTAAGTGGTGAGAGTTTCTAATAAAATTGGGAATGATAGGTGAAAATTTAAGAAAAATTCATTAAGGTGGGAGTTTCTAAAAACGTGAAAAATTTAGGTGGTTTTGAACAAAAAATCCTAATTTTATTTGCATACGATGTGTGTTTTGCCTTCGGCTCATTTTTCTTTGAAAACCTCCCTTACTCCCCACCATCAACTACAACTTTTGTTATATAGTACCCGGTAAGGTATTTTTTGCTCATTGTTCAGATGAGAAAAAAATTCAAAAGTACTTGAAAATACTTTATCATATTTTTCACTCATGCTAAAATACTTTATCATGATCAATTTAATCAAATGTGCATTCACTCATGAACAATCAATTACTAATGTATTTCAAAATAAAAAATTTCAAAAGTATATAAAAGTATAGCAAAGTGGGTGTCTATTGATATATCTCAAGAAAATATAATCGTTGATATTTTTTAAATTTTTTTTACTTTGTAGGTTTTTAGATATTTTAGTTAGAAGTTTTGAACATCTTTTATTAAAAATCTGATGGTTAAATTTGGAAATAAAACTTAATTACTTAATAAAATCATTGATTTGTTTTTTTTTTTTTTTCTTTTTTTCTTTTTGGTGTCCACCCCCACCTCTTCACTTATATAATAGAGATATTAATAATAATAAATAAAGACATAATAACAAAATAATAATAAGGAAAATTTGTAAAAAACCACCATAAACTTTGCACTTTTTGAAAATAACCACCAATTTTATTTTTTTTTTGAATTTAACTACTATAAGTTTTCTAAATTTTATGAAGCACTGCTATTTGGTGGTTTCTCTTAAGAATTCCGTTTCGGAGGCCCACACATGCCACTTTCATCTTTGTCCTCATTGTCACTTTCTTCTCCAACATCTCATTCTCTGATCCAAGCTTTGGCATTTTACTCTTCAAGAAAGAAACTTCATGGGTTAGAAACCTTTTCTCCATAAGCAACTCATTGGGTTAGCATTAACCGTCTCTTGAATTTCTAAAATTATTTAAATAACTTCAGTTATACAATTTGGAGATAGACAATAGTTATACTACTGCATTCAACTCCAAGTTTTTAATATAAGCTAAAATGTTAATTAGGCAAAGGGAAAGAACATGAAAGAAGAAACACAAAGTGAGCTGAATAATAGCAAAGAAAACAAGTCTTACACGCAGGAAGTAACTACTCCCTCCGTTCCAAAATGTTATACCCATTTGGAATATGGGGGAGAACCAAGGCAAATAGAATTATAGGAGAATCTTATGTTTATTTTAATAATTTTTATGTACTTTTTTTTGTCCTTATTAGGAAAAGTAAGAGAGAGAGATTCAAATGTGGGGACCATTAAAGTACAAATGAGTAAAAGGTAGGTAAATGTTTAGATATTGAAGGATAAAATGAGAAGAAAAAATGTATATAAATAGAAAAGATTTAATATGGGTATATCTTTTTAAAACGGCCTAAAAGGGAAAATGGGTATAACATTTTGGAACGGAGGGAGTATTTTGGAGCGATCAAGTGTAATCATGTACTTCCTTTTTAAAGGTAAAAAAAAATCATATCCACTACCCTGGTAGGAATTGACTCAGTATATTGATTTTGGGGCACCCAATTGGCAATTTCTAGCTTTAAAATACTCCTGGAAATCACGAGTCAACATTTTTGTAAATAGTTGAATAACATAGTCCTACAATACCGTTGATTCCTAACAATAACTAAGTTGATCGATTAAGTGTGAACTTAACAATTAGAACTTTATCTGTCTTTGCTTGTTGATTTTATGCTTGCAATCACACAATTATGGCCGTAATTAATATCTTTATGAACTATATTACATATTATAAGAGTTGGATTTGGAATTATTCTCAATACATCCAACAAAGTTATATAATAATATTTTTCATGTATTACTAAAAAAATTCAAGTCAAAGTTAATATCATATTTGATTTGGTATGTTTTTAGATTTGCGTACCTCTTGGCAAGTAATCCCTTCGCCTCAGACTTTTGAGGAGCTTCCTTGCTTGTTGCAACTCGCTTATGGCAGTTGTTATATTCATTCGATGGTGTGGTACTTGATTTGAGCATGCCACTCCTATCTTCACCACAGAGATTATGCACTCCTCCCTTATTTGAAATGTTGCTTGGGTTCTTGGTCCTCTGTTATCTGTTTCGTCGTCTTCATGTTCCATAAGCTGTGTTGTGTCCACAATCTGCATCACTTGATCGGGCGATGCTCCCTTTGCATACACATGAAGGTTCAAGTCTTCTTTGAACATCTCGTTGGTGGGTCTTTTTCTTGTCATAAGCTCCAGCAATAAGATCCCGAAACTGTAGAGATCGGCCTCCGGGGATGCTTCACCTCCCAAGCCATACTCTTAAGACAAGAAGTCCATCAAAATTTCAAAAGAGATAATGCAATATAATGTTGGGTTTTACCTACAACATGTTATTTTTATATGTATTATTTGTCAAAAACTATCTATTACAATGATCTTTGTAGGTCTAATATCTTATGTAATTTGTTCAATTTAAGTAATTTTTTTTATTAAAAGATTTAACCCCAAAAATCCATATTTTCCAAAAAGATAAAGCTTTGATAAAACAGTAATTGAAAAATTGAACTCGAACTAGTAAACCATTCATTTTAGATAGTAGTGAAATTTACTAGCATTGCATATATAAGGTTGTTAGATTGAACTAAAATTATGTATGGTATATAAACCGCATTATAATAAGAAATTTTGATGAAAAATCCTTTTTGTATATCGCATAATCTTTCATTTGTTCCTTTTCAGTCATGCTTTACAAGGCTGATGAATAGATAAAGTGTCGATGCTTCAACATAGAATATACGGTAAAAGAAATTATATTTCCTATTTATCTCATAGAAATATCTAATTACTTCGGGATCTATCATTTGAAATATAATTATATTTTACTTGGAGTTGTTAAGATGTCATTTGGGTACAAGTTCCTTTAGGCAATATTATTGAGCGAAAGGATAGAGTTAATTACCTGGAGCAACATAACCAACGGTTCCCCTGACTCCAATTTGAACTGCTTTGATTTGGATGTAGAGGTTTACCAAGAATCTTTGCTAACCCAAAATCTGCTACATGGGCAACCATGTCATGGTCAAGCAATATGTTGCTTGGTTTCAGGTCGCAGTGCACAATCAAGTCCTCACATTCACAATGGAGATATTGGAGCGCATGGGACACATCAATGGCTATATCCAACCTTTGGAGAAGGCTCAAATATCCATCTTCATGTAGCCATTTATCAAGACTTCCATCGGGCATGAACTCATATACAAGAGCTTTGAAGTCATTTCTCTGGAAATCTGTACTTGAGAACACCGTTAGTATCCCTACCAAGTTGCGATGACGAATATTCCTCAATACCTCACATTCGGCCATGAAACTCTTAGAACCACCTCGTTGTTGCAAGTTGAGTACTTTTACAGCAACAATCTTTCCATCTAGGATCCCTTTAAACACAGACCCAAAAGTACCTGAACCAAGTAGATTTTCCGAACCAAAGCCACCAGTTGCATTGAGTAGCATATTGAATGACACTTTCAAGAATGGTTCTTTCCCTTGTACATTTGATGAAATCGAATGTTTTTTCCTAGTATGACTAACAAGGTATAACCATATGCTTGTGATCATAACGAGTACCCCAACAAATGCACTAACGATTATAACCGTCAACTTGAGAGGACAAGACATCTTTCTTTTCTTCCGTCCTTCCTCCACACACCTTGGTAGATGTAGCTTAGGAATCCCTCCACAAAGACCGTTGTTACCAACAAGAGATATTGCACTTGCATTTACAAAAACTCCTTCTGTTGGAACTCTTCCCTCAAGTTTGTTGTATGATAAATTGAGGAATGTCAACGGAAACGAAGAGAAATATTCTGGAATGAGACCGGATAGATTGTTCTGGGAAAGATCAATTGCCGAAAGGCTTTTTAAAGAGGCAAATGATGGAGGAATTGGACCGTGGAAGAAATTATTACCCATGTATAGATATTGAAGATCAGGTAAGCTGCTAAAGATATCAGGAATTTTCCCTCAAAGCCTATTATTTGACAAGAAAATATATTCCAAATTTATTTGCTTACTAATCTCTATTGGTAGGGACCCTTCTAACAAATTATGCAACAAATTTAAGTTAATGAAATTAGTTTTTATAAATAGCTCATTGGGCAAGGGCCCATTAAGTTGATTATTATATAGGTGCAAGTATAACAAATTTGCACAATTACCAAGGCTTGGAGGTATCTTGCCTTGCAATTGGTTTCCAAATAAACTGAGCGTGCTCAAACGTGATAAATTTCCGAATGAGCTAGGAATTTCACCTGTTAGTCTATTGGAGTAGAGCCATAAATCCTCTAGATTTTGAAGCTTCCCCAAATTTTGAGGAATGGTTCCTGTGAGACCTATTCCATAAAACCCTAATACACGGAGGTTGATGAGATTAGTAATACCTATGGGAATATCTCCTTGACTTAGAGGATTGTTCCCTATAAATAACACGACTAAATTGGTGGAAAGATTTGCTACAGCTTGTGGTAATCTTCCTGTAAAGTTATTAGAATACAAGACCAATTAATAAGCGAACTGATAAAATCGATGTCACCTACTAGATTGTTTTCGGAAAGATGTAGGCAGGTTAGGTTATGGAGGTGTCCAAAGTGGGTTGGCACACTGCCTGTGAAGTTGTTACAGGCCAAGTCAATTACCTGAAGACTGGTGAGGTTTGGTAGGGAGATTGGAAGTGGTCCAGACATAGAGTTTTTGAAAAGACTTAGAAATTGTAAATGAGGAAGGGTGTAGGCTATACCTGGTGGAATACTTCCTCGTAGTTGGTTGTCACCCAAGTCCAATTGTTGAAGGGAGGAGAGATTAAAGATGGATGGGGGTATCATACCACTTAGTTTATTTGAGCCGAGTTCAAGCCAAGTTAAGGTTAGTCATCCTATAAATGTGGTCGGGAATAGTTCCTGTACACGAATTGTACAATCCATGTATGGTTTCCAGTGATGTAAGGTTGGATATCACCTTGAAAAGAGGTCCACTTAAATTATTGTTGCCAACCCAAAGCCGTTTGAGGTTGGACAATGCTCCTCACCCCGTTGGAAGGCTCCCATGTAGATTGTTGCTAGCAACAGAAAGGTTTTTAAGGTTGATGCAACCAGATATGTTGCCTGGTATTTCCCCACTCAGACTGTTGTTGTAGAGATATAGCTCTTGTAGCCTAAATAGAGTGCCAAACTCAGGGGGAATCTGGCCATGCACGCTATTGTTGGTAAGCGAAAAACCTCTCAAGAAGGTGAGGTTACTAATGAAGGGAGATATGGTTCCTGCTAAACCTCTTGAGTATAGATTTAAGTAAATGACTCTCTTATGTTTGGAACCACAAAACACACCATCCCAAAGACAATGGTGAAGAGAGTGATTCCAAGAGCTCAAAACTCCGCCACCACCAGAATGATGATCGAATAGTTGACTCTTGATGGCCAACAATGCCATACGGTCTGTTTCGTTACCGAGGGCAATGGTGGTGGCACTAACTCTCAGAAGTTGTTGAAGTTGTTGCATTATCACAAGTATTATAGCAACCAACAGGAATGTGATGTGAGGCTTCATTTTTTTTATGTAATCTTTTTTTTTTAATTTTGTAGGCTTAGTGTTTTTGAGGTGAGTTCTTGTTTTCAATCTCTTCTCTTTAAATAGGACTTAGATTTTAAAACTCTCCTCGATTGTCAATTGTCATTCTCAAAGGAAAGAAGCTTACAAACGCCAATTATCAATTGTCATTCTCTTTGGAAAAATATGAAGTAAGGACAACTGCCAATTAATGTAGCATTTGAATTGTAGACCCTTAACGTTCCTTATATTTTTGCTATGATTAATAGTAATAAAACTATCGTTATTAAATTATATTATTATAATCTTTTTTAGAATATCATTGATATATTAAATTATTAATGATAATAATATGGCTAAGTTTTGTGGTAGACGGTCTATCAATATGCTTACGGATAGATCAATATGCTTACGGATAGATCATGGTAAAATCAAAATATTTGAACTTAAAACTCTTATGCTAAAATTGTAAACCCTTGAACTTTTGAGGATGAACAATATAAATGCCTTGAGTCTATTCTATTGAACTTATTTTTAAGGCTTTGTTCTATTCCGCTTATTTTCGTTTCAATTCAGGTCAACTCACTTCAGTTCAGTTTAGTTTACCTAGATTTAGGCGAAAAATAGGCCCTCGGTACTTTGTAAAAAGTTCTCAAAATGTGTAGTAAAACAAGAATAGTTCTCAAAGAAGCTGAGATTATAAGAAAATTTCAGAAAAGTTGAGGCAAAAAGTAAGAGAATTCAAAGTGGTTAAGAATTTCCCAGGGGTTCACAATAAGTCTAGGAAAACCAAGTAAGTGTTGGCCTAGTGGTGATTGGGATTAGTTTTGGTAGGACGGATCCGTATTCGAATCCCCGCAACACCCTTTGGATAAGAATGAAACCTAACCACCCCGAACTTGACCTCGATCCGGATGTAACCCGAAGGGTGGACCGGACGCAAACACCAAAAAAACAATAAATTTAGGAAAAATAATTGAAGCAGAACATACTTCGTCATCTACATAATTGATCATTATTGGTATGACGGCATTATTTTCATAACAGGGATAGTATGACGGCATTAGTTCTTCAGATTGTGTTAAGTGAGAATTAGTTTAATAGAGAGCAATATTTAGTCAAAAGTTCCATAAACTACAAACAACTAAATTTAATCTCAGACTAAATAAATTAAATTAATATCTTAATTAATTTCATTAAATTCAATATCAAATTTCATGTACACACGATGATTATGATGGTTTTGGCGGATGCAAGAATTTAAAAATCTAAACTTTTGGTTAGTTAAGAAGCCTTAACAACTGAGTCATTGATGCTTGAGGATGAGGGTAACATTTTATACCGATTCAGCTTGACTTGACTCGTTAGTCATAGCCCATAGGCCTCTTCTGCAGGGATATGAGGTCATTTTCTTCCTTCTGTAATGAAGTTCATCGTGTTGGGTAGTATGGACGATCATCAACATATATACTAAAAGAGAATAATTTCGTGAGCATACGATGCGGCACTTAAGATATATAAAATTTTTCTATATTATTAAATAAAGCATGAGTAAAAGATAGAAACAAAGATTTATTTTAGTTTTAAATAAAATTCTAAAGATAATCACCATAATTTATTTTAGTTTTAAATAAAATTCTAAAGATAATAACCATACATAAAAAGATAGTATTTATTTTAAATAAAGTACTAAAGATAATTATCATAGATAAATTGACAATAATTTTGTGTCAGAATTTGAAAGTGTATAATGTTTATACCATTGAAATCAATTATGAACCCTGATCCTTACACCTACATAGGGTTGTTTAAGCGTAAATATAAACTTTAAGTAAAAAAGTACGTAGAATCTATGTTTAATCAATACACATAATTAGATTTTAAGATTTAAAAAATGATGGAATTTATTTTTCTAATATAACTAAGAAATAAAGTTAATTATCATATAAATTTGGGATTAATACCACCGATAATAAGACTCGGCAAAAACTAATAGTATTAGGATTTTATATAATTATGGATGTTGTAAAAATATAAAGATAGTCATCAATGTTAGGATTTTTTTTTCATATATATTGATTATTATCATATTTTTTTTATCGTTATTAAGGTTCATTCATTTAGTCTTTAATCCTATTATATTTTATATGAACTTGGCTTCATGGCTTCTATCTTGGTCTAGTGGAAAGGAGAGAGTCTTTCATCCTTTTGAGAGTAGGATTTCCTTTATCATTCCCTCTCTCTCAAAGTGTCTGGCCCATTAGCACCCAAGCGGGGTTCGGACCACTTAAATGATCGAGTAAATTATGTCGATAGTATATTTTTTTGAAAATATAACCTCATCAAATATGAGATTACACAAGGAACTTATAGTTTTGACAGGTATATAAGACATTCAACAAAAATTTTGGACAGATAAGAAGACTTGGCAATAGAAGGAGACATTCATTAACCGTTTCCGCTTGACTCAATAAGTCAAGTTGCTGCCTTCTTCTGCAGGGAATATGAAAGTGAGGTGTTGTTATTCCCCTTACTCCAAGTTTAGGTCATTGTCTATTTGTCTTCCATCCATGACGAAGCTCACCGTAATGGAGGCTTTCGAAAGCTGGATTTTCTTTAGGGGAAGATAATTTTTTGGACTTTTTGTCGAAAACTACATAATATAATACACGTTATTCGTTTAATTACTTTATGTAATTATTGTTTACTTTAACTACCTTATATATGTAATACCAATTTCAATTCATTAGTTACATTAAAACCTTTGAAATCATAAGCCTGAAATGCAACTCGAGGCTTAATTATTTGATCAAGCTTGTGTTGAAGTTTGTCTAAGATCGAGCCTAAACTTGAAAAGCCAACGAGCACATTCGTGAAAAATCTCGAACAACCTAACAATTAAAATCATTTTTAGCCTGAATAACCTAAAACTCGACTCGACTCAGCTCCAGTCCTACCTTCAATAATGATATTGGGTTCAATTGCACATTGAACAAAAGCTACAGGCGGCAATGAACTGATTTTTCCAAAGTTATTCTTGTTGAGCTTAACTACTACTTTCTTTCTTTTTGGGTTTTTTTTGGGGGGGAGCACATCTATTAATTGAAGTATTGGATCCCTCCATTTCAAATATGAAACATGCCGATAATATCTGTCTATGAGTTCTACACCTTCCATTGCCATAAGAGATCTAAGCCTATGAGTTCTACTTCTACACATCCCATTGCCGAAGTATATCAGACTACGACAGTAACGTCAAAAAGTATGAAACTTCAGGCACCAAGGACATGCAGCATTATAGCATTTTGCGCATGCATCCGATTCTCAGCTTGGGGAAACACAATTGAGTTGGGGGCTTCAATAACCCCATCAGTAACTTCGACTCCTCTCTCAGCTGACAAACAGTGCATGAAGTACGCCTTTGGTCCAGCTAATTTCATGACCTCCTCGTCCACCTGGTTAGTGATAACACAAGCATCATGTAAAATGCACGGTCGTTTTAGAAAATTGTAGCAGCACGAGCAAGGATGTGTGATCCGTGTAAAATCTCACCGAAAATCAAGAAAATTAATATAATTAATAATATTCGCATATTACCTGAAATCCTTGGAAAACTTTTCTACGATGTTCGGCTTCTTCCTTCAGCCCCATGCTTGCCCAAACATCAGAGTAAACAACATTTGCAGCGATAACAACTTCTTTTGGATCATTTGTTATCTCAATCTTGCTGATGCCAGCCTGCTGTGCTCTTGCACTGTTTTCTGATCAGGTTCAAAGCCCTTTGGGCAAGCACAAACAAAATGGAAAGGGATAACTGCTGCCAACAGCAACCAAGAATGCACAATATTGTTTCCATCTCCAACGTAAACCACCTGATCAAATGCAACAAGTATTATATCAGCATGGTATACAAATTGGTGTGAGGCGGAAACTCTCGAAAAGACTTCCACAATTATCTATTCAGAATAAAATGTAATGTATGATACAGATCTGACAGCATGCCCCGAAAGAACTTCTGGAGAAGTGAATAAGGTAGATAATCAGGTAAAGCACTCTTGAAGTCAGAAATAGAAAGCCTCACCTTGGTTCCTTCTATCCTACCAATGTGTTCAATCATAGTCAGAGCATCCGCCATAATTTGGCAAGGGTGGTTGTAATCTGTCAAGCCGTTGACGAAAGGAACAGTTGCATATTTAGCTAGGTCAAGAATATCCTGCAACCAACAAACTAACTCATTATAGAAAAGTGGCGTTGATGCAAGTCTAGACTCTAAACTAGGAAAATCCAACAAGAACATAGGGGCTAGTTGTTTTTATTAAACCAACCAGACAGAAACTACTACAGTACTACCAATAGCAAGCAACAACGAAAATTTATTATTTCAATCCTAGTTCGTCGTATTTTGAAGCTCTAGAGTTCACTTTTCCAGCAACAACGCTTTCGCAAGAGTTGGATATTCTCAACCTCTCTGCCGTAGATTGAATTACCTCATACTGGAGATACTTGAAATATAGGTACTAGAATTTGTCATTTAATTAGCTTAGGACTATATATAGGTAATAGGATTTGTCGTGAAGCCTTCACTTTTAACGGATTCAACTTTTGAATTACTTTCCCATCAATAATTACTTTACGGCATCAATGGTAGCCAAGAGTAATAAATTTCAACAGATATTTCATAATATCTACTATATTTAATCTCACAAGAGCATACGTGCTGTTATATACCATTAGGAAAAACTAATGAAAAAGGGAATTTTGCTAATTTCAGCAACCTCAACAAGACCATCACAAACACTCACCAGCATACCTGATGTGCAAAAACACGGGCCATAATGATATCATTATAGCGAGAAGTACGCGAGCAACATCCCGAGTTTCCTCTCGTTTTCCCATTTGAGTGTCATCAGGTCCCAAGTATATTGCATGGCCTCCCAACAAGAAAAATCCTGTCTCAAATGATACTCGTGTTCTCATGGACGGTTTTGCAAATATCATAGCCATAGTCTTTCCTCTAAACGGCTGATATGACCTGTCGCCTGATTTGAGTAGAGCCTTAACCTCTATTGCACGATCTAAGATCTTCAAAATTGTACCCTTGTCATAATCAGTTATATGCAGAAAATCCTTTTTGACAGATTTCACTGTAAAAGCAACAAAAGAATAAGGTATGACGATTGCTGAAGCAATTAGCAGATTTTAAAATTAAGTTGATACTCAACCGTAGGGTGGTTATAAATAGACAGATAGAACTTTGACATAAGAGAAAAACAGAAGTAACTTGCTGGTATGAACAAAACAAGCTATAGATATTCGTTTCTAATTAGGAAAAGAAAAATCATCAGCCCACAATCAAATTTTTTGCCATAGATCCTAGTGTGAAGACACCTGAAGAGGCTTTGGTACATATACTTGGTGAAGCTCGAAGGACAACACCGTCTATACTATATTTGCCTCATTATGATCTTTGGTGGGAAAATGTAAGTTCACGATCTATAGGTCTACTCCCCCCCTCCCCTACCTGTATGTATGTGTTGAAAAAGTGTTCACGCTGCACACATGCACAGAAAGATTATACTGTAGCTCAATACTCAAAGTTACTCCCTCTTATGCTAATTCAGTCACATTGTTTCAGGCACATGATCAGCTTAGAGCGGTTCTACTCACTCTGCAAGAAGAATTGCCTTCTGAGTTACCATTATTGTTACTTGGAACAACCTCAAATTTACCCCCTGATACGGAAGGGCAGCATCGGATATTTACTGAACGTAGCATGTATGCTTTCCTACTCTGTGCTCTTTAGTTTTCGCTGTCATAGTTTGCTATGCTTTAAAATGTCCAAGAGTCAGAATGCTTGTTTTCTTGTTAGAGCTACAATAGTGAGGGCCGGTTCTGAGGGTATGCCTCGAGTGCGACTGCCTAGGGCCCAAATCTTCAAGGGGCCCAAATTACAAATGCCATATATATAGTAAAAAAATTTGCTTCAATGTGGGGATACTCCGAGAATACCGAAGAAGAAAAGAAGAAAGAGAATATTTAGGGACCTTTATTACTTTCTTTTTCCTAAACGTTCACTTCTTAATTCTAATATTTTGCCAACTCATGAACTTCTTCGTATATTCCCAATAATCCCACCTTTAATTCAAATGGAAAACATTATTTTCCCCAAAAGGTTCAACAATTAATAGCAAATTTTTGTCCAATATTCCCATTGAATAGCGATAAAGAATTTTATCATCTATAATTTGTACAATACCACACTCCAATTCATATTAGTTTCAATCATCTAAAACAATTTTACTAAAAAAATATTCTGATCAAGGAGCTTTGAAAATCAATTGAAAAACTATTATCTATACTGAGTAAGTCTTGGGATAGACCATTAAGATCAAAAGGTTTTAATTTAAAGTAACAAGGCTTTAGCTCATATAATCATTGATGTTTTTACTTAAAAGCATAAGTGTTAAAATTTTAAAACTTTGAACTCAACCTTACCATTTTAACTTTAACATCATACTGTCTATCCATGTACTCACCGTCAAACATAAGTCTCTGTATTAATTTATATATTTGATTTCTTCTTGATTTTATTTTTAAATGTTGTTGTTTCGTAATATCTTTACACATTCTATAATTTTTTTCCCAATATTTTTTTTTGAATATTTTTTTTCCTTTCCAAATTCTTATTTTTCATATGGGTGTTTGTGTATTTTTCATGGATATACATAGTTTTCTCTTTTTGGTGATAAATGATGACCTTAACATGAGAAGGACTTTTAGATTATCGGCAATGATGGTGGAGTTCAATACTTATGCCAATTCTTTTGAGAAAAAGAAGTTATTGAAGAAATGAACTAAAGCTTATTAATAGTACTATATTTCTAAAAGACAAATGCCCTATTTGTTTTTGTATAGTTTTGAGATACAACTTCAAAAATTAATATCTAATTTCAGATATATGAAGAAAAAAAACTATATTTTTGGGGCCCATTTTTAGTTTTTCGCTTAGGGCCCCAAAATGTCAGGAACGGCACTGACAATAGTACTTTGAAAGCTTGAAATTGGATGTTAGCCATTAGGTGAGCCCTTTTTTATGATTGTGCCGAACAGCTTTATTGATCCTTTTGGTTGTCGAAACGTAATTGGCCTTGCTGGTTTTTGTTAGATAACAGGATGAAATGGACTTTGCTTATTTATCCCATCATTGACATGTAAGCAGCTTTATTAGGCTTTTGGCCTGCAGGAGGTATATTGGCTATTGCTTTAAATGACCTGCGATGCAGAATTTATGACCATCAGATCTTGCATACTGTGTTCTTATCAAGAACTGATAAGTTTACGAGAGAAAAGAAAATATAATATGATTTTATTAAGTTGTATTCAATAATAAACAATAACTACAATATATATAGGAGTACAAAGGGACTCATATAATAAAGTTATTCTGTAAATATATATCTTATTCCTAATATTAATCTAATAGTTGGAAATAAATCATAAGATAATATTCTCTAAGATAATAATATATTCTAAAGATATTAATCATATCTTTAGTATCCTACTATATCTCTAATACCTCCCGCAATCGCAACGGCAGTAACACGAACGTTGCGATTGGAGAAAAAAATTCAATAATAGTTGCAGATCAATCGGATGAACTGAAACTTGTTTTTGTTGAAGTCGATAACAAATCTGGTGTTGTCATCTTCAAATTTTTTGTTTTTCTTGAGCAAAATCGGGGAATGCCATTCTTTTCGAACCCTTCAATTTGCAGTATAATTGGAACAACATTTTTGTTGGACCCAATAATATCATCTGAACAGGAACGTCATTCTTGATCGAATATGTCAATAATAGTTTTTCGGAGCAAAACTAAGCTCAAATCCATTTGTTTTTCCAGAGCAAAACCGTGCTCAAATCATATAAACCTTGTCTCACGATACAAGGAGAATCGATAATATGAATCCATGTTTTATGGTACAAGGAGAACCAATAAATCCATGTCTCACGACACATGGAGAGACGATAAATAATCTATCATAAGAATATCACCATTTGCGTGACATCACAAGAAAACCATAAGTCTCAACACATCAAATCAAGAGTAAATAAATGTGTAGAGTGTGTTTGAGGAAACTGGAATACAATGACCATGATTCAAACAAAACAAGGTAGCGGAAGCAACTGATATTGAGTGAAAATTTGTGTTTTTGTAGGTAAATTATTGAATTCCACCGGTGGGTTTAATTTTCTAACCCACTGCCAGGGAGAGATTTGTGTACGTATTTTCAAGATCTAACCCGCTCTTGATACCATGATAAGTTTATGAGAGGAGAGAAAATATAATACTTCCTCCGTTTTTTATTAAATGTGACACTTTCTATATAAGGAAGTTTGGAATTAATTGTGACACTTTCTTTTTTGGGCAAATCTTTCTCTCTATCTCTCTCCTATCACATGGGTCCCCTTCTTTCTTTCTCTCTATCTCTTTCCTCTCCAAAAATTGTCTAGGAGTCCGTGAAATTAAAAGTGTCACAACTAATAAAAAACGGAGGAAGTATGATTTTATTAAGTTGTATTCAATAATGAACCATGACTACAATATATATAGGAGTACAAAGGGACTCCTATAATGAAGTTATTCTGTAAATATATCTTATTCCTAATATTAATCTAATAGTTGGAAATAAACCATAAGATAATATTCTCTAAGATAATAATATATTCTAAAGATATTAATCATATCTTTAGTATCCTAATATATCTCTAATAAGAACACTAGCCTACAATATTTCGTTGTCTAATTCAATTCAATGGCTTTAGTAATGAAGGGGAGGATTGATAGAGGAAAGTAGGCTACAAATATTTATATATTACCTCCGTTCCAAGTGTATTGCAACATAGGGGTTGGCACATTTATTAAGAAGAGTAAAAAAGTGGGTCATTTTCCCCACTGGCATCATGTGATTATAAGTAATGAAAAGAGAGAATGGTTGCACATGTGATCTTTTTGGTGATTAAAATAGAAATGTTGCAATTAATATGAAATTGTCAAATAAGATAAAGGTTGCAATACACTTGGAACGGAGGTAGTATATAAATCAACTTCTCCAATATTCCATGCAGTACAATGTCATAGATTAAAGGTTCCAATATTCATACTTAAACTATTGACGAGGATTATCTGCATATTGTAGCTCTCATGCTTTGAAAGGAAAGTGTGGCATGTTCCTTGAGGATCTTGTAAGTTGAGATCCATACCTTCTCATAAAAAGGTTGTGTCAAATGACTGGAGAACTTATAGTGATATTGCTTGGAAAAGTAAACAGTTGTTGATCTTCCTCTTCAATACTGTGTTTTTTGGCTTCGTTTTCCGGGTTTATCTTAAAGGGAACACGGGGATATACAAATATGATTTGCATCTAATTTGAGTTATATCTAAGGAGAAATTGCATCAATTGCTATCATTTCTAAGTGGAACCATTGTTTTGATCACTTTAGAACCCTAAATTCTTGTGACACTAAATTTGTTTCAAAATGTGTCTTGTATTTTTTATATAAGTATAGTCTTATTTCAATTGATTTCTCCTTTCCAAGTTTGTAGATTCTGGCCTTGAAATGTGATTTCTTTTTCTTTGGTTGTCTTCACAGTTACAAAGTGGAAGGACCATCAAACGAAGATCGGTCTTTGTTCTTTGACCGACTAATTGAAGCTTCTTTGTCAGTACTATCTGAAGCTACCTCAAAGAAACCTCTATCAAAATCAACTCCAGAGCTCCCTAAAGCTCCCAAGGTCGACGCTGGCCCAAATATCTCTGAGTTGAAAGCAAAGGTTGAAGCAGAGCAGCATGCTCTTCGTAGACTGCGGATGTGTCTTAGAGACGGGTGCAATAGGTGAGATTCCCTTCATTTTCTAGAAAGTTATGTTGCTTAGCTTTTCCTATGTAGCTTTGATTTCTGGATGAGTAATTTGTGATGCATTGTCTGTCTGTTCTTTCTTAACTGCAAAATCATGAGCTTATGTTTATTGGTGACAATTGACCCTCATCGGAGAATTGTCTTGGGTGAAGGAACTCTCTTGGTTTTGTAAGTTGCTTGACTCTTCTCTTCCTTCATAGGCATAGCCAAAGACCATTTTCATTTATAATTTTAATATGCTACCTCTTTTTTCAACGGTTTCAGACCCCAAATCATTTTGGGAATAAGGCTTAGTTTTTGATGTTGTCGTTGTTGTCTCATTATCAAGGTCGGCTGGTTTGGTATCTTAAATCGTGCTAGGGGTGTTTACTTTGCCATAGGTCTCAAATTTATGGCAGATCCACATGTGTGAGGGAGTATTGAGACCCCATATATGTTTGTATGAGAGAGTGGTCACCATTTGGAGAAGAATAAAGAAACTATTCACCTTGTACGCTTATTAGTTCCTATTGCCAGTTGGTTTTGTGAAGAAACCTCACTGGCTTACTTACCTCCTTCCCGGTCATGGTTCGAGCCTATTTTATCTTAATCTCTTGTGCAACCTATAATATCTATTGGGCTATCGGCAATTAAAATGATAATTTGATGCTTGATTACTAGTACCATGCTCTCATGTTGTATGTCCTGCGTTTATAAATAATTTATGGTCATGATAAAGACCATGTCAAGATCTGAGTCTTTCTGCCAAAAAAAAAGATCTGAGTCTTTGTTTTGGATAACCTTTATATAAATTTTAGAGTTGATATTGATGCTAGCTTACAATTTTGTGCAGGATCCTATATGATAAACGTTTTAGTGCCTTCCATTATCCAGTTACGGACGAAGATGCTCCAAATTATCGCACAATAATCCAAAATCCTATGGATGTGGCTACACTGCTTCAACGGGTAGATTCTGGCCAGTATATAAAAAGTTCTGCTTTCCAGCAGGATGTTGATCTAATCTTAAGCAATGCAAAGGTGTGTAGCTGTTCTAAATAAAACTTTTTCCCCCTAATGACAGGTTCATGTTAGGGATCAAGTTTTTATTGTTGATGCATACTCTGCGGATCCATCCAATGTGTTCTAGAAGGGATGATTTTACAGCGGGCATTTGAGAAACGCCTACCACAGCATGTAAATGAGAGATCAATATCAACCAATCAAATTGCCACGTAGGATAATGTTTTTGATTTTTCTTAAATTGCAATATTTCTTTTTTTTCTATTTTCTTTAATTGCTAATATTAATTAAAAAAATCAGATTTCTAATTTTCGAAAATATTTATTAATTTTTTATTTTAATTTACGAAATTAAATTCTTAATTACAGAAAATAAAATTGAAATTGTTAAAAAAATAAAATTACATTCATCTTTTTTTTTCTTTCTCCCTCTTCCTTCTTCTTCACCTGTTCATGAAATTAAACTCAATGCCGCCATTGTTACCTTTACCTCCATTGTTATTTTTTTTACCTCTCCCTCTTCGTTTTTCTTCTTCACCTCCATTGTTATTGTTCATGAAATACCTTCTTATTCTTCTTCTAGGATTATATAAATTTCTACACTGTTTTTATTCATTAATGGTGGTTTCGGATTGGGTCTGTGGTTGAAGAACAACTGCCTCATTTTTTTGTTTGTTTGTTTGTTCTTCACCTCCATTAATGATCATATTCGAGAATTATACTCACTGGTTGTTTGGTTTTTTAGATAATAAACTCCATTTGTTGCCATGAATTATAGTTATTATACCCATTGTTTAATTCGTGTTGTTAAAATCGAGATGTTTTACCATTATTTGTTTCTGTACAATTTAGGTCGAAGACGGCTACCATTGATGCTGGTGTTGGAGTTTTACAGAGGTTGAAGACAACGTGGGTTGAAGACAACTGCCTCTCTTTAACCTAATTTTCTAAACAATTTTTTACGGGTTTGTTTGTGAAGCTGTTTGGACATTACCATCTTTGTTATTACCTTTTGTGTGATGTCCATTGTTATTTTTGGACAATACCTTTACAAAAAGTAACCTACACTTTTCGTGTAAACCAATAGCCATGATTTAATTTTTTTTTTAAAAGAAGATAAAAAGCATGCTTATTATTAAACGGTTAACTTCATCAACATTCACATCCTATAAATTAGAATAGTAGTTGAATATTACTTATCTTTTTGTTTTCGGTTATCCTTTAGGATATTTGATTGTTATTTTCTAAAAAAACAAATCTTAGTTGTGATAAATTTGGCATCCCATCCCTCGTTTGATGTTGTGAATTTCTCCTTCTTAGAATTTTCCACAACGAAATTTAGAGACGCTTAATTAAATCAGAGGTTTTTCCTCTTAGCATCGTCCTTGTCACCTTTTGGCATTGAGGACACTGCCAAGTTCAGCTTGGGGGAGGAGTTCTGTTTGTATGCTCTATCTCTTTTACTGCTTTCTAGGATAGATTTACTGCTTTCGAAAAGTACTAAAAAAATCAAAATAAAAAAATGGTTCCCATGACTAGTTTAGTTGCCTCCCTGTGCCCTTGTTGTGCTCTATTTGTGTTGTGCTCTATTTGAAAATGATTTGACTCTGTTTTCTGGATAGCTGGGCATTTGTGATCTTGAGGCTATGATTTGATGTTTGATTGCTATGATTTCGAGCAAAGTTTGATTATATTACACCACTTTGTGCTGTATACCTGAATTGGTTAGACTGTGAGGCCTCTTTGTAGCCTATTGGATTCATATTATTATCCAGTCTATTTTTTGTGTGTTAGTTCCTCTTTAGTGGATTGATCTTGACTTTGACTTTGTACTTGCCTGATTTTCGATGACTTGTAGCATTTGCTGTGATAGAGGCGTTCTTTTGTCTTATTCCTGAGCTTCAGAGTGAATTTTTGATATATTTTTATCCTCCTTACCCCCGCTGAGCCAAATGACTTGTTTCATATTACTTAAACCCCTATTATGAGCCCAAGGCCTTCACTTGATATTATTCCAAGCCTAGCTTGGGGGAGCTTTTGTATGGGTTGAGTTTGGGAATGGTTTCTTGGTTTAGTTTGGTTGTTGAGGAGTCTAAAAGTGTATTTGTTGCGGTTTGAGAGTGAGAAAAAGAAAAGAAAAAAGGTAAATTTAGAGTTGCGTGAATGAAGTTCGGAAAAATGAAGAAAAAAAATGAAATAAAAGTTCAAAAGAATTTGAAGTTCTTTCATTCACGTACGTTCTTAAAGAAATATTTGCTTCATTGCTTGAAAACTGGGTTTGTTATGAGTTTGTCATTGATTTATGAGAGTTGGGTTATTTTTTGTGGTTTTGTGGTGTTGTTGGGAGTTGTGTAAGCCATCTTAGGCCTTGTTTGAATGATTCATGCTCCCCCTTTCTAGGTTTTTCCACCACATTACCCAAAAGTATCCCTTACCTCTTACCTAAGCCCCATTACAACCCTCTAAAGTCCTCTTGAGCTCGTGCCTGCAGTGTTCATTTGATTGATTTCGAGTCAGTTTGTCAAAGTTAAAGAGTATTTCTGCTAATTGAGTCGACTTGACTAGGATGAGCGTCATTTAACCTTCTTAAACACATGAGAGTGTGAGTGGGAAGGGTATTTATGGTCGGGATGGTGAGTGTTCGGGCATATCCTTTGCCTGCCACAAAATAGAGAGGAGTGACACCCTTGTGAGAGCCTTTTCAGGATTTGTATGCCTTGTGGATGCTTGACTTTGATAAATTGCTTGGATGATTGGTGGTTGGATGGATTTGATTAGCCAAACTTGAATTATGCCTGCTTGAACGATTCTTAGTTTTGAAAATGTTTTGAGCTTTGATTGATCTTTATCTATGAGGTGAGGCAATCTATTCCATGTTCATGTTTTGTTTGCTTGAGGACAAGCAAAGGTTTAGCTTGGGGGAGTTTGATATCACGTATTTATATAGAGTTTTCTCCCTTATTTACAAGCTAATTTGTGCATCATTGGGGCTCTTCGGAGCTATTTTGTGCTAACTATCGTATACAGTTGTGGTTTTGTGTTTTAGTGTTGAATTACAGGTTTTAGGGAGTTTTCTCCTTATTTCCGATCTATATGGAAGCAACCACGGCTTTACGAGATGTTACGAGGCACGTAGGATGGCTCACGAGCTTTATGGGTAGTTTAGGAGGTCCCAAGACCTCTAAACGTGAAGAATTTAGAGTCAAAGAGTCAAAAAGGAGTTTTCCGTACTCTGATCGGGCAGAAATGACCCGATCGGGCGAAGATATATTGATCGGGTACAAAAGTTGAGGACCCGATCGGGCAAGGCTTGCCCGATCCGATCGGGCGAGAGACGAAGTGCCCAGACCCGATCGGGCACCATCTGCCCGACCCGGTCGAGCGGGAGACCCGTAGGTCTCATTCTGCTGCTGCGTATGAGGGGAGCCTGGCTGGCAATTAATGTCTCCATGCCCGATCGGGCAGTGCTGCCAGGCCCGATCGGGTGGGCCCACTTCGCCCACACTTGCTGCGCTGCTGCTACGCTGAACGAGAAGAAACGAAGGCTGAAAAATCTCACTATGGGCCCGATCGGTTGGCACTGTGCCCGATCGGGTCCCGTGCTCGTATTCGCGGAAACTCTATCTTTTAATTCCGTTTTAATTAGACTTGAGGGGTATTATAAATACCTTTTCCTCATTATTTTAGAGACATCTTTTTACATCTTTTTTCTAGTTTTATTTCTCATAGTTCTTAGCTTAGTTTAAACACTTTAGATTAGATTAAAGGTGATTGAACCTATTCGATTTCAATAAAAGTTCCTGCTTTCTGTCGATTGGTATTCTTCTCTACTCTTGTCTCTTTTATTATTCTTAATTACTTAGCTTAAGTATTTAATCATTCATGATGCAATTATTAGGGTTTCCAATTAGTTTTGTTATTGTCAATTCAATTATGAGTGAGTAGTTCTCTTTCTAGGGCGTTAGATAGGGAAGCCATGTTTATACCATGATTATTATTTAGATTTCTATCAATTTCTAGGGCTTGATTAGGGTGATTGTGATGTGGTTTGTTCTTAATTAGTGATTGATGTTAGTGTACAATTTCATTGATTGCTTGTGGTTAATAGTTGTTTGCACAGATCCGTCTTACGACTAGAGGCCTAGGACACATCAGTAGTTTTAATTACGTTAGTGAACATGCGGCGTATGTTGAACTATGAGCGTTGAGTCTTAACCATAGCTCAACACATGCTCTAATCACTTGTCTCATGACTTAGGTTTTGATAGTAGTTGACCTTATTTGATTGGTATAAGCATGGTGGACCGACCTAATACCCTAGGTTTTTAGTCCATAGTTAATTCATCGGTTTATTTCGTCTTCCTTAGTTTAATCTTTAGTTCAGTTAATTCTTCCCTGATTTCATCTGAAGTAGCTGATTGATTGAATATTAATTTAGAAACTCTGTCTCCCTGTGGATTCGACTCTGCTTCCATTGACTATCATAGTTAGAGGACTGTAGGTTTATCTTTGATTAGGTGATACGACTAAATCCTATGAGATGGGCATTAGACCTATACAAGGATAAAGAAAATTGGGGTGAGGCTTTCTTAGTAAGACATTTTTATGCTGGTATGTGTGTCTCATGACCTTCATTAAAAAATATAAACATATTGCTTTATATTATAAGTACTGTAATTTGGTACGTTTGATAAACTAACATCCTACTAGTACTACGGTTATTGATTCAGTAGCGTGTGTCAATCCAGGTATGAGAAGTACACAAAGATGTGAGTCTATGAACGCCACACTAAAGACGGTTCTAACCAAGAAGATAATGTTATACCGCTTTGTGGAGTTATACGACCAAGTCCTAGATCATATAAGATTTGAAGAAGATCAAGATGATTACATCTCAGCACACACCTTCCCTGTTATACGTGGCGTGTTGTCGGAGATAAAGACCATTGCAGCAAAAACGTATACAAGAAAGGCGTATGACATGTTTTGTAAGGAACTTGATTATGAGTCTAGGCACATTGTAATTAAGACCGAGACAGACAAGGAGCATTGTGATGGTCATACAAACACGTACTGGCTAAACGATTGAGTTAGGAAAGGTGCAAAGTACATTGTGGTGCACAATTTGAAACTACAAACAATGTATTGCTGCTGTGCGAAGCTAGAATCTATTGGATTCCCATGCCGGCACATGTTATCGGTTATGAAATACGAAGGTTTGGTGGAAATTCCTGAAGGATGCATTCTTCGAAGATGGACAATCCAAGCTAAGGCACATCTTTCAAAAGAAAGCGATAAGTTTGATCTTGATAAAAATAGTAACGAGAAAGCAGCATTTGGAAGATTAGCTTTCCTAAATGGCCTTAGCACCAAGCTTTGCAGGATGGTGTCAACTTCGTACGACAAGTCTTTGTGGTTGAGAGACAAACTAGCAAAAATGATTTTGGACATTGAAAAGGAGAAGGTTACTCCAAAAGAACCGGAAGTCGATGATCCAACGGACATAGGAAGCAAAAAGGGTAGAGGCAAAGGCAAAGGCAAAGGCAAAGGCAAAGAAACAGAAAAGAAGATGAAGGTGGCAGATGCGCCTGTTGAAGAGGAGACAAATAGGGAGACATATGCTCCATATGACCTAAATGCAACACCAATTGTACCGCCTTTTCCTCCAAACTTCAGTTTTGTTAACTTACTAAAACAATTCATGTCAAGGGTATTCTCACCTGGAGAGGCTTCAAATGCTAAGGACTGCTATGAAGTTAGTCATTTCATGAAAATTCCCACAATCTTTGACTGGGAACCAAATACTAAGTATTAGATACTTACGTTTAAAGTTATTTAAATAGAAGTTTATAGTGTTTTTATTTAATGTATTGCTGATTACTGAAGTGATGCATTAGACTGGTTTTTATTTTTATATATAATTCATTCTAGAAATAATTTCCGTTAATAGTGGTTTATTTGAATGAAAATTGATAGACATTATCAAAATGAGTAGTATATATTTTTTATTTTATTAAAATGCATTAAAGAGCAATTTCATACATCGTACTCTTGGATATTTTAATTAATTTTTATGGATAATTAATTAACAATTTGTATAGTATGGAAATTCATAACGGTTTAGAAAAATCAAAACATGATCCCATTAACAGAAAGTTCATTCTACTCCCATTATCTCCACCACCTAAAATTAAGGAATGTGATAACAAATCAACAGTAAACAAAACAGTAAATATACATTTTCTATCTTTTTAATAAACAAACTTCCTAAGTGTAGATAGTGTTTTGAATAATTCAACTCTTTCTTTTACAGATTTGTAATGCGTAACTCGTTTTTATTATTCTTAACAGATTGTGAGACTAATTTTTATCAAATAAAATAAAAATAACATAACAAAGGACTTTGAGGTTTATATTTGACCACTCAAATATAAGAACATTACCATACCGGAGAATATTAGGTTTACATATGTCCACACGAGTATAGGTTTAAACCAAATTTATAATGTGTCATTAGGTGCGTAAATACATACATAGAAAATAAAAAAGGAACATTGAAGGCTTTAACAAACAACATGGTTAACATTTGTTGCTTTACAGTTATCCATAAACATTTGTGGACATTACAACATAACAAATCAAATTGTGATTTCAATCTGATATAATGAATAGATCAATTAACATCAAATTGTGATTTCAATCTGATATAATGCATTAGGTTTTTATGGTACAAGGTTACTAAGATTGTAACTATACATTGTTCGATAACAACAATTAAATTCAAAGTACACATGAGAAATAAAACTTTGATATTAATTAAGATTATGTACATAAAATATAGTATATTGAAGGGAAGACCAAACGTATAGATTCAATGATGTCCACACAAATATGTGGACATTACCATAATTGAGAGATGTGTTTACAGATGTCTAAACAATATGCGGACATTATGATAACTGGCATACTAGGTTAAAACCAAATTAATAATGATTCATTAGGCGCGTAAGATTGTGATAATATTTCCTTTATTTTTACATGACTTATGATGAGATTGACAAAAGACATATTTCATATATAATTTGCATAACTAGGGGTATTATTTTTTATTAACAATTTGAGAGAGATAAACTAAGTGTATTGGAGTAAATAAGTACTAAACTGCAATTGGAGTAAAAAAAAACGTCCAACAAAGAATGAATGATTGCAAATTGTGATATTCGAGATATCTAATCAAAATTATATCAATAAACTCAAGATAATCCATAACATCTAAATATTACAACTCTACTGCTTAAAACTATTAAACATCAATGCACAACATTGTCCTTGGAAGCTTCTCCGGAATAATAACGGAAGATGGTTTACCGGTTGCTTCATCCTTAACAATTTCAAGAATTGTTGTTGGTATAGCGAGGACGCGCTTCCTATTTGCATTGATGGGAATTTGATCATATGCTCCATTCTCTACTATTAGAGAATTCTTCTCCAACTCTATAATATCTTTAAGAAGCTTTGAAGAACATTTCATTAAATCATCCACTTCTTCAACGCCACAAAGTTTTATGATATTCTTCACAAACATTCTCATTTGAATTATATCCTTTATATGAGTCAACCTGTCTCCAAGTGTTCCAGTCGGTTCTGAATATCAAGCAATAAAAGTTAGCTACATATAAGCACGAAAATAATATATAGATAATAAAAACATGAATACGCAAAGCTATCTTATGGTACCTCTAAGGAATTGATCGCATGGTAAACCACGTTCCGATCTGTATACAGATAGCTCATTTTCAAAGAGCATAATCATTATTGGAGCATATCCACAATGAGACAATGCAGTTTCTACACATTTAACTCCTAACTTTGAAATACAATCATAAAAAAAGAAGCTCATGCATACTATATCATACAAATGTTCTATAACATCTGATTCTGCCATCATAAGTATTAGGAGGTAAGAGGGTGAATAAAAAATGGCTAGAGTTATGATGTGTATCAATCCTTTATAGTCTTTAGTTAACCTAATAAGTGGCGCCAACACCTAGCTTAATTTCTAACTACCCGCCAAAGTTTACCCCCCCCCCCCCCCTCTATATCCACTACTTAGGAATTTGCTAACAAAACAATAATAAAAATAAATTCTTTAATCACTACACTCTATCTAAACTCCCAAAAATTAAGGAGTTTGAAAATACCATGATGATGTATTACTAATATTCTATAAAAACAAAATTCATTTTTTTAATTGTATCAAAAACAACATTTTGGTCATCATTTAATATGGAAGACAAAATAATAAGAATAAAGAGAAGAACACACAATAAAATATAATTGAAAATACAAACGATAAGATAAATAAAGTAAGCAACAACCAAAAGTCTAGTACAGGAGCAGGACAATGAAATAAACTACATAATGCAAGGTAAACTTTAAAACACCATTTTAAACAAAAGAAAAACTTATATAACAAGAAGCTTTTGATTGTATCAAAAACAGCAGCTTGGTCATCATTGGCGACCGCTCGCGCTTCATTCCTCCAACTAGCTGGGACGGAAGTAAAGTCTATTGGATGATTGGCAAGTAAATCATCATTTGACTTAGCCATCCATAGATAGGGTCCGCTTTTTGTGCCATAACCTAACCAGTTCAGTTTACCATGAGAACCCTGTTCAAACTTCTCTTGAAGCTTAAAAGCCGATTTGAAATGTTCCTCACTCGTTCCAAATTCGATGAACGCATAGCCCATGAATCCTTGATGCGTCCACTTCGGTGTTATTTTACTTACCTTGAAACCAAAGCTCTGTAACAAGTCCCTGAGGACATTCAAACTCTTTCCAACAGGCTTTCCATTTTCATAATGGATAGGAAGGTTATGAATGATGCAAGTGTATGGCTTGGCATAGAGGACTTCTGATTGTTCAGCCATTTTATGTTGTAGGGAAGTGAAGGATATATAAAAAAGGATCAGTGGTTTGAAGACGTTGTGAAATTGGGGCAATGACAAGGCTTTATATAGGGGCTGAGTTAGGTTTTGAATTCATTGCATGGCCTTATTTTTAGAAGCAGTGTCAATGAAATTAACTAATGAACATGGAAAGGCGCAATTATTAATTGAATGACACTCATTCAGCAGACGAAGGAAAAGTCATGCATTACATTAAAATCACTATAAATGGCAATACTATTGTGATTCAGTGACTTTTCCCTTCAAAAAAATAAAGTGATTCAGTGAATGTGATTCATTGAATGGTCTGAAACCATTGCAATTTATTTTCGATGGCCCAAACTTTCTGAAATTTACATTGCATTTGACCGAAAATAAGTGCACTCACAACTACCACCAGAATGAGAAGAAATCTGATATAAAGTAGAAATTTAGGGTTTGTTGGGAAGCATATGTTTACACTTATAAGCAAAAAATGTACATGAATCATATGAAAATACCTGTAAGATAGGCGTAAATCCAAGTAGACATAGTTGTTGTTGTTGCCTTTGTTGCAAATTTCTGTTCATATTGATCAAAAAATCATTTCTAAGTGTCAACAGCAGATTATTTGGGAACAGCAGTTGATAACCAGCCTTCTCTTAAATATATTTTCGGTTACTTGAGGGCAAATTTTTCGAATTTTAAAAAACTAAAATCTACTTTTTAAATTTTCAAATTTGATGTTTCATATTTTGGGGAATTCAAATACTAAACAACATCTTCAAATTTTAAATTTTAAAGTTCAAATTTGATACTTCATATTTTTATATCATTTATAGTTTCAATTGTTAGTGAGTGAAGGGCCCTCAAACCTAATGTAATGTCCATCTAACAAAATGGTTATTGTTTATGTCACTTTTTAAAAAAAGTCTCCATTTAATTCCAGATAAGTCAAGTGTCTAACAATGCAAAGAATGAATACCTTAAAACCTGATAGGGAAAGAGACGACCAAGAAAAGAGGAGTGTATTAGTCTTTGTCGTTATGTTTTTGATCGACACGAGTCCATCACAAAGGGTTTGTTCCTAGCTAGAGCTTTTTTAAGTTTCTTGATTTAAATGGTTAATAAATCAAAGGCTCACAAATATAATGTAATGTCCATTTAAACAGGTGGTTATTGTTAATGTCACTTTTTTTAAAACTATCATTTTCTTCAAGATAAGTCAAATGTGTAAACAATAATATAAATATGAATAACATAGAACCTTACAGGGAAAGAGACGATCGAGAAAAGAGAGGTGTTTCATTCTTTGTCATATTGTTTTCTGTTGAAAATAGTCCATCACAAACGGCTTGTTCATAAATACAACATTTTAGTTTCCTCAAAAATTGTTAATGAATCAAGGGACTCTCAAACCTAATGTAATGTCCATTAAAAACGTTGGTTATTATTAATGTCACTTTTTAAAACAATATCATTTTTCTAAGATAACTCAAATGTGTATACAATAACATAAAAATGAATTGTTCATGAATCAAATGGGAAAGATACGATCAAGAAAAACGAGGTGTTTTATTCTTTGTCGTTATGTTTTTGGTCGAAAAGAGTCATCACAAACGGATTTTTCATAACTAGAGCTTTTTTTGATTTCCTAATAAATTGTTCATGAATCAAGGATTCTCAAACCTAATGTATTTTCCATTTAACAAGTTGGTTATTGTTAATGTCATTTTTAAAAAATTAAATCATGGCTATTGTTTACACGAAAAGTGTAGGTTACATTTTTAAATGGTATTGTCCAAAAAACTACAATGGACGTCACACAAAAGGTAATAACATATATGGTAATGTCCAAATAGCTTTAGGGACATACACGTAAAAAATTGTTTAGAAAATTAGGTTAAAGAGAGGCAGTTGTCTTCAACCCACGTTGTCTTCAACTTCTGTAAAACTCCAACACCACGAACAATGGCAGCCGTCTTCAACCTAAATTCTACAGAAACAAATAATGGTAAAACATCTCGATTTTAACAACACAAATGTAACAATGGGTATAATAACTATAATTCATGGCAACAAATGGAGTTTATCATCTGAAAAACCAAACAACCATTGAGTATAATTCTCGAATATGAACATTAATGGAGGTGAAAAACAAACAAACAAACAAAAGACAAGAGGCAGTTGTTCTTCAACCACAGGCCCAATCCGAAACCACCATTAATGAATAAAAACAGTGTAGAAATTTATATAATCCTAGAAGAAGACTAAGAAGGTATTTCATGAACAATAAAAATGGAGGTGAAGAAGAAAAACGAAGAGGGAGAGGTAAAAAAATAACAATGGAGGTAAAGGTAACAATGGAGGCATTGAGTTTATTTTCATGAACAAGTTAAGAAGAAGGAAGAGGGAGAAAGAGAAAAAAAAGATGAATGTAATTTATTTATTTTAACAATTTCAATTTAATTTTCGGTAATTAAGAATTTAATTTCGTAAATTAAAATCAAAAATTAATAATTATTTTCGAAAATTAAAAATCTGATTTTTTAATTAATATTAGCAATTAAAGAAAATAGAAAAAAAGAAATATTGCAATTTAAAGAAAAGATGGAAATAATATCCTACGTGGCAATTTGATTGGCTAGTATGAACCCCTTGCTAAAATATTGTGGTGGGCATTTCTCAAATTCCCTCCCTAAAATTTCTCTTCTCGAAGGGTCCTCCACTTGTTTTTCTTGAGTTACGTTATTGGTCATTGCCTTTTACCTCTGATTTAAGATTTACAGTCCTCTTTTTTGTTTGAAATATACCAATTGGACATTGCCTTAGTTTAAAAGGCGTGAGGCGCACCTAGGTGCAAAGGGTCCGGGGAGCCTACGCGCAAGGCACTAGGCGAAAGCGCACGTTTTTTTGTAGTCGAGCCACACAATATTGTAATTTTTTAAAATTTATTTGCCTTTTTAGGTACTTAGGGGGCGTTTCGTTCGCATAGAGGAAAGGGAATGGAATCAAGAAAGGGTTAGGAGGGGAAAAGAAACTAAAACCCTTTCCTGTAAAAGTTGTTTGGTTACTGCTTACCCTTCTTCCACCTCTTTCATCCCCCTCACCATAGCACCACCAACACTCCACCTCACTTTCCCTTTCACTCTTGCCGCCGCCCCCCACCTCGCCCCTTCCCACCTCACATCTGCCCCCTCTACTGTCGCCCCCTCCCACCTCACAGTCGCCTTCTCAGACTGCCGCCCCTCCCTCTGCTGCTCCTCACGCATTCATAAGTGATGTTAAGCAACTGTCGCCAAAAAGAAGCTGCAAAACAGCGAGAAAGAAACTGTCGCGCCCCTCCATCCGCCGGTCATTAGCTTACAGGTACTATCTAGGTTTTTTGAGGGTGGTTTTGGCCTTTTGGGGGGTGCTTTTGGTGTTTCTCGGTGGTGGTTGCTAGGTTTCGGTGGGTTTGGGTGGTTGCTAGGTTTTTCAATGGTGGTTTGGGCGGTGATATGGTGGTTCGCGGCTGTAGTGATGTAGCTGCGTGGTGGTTCTCGGTTGTAGAGGTGTGGCTGCGTGGAGTTGTCGGTCGGCGACGGTCGGCAATGGTCGGAGGTGGTCGGAGGTGGTCGAAGGTGCGGTTGAGGTTGAACATGGTGGAGGCTAGTGGGTTGAGGTTCAAGTTAGTGGAGCTTAGATGGGTGGTCAATGAGTGGTCAATGGGTGGTCAATGGGGGTTTGGGAAACCCCCATTTCTAAGTGGAGGCGGGGCTGAGGAATCAGGTTAGAGGACTTTAGGGGTTAGTGAAAAGGAAAAAAGGGTAAAGGGAATCAAGAAAATAGTGAAACAAACACTAACAAAGAGAATTGGGGGTTTCCTTTCCCTTTCCCTTAATTTCTTGAAACCCCCAATCCAAACGCCCCCTTAATTTTTAGTACTCATTTCAATTATACAAGTCTATAACAATTATAGGAATTGTTCAATAGTAAAGTGTATATAACATGGGTAAAGTGGTAAAATTCCATTTAATGAGGGTGGGGGCCGCACGTATAATTATATTCAAAGAGGTATAGATGAAGATTAAGGTAGTATATTCAATGAATAGGCAGTATATTTACGAAGTTAATGCCAAAGTAGTATATAATCTATATATATCCAAAGTAAGGTAGTATATGCCACAATCAAGTAATATAATAAAGAAATAAAGTAGTATAAAATTTCTTTAGGAGTATATGCGTAAATGAGTTTGTTTAATTGTTTAAGATTTTATCACCGTTATATACACTGTAATGAACAATGTATAACCGCATATAAGTGATAGCTAGCAATGCTCTACTTTTATATAGTAAATCAGTAAGATCAAAAGAAAAGGAGAAAACTGAACATCAGAAATCTAAACTATCACAGAGGGGTAAAGGGGGCAGATCGGAGACGTGCATGAAAAATCTTCACCGCCGCCTACCTTTGGACCATCTCTGTGTCAATCTCTTCCATCAAAGCAGCGGCCATTACATGTCTGACACAAATTAGGGTTTCTGTGACTTAGGGTTTTTAATTTTTAAGCAATTTTGCGTCTGATTTTGAAGCAATTTCATGAAATTAATTGAGGGGTTTTGCTCGATTTCGACTTCTAAAGCCTAGGTACAATTTAATTTGAAGAAAAAGTTCAATGTTGATTGATTTTCAACACAAATCTACTTAGGCTCTGTTCATTTTGAAATGAACTAAATCGAACTAAAATTAAGTTACATTAATGCATTGTAAAAGCACAGAGCCCTAATCTTCCTCTTTACCCCCAAAGGCGTCAGAGGCGATGTGCTTCGCGCTTCCTCTAAGGGGCAAAAAGCTTGCGCCTTCACGTGCCTCTTAAAAAACAGCTTGCCTTGGTGGGCGGAAGCATTTTTCCACTGCCTCCCTTCGCCTGACGCCTAGGCGTTCCTTGGGCGCGCTTTTTAAAACTAAGGACATTGCCTTGAAGTTCCGAATAATGAGAAACTCAAGCCATGAACAATAGTAGAAACTAATTTGAAAATGTATTGAATGGCATAACTCTTAAAATACTCTGGGTATTAGTAGTTCAAAAGCGCAAGGGTGAGGGTGTTGTTGTATTAAGAGAGGACTTTATTCCTTTCCTTTCAAATCTGTCTATCAAGCATGTTAGAATATATGAAAATATATCATTATATTTTCATTATTCTCATTTATTATGTAAATAATTAATGTATATCTTTTAGAGTCAATGTATATCTTTTAGCTTCCTAATTATTAGGTAATTATCTTTTGTAAACCTAGTATATATACTTAGGATGTACATCAATATTCTTTAAGGAAAATATTATCTTTCATGGTATCAAGAGCTAGGGTTTCTCTTCCCCTACCACAAGCTTCCGCTCCCTAGCCGTCCACTACGCCCACGTGTTTCCCACCGGCCGGCCACCACTCGCCGGTTTTGGTTATTTTATTTCCGGCCACCATGACTGGAAAATCATCCTCTTCCTCTTCTTCTTCTTCTTCTTCTTCTTCTATAAATCTTCTTTCTTCTCTCATGAGTTCTAATATTGAACACAATGTTCCGATCACTCTAGACATGGAAAACGTTCAATACTCTACGTGGGCAGAGTTATTCAAAATCCATGCTCGCTCTAATCGTGTCATTAATCACATCATTTCTTTTGGCAAATCCAAAACACCTAGTACTGATGATGAAAAGGACGAATGGTTAACTATTGATGCCACGGTATTGAAATGGATTTATGCTACGATTTCCGTTGATCTTCTTAACACTATTCTTGAGCCCGATTCGACGGCACAAGAAGCTTGGGAACGACTACGTGACATTTTTCAGGACAATAAATCGTCTCGTGCAGTTACTCTTGAGAAAGAATTCTCCAACACTACTATGGAGGACTTCCCTAACGCCTCGGCGTATTGTCAACGTCTAAAGATGTTGTCTGATCAGTTGAAGAATGTTGGAGCCCCTGTTTCCAACAATCGTTTGGTGTTGCAAATGGTTGCAGGTCTTACGGATGCATATAATGGCGTAGGCACTCTACTACGTCAAAGTGACCCCTTGCCGCCCTTTTATCAAGCCCGTTCTATGTTGGTGCTTGAAGATGCCGGATTGTCGAAGAAAACCGCTATGGGTTCATCATCTACGGTCCTTGTTTCGTCCCATAATGATGGCGCCACCACCAACACTCCCCAAAACAGGAATAATAACAAAAATCACAAGAATCGGAACAATAATAAAAATAAAAAATTTTCCGGCAAAGGGGGTGGCAGCGGTGGCGGCGGTGGTCAGGGTGGTGGCAGCGGCGGCCGCCACCAGTCAGGCGGCGGAGGCGATGGGCGACCCTACCAGCAGCAGCAGTCCGCCGTGGCTCAGCATCCCTTTGGGTCTGCGTATGGGGGGGCAGCAGCCTCCTTGGGCTTTGTGGCCTTGGGCCTACCCCCTGCCCATTCCCTTCTCAGCCCACTTGGGCCAGGTCATCTTCTTACAGACAGCAGCAACAGCAACCATCTCACACGTCTGGGCCAGGAGTACTTGGGCCCAGGCCTAGCGCCTATGTGGCGGATTCTCAGCAGCCCACTCAGACAAATATTGAAGCAGCGATGTGTACTCTTGGACTCACACCACCGGATCCGAATTGGTACATGGATACGGGTGCCACCTCTCATATGACCTCTTCCCAAGGTAATATTTTGTCTTATTTTAATTTGAGCAAAAATGATGGTATTATTATCGGAAATGGTTATAGTATTCCAATTCGTGGTTATGGAGATGCATATTTGCCTACCCCTCACCCTCCTTTAGCTCTCAAAAATGTCCTTCATGCCCCTAAGTTAATTAAAAATCTTGTCTCTGTCCGCAAATTTACTACTGATAATAATGTGACTGTTGAATTTGATCCTTTTGGGTTTTCTGTGAAGGACTTTCAGACGGGGAGGCCAATCATGAGATGTGAGAGTCAAGGGGCCCTTTATCCAGTCACTCCTACCCATTCTCGAGTCCACCATCCGTCCATCTTTGCTGCTCTTGCACCGTCCTTGTGGCATGATCGTCTGGGTCATCCTGGTGCTTCTATTCTAGATTCCCTTAGGCAAAATAAATTTATCGAGTGTAATAAACTTAGTAGTACTCGTGTTTGTTACTCTTGTCCTCTTGGTAAACACATTAAATTGCCGTTTGTTGCTTCTATTTCTAAAACTATGATGCCATTTGATATTATTCATTGTGATTTATGGACATCTCCTGTGTTAAGTTCTGTGGGCCATCGATATTATCTTGTGTTATTGGATGATTTCTCTAATTTTGTGTGGACCTTTCCTATTGCTAAAACATCCCAAGTCTCTGACACATTCTTACAGTTCAGAGCTTATATTCGCACACAATTTGAACGAGAAATTACAAATATACAATGTGATAATGGCCGTGAATTTGATAATGACTCCTTTTGGGCCTTTTGCAAGACAAATGGTCTAAATTTTCGCCTCTCTTGTCCTTATACTTCCTCACAAAATGGCAAAGCTGAGCGTAAAATTCGATCTATAAACAATATCGTTCGAACTCTTCTTGCTCATGCATCTCTACCTTCTTCTTTTTGGCATCATGCCCTTCACATGGCAACATACCTCTCAAATATCCTTCCCAATAAACGTCTCTCCTTGGCAGGCTCTGTCGCGAGGGCCTCCAAAGATAATATTTTGCTTACTCTCTATCACAAATAAATGTAGTAGGAAAGTAAGGGTCGAATCCACAGAGAATCGGGGTAGTTTGGCATTTGGCGAGATTGAGTTAATGTAAAATAAGCAACCAAAATAAGGGGGGTTTTGAAATAAATTCTAATAAACTAAACTAAACTATCAACTAACTACAATAGGATATCTAAGTAGAATAACCTCGAATTCAATTAACAACAACTTCAAATCAAACCTCGATCTTCGAACCTCTACCCTAATCACTTCTTTACTTATATATTGTTAAGACCTAGTCTCATATTCTCCTTAATCATAGCTAAGTAGCACGATCAGCGTGACTACAAAACCCTAACCAAAGGGCAACCTATACGAAAGCGCATAAATCCAACCCTAGGCAGCAATAAACTCAGAGAATCAATAGACCTGACAATGGTATTTAGGCAAATAGCATTTAATCAGTTGGCTAAACTTCCCAAGATACTAAATAAGATGATCTGCATCTAGTTTAATCTCTCGGTAGCAGCATATGAAAGGAGAACAAAACAATCCGATTCCATTCTCAAATCCAGCAATAGATCAGTAGCATAATCAAGACTAGTAGTACGCCTAGCTTAACTAAGAAATAACCATGAAATATACATAGAAATCAAACCATAAGCAAAGAAAGTAAATAGGGAGAAAGGTCTCATAAAGTAGATTGAAGTTCCGAGTTAATCTTCCTCGAGATTAAGATACAAACTAAGCTACATAATGAAAGTGAGAGTAAACTCAAGGAGGAAGGAAAGGGATTCCTTTCTCCCTTGGTTTCCTCTCTCTAAAAACCTAAAAGCTAAAAACTATGAACTCTGAAAATTAGAAGCGTCAAATGAATGATTCACAAAACATCGAGAAATACAAAATATAAGCTGGAGTGAAGCTGGGCGGTGCAGGGTCGAGGGCCATGAGCTGGGTCGCGGGGGCGACAGGTGCATCGCGGGTCGCGAGCTGCGTCGCGGGCCGCGACCTGGGTCTAGTCCTCTGCTTTGCTGGGCTGCTGCTTGTTTGGTTTGGTGGTGCATGTTTGGTGGTGGTGCTGCTGGTTCATGCACGTTGTTGATGCTGGAGGTTGTTGCTAGCGTAGATGCTCTTGTGCCAACTCAATATAATCCGAAACTTCCACGAGCATTACTCAAAAACATACTTGGCAATACAAAGTTCTAAAGTTATAACGTTAACGTACATTACAAAACAAAACTCCGAACTTCCGCTAAAGCCAAATAATTACAAGAACGCTAATAACAACCATCAAATCATATAACATATGCATGTGAAATGACGTAATAATATCGTATAACTTGAGCACATCAAACACCCCCACACTTAGACTTTACTCGTCCGCGAGTAAATCCAAAAGTGAGAATCACAACATAGAATGATGCTCAAGCCATGGACATCAATAATACTACTCTGCACGTCATTCCATCTCTCCACCTAACATCAAATCCGCTAAAAACCGAAATGTAAGGGAGAACGCCTCCCCCACACTTAGCTTCGAGCTCACCTGAAAAATGCTACAAACACAACAACAACATCCACCAACAAAACTAATGACAACCAAAACGTGAGCTCAAATCCCGTAAGATCTCAAAGGATTTGAACTCTCTCCTACTTATACACACTAAGCCTCAAAAATGACCTACAACTACTTCAACTATCCTAAACAAGTAAGCTATGGAACCATGACAAAAAGGGATAAATTCCATACTTACTCCCAAAAGAATGATCAATCAAATCACCAAGTATAAACCCCTATTGCTAAGGATTTAAACTTAGAACAATAAACTCCAATTCCCCAAAACAAGGATGAAATCAGAACCATACCCGAAACTCCGAGATCGTCTTCCATCTTATGACACCATCTTCGGCAAATGAGTTTTCAACTTTCAAATTTCTCTCTCTAATCTCTCATTTTGCCTCGGAGCCCTCTCGGGTTTTCATCCTAGCTTCCCACAATTTTTTTTCTTCTTTTTTTTTCTTTTTTTTTCACTAACTCACCCGCTCTTAATAAGCCACTTTTTTGCATAGGCTGCACTTTCGGGTTTTCAACCTATCCGGGCCTCCCAATTTTGCCCGAGTCGCCCGCCCTTGCGGGTTTTCAACTCAGCGGGATTTCTTTTCATTCCTTTTTTTTATTTTATTTTTTCATTCTTTTTTTTGTTGTTTTTTTTTCAAATTTCATCAAATATACAAAGAAAATACAAATAAAATCGAAAATCAAATGAAAATACAATATATACATCCACATATGAAATACATTCCCCACCCCCACACTTAAAGTACACATTGTCCTCAATGTGGAATACTAAGGACAAATACATAAAATAAAGGGGCGGGAAAGAAGGAGCTCACAAAAGCTATGAATGAGAGGGACCGCCAGGGTCACGACGACCCCTCCTGGAGGCTCGGTCCTCTCGACGTCTCCTCAACGTCTCATCAATGGTTGGAGTAGGGTCGGTGTAGGTGGGGTACTGAGAAACAAAGAAACTGTTCATAGCAGACATCATTGATGACATGGAGTACATGTCATCGTGAAACCCATAAAACTGCTGCTGAATGTCCCCTAGCTGCTCTCCTAATGTAGGTTGGGCCTGCTCGACAGAACCAAGCCTCCTATCAATCATCTCATAAAAGTCTGGAGGAGCGGCAGCTACACCGGCCTCTGGGGCAGTAACCAACCGAGCAAACTCATCATCCACCCCTTGGAGAAATGCATCATCCGGGGGGATAAAGAGCTGACTCGTAGGAGTCTCGGGAGTGATTGCCACTCTCTGTGGCTGAGGAAGGACCATAAAATTTACAAATTTTTTACCGTACAACCATACATAGAAACCGGGCTCCGAGGTAGCACGAATCATGTGTGCCTCCTCTAATTTATCAAAGGTATACATATGTGATCCTCCGGTCTCTAAAGGCTGCAACTCCCTAGGCATGTCAATCTCCAAGTATCGAGCCAATAAAGTGACCATACCCCCCATGCTAATTTTACCGGCCTCCTTTTCTGATAACTCCAAACAACGCTGCACCCAAATCTCAACTCAATCCGGACACCCAACCCCCTGTGATGTCATAGTCCATAAGCACCTAAGGTCGAATGAAGGGACGTTCGTACCCTCACCATGACAAAGTACCGTCATTGTCAATAAACGGTGAATGTAACGCATCGCCGGATGGACGATAACGGTGCTCTTATCTCGAGAGGTACGCACTAAATGGGTGAGGTCTTGCCAAAAATAGGTTGCGTTGTACCTCGGGGCCTCCACAAACTGACTATCCGCCACATACTCCCAACCAAAGGCCTCCTTTATCTCTTCATATGTCATCTTATAATGTGAATCATTGAGGTTGAAGGTGATAAAAGGGTCGTCCTCATCATTTACTCCCTTCTCCAAGGTGGAAAGAAACTCTAGCGTATACCGCTCTATGGTCCTAGCCTTCCTAGTCAAGAAACCATGTACTCCCACCTTCCCTAGTAAGGTCCGAACGGGGTCTAGCAATCCCAAAGTACGTAGTACATCAATATCCACAAACTTGGTCTCCAAAATGTGGCGATTGGGTTTAGCTAGTTTTGCCCATCTACGAGTAGAAGGTCGGGAAAGGTTCTTTAGTCCCAAAGAATTGATCTTAGGCATAGGACCTCCACTAGAGGCGGTAGACTTCCTACGCTTTGATTCACTCATTTTTTTTCTTTTCTTTCGCACTACAACAAAACACAATCAACACAACTTCTTTCAACCAACAATCAATCACCAATCCCCAAATGAATTTTTCAAATCATTCCTCCACACTCCACTACTTCAATTCAACACAATCCCAATATCAACAACAACACAAGAACTCAACAACAACAACAACTCTATAATTTAAGCAAGAACAAATCAAGTTAAATCAAACATTAGGCAAAGGGATGGAAATTTATACCCATGGGTGATGGGAGATCTCCAAATTGCCTTTAGAGCATAATGTGGTTGAGTTTGTTGTTGTATAACACTTCTCCAAACTACAAACTTTAAGTTCCAAGCTTCAATTGCTCCAAAAATGACTCAAATAAAAAAAAACCAAATTCTAGGGTATGAAGAACTTGGGTGAAATTTCTGAATTTTTGGTTGAAAAAGGAGGATTTAAGAGTGGAATGATGTAATTTTGTGATGGCGATTTGATTAGGGTGAGAGATTTTGTTGAGAAATTAAAGGTTTGTGGTGTTTAAGGGTGATTAGAGAGTGTTTGAGAGGGAGGAGAGAGTGAGTGGGTGAGTGGTGTGAGTTTGAATGAGAGAAGGGATGAAATGAGTGAGTAAGGGCCGAGAATTCGACCAAGGAAATGTTGGGCAGTAGCTGGTCGCGGGGGGCGACATGCGTCACGGGCCGCGATCAGCTCTCGCGGGTCACGATGTGCTTCGCGAGTCGCGACCCTCTACTGATCCGTTTTTTTCTGTTGTTCCTCTGCTGCAGCCCCTTCTTGTTTGTTGTTGTTGCTGCAGCTCTTCATAACTCGTTTTTACCCCTCTCTTTTTCTTTTCTTCTTTACTTTTCTATTTCTTTCCTACTCTTTACACCTTTCTCATCCATTTTTTTTTCTTTTTGCATTCAACTCCACGCACAACTCCCGGCAACTTCACAACCTTCACGCATTTGTTACTTCACCAAGATGACTAGCTTCTAGAGTCCTACAAAAATACAAAAAAAACATACCAAAGCATAATATCCTAAATAAATAGAAAACAACGGAAATTAAGAAAGCACGCCCTATATACTATCCTCGTTTATTTAATGTCATCGACACGACATAGGGCTCCGAACTCAACCATTAGAACTGCACTCTATGTGGGATAAGAATGCCTCCAAACCAACCTCCTATTCACGTCCTACAAAAAAAATGAGTAGAACTCTTGCAAGACACGTTAGATTCATAATGTCACAACGTGGTGGCCGATTAGGAGGGTCACTCCACTTCTTTACTCCAATGCCATAACTTGTGTGTTAGCAATGAGCATGCTATTTAAAAATTAACGTCATTTGCAATGAAACTATGGCTTACATTGGCTCACTAACCACTTAATATCTACAACAATATGAAAATCCGTTCCACAATGCTAGTAAAACAAAAACACGGCCAATGATCCAATGCATCCAACCATTCATTATGCACGATAAACTCAAGAATATGCACACCCAAACAACACAAGCAATCACCACAAGCACAAGTTCCAATCCAAAATACACCAAACACTAACTACAAGCACCGATTCCCCGGCAACGGCGCCAAAATTTGGCAGGCTCTGTCGCGAGGGCTTCCAAAGATAATATTTCGCTTACTCTCTATCACAAATAAATGTAGTAGGGAAGTAAGGGTCGAATCCACAGAGAATCGGGGTAGTTTGGCATTTGGCGAGATTGAGTTAATGTAAAATAAGAAACCAAAATAAGGGGGGTTTTGAAATAAATTCTAATAAACTAAACTAAACTACCAACTAACTACAATAGGATATTTAAGTAGAATAACCTCGAATTCAATTAACAACAACTTCAAATCAAACCTCGATCATCGAACCTCTACCCTAATCACTTCTTTACTTATCTATTGTTAAGACCTAGTCTCATATTCTCCTTAATCATAGCTAAGTAGCACGATCAGCGTGACTACAAAACCCTAACCAAAGGGCAACCTATACGAAAGCGCATAAATCCAACCCTAGGCAGCAATAAACTCAGAGAATCAATAGACCCGACAATGGTATTTAGGCAAATAGCATTTAATCAGTTGGCTAAACTTCCCAAGATACTAAATAAGATGATCTGCATCTAGTTTAATCTCTCGGTAGCTGCATATGAAAGGAGAACAAAACAATCCGATTCCATTCTCAAATCCAGCAATAGATCAGTAGCATAATCAAGACTAGTAGTACTCCTAGCTTAACTAAGCAATAACCATGAAATATACATAGAAATCAAACCATAAGCAAAGAAAGTAAATAGTGAGAAAGAGCTCACAAAGTAGATTGAAGTTCCGAGTTAATCTTCCTCGAGATTAAGATACAAACTAAGCTACATAATGAAAGTGAGAGTAAGCTCAAGGAGGAAGGAAAGGGATTCCTTTCTCCCTTGGTTTCCTCTCTCTAAAAACCTAAAAGCTAAAAACTATGAACTCTGAAAATTAGAAGCGTCAATTGAATGATTCACAAAACATCGAGAAATACAAAATATAAGCTGGAGTGAAGCTGGGCGGTGCAGGGTCGCGGGGGCGACAGGTGCATCGCGGGCCGCGAGCTGCGTCGCGGGCCGCAACCTGGGTCTGGTCCTCTACTTTGCTGGGCTGCTGCTGCTTGTTTGGTTTGGTGGTGCGTGTTTGGTGGTGCTGCTGCTGGTTCATGCACGTTGTTGATGTTGGAGGTTGTTGCTAGCGTAGATGCTCTTGTGCCAACTCAATATAATCCGAAACTTCCACGAGCATTACTCAAAAACATACTTGGCAATACAAAGTTCTAAAGTTATAACGTTAACGTACATTACAAAACAAAACTCCGAACTTCCGCTAAAGCCAAATAATTACAAGAACGCCAATAACAACCATCAAATCATATAACATATGCATGTGAAATGACGTAATAATATGGTATAACTTGAGCATATCACTCCTATCATTCTCCTCTTTGGGTTCTTTATCATAAAGATCCGTCCTATTCTCATTTAAGGGTGTTTGGGTGTTTATGTTTTCCACTCTATCCTTCCACCACCATTCATAAACTTCAAGCCCGATCTACGCCTTGTGTTTTCTTAGGCTATCCTTCACATCATCGTGGCTATAAATGCTATGACCCTTCCTCTCGGAAAATTATAATATGTCGTCATGTCCAATTTGATGAACATCATTTTCCATTTTCATCTCTTCATAAACCAGGACCTCATACTTATGATTTTCTCCAATCTCCATTGGACTTACCCACTCTATCCACGGACCCACGGCCCACCTCTCCTGCGCCTAGCCCAAATCCTGGTTTGGCCTCTCCTCCGTCTCTCTTTCGTACTGGGCTTGGTAGTGGCCCAAGCGCACCTAGCGCACATAGCCCAGCTGCCCCATCTTCACGCTCCTTGCCACGCGTGGAGCCCCATGAGGGGTCGCCTAGCCCAGCTCAATATGAGCCACCATTTCCTTCCTCAGGCGGTATTTCAGGCCCAATACCGTCGCCTTCTCATATCTCACAGCCTTCTCTTCATCCCACGGCAGCAGCACCCCAATCTCCTCCCTCTCGGTCAGTCACACGTAGTCAACACGGTATATTCAAGCCCAAAACCATTGTATCCATGAACACTCTGGTCAACCGTTCCCCTATTCCCCGTAATCCCGTGTCTGCCCTTCGTGACCCGATTGGAAACTTGCCATGGATGATGAATATGATGCTCTAATTAAAAATAGGACTTGGGAGTTGGTACCTAGACCCCATGATGCTAATATTATTCGTTCTATGTGGATTTTTGCTTATGAAGAAAAATCTGATGGTTCTTTGAAAGGCATAAAGCTCGTCTTATAGGTGATGGAAAGACACAACAGGTGGGCATTGATTGTGGTGAGACTTTTAGCCCAGTTGTCAAACCAGCTACGATTCGCACCGTTCTTAGTCTGGCTTTGTCCAAGGGGTGGTGTCTTCATCAGTTAGATGTGAAAAATGCTTTTCTACATGGAGAATTGAACGAAACAGTGTATATGCATCAGCCAGTGGGTTATCGGGATCCTAATTTCCCGAATCATGTATGCTTGCTGAAGAAGTCCTTGTATGGGCTCAAACAGGCCCCTCGGGCTTGGTATCGTCGTTTTGCTGACTATGTAACCCAAATTGGGTTTCATAACAGTAAATCTGATCACTCTTTGTTTATTTATCGTCGTGGTAATGATACTGCTTATTTGCTACTGTATGTTGATGATATTATTTTGACTGCCTCATCTGATACTGTTCGCCAGTCCATCATGGCACATCTTAGTTCTGGGTTTGCCATGAAGGATTTGGGGACTTTGAGTTATTTTCTTGGAATTGCTGTTACTCGTCATACAGGTGGTTTATTCTTATCTCAGCGAAAGTTTGCCGAAGATATTATTGAACGTGCAGGCATGTCTCCATGTAAATCCTCTGCTACTCCTGTTGACACTAAGTCCAAACTTAGTGCCCATTCTGACACTCCTTGCTACGATCCTACTTTATATCGGAGTCTTGCAGGTGCTCTTCAGTATCTCACATTTACTAGGCCTTATATTACTTATGCTGTTCAGCAAGTCTGCTTATTTATGCATCAGCCTATGGAGGACCACATGAATGCTCTGAAACGTATTATCCGATACGTTAAGGGCACACTTCATCATGGTCTGCACTTGTACCCTTCGGATACATCCACCCTCATTTCTTACACTGATGCTGATTGGGGTGGGTGTCCTGACACTAGACGGTCTACGTCTGGTTATTGTGTGTTTCTTGGTGATTGATAAGAGGTTTTTAGCGTGTCGTTAAGGCACTAAGAACCGCTTAGCAAACACAATTTATAAACCTAACGAGCAACTACTAAGCACGTAGTAATGGCAAGTCAAGGGTCGAACCACAAGGAAATTGGGATTGAGTTCAGTCCACTAAGTCCAAAACTACCTAAGTGAAGGGTTTTGGGGGGGTTTACGATTGAGTAAGTTACCGACTAATTAACTAGGTAAGGAAAACCGACTAATAAACAAATAGGAGAATTAATATGATAAGGAAGACAATAGAGTTCGGGCTACTCGTATGAACGTGGGCTAGACAACGATAATCGACGCTATGGTGATTCACAACGGAGTCAATACAAGGTTAAGTTCCCCTCTAATTTACTTGAGTCCTCTCTCGAATGGTCCTCAAGAGTAATCGATTAATCAACCAACCAAATCCTCTTTCGAATGGTCTTTGGTCCGTTGATTAATAAATTCATTAAGTACGGAAAACCTCTAATTAAAGGATTCCCTTAATTCCTACCCAATCCCTTGGTCTAAAAATCAAGTCGAAACATGGGAATGACAAAAGGGATTAGAGTTCGATTAAGAACAATAAAAACCCTAAGTGCCCTAGCATAAATGTGATCAAGATCTATCCTAGGGTGTCAAAACACCACATTCAATGCATAGACAAACAATTGAATCAATAAAAGCATAGATAATCTACATTAAGCCCTTAATTCATACTTTCGCCCAAACTCTAGATTAGAAACTAGTCACTAATCATGGATTCTAAGCAATTGAAATTCAATAAAGTAAACATCATAAACAAAGCAAAAAGATTAAAGGAAAGAGATAGAAAAGAAATTACTTGAATTAATTAATGCATTCGATCTTCAATAATGAAAACAAAGAGTAAACTAGTGTTTGAGAGAGTGTTAGGGCTAAGAGAGAGTTAATTAGAGACTAAGTATGAGACAATGTCGAGTCTAAGCTAAAAAAAACTAATTAAAAGCGTCATTAAACTAAGACGGAGAAAACGGGTCAACACCCGAAGTCAGGTCACCACGGTCGTGGTGAAATCACCACGACCGTGGCCCCTGACTTTCATAGGATCAGTTTCCAATCTTCAACAGTCTGTTTTGCTCGCTACAGGTCCCCACGACCGTGGTGACCTGCTGGTCAGCGGACAGCTCAACTTCGAACGATCATATCTCTCTCGTCTCTTATCGGAATTGGGCTCATGACCAGTCGTTGGAAAGCTATCAAAACGAGCTAACACCTCCCACCAAAATCACCTTAATCCGATTTACGGATCAAACGTTATGTCCATTTGAAGTTTAACAGTCCACAACAAATCTTCCAATGATCATATATGACTTCAAAAACCTGTTAGTTAGTCTGAAAATCATCCAAAACAACTAAACGAGTAGTGAAGCAACCATTTAGCTCAAAGTAATCAAAACCATGCAATGCAAGACTAAAATGCTCTAAATCTATATGTATCGACACTAAAAATGCAGCATGGATAAGCACAATAAAGTACTTATCAGTGATAACTTACTCTCCTGGTCATCGAAACGACAGGCAACCTTGTCTCGTTCTTGTGCTGAATCTGAATACAGGGGAGTTGCTAACGTGGTGTCTGAGTCTTGTTGGTTTCGGAATTTATTGGTCGAACTTCATTGTCCTATCAAGAAAGCCACGTTAGTGTATTGTGATAATGTGAGTGCCATTTATTTGTCTGGTAATCTGGTTTAGCATCAACGAACCAAGCATATTGAGATGGACATTCACTTTGTTCGAGAGAAGGTAGCACGTGGTGACGTGCGTGTTTTACATGTACCTTCGCGACATCAGATCGCTGACATCTTCACCAAAGGTCTTCCATTGATTCTCTTTGAAGACTTTAGGGACAGTGTCAGCGTTCGACCTCCTCCCGCTTCGACTGAGTGTTAGAATATATGAAATTATATCATTATATTTTCATTATTCTCATTTATTATGTAAATAATTAATGTATATCTTTTAGAGTCAATGTATATCTTTTAGCTTCCTAATTATTAGGTAATTATCTTTTGTAAACCTAGTATATATACTTAGGATGTACATCAATATTCTTTAAGGAAAATATTATCTTTCAAAGCAGTCAGTCAATAGGTGTAACTAGGCCCAGGAAAAGCTGACAACCCAACCTAACCTGAAATAAGAGGGTCAATTTAATTATATGGGCTCACATGCTAACCCATTTAATTGAACGTTTTATGTTAACCTTTGCTACCCGAAAAAATATGTTTTTAACCGATTAGCTCTTATAGTAGAAAATTATCAAATATGAAGTATTGATTATTGGGAAATTTGTTCCCCCCAAAATTTAAGGATATGTCATAATAAATTAAAAAATCAAAACATGCATATTTTTTAGGGATTTCTCTAAAATTAATCATTTAAATGAATAACATTGAATAATGGTTAAATGGGTTAAAACAGGTGACCTTTCTATTAACATGTTGTGTCAAATTTGAGTTTTCCACTTCGTTTATTACATGGGTAGGTTTGGCTCAAGAAATTTTTAGACTTTTGATCGTGATCGTGAACATGAACTCGACGCATTCTGTTAACAAGACTTAGCTGTAACAAAACTTCTCGGAATAAATGATTTTCATTCGTCTTTGCAATTTTTAAAGGAAGACATGTTTCATTTTTTTGGACATTTACTGAACCTAGATCAAGAGGAATTCAATTTTTAAAATACTCTTGGAAATCACGAGTCAACATTTTTGTAAATATTTGAATAACATAGTCCTACAACACCATTGATGCCTAACAATAACTAAGCTGATCAATTAAGTGTGAATTTAACAATGAGAACTTTACTGTCTTTGCTTGTTGATTTTACGCTTGCTATCATACAATTATGGCCGTAATTAATATTTTATGAACTATATTACATAGGAAAAATTGACTGGAATAATCCAAACTATGAGTTATTCCTGTATAATCCCAACTATTGGGGAGGTCCGCCATAAATCGACCGTGACCTGCAGGAAACCGGTTTAACGGGTAAACACGACATATGTCACTCTTTCATTAGCTGTTTACAATTAATTTTTTCTTTTTTTTTTAGGAAATTCTCCAACCCCTTCCTTCCCCATCCCCTATCCTGCCTCATCGAAACCCCACCAAGCCCCACCCGCTAAATTCCAATCCAGCTCCACACTACCACCCCTAATCACCCAATCTCCATTACCCAAAATCTAATAAAATCCATAAAACAACAAACCCACCAATAATCTCTACCTAACTTCGCAACCCAAATGGGATTCTTTAGAATCAAGTGCAATCCTAAATTATTTACTTGAATCAAGCAGAAAACATACGATTTCAAATGGGAATCTTAAAACCTAAATATATATACGTGAATTAAATAGCAAGATGGAAGAAAATGTAAGAGCAAAAGAAGTATGGGGTTGATGAATTCAAGTGTGGAGGGTAAATAAAGTAGAAAGCAAGTATAAGATCTGAGATGAGAAGAGAAACAAACTTCTACTTACACAATGAAGATTCAGAAGCTATGGTGCTAGAAATTACTGTGGAGTAAAGATTGAGCAGGAAATTTCCAGAGTGGAGAGAAAGAGGGCGGGGTGACTGGTGAATGGTGTTGGTGTGAGAGAAATGGGGGATATGGAGAAAGACGAAGAAAAGAAGAGTAAGGGAAAGAGAGAGAAAGGATGGGGCTGCTCCCGTGCTCCGGCGAGGCTTGCTGAGAGGGGCAAATCAGAAGACATTTTTAGTTTTAATTTTAATTCAATTTGTTATTATCAAGAAATTGACTACTTAAATTACTTCTATAAAAATTGAGATTGCTTGATTTTCTTGCTATTGAACAAAATCAATGCTTTAACATGTTTCTTAATTATCGCGGCAAGGGATGACGGAATCAGGTGAGGGTGGTGAGGAGGGGGTATGGGAACAGGGGAGGAAGAGAAAAGCCATAGGGTGGCTGAAGTGGTGGTGGGGTAGGATTTGTGGTGGTGGGAGTTAAAATTAAAAAGAAAAAGAAAAGAGTAATACATTTTTTTACCTTTCTAACAGGTTGCAAGTCAGTTGGGTTTGTTAGTGGCGGACCTCCTTAATAGTTGAGATTATACAAGAATAACTCATAGTTGTGATTATTCTTAGCAGAACAGTCATAGTTTGGATTATTCCAGTCAATTTTTCCTATTACATATTATAAGAGTTGAATTTGGAATTATTCTCAATACATCCAACAAAGTTATATAATAATATTTTTCATGTATTAATAAAAAAATTCAAGTCAAAGTTAATATCATATTTGATTTGGTATGTTTTTAGATTTGCGTACCTCTTGGCAAGTAATCCCTTCGCCTCGGACTTTTGAGGAGCTTCCTTGCTTGTTGCAACTCGCTTATGGCAGTTGTTATATTCATTCGATGGTGTGATACTTGATTTGAGCATGCCACTCCTATCTTCACCACAGAGATTATGCACTCCTCCCTTATCTGAAATGTTGCTTGGGTTCTTGGTCCTCTGTTGTCTGTTTCGTCGTCTTCATGTTCCATAAGCTGTGTTGTGTCCACAATCTGCATCACTTGATCGGGCGATGCTCCCTTTGCATACACATGAAGGTTCAAGTCTTCTTTGAACATCTCGTTGGTGGGTCTTTTTCTTGTCATAAGCTCCAGCAATAAGATCCCGAAACTGTAGAGATCGGCCTCCGGGGATGCTTCACCTCCCAAGCCATACTCTTAAGACAAGAAGTCCATCAAAATTTCATAAGAGATAATGCAATATAATGTTGGGTTTTACCTACAACATGTTATTTTTATATGTATTATTTGTCAAAAACTATCTATTACAATGATCTTTGTAGGTCTAATATCTTATGTAATTTGTTCAATTTAAGTACTTTTTTTTTATCAAAAGATTTAACCCCAAAAATCCATATTTTCCAAAAAGATAAAGCTTTGATAAAACAGTAATTGAAAAATTGAACTCGAACTAGTAAACCATTCATTTTAGATAGTAGTGAAATTTACTAGCATTGCATATATAAGGTTGTTAGATTGAACTAAAATTATGTATGGTATATAAACCGCATTATAATAAGAAATTTTGATGAAAAATCCTTTTTGTATATCGCATAATCTTTCAAAACTTTGTTCCTTTTCAGTCATGCTTTACAAGGCTGATGAATAGATAAAGTGTCGATGCTTCAACATAGAATATACGGTAAAAGAAATTATATTTCCTATTTATCTCATAGAAATATCTAATTACTTCGGGATCTATCATTTGAAATATAATTATATTTTACTTGGAGTTGTTAAGATGTCATTTGGGTACAAGTTCCTTTAGGCAATATTATTGAGCGAAAGGATAGAGTTAATTACCTGGAGCTACATAACCAACGGTTCCCCTGACTCCAATTGAACTGCTTTGATTTGGATGTAGAGGTTGACCAAGAATCTTTGCTAACCCAAAATCTGCTACATGGGCAACCATGTCATGGTCAAGTAATATGTTGCTTGGTTTTAGGTCGCAGTGCACGATCAAGTCCTCACATTCACAATGGAGATATTGGAGCACATGGGCGACATCAATGGCTATATCAAACCTTTTGAGAAGGCTCAAATATCCATCTTCATGTAGCCATTTATCAAGACTTCCATTGGGCATGAACTCATATACAAGAGCTTTGAAGTCATTTCTCTGGAAATCTGTACTTGAGCACACCGTTAGTATCCCTACCAAGTTGCGGCGACGAATATTCCTCAATACCTCACATTCGGCCATGAAACTCTTGGAACCATCTCGTTGTTGCAAGTTGAGTACTTTTACAGCAACCATCTTTCCATCTAGGATCCCTTTAAACACAGACCCAAAAGTACCTGAACCAAGTAGATTTTCCGAACCAAAGCCACTAGTTGCATTGAGTAGCATGTCGTATGACACTTTCAAGAATGGCTCCTTCCCTTGTGCATTTGATGAAACCGAATGTTTTTTCCTGGTATGACTAACAAGGTATAACCATATGATTGTGATCATAACGAGTACCCCAACAAATGCACTAACGGTTATAACCGTCAACTTGAGAGGACGAGACATTTTTCTTTTCTTCCGTCCTTCCTCCACACACCTTGGTAGATGTAGCTTAGGAATCCCTCCACAAAGATCGTTGTTACCAACAAGAGATATTGCACTTGCATTTACAAAAACTCCTTCTGTTGGAACTCTTCCCTCAAGTTTGTTGTATGATAAATTGAGGATTGTCAACGGAAACAAAGAGAAATATTCTGGAATGAGACCGGATAGATTGTTCTGGGAAAGATCAATTGCCGAAAGGCTTTTTAAAGAGGCAAATGATGGAGGAATTGGACTATGGAAGAAATTATTACCCATGTATAGATATTGAAGATCAGGTAAGCTGCTAAAGATATCAGGAATTTCCCCCCACAGCCTATTATTTGACAAGGAAATATATTCCAAATTTATTTGTTGGCTAATCTCTATGGGTAGGGACCCTTCTAACAAATTATGGAACAAATTTAACTTAATGAAATTAGTTTTTGTAAATAGCTCATTGGGCAAGGACCCATTAAGTTGATTATTATATAGGTGCAAGTATGACAAATTTGTACAATTACCAAGGCTTGGAGGTATCTTGCCTTGCAATTGGTTTCCAGATAAACTGAGCGTGCTCAAACGTGATAAATTTCCGAATGAGCTAGGAATTTCACCTGTTAGTCTATTGGAGAATAGCCATAAATCCTCTAGATTTCGAAGCTTCCCCAAATTTTGAGGAATGGTTCCTGTGAGACCTATTGTACTCAAGTCTAATAGTTGTAGGTTGATGAGATTAGTAATACCTATGGGAATATCTCCTTGACTTAGAGGATTGTTCCCTATAAATAACACGACTAAATTGGTGGAAAGATTTGCTACAGCTTGTGGTAATCTTCCTGTAAAGTTATTAGAATACAAGACCAATTAATAAGCGAACTGATAAAATCGATGTCACCTACTAGATTGTTTTCGGAAAGATGTAGGCAGGTTAGGTTATGGAGGTGTCCAAAGTGGGTTGGCACACTGCCTGTGAAGTTGTTACAGGCCAAGTCAATTACCTGAAGACTGGTGAGGTTTGGTAGGGAGATTGGAAGTGGTCCAGACATAGAGTTTTTGAAAAGACTTAGAAATTGTAAATGAGGAAGGGTGTAGGCTATACCTGGTGGAATACTTCCTCGTAGTTGGTTGTCACCCAGGGCCAATATTAGAAGGGAGGAGAGATTAAAGATGGATGGGGGTAATTAGGTTTGTCATCCTAGAAATGTCGTCGGGAATAGTTCCTGTAAACGAATTGTACTCTCCATCTATGATTTCCAGTGATGTAAGGTTGGCTATCACCTTGAAAAGAGGTCCACTTAAATTATTGTTGTCAACCCAAAGCTGTTTAAGGTTGATGCAACCAGATATGTTGCCTGGTATTTCCCCAATCAATATATTGTTATGGAGTTTTAACCCTAGTAGCCTCAATAGACGACCAATCTCAGGGGGGATCTGGCCATGCAGGCTATTGTTGTAAAACCAAATACTTCTCAAGAAGGTGAGGTTACCAATGAAGGGAGATATGGTTCCTGATAAACCTCTTGAGTACAGAACTAACTCAACCACTCTCTTATGTTTGGAACCACAAAACACACCATCCCAAAGACAATGGTGAAGAGAGTCATTCCAAGAGCTCAAAACTACACCACCACCAGAATGATGATCGAATAGTTGACTCTTGATGGCCAACAACGCCATGCGGTCTGTTTCGTTACCGAGGGCAATGGTAGTGGCACTAACTCTAACAAGTTGTTGTTGTTGTTGCATTATTACAAGTATTATAGCAACCAACACGAATGTGGTGGTTAGCATCGAAGGTAATAAAGAGTGTGGCTTCATTTTCATTATGTAATCTTTTTTTATTTTGTAGGCTTAGTGTTTTTGAGGTGAGTTCTTGTTTTCAATCTCTTCTCTTTAAAACTCTCCTAGATTTAGTTTACAACTGTCATCTCTCAAAGGAAAGAAGCTTACAAACGCCAATTGTCAATTGTCATTCTCTTTGGAAAAATATGAAGTAAGGACAACTGCCAATTAATGTAGCATTTGAATTGTAAACCCTTAATGTTGCTTATATTTTTGCTATGATTATTAGTAATAATACTATCGTTATTAAAATATATAATTATAGTCTTTTTTAGAAGATTATTGATATATTAAATTATTAATGATAATAATATGACTAAGTCTTGTGGTGGACTGTTATCAATATGCTTACGGATAGATCATGGTAAAATCAAAATGTTTGAACTTAAAACTCTTGTTGTGCTAAAATTGTAAACCCTTGAACTTTTGAGGATGAACAATATAAATGCCTTGAGTCTATTCTATTGAACTTATTTTTAAGGCTCTGTTCTATTCCGCTTATTTTCGTTTCAATTCAGTTCGACTCACTTCAGTTCAGTTTAGTTTACCTAGATTTAGGCGAAAAATAGGCCCTCGGTACTTTGTAAAAAGTTCTCAAAATGTGTAGTAAAACAAGAATAGTTCTAAAAGAAGCTGAGATTATAAGAAAAATTCAGAAAAGTTGAGGCAAAAAGTAAGAGAATTTCAAAAGTGGTTAAGAACTTTCCAGGGGTTCACAGTAAGTCTAGGAAAACCAAGTAAGTGTTGGCCTAGTGGTAATTGGGATTAGCTTTGGTAGGACGGACCCGTATTCGAATCCCCGCAACACCCTTGGGATAGGAATGAAACCTAACCACCCCGAACTTTACCTCGATCCGGATGTAACCCGAAGGGTGGACCGGACGCAAACACCAAAAAAACAATAAATTTAGGAAAAATAATTGAAGCAGAATATACTTCGTCATCTACATAATTGATTATTTGTCCTTATTTTTATATGAAAAGTTGTAGTCATATATAACCCACATTTAAATTACAATGACCATTCATTTTTGTTGGGGTAGGGGGATGATGGAATACTGAGGGAAGCTAATGGCTTTGACGGGTATATAAGACATTCGGCCGTGAAAGTTTGGACACATAAGAAGACTTGACGATGGAGGAACATTCATTGACTCGACTCAATGAGTCAAGTCGTTGGCTTCATCTGCAGGGAATATGAGAAATTGAGAATGAGGTCTGCATTAATCGGATATGCCCCTGCTTCCAAGTTAAGGTTATTGTCTATTTGTCTCCGTCCCATGACGCTTACCGTAATTTTTTATTTATTATTGCAATAGGCTACTACATTTGTTGTGTTATGCTTTTGCCCAAATATGACCTTGGTATTTGTGAATTAATATCATGGGCCTGGACCTTACCCACATAAGGAGGAGAAATAGCCCACTTACAAAGTCAAGGGAGGTTCCAACCTAAAACCAATTGGTAATAGGTGGAGTAACTCCCAACCTTATAAGGTGAACAACTCTTCCATTTTCTTTCCATGTGGGACACTCACATGTGAAATATCATGGGGCTATGGAGGCGCCATTCTTTTCACAGTATTAGTGGTATGTACTAGCCGCTATGACCATTAACGACCCACTAACCTTGATCATTATTGGTATGACGGCATTATTTTCATAACAGGGATAGTATGACGACATTAGTTTTTCAGATTGTGTAAAGTGAGAATTAGTTTAATAGAGAGCAATATTTAGTAAAAAGTTCCATAAACTACAAACAACTAAATTTAATCCCAGACTAAATAAATTAAATTAATATCTTAATTAATTTCATTAAATTCAATATCAAATTTCATGTACACACGATGATTATGATGGTTTTGGCGGATGCAAGAATTTAAAAATCTAAACTTTTGGTTAGTTAAGAAGCCTTAACAACTGAGTCATTGATGCTTGAGGATGAGGGTAACATTTAATACCGATTCAGCTTGACTTGACTCGTTAGTCATAGCCCATAGTCCTCTTCTGCAGGGATATGAGGTCATTTTCTTCCTTCTGTAATGAAGTTCATCGTGTTGGGTAGTATGGACGATCATCAACATATATACTAAAAGAAAATAATTTCGTGAGCATACGATGCGGCACTTAAAATATATAAAAATTTTCTATATTATTAAATAAAGCATGAGTAAAAGATAGAAACAAAGATTTATTTTAGTTTTAAATAAAATTCTAAAGATAATCACCATAATTTATTTTAGTTTTAAATAAAATTCTAAAGATAATAACCATACATAAAAAGATAGTATTTATTTTAAATAAAGTACTAAAGATAATTATCATAGATAAATTGACAATAATTTTGTGTCAGAATTTGAAAGAGTATAATGTTTATACCATTGAAATCAATTATGAACCCTGATCCTTACACCTACATAGGGTTGTTTAAGCGTAAATATAAACTTTAAGTAAAAAAGTACGTAGAATCTATGTTTAATCAATACACATAATTAGATTTTAAGATTAAAAAAATGATGGAATTTATTTTTCTAATATAACTAAGAAATAAAGTTAATTATCATATAAATTTGGGATCAATACCACCGATAATAAGACTCGGCAAAAACTAATAGTATTAGGATTTTATATAATTATGGATGTTGTAAAAATATAAAGATAGTCATCAATGTTAGGATTTTTTTTCCATATATTGATTATTATCATATATTTTTTTATCGTTATTAAGGTTCATTCATTTAGTCTTTAATCCTATTATATTTTATATGACCTTGGCTTCATGGCTTCTATCTTGGTCTAGTGGAAAGGAGAGAGTCTTTCAACCTTTTGAGAGTACGATTTCCTTTATCATTCCCGCACTCAAAGTATCTGGCCCATTAGCACCCAAGCGGGGTTCGGACCACTTAAATGATCGAGTAAATTATGTCGATAGTATTTTTTTTTTGAAAATATAACCTCATCAAATATGAGATTACACAAGGAACTTATAGTTTTGACAGGTATATAAGACATTCAACAAAAATTTGGGACAGATGAGAAGACTTGGCAGTAGAAGGAGACATTCATTAACCGTTTCCGCTTGACTCGACACAATAAGTCAAGTTGCTGCCTTCTTCTGCAGGGAATATGAAAGTGAGGTGTTGTTAGAGCATTTGCATCCATGGGGCTCCCCATAATTTCTCTCTCCTCACCCCATTCATCCACATTATTTCCCACTAATTTTTCCATCTATCATTCCCTTTTTACAATTACATACCTCACTCATAGGATTCCCCATTTACCTACTATTTCTTACTTTCTCACACTCTACTATCTCTACTCACTCCTACTTTTTCTCCCAAATATCTTCTTTTTTCTCTCCTTTTTGATTTGAGAAGCCTCCCATGTAAAGAGGTGCCCCAACATAAGGGGAGCCTCTTCCACTCATGAGCAACCTCATTTAAGGAGAGAGAGTGCAAATGGGGAGCCTCAAATCTCCCAGTGCACATGCTCTTATGCCCCTCTTCCACTCATGAGCAACCTCATTTAAGGAGAGAGAGTGCAAATGGGGAGCCTCAAATCTCCCAGTGCACATGCTCTTATGCCCCATACTCCAAGTTTAGGTCATTGTCTATTTGTCTTCCATCCATGACGAAGCTCACCGTAATGGAGGCTTTCGAAAGCTGGATTTTCTTTAGGGGAAGATAATTTTTTGGACTTTTTGTCGAAAACTACATAATATAATACACGTTATTCGTTTAATTACTTTATGTAATTATTATTCACTTTAACTACCTTATATATGTAATACCATTCGTTTTCACTACCAATTTCAATTCAATAGTTAAATTAAAACCTCTAAAATCATTAGCCTGAAATGCAACTCGAACAACCTAATAATTATTTGATCAAGCTTGTGTAATGAAGTTTATCTAAGATCGAGCTCAAACTTGAAAAGCCAACGAGCACATTCGTGAAAAAGCTCGAACAACCTAATAATTAAAATCAATTTTAGCTCGAATAACCTAAAACTCGACTCAACTCAGCTCCAGTCCTACCTTCAATAATGATATTGGGTTCAATTGCACATTGAACAAAAGCTACAGGCGGCAATGAACTCATTTTCCAAAGTTATTCTTGTTGAGCTTAACTACTACTTTCTTTCTTTTTGGGTTGGTTTTGGGATGGTTTGGGGGGCGGGGGGAGCACATCTATTAATTGAAGTATTGGATCCCTCAATTTCAATTATGAAACATGCCGATAATATCTATCTATGAGTTCTACTGCTACACCTTCCATTGCCAAAAGAGATCTAAGCCTATGAGTTCTACTTCTACACATCCCATTGCCGAAGTATATCAGACTACGGCAGTAGACGTCAGAAAGTATTACACTTCAGGCACCAAGGACATGCAGCATTATAGCATTTTGCGCATGCATCCGATTCTCAGCTTGGGGAAACACAATTGAGTTGGGGGCTTCAATAACCCCATCAGTAACTTCGACTCCTCTCTCAGCTGGCAAACAGTGCATGAAGTACGCCTTTGGTCCAGCTAATTTCATAAGCACCTCGTCCACCTGGTTGGTGATAACACAAGCATCATATAAAATTCACGGTCCTTTTAGAAAATGGTAGCAGCACGATCAAGGATGTGTGATCCGTGTAAAATCTCACCGAAAATCAAGAAAAGTAATATAATTAATAATATCAGCATTTTACCTGAAATCCTTGGAATACTTTTCTACGATGTTCGGCTTCTTCCTTCTGCCCCATGCTTGCCCAAACATCAGAGTAAACAACATCTGCACCAATAACAGCTTCTTTTGGATCATTTGTTATCTCAATCTTGCTGATGCCAGCCTGCTGTGCCTCTTGCACTGTTTTCTGATCAGGTTCAAAGCCCTTTGGGCAAGCACAAACAAAATGGAAAGGGATGACTGCTGCCAACAGCAACCAAGAATGCACAATATTGTTTCCATCTCCAACGTAAACCACCTGATCAAATGCAGCAAATATTATTACTATTATATCAGCATGGTATACAAATTGGTGTAAGGCGGCAACTCTCGAAAAGACTTCCACAACTCTCTATTCAGAATAAAATATAATGTATGATACAGATCTAACAGCATGCCCCGAAAGAACTTCTGGAGAAGTGAATAAGGTAGATAATCAGGTAAAGCACTCTTGAAGTCAGAAATAGAGAGCCTCACCTTGGTTCCTTCTATGCTACCAATGTGTTCAATCATGGTCAGAGCATCCGCCATAATTTGGCAAGGGTGGTTGTAATCTGTCAAGCCGTTGACGACAGGAACAGTTGCATACTTAGCTAGGTCAAGTATATCCTGCAACCAACAAACTAACTCATTATAGAAAAGCAGCATTGATGCAAGTCTAGACTCTTAATTAGGAAAATCCAACAAGAACATCGGGTACGCATTTTTAGGGGCTAGTTGTTCTTATTAAACCAACCAGACAGAAACTACTACCAACAGCAAGCAACAACGAAAATTTATTGTTTCAATCCTAGTTTGTCGTATTTTGAAGCTCTAGTTTTCACTTTTCCGGTAACAACTCTTTTGCAAGAGTTGGATATTCTCAACCTCTCTGCCACAGATTGATTTACCTCATACTGGAGATACTTAAGATATAGGTACTAGAATTTGTCCTTTAATTAGCATAGGACTATTTATAGGTAATAGGATTTGTCGTGAAGCCTTCACTTTTAACGGATTCAACTTTTGAATTACTTTCGCATCAATAATTACTTTACGGCATCAATGGTAACCAAGAGTAATAAAATTCAACAGATATTTCAGAATATCTACTATATTTGATCTCACAAGAGCATACGTGCTGTTATACCATCAGGAAAAACTAATGAAAAAGGGAATTTTGCTAATTTCAGCAACCTCAACAAGACCATCACAGACACTCACCAGCATACCTGATGTGCAAAAACACGGGCCATAATGATATCATTATAGCGAGAAAGTACGCGAGCAACATCCCGAGTTTCCTCTCGTTTTCCCATTTGAATGTCATCAGGTCCCAAGTATATTGCATGGCCTCCCAACAAGAAAAATCCTGTCTCAAATGATACTCGTGTTCTCATGGACGGCTTTGCAAATATCATAGCCATAGTCTTTCCTCTAAATGGCTGATATGACCTGTCGCCTGATTTGAGTAGAGCCTTAACCTCTATTGCACGATCTAAGATCTTCAAAATTGTACCCTTGTCATAATCAGTTATATGCAGAAAATCCTTTTTGACAGATTTCACTGTAAAAGCAACAAAAGAATAAGGTATGACGATTGCTCAAGCAATTAGCAGATTTCAAAATTAAGTTGACACTCAACCGTAGGGTGGTTACAAATAGACAGATAGAACTTTGACATAAGAGAAAAACAGAAGTAACTTGCAGGTATGAACAAAACAAGCCATAGATATTCGTTTCTAATCTGGAAAAGAAAAATCATCAGCCCACAATCAAATTTTTTTAACATAAACCTAATGCTTATTGCTTCGCAGTTCCTAGTTGCCATCATCTAAAAGATTGATTCTTCATTTCATTCTTCAGTCCCAGTATGTAAAGTAACCTCCTCTAAGTACATGTCCCAAAACCCTAAAGAGATGACATTGAGAATCTTGCAATATAACACAAACATTCGCATATTACCTTCACGTAAAGATTTAACAGAAACGGCGTGATTAAGTTGATTTTATAATAAATTCACACTCTACAGCAACAACAACAACATTACCCTAGTGCCTCAAAGGCTCCCGCCATAAGGCGAGGTAGGGGGGGGTCGGATGTACACAACCTTACCTCATGTTGAATACACAAAGAGGTTGTTTCCGGATGACCCAAGAATGAAAATTGCATCGAAACTGCAATGGAAAATGGAAGTCGTTTTGCTTTGTTCCATCATATTCCAAAACCAAAGAATATAGTCTTTGGCTCCAATGGAAAATGGAATAATAACTTCACACTCTATGGTGAAAAAAACACAATTACTAGAAAAATGCGGAGCATTATCGTAGAGCTCCTACACTATACACTTTATACCAGGAAGAATAATAAAAGAAATGCTAAGTAATGATGACTCATAGATAATTATAATACCATACTGAGGAGTAAACAGACTTTTGTGAGAGATAGCAAGTTAGTAACAACTTTCAGTACGAGGGAATACAAATATTTTATATTTATTCAGAAAAGTAGTCTGGGAGGTGAATTGGGAGAGAAGTATCACCTCTTGAACGTTAGAACTCAGAAGGTTGAATTAAGCTAAAGATATATCTTCAATACTATTATATCTTACCCCAACTCCTCTAATATGATCATCAAAGTTTAAAGATCTTGCAATTTTCATAGTATTTCTTGCCAAAAAATGTGTATTTGTCTGTTTACAGTTCTTTAAAAAGCATCAACAACCTTCAGTTTTAGAAAAGAAATCACACCCTTCATGTTCTTTCACTTCACAATCTTTTGGGCTTCAACAAATGGGCGTACTTATATAAAAAAAGCATTCTTACTAGGTGCTGACTTCTACGAAGTTCCATTAAGGCAAAAACATGCATAGCGAACAAATGACAATGCAGCGGCAGCCCAAATTGTCTTGATTCACATGAGAGGTATACCTTAATCCACTCTCATTCAACTCATTACTAATCAGGAATAAGTCATATTATCCGTCTCATTGAAACAAGAATATCAAAGCGTCTTTTGTTCCAGTCTAATACATTAATAGCAACGAGTAAGTAAACCATTTTCTTAAAAATAAATTAAATACAACTCATCAAAACGAGCATGGGCTTGATGTGAAACACTCAATAAGAAGCATAGACAGCAATGCCATCATTTGAGATTTCACTATCAAGTATCAACACAACCATTTGGATTCATATAAAATATCCAGTTGTTTTTATTAAAAAAACAATGGGATCAACTAAATCACTTAATAGCAAGATACCGTTAGTCCAATAATTTGAGATAGCAATAACCAAATGAACCAAATGAACCAAAATGATTCACAGTATATACTATAGTCTCTATAGATAAACAAGACACCAATTTTCGGCATACCATCAACCCATCACTGGTCAATCAACCCAACCTTTTGGAGGTCACCAACACAATTTTGGAGGTTACCTAATTCCCTAATCTCCTGCGATTGTGAATCGAAACTAGGAAAGTTTAGACCTATGTTACTCAGACATGTATTGAGCGTCTACTCGGATACGGGTGTCCAAGTGTCCGACTCGGCTATTTTGTAGAAAAAAGTCAAGTTTTTAGTTTAAAATGAAGTATCCAAGTAAAGTGTCTTGTCGGACACGACACGACACGACACCCGATTTTTGAGGTAAATGAAGGTGTCGGAGTAACATAGGTTTAGACTAATTTTCGGCCACTCTTGGCAATCGCAAATTCAAAGAGTGAATTAGATACAGAATTATGTTACACTGGTTTATAAATCCGGTCCATCATTACATTTCCATTTTAACAATCGATCTCCTAGTTCTCATGGTATCCTAGCAACATGACCCAACAAACCAGCATTTCCAATCGACTTAACAAACAACTATCTTACTTAGCAATGAAATTAATCGAAACCTCAGAAATGCCTAATTATTAGCTCAATCTATAGTCTCTACCCATGAGAATTTGTCCTAAATCCAATTTTTACAAAACAATTCTTCAATGACAAGGTCCACAATAAACAACATACAACTGACAGAAGATAAATCAAAGACAACCATTCAAAAACAAAGCATGAAAAACAAAACCCTACCATGCAATAGATAGTAAGTACTCCCTCCATTCGTTTTTAGGCTCCATTTGTAGTCTATAAAACATTTTCCGGGAAAATTGTTTTCCTCTATTCTCAGTTTCACATTGTTTGGTTGGTGAAGGAGTGTAAAATCATTTTCCATTGAAGTAAAATAGCTCTCCCAACAACAACAACTAAGCCTTATTCCCAAAATGATTTGAGGTCGGCTAACATGAGTCGTCATCTGAAACCGTTAAAACGGTTGAAAAGGGAGATGGCATCGACAAGTAAAATAACTCTCCCAATGATGGAAAATCATTTCCCCTTCAAATTTCCTTCTCTTCCTCTACCTCCCTTCCTTACATTCCCTTTAATTTTCCTTTTTTCCATAATCTTTCTTACACGATACCGAAAAATAGAAAACTAATTTTGCAATTATGTTTTCCATTGAAATTGTTTTCCGCGAAAATCATTTTCCATTCAAAATGTTTTACACTCAAACAAACGAAGGCTTGATTACAACAATTTGACTTTAGCACTATTCACAAAATTACATCCTCCGCTCTCATCATTGTTTATAATTTGTACACAAGAAAAAAAAAACATAATCACACAAGATCTTATTAAACACTAAAAGTTTAGGTAAAGTTGATACATAATTGCAAATCAATACAAAAGCAAATAAAGGATTGAATAAAAGCGAAAAGAGTAAGGAAAAACAAACCTTGAGAATCAATGGATGGTGGAGATGAAGCGAGAGAGGAGGTCTGGCAAGTGATACTGATTCTGCTGCGGCGAGTAACTGGAGAAGATGAACGGAAGTTGGAGGAGAGAGAGGAAAGAGAAGAAGAGTCGAAGAAGAGTGAAGAAGAGTGAGATGAAATCGCCGCCATTGTTGTAAAGCTTTTGGTTTTGTCTTCTGTGTTGTTGTTGTGAAATTGGCTGCTGTGATGTGAATGGAAATACACAGCACACAAAAATAGGGTCCTTCCGGTAGTAGAAGAAGGGTCGATATAGAGAAATGATAAGGAGCTAACAGTTTGATGTTTTAAAATTGTTATTTTATATGTTAAATAAGGGGTAAAATAGTTTTTTTACATATTAAATAAGCGGTAAAAGGGTAAACTCAAGAGAATAAAAAAAAACTTTTATTTAACATGGTTTTACATAGAAATATATTGTCTTTCTCATAGTAATATATTGTCTTTCTTATGGTAATATATGGTCTTTACATGATAATATATTGTCTTTTTATGAAAATTGTGTTAGATATTTGGTGACATCTAACTATTAATACCTATCATTTCTCGTCGATATATTAGAGGAAGAATGTGATGATGAGTTGGAATCACACGGGGGCGCTTAGTGCAAGAAATCATTGTTGGCCACGGCTTGTGGCTGACTAGCCGTAGACCTGGTAAAGTTGATCCGATCCGAACGGCCTGAATTGGCAACCCGAGATCCGTCTCGAAACATACAGACTCGATTTGAAATTGATCCGGCGTGATAGAAGCCCGAATAATATTTTTCCTAAGTTTATATTTCCATTTAGAATTTTATAGTTATACTCTTTTAAGTTTCAATATTATTGTTAGTTTTTATAGTAAATAGTAAATGCAATACTCCTTGTGTACTAGAACACTTACGACATTTTTCTGTTCTATTTATCTCGGGAAAAAAAAAGTAGATTAAAAGTTTTTTTTTTACAGGTGACAAGACCCAAATTAGTTACATGATATACGAAGAATAAGACAGTCACTAGAAAACAAAAACTGCAAATACATAGGACTCTACCAAAGTAAACGAACGAAATTTAGGAGGGAGAATAGACTAAATTATACTTCCTCCGTTTTTTTATACTCGCATCATTTCTCATTGTGACACTATTCACACATATATTTTATAATCAAAGTTGTGACTTATATGTAAGGAAGATTATAGTCGTGTGAGATCTAGTTAGATTCGTCTCGTTGTGTTGATTATTAATATTCAATTTGTTTAATTTTTTTTATGTACAACAAAAGATATTTAACGTTTAAATTGTGCATTGGGAAGAGTAAAACCTCTCAATGATGCTTATTATAAAGCCGAGCAAGTATCATTTTTTTATTTTTTATATACCTTCGTCCCTAATGTATTATCCGATCAGAATCTGACTTTATTTAGACTCATCCCAAAACTAACATACCTGAAACAGACCTGAAATCAATCTAACCCAAATTAACCCCGTTGCCACCTCTACAGTAGTGGGATTCATTAATTTCAAATATCAAGCTTATTGAGCCTGCCTATTGGTGCTGCAAAGTGCAATTTTGTCTCTTTTATCTCCTATATAGGATCATATACTTTCAATTCTATCAACTTTCATATACTAATATACTAACTCAAATCATTTAATCTTGATAGAATCGTCTCAATAAACAATGTCAACTTATTACAATTTTTCCTTGTACACAATTAAAAATATCAATGTTTAAAATAATGTGTTAGCAAAAGTGTCAAGATCTTTGCGTACAAATAAAATAAAATAAAGAAGTAGACCCATGTGATAGGAAAGAGATAGAGAAAAAGAGTTGCCCAAAAAGGAAATGTCACAATTCCAAACTTTCTCTTTTAGAAAGTGTCACAATTAAATAAAAACAGGGGAAGTATAATATTACACATTTACATTGCCATTTTTGGACCACTTTTTCAAGCTTATGTGCCAGGATCTAAGCATCAACATTATGGAATTCTTATATATTCAACAAAATTCATAGTAATGATATTAAAGGTCTTAAGATATACAGAGGCTTTACATGTGACCCCAGCCCATACTAGACCCATATTACACCTGAGACTTCTATGCTTACTACCAGATGAAATTTGCCTTAATAAACTACTACGATTCAGCCGCCATGCTCCTCAGTTTAACTAATATTTCTGATGCAGCTGAGTTCCTCGCTTCATGAGGGGTTGTACATATGGTTCCTTCACTTGAACACTTAAAATCAACTCCCTTCACAATAACGCTAGCCTTGAATCCATCTACACCAGCGAATGCATGATTTCAACAAAAAAAAATAAACAACAAAAAATCAATTGATACATGGCAATGCAAAAAAAAAAAAAAAAAGCCTCAACAAAGATTATTATTAACTATTATTATGGACTTCCTCATATCTATTTTGTCAATTATTCAGGAATGTTCAAATCATATCAACAAAATCTAGTTGTGCATCATTCTCCAGGTTTACAACTTATTTGAAGCTCATAACATATTTCTTGAGAGAAATATTACCTCTTCTAGATTTTTGAGAATATGATTTGTGTTCATTGTCACTGATTAAGTCGAGTGATCAGGGAGCTACCAAAACTTACAATTGAAAAAACTTAAGATTAACTAAATCAAAATTTCTGTAATGGGAAATCACATAGTTCCAGTAGCCTCCCAAAACATCAGAATACAGCGCAAAAATTCAATATAAGAAGTGATATCCTCAGGTCAATACATAAATATTCATAGATCATACCTTCTGATGTTGATATACTGTAAATTGGTGATGTCCAAAAGTTCTCATTGCATATACTATCCAACTCCTGCTTTGTGAAAAGACAATATGATTGTAAAGCCATAAAACCACAATAGTTTCTACAACGAAAACAGCACTACAGTTCAAGACATGTACTGAGGTGCATGAAGCACATGGTGGTGGGACATGTGAGGTAGATGTTACTATGGATGCTTTGGAGTTTCGATGCAATTCAACAAGATTAGAGTTTGGAAAATTTGTTGACAAAAGTTTCAAGACCATTGTCTGAAGTTACATGTTAGGAAAAAGAAATGGCATATACCGAGCATACAAAACGAGACATAAAGAAGAACTGTGGTCTTGAGATATGTATAGATAGAAATTCATTGTTTTCTTTTGGTTTCCTGATCTGGAGGCTTCCTGTCCTCTGCTCGTATTCTCTCACATATTGTAATTACTCCGCTAACAATTCTATCTAAAAAATATCTCGAAGAAAAAGGTTTCAAAATGTGATTTATTACGTACCAGACAAGGACTTCGCATACACAAGTTGGCCTCAGAAAGTCTCTTCCTTTTAACTCCTGGAAGCAAATCATGGTCTTGAAAAGTCAGAGCTCTCCCGTTTCTATCAGCAGCAGAATTCTGACATACCTCGTTACAACCCTCTACAATGCAGTCTAGTTTCACAGCTAAATCATCTTCACCACCTGATGAAGCATCAACATGAGGGTGGATCAAAAAACAGATTTACGTTGTACTCAAACAAATGCATGTCACAAGATTTACTAAAAACAGGCACAGAAAAATGCTTGAGTCCTCTACGCAGCAGTAAATCTTAATGCAAGCAGAATCATCAACCAATATATTTAAGGGGATAAAATCTAACACATGTCAAGCAATAAGTAGTAGTTCAGCAAGATGAAGATGTACTACTACTATTTCATTACTTGAGCAGAAGTTTAATCGATATATAAGATGCAGGTGTAATCTTTTAGTGGATGCTCTTTTATTAATTTTAGCAACAGCTTACTTCCTGCGAGAGATGGAACGAATTTTGGCTGGTGTTCATTCATTAGTTGACAAAAACCTTGAAATAGCATACTTTGAAATAAGAAGCAAAAAAGATTATACAAGCATTCAAAATCCTTCAAAAGTAATCAATCTCTCAAATGCAAAACGAAGCAATTACATATCCAAAACACCGTCGGATTATTTTCCAAATTTTCCCTTTTTTCTAATTCACACCCACCAACTCCCTTCTTCCTCTCGATCTCCCTTTAGATCTACGATACTGAATTATCAATCACAAAGTAAGCCCTTTCGTTGCACCAACATTATTTTTTGGGCAAGTCTAAATCTAAAAAGTTGAGTATTGTTTTTCTTTTTCTGAAAAATTTAAGCTTAAAAGGTTGATGGAAGGCGTCCGTGACCTATTGACAACTCCGATTCCAAAAACATCTTCGATTTTTGAAATTTTATGGAAAATGCTATTCTCAATCTTTTTTGTTATAACATCTTATTATTATTGATTGCTAAGGGAGTGGTCAGGAATGAATTTATATAAAAGCATCTTAGTCCTTTCCCATTCATTGAGTGCTATATTTAAGATGTTCGAGAGCTATAGCACCATCAGCACACAATAAGCTTGATTCACAGCCACTCACTTAGTGGTCTTAGCATTTCTTTTGCAGATATAGTACAGCATAAATGAAGTGTTTCATTCCTTAAAAATGATTGCTCTGGGATCGGAAATTTGAAATGAAGCAGGAGATGACAATTACCAAACTACAAACCTTTATACATTCACTACTTAAGTTGGACTTGTTAAACAGGACTACGGAAAAATGCGGCTTCCACGCTCCAGTTTTCCTCCGGTAAAAAGAAAAACAATGTTGCTTGTAACTAGGACAAGTTCAAAAATCTCTCTGATAAGTAAGCGTGAAAGGCAGAGCTTCTGCTCAAAATAACTTCTCCATGCATTATTGGTGCCTGCTCTCTTCAACATAATTAAATTATTTGTAGTAAAAATCAGGTTTAATCAGAACAATTAGCCTAAATCAGAATAAAAAACAAAACAAAAATCAGCTTTAGCCAGTGTATTTAGTTTTAATCAGTAATAATCAATCAACTGCACAAGACAAGCACTGGAGAATTGACAAAAAATAAGTTCTGATCAAAAGCTATCAGGGAGTTTCACCAGTTACAAACATTTTGCCTCCTGCTTGGAGTTTTGCTTTTATGCCTTCTCCATGTGGAAACAACATATTAACAAGGGAACAGGTTCTTGTGCCTAACCGGAAATCACATAGAAAAAGCTTAGAAGCTGTCAATTCTTTTCGCATACTACTGCAATCACTTTGTCTTCAATCCAACGAACAGTGTTGTTCCCTAGAATTAATTGTTTGATATTGTGTATCTAAACACTTATGGTGTGTGCACTGTGGAGACATATAGGTACAGAAAAATGTAGCTACAGATGGACACTGAATGAATGAGAGCCATTAATTTGCCACCAAAATATTCAACAAATCCACCAGAACTTAACATCGGGTACACAATTGAACAGATGCATACGTGTATATTTAGTAGAAGCCGGTAGTCAAGAAAATGATAGAATCATACCACGTAAAATAGTTTGGATTTTTCTATCACACAAAGCAATTTCATCTCCAATATTGCGAAGCTGCTGGGACTGCAACATAAACACAGAGATCAACACAAACCAAGTAGTTCGAAATATATCCTCTTACGCTAAGCCTTTTTTAAACTATAAGTAAACTGTGAACATCTATGGTTCATCATACCAAAAAGGAAATGTGAAAATCAACTCAGCCAAAAGCTTAAATGATGGTTACAGGCCCAGTCTACAGTTTAAACTCTTACACACTCCCTCACGTGCAGCGTGAATGATCTCATGATGCATAGGTTCCCCTCTTACGCTAAGGATTCTAGGATTTAAAATTTACATCTTTAGATACTTTATGTGGCGGGACCAATTGAGAGAACTGGGTAGAAGTCTGATCTATGGTTTTATCTCTTGTAGACGAGCAATAGTCTGGTTAAATTCATTTTGATAAGTAATGTAGAATTAGTTTGGGAAGGTACCAAAGGGGTGTCACCCATATACAAAATGTAAAAAAAGATTGTTAACACTGGAAATGATTAATTGTCAAAATAGTTGTTCAAGACCACAGAGACGAATAGAAGGGGGAAAGTATTTTTGAAAAAATATTTGTACTGAACATAGAGTGACTATTACCTTGACTGATGAGCTTTAGATTCATAGCCCTTGGTGAATTTTTGCAAAGGGGAGAAAAGACAAATGAAGATGAGAGACAGGGAAAAGAAGACAAAGTGTAAGCTCACAGAAGTTTGATGTCCATAGGTCCACTATTAATGTGCCATTGTTACATGGAATCACCACATCTAAACTCTAATCATCTAGTCCCAATATCCCAATGACAATGTCCACATACGCTTATGTGACACAATATTTTGAGTCACGATTATTTTCCTTTCCTTTGTTGGGGTTGGGGGGGGATGGGAAAGCGTCACAAGTCATGATTGACCGATTTTGGTAGGTTAATTTAGGTGCAAGATTCTTTTAAAAAGAGAACCTGAGAGTTGGGACCTCACCGACATAATCAGAAGTTAAGACCTTTTACAGCAAACCTGACATACTTGGACTGATAGTGTCAATTTTTTCTTTATATTTTAACTAAAAGCTCAAGTTCTGCACTAATCAATTTGTCAACTCTATAACATACTCATTTTGCACTTCATAGATTCCTTCTTCAAAGCCCACTATCTTGTGAGGTATACTCTTGACCAAGATGCTTGTAAAAAATGTTTATAAATACGAGCCAATGTTAACTGATTGTTCATCAGGAGGCTCCAAAATGTTTCCCACAGCAGAACTTGAGAGTTGAGACTATTAGCAAAGAGCCAAAGAATCCTCTATTCAGTTGTTAGACACTTATGTCCAACTCTTCAGGATGGTATGTACAGGCTACAGCATATTTCTAGAAGCAACTGAAATAACACACATCATAAACAAATTCAACAGGAATCATAAACAGGAAGCTTAAATGTATAACAAGTCCATATTCAAGAATCTTTGATAGGATTAAGAAAAACGGAATTTGAGGCACTATAGCCATATTAAACACATCAAAAGTTTAAGGGATGTTTTGTTGGGCCAAAGAGGAAGTATTTCCCCTTTGTGTGAAGCACTAAATTTAGGCCTATTATCCATCACATAGTCGTGAATCACAGACAAATCTGAGATACAAAAGTCAAAACGTACCAGTTGCTCTCTCTTCCTATACAAAACTTGCAGTGCAGTCTGTGATATCATATTCTCCTTGGATGCAATAGTGCGCTGGATTTTACAAAGATTCTTAAAGTTTGGATCAAAAGAAACAAGGGCATGATTTTGCTTTTCATCTTGATCTGACATCCCGGTACCATCCATCTTGTTGTCAGATAAAAGCTTTTCAACATTGCATTCATTGGAATTTGTGACAGGAAACGCCGCCTGCAATTTGATATAACACTGTTAGAGAAAGATACAAATAAAAAAAGCTTGAAAGGAAGTACAAACACAATTCCACAATTCCACTACGTTTTTCTCTGCCATTCAGTTTGCAAGCAATGCATTTTACTAGGTCTACCTTGGCTTCCATTCCATCGGCATTGCTTTAGGAGCTACCTATATGTATAAGAAGAACCTACCCTTAACTTAGAGTCTACATGAGTTCTGTCAGAAGAATCCTAATAGATATTCTCTAGCACGAGCTAGCTGAAAGCATGAGGAGTGAAGGTATGCCATTGATACTGGCAACGGTCAACTACTCTGGCCAGTGAGGAGAAATTTGCAGCTTCTTTTTTCTCAGAAATCAAAAGAAGGCATTACTCATAAGCAACTCTGCGGAGAACCAAATGAGCTTAAGATGCGAGAAATCATGCAAATAATTTTCAAAACAAAGCTGCATTTATAGTCTAGAAAACATTCACAAAACAACTTCAAAGAAAGACATAAATATAGCAGCATCCACTTATAGACTTTACCACTACTATAGCACCTCCAGTCAATGCTGTTTCATCAGTCTCCTGAGCAAATAGCTTGAGTTTCTGATCATGAATTGGTGAGCAGGCCTCAACCATATCCATTTTAATAGATGGAACAGTTGCTGTGTGCTGCTCTTCTTCCTGCTTTGCACAATTTGGAGCATTGCTCGTTTTGCTACCTGGATACATACTGGAGTTGCTGTTCTTTCGCGATCTATTTCTTTTCTTATACACTACAGGTTGAGTAGGTTCCTCTTTTCGGCCAGAACTACTACTGTTTTTCACATCCTTTTCTGCTTCAGGGTGTTGTGAGATGTACTTAAGGGGTTGGGGTTCCTCTACGTGGCAGCTATAGACATTTCTTGCTTCTGATTTGGAGCCATTTTGAATGGAATCTACTTTTAAGTGACAGCTATTGCCATTTCTAACCTCCTCTGTTGCTTCAAAAGATTCAGAGACGTTCAGAAGTGAATCTTCCTTTAAGTGAGGTATGGTGCAATTTTGTTCAGAAAGGTTCAGGAATGATTCCTCCTGCACGTGAAGGATGGTGCAAATGTTCAGGAGTGGTTATTTAAATGAGAAGCAGAGAACTTTTTGTTTCCATTACTACCACTAAATGGTCTGGCGGGTCGAATAGTTGTTCTGCACTTAAGTGAAAACTACTACCATCCTCCTGTGCTGCTACAAAATGTTGAGAGGAATTTTGGGAAGTCTCCCTGTCACCATATAAAGAAGGAAATCACTTTACAGAAAAGAAAAAAAAAAAAAAGAACAGTGCCATAGCAAGAAACTTCACATGTCTAGAGTATCTTCAATGCATAAAGCGAAGAAAATAGCTTAACATATGCCTATGACACATATTTCAACTTTTCGCTTTAGGTTAAGAAAGGAGAAGGGGTTTCAGACTTTCAGCATTACCTAATTGGCTATCTGCCTGCAAATAGCAGTCATTGTTGGGCTACATTTGGCCCATTTTGGGCGAATTGCAAATTCAAAAGGCGATTTAGAAAGCAGATTAGGTACACTAGTGGAAAAAGTAAGGCAAAATTGTAAATCAGTCACATCATTGACAGGAGACAAAATATTGGAAGAACATCAACAAAGTTTTAAGGATTCTTGGTTGAAGGGAGGAGAGGGATGAAAACAGGAAGCACATTCAAAGGAAAAATTCACAAGACAATCAGTCGCATACTTGCATCATTCATAAAAAATGAGACATTTGAAGATCAACAACAAAATTCTGAAGATTGAAACAGGTTTCCAAAATCCAAGCTTTCAACCTGGACAGCCTAAGACCTACCACAACAGTGGTGCAGAGAATGAAGTACGAAGAGTGTTCTCCTCTTGATTGCCCAAAACATTTACCGAATATGACAAACGAGACCTATCTACAGATTTTTGAGGGTTTAGCTTCCACTTGGAAGGTTGCAAGTTCCCTTTTTTGTATAGCTGGGGTTAAGCTTCAATCTTTGAACATCACTCAACCTTTCCTGATTTTGAAGATAGATTGTTCCATGATACCTTAAAAGATTGTGCATGGGTGACACCCTTCGGGTCTTTCTAATCTAGTTCTTCATAACTTACCTCCTACTCCGTCGCCAAAAAACATATAATTAGGACATGAAGATGTCATGCACACACACAGGTAGTCGGTAATATTGGAATTGTGTATCAAGGAAGAGTTTGGCTAATTTCTTTTTGCGATAGAAACAATATTATCATTAATTAACCATGTCCAGATAAAGGAAATGAGAATTATAGTTGGGACAAGCATATACGGAAAGTTTGGAAAGTCTTTAGGGACAGGGAAGTATTATTTGAAAAAAACTTTTCCGAAAGCACACTGCATAAAAAGCTAAGTGAGACTAATATATTAAGCACCAACATAAAAGTTTTTGATTAACATTTGAAAAAATCCCAACTACTGCCTTAAGAAATTAAGATTTTCACCTCATAAGCCAGTCTGACACCTTGTTAGCATACGGAAGCAAATGAAAATATTCAACAACTGGTGTAGTTATCCAAATGATAGAATCCTTTCTAACCAATGGTCCTTGCAGGCTGCATCAACAATAGAAGCACTGTTCAAAGAGAAGTAAAATGATTCAATAAAAATAACTTGATGCCCTTATTCAAAGTCAAAGTATCTAGAAGCAGCTATCCAGATCAAGCCCAAATGATTCAACTAAGGTTATGATCAACATGCAAGTTTTGGAGATGAGAGAAAAGCATCCCCGATATGTATTGCCCCAGATATAGAAATTTGGTGTTTTTACTTCAAGGATTTTACAGATACATGTCATAGCTTATCACTTACAAATCCTTCAGCCCTAAAAAAGAATAGCAGAGAAAGGCATATAATAAGGGTAATACACTTTCCAGAACAAAAGTAAGCCTGTTTCTACACATCAAACCTCTTAGAATATTTCAACACAGGATTCCACGAAGAGACTCTCCTAGAGATCAAGTCTGACATCACGTAAAGGAAGTAAAGCACCAGGCTTCATTAACTCAATTTTATGGCTACACACTACCTCAAAAATCTGCAAAACGTTAAGGGTGCCATTGAACTTCTGGTCAAAGAGGAAGAGGGCAGTACCATTAGCAAGTTGCAAAACAGACATACGAAATTAGGAAGTCCTCTCCTCTTCCCTCACGACCCCCCCCCTCCGCCTCCCTGATTTTGCACTTCTAAACACAACTTACAAACTTCCCTTTGGCAAAACCAGTGTCACATAATTCGCGGAACGCTCCGGAACGCGGAACGAATTCGGGAACAGAATTCGCTACCCCTAGGTGAATTCGGTTCGATTTAGGTTCGCTTTCGGTTCGACTGGAGAATTTTTAGATATATTACAATTTTTTTATAATACTTAAGTTTTTTTCTTACGTGAAAAAAACCTTTTAGTCTTCTCAAATTAATCACCCCTAATGAAGTTTCTATATTTTATTTTTTTTAATGGTGAAACATGAAGCCGTAGACTAGTAGTAAAGAGATGAATGGATTTTGTTTGTTGGTCTTCCCAAAAAGAACCTGTCATGCATCTGGAAAGATAAATGCACTACATGCATTCTGTTTGAAAAAAGAAAAATAATAAAAAGGAGGTTATGATATTTTATTAATATAATGGCACATACTCAATAGTCAATATACTTGAGAGTTGAGAAAACTCTTCACGTGACCACACTAAGCTCTAGGTTAAGAAAACTTAACAGAGTAAAATAAAAAGAGAGAACGTGACTTTTCAAGTACAGTCACTCCATCTCTATCCGGCGGCTATGAAGGTAGATGAAGAAGCGAAGCAACGCCACCGGCGACAAACTCTGCCGCGCTCAGGTGGACCCTCCCCGGAGATGAAGGCATCATCTTGCACGAAATTGCTTGTAGAACAAAAGCCCTAAGGTTATTTTTTACTAATTTCAACATTTTCTCTACTAATTTAGATCTAGGTTTCGAAATTTAACCCTAAATTTCGATTTCTATTCATCTTCTTCGATCCTTCTCTCTCACTCAACGATACAAGAGATAATATGCTAACCCTGAATTTCTTGTAGAACAAAACCCTAAAGCAAGAGAATTCGCTAACCCACTCGTTCCAAGTCGCGAATTTCAACGATTTGGTTCGTTTTCGAACCACGAATTGGAACGAACGAATAAATTCGAAATTCACAAGGGTACCCAGCGAATTATGTGACACTGGGCAAAACTCGACCTAAAGAATCAACCATTAGAGAGCAGGTCACCTTGAAATTCTCTATTACCCTCAAAAGCTCCTAGACTGACGAGGGCCAATTAATTGGTCAAACTTGTCTGAGCAAGTCTGCTTGGCATCCCGGGGACAGACCCCACCAAAGGGTTAGCTCAGCCAGTTTGGAAAGCCAGTTGGCAGTCTAATTTGTCCCATGAGCATGGCTCAGTTTGTCTCTCCAGCTAGAACCATCACATGGCTCGGTCAAACTGATCCTCAATTACCCAAAGCTTTCTTGACTCCGCCTCGCAGCATGGGGGATTCAACAGCCCTAGTTTTGATGATACAAAGGAACAAACTATCTTATAATCTATTGGTGAATGACTTACAAGGTATCAACGAAATTGGGCAAAGAGAATATTAAGTCATGAAGATACCAAGTAAAGAGACTGATTTCTACAGACTAAGTAAAGATGCTCAAGGATATTGGTACCGAAAAAACATGGAGTTAGAGAAACGAATAAGTGTATCTATTCCTATATATGGAACGAGTTCAAAACAGTAAGGAACAAAGGTTGTAAAAAGGGAATAAGTATTTGTTCATTTTTAGAGGAACACACAAAATGGCGACAAGAGTCTAAACAAAAGGAACTTGCAAATGCTCTTAGGAACTTGAGAGTATCACACGTCCAATGCAACAATTGCTATTGAAAGAAAAATGTAAGCAAATAATAAGGGAAATCAGTTTTAAACTTCCTAGAACTTAGTTCTGATGAATACAGAATGTTTATTAAATCAAGATAAGAATTAATATATATATAATAATAAGTATCTTTTAAGTTTTGAGAAAATCTTTTCGGTTACAATAATTTTAATAGATTTAATTTGTTTCAAAAACCGAATAAGGTCTTGAATAACTGGTTTAAAAAGCCACGTTTTTAATCTGATGATTAGTTATCACACCGTCAAGATGAAAGCGGTGTTAGTGGTGATAATGGAACGTGTTCCTTATGCTAAGGAACTTAGTGGAGACAATGGAGCAATCAACTAACACATGATCTAATCAGTCTAGTTAGTGAAAGATTGGCTATAAAATGGACATTATGATTAAGTTGATTGGAAAGTGTTCCTTAAGCTAAGGGACTTAGTGGAGATAATGGAACAATCAACTAACACATGATCAAATCAATTGACTAAGTGAAAGATTGGCTATAAAATGGACACTATGATTAAGTTGCAAAGTGTGACTGACAAGATAGATTGAATGAGTTAATAACCCCAAGTATAGCTGCCTTTATTCTTATATAAGCCTTTGTTGTTCTTTTGCCTTCTTACTCGCTCCATTAAGCTTCAAATTATTGTACTTTTGGTTTTGGGGTAAGGGGATTTCAAGTAAAGTCATATATTAAGACAACTATTGAGTGAAGCAAGAAAAAGACAGAAACTTCGAGTGAAGCAATAGAAAGACAGAAACTTCGAATGAAGCTAAGAGGAACAGCAACAGCTTTCCAGGAACTCAACTTGAGTTTAGAAACTTAGATAGTGGCCCGAAGAATAATTAGAGTGTAAAAAGGTATTTAGCATAATTTTTGAAAGAGTTTGAGTATAAAATCTCTTGTGGTCGAGGTCGTTTTTTCCTATTGGACCTAAGGAAGTTTTTCTCATAAGAACCTCTCTTGTTCTTTTGTCTTGTTTCTCTGCTTTAGTTAAAATTCCACAAATGTACATTCATTTCCCACACATACAATTCACTCCCCTTCTTGTAGTATTCCTAGAGAATAACACCGTGATAGCCTACCTATGTACCTCGAATGGCTTTGATGGCTTTGCCCATAAGTTGCCTGAATTAGAAACTTAAGATCTCCTCTTTGCGAATTTCACTTTTATCTCCTGCCTTTTACTCCTCTCCTTCAAGAAAACTTAGGAGGTGTTTGGTTGGTGTTTTTTTTAAGGTATGGAATGGAATGACATCCATTCAATTCCAATGTTTGGTTGGGCATTTTTGGGGTAGATTGGTAGAATCTCATACTCTATGGATTCTATCTCCATTCCATCCCCATAGAATCCCAATCTCCCCTACCCCCCTAAGTTTCTAACTTCATTCCATCCCACTATCAAACCCTAATTTGTATTGTGTTGAATGGAGAGAGCTGACCACTACCTACCACTGTTTGCTAACCACCGACCACCGTATTCCAACCATCGACATCCAACCGCCTGCTGTTATGGCTATCGTTGAGAGAAGCGCTTGTAGAAGTGTTATGGTTGTCGAGAGAAGCGCTTGTAGAAGTAGAAGATGATAAGGATAGAAAGAGTCGCATGAAACTTCTTGAGGAAGGATGAATTCAAGTGGAGAGATTGAAAGACATTAAAATTTGAAAAGCAATTGAGATGATTGAATGCCGTCCGATGAACCCTAGATTTAATATTTGGGGTTTTTTTTGTTTTTAGTTTTAAAATATTAAGGAAATTTTTTTTTTTGGTTTTCATATTATCTTCATTATATATACATATTAATGAATATAGTATTAAAATAAAAGCTGGATAGTTTTTTTTATGTATACTTTTTCTTATTTTATTTTATTGTTTTTACTGTTAGCTTCATTATATAAACATATTGGTACAATTATATTAAAATAAAAACTGGATATATAATCCATTCCAAAAGTGAACCAAACAGTACTAATGGATTATACAGGTTTGAACCAAACAATTTCAAGTTGGTATGGTGGTATGGTGGTATGGATATCCATAACAATCCATTTCAGTTCATTGAACCAAACAAGTCTTTAGCAATCTATATTAATCTTCACGGCCTAAATATTGCAATGTAGAATCTTATTGGACACAACAATTATTCCATTATTCTTATCCACCCCGGCCTACCCCCACCCTCCTACCTAGGAGCACGGCGCGCCCCATATATCAACCCTTGAAGCCAATCAATGAAGCTCTCTCAATCCTTTATTCTTCCTCCTCATTAAACCTACAAGATACAGAGTTCACCTCTTCTTACAATTAATGGTTAGTTCTCTTCACATGAACTTTGCTATAATGAACTTAATTGTACTTACTACACCTAATTAGACCTCATCATCCTAAAAATACCTTATGTTTGAACTTGATCATCCTATTGGACCTTATCTAACATATATTTTCCAAGCCTAATACTAGATCTCATCAACTATTATCACAAGGTATAAGAGATGTTATCTACCATTATATTGAATGGCAGTGTTTTATGCCATCACTAAGCCATGTGACAACGACCCCATGTTTTTCCAAATAAGTTTCCACATTTCACGTGAAGAGAACACATGCTAAACATAACATCTATTGAAACATCATAAGGAAGGAGAGATGTTTTCTACCATTAATGACGGTGTCCTATGTCATCTTTGAGCTATGTATACTGACCGCAAGTCTTTCACATTTCTAAACTATGTTTCCACATTTATCTCCCATTCTAGTTCTACATGGAAAAAAATTTCCACAAAAAGTCCATTGCCTTTTGTCAATCTATTATCACTTCCCCAATTATTGCACTACCTTCTTCCTGGCAAGCAAAAACAAAAAAGGCAACACATGAAGAGCTTGGGTCAAACCTGTTCATGACATCATTTATTGGAACCAAGTTAACGTCCTGGTTGGTTTGCATGCACTGCATTATATATAAGCGAACAACTGTCTTTGCTTGGCTTGTGGAATATACCAAGTGTTTCTCCAGGAATTTAAGATCACCATGACTAATACCTGTTCCTCATGCAAAAAAATGGAAACATAAACCACATAAGATATTATTTTGCGAATTGAGTGACCAACATAGACTAGTCAATTTTCGTCAGTAGAAATTTGAATCCCAGAACAGTCAAGTGTAAGACAAACACAAGTATTGGACACGAACTCAAGCTATATCTAGAAGTAAAAATCTTTAAATTGAGAAGCTTATTCTCGTACAGTAGTCAGCAGACAAAATAGACTCTCCAACTTCTTTTTGATTACCTGAAACCTAAGCAAATTCCCAATGACAATTGTACCTGGTGTTTCTTCTCACATACAAGGATCACAGCCATGGGACAGCAAGGTCAACAACCAAATGCTTTGTAATTAATACAGAAAAAAAGGATGAGTATCCAAGATGGAAGAATAAATTAATAGGACGCCTTCATATGAGGAAAATGGGCACCTTATGTAAGTAGGTTTCCTCTAAACTAATCATTGTTAAAGCCCCAATAAAAATTCTAAGATTCAACAACGAGATTCCTAACTTCTCAAAGCAGTAACTTTCAGATACAGATAAAACTGAACCTCAATACCCAAAGCCCAAAAGGGAGGAAACAATTAACGAGAATATATATGTTCTAGAGTGCAAGTTGCAGTACTTGCATGTAACATCACTGAAGAAACTCCATACTAAAATAAAAGGGGTAAAAGAAAATGTTTTACAGGAATAGCACAAAAATAAAAAGTACTTCGACCACCACTAATATGAACACAGCTGGATGATATCAAATCAAAAAGCAAGATGCAGATCCTATCTCAAGGAACCAAAAAACAATAAGAAAATCAACATCTCGACTGCGATACTACTTCCTTAACGGTATAACTTAGTGAGGCTCTTCATGATTCATATTGTTAAAGATGCAAATATTTCTGGCAAAATTTGAAGTTTCAAATGACACTTCCGCCCCTCCGTACCCATGGGATTTATATTTTTGAGTCTGGCCTATCTTGTGATGCAGGATTTTAAAACAGACCCCTACACGTGACTATGTTATGGGGTAACTCTTGTTACTCCTCCTCAACCAATGAAAGCTTCAATATATCATGTAATTTAACAATTACATACACCAATAGATTACAAGACACTCTTTTCTTAGCATCTCTAAGCCTTCTTAGTGCTTGTTTGGTTCCTATCCAAGGAATTAACTTCCCATGAAGTTTCAATACCCAAGAAATTAAATTCCTTCATTGAATCATGGGAGTTGAAAATTGATGTTTGGTTGTCCATAAGGGAAGTAAATTCCGCCATGAATTTCTACTTACCTAGGGTGGAGTGGGTAAGCTAATTCCCCCGTTTTGTAGGAAGTAGAATTTCTGGAATTTTTGCATACCAAATAACACTCTCTTTTAGCACTTCCTGGGAAATAGAAATCCCTAAGATTTCTTTTGCCAAACAAACAAGCTCTTAGTGCTTGCTCTTTAATCCTCGTAATATAGGTCAACTAGCTTCACAAAGCTCTCACATATGATTATATGAGTTACCCTCTCAACAATGGTGGCTCCCTTTCAGCTCTCTCTCTAGTAGACTCTTGGACACTATTCAATCTTCAGCACCCCTTCTCTTAGGGTTTTTATGGCCTTTTATACTCATAGGCACTCATAGGAGAGGCCCCTCAAAAGCCCATTCAAAACCCGCAACAAAATAAGGCACGCAACACAAATCTAGTGCCCCCACGCCCAGTACCCGTCCGAGCTCCATGCTGCCCGTACGGGCCCAAGCATCATCAAAAGTGCATCCTTCATCTTCGCAGCTTCTGCATGCTCGTCCGAGCTCTTCTTCGGAAACTTGAGTTTGAAACTTAGCATATATAACATAACGGATGAATGGGATGGATCACGATTAACGAGGCATGAATTTTAAAAAAAATATTAATGGTTTTTTAACCTGAAATCTGCATTTTCCTAGTTTGAAAAGTTTTCTTGCAACATTATATATCCAAACCTATAATATGATTGAGTTTTATATTTGGTGAATGAATAATTACTTACAACATGAATGTCTCATCCTATTATTAATATGACATAAGTCACATAACTCATATACGCTGCCCCATTTGAAACCCCACTACAGCCTCTTCTCCCTTCTTTGGCTGCGTGCATGGTCTTTTGTGCAGCACATGTTTTCCATCTTTTTCCTTTTTTTGGTTAAATCTGACAAGGAAAGGATAACAATAACAGAAAAAGAACGTTCTAACTTCTAACACGACAAGTCACCATTACGTAACAGACAAAGCGACCAAAAGGACGTGATTTTATCCCGGTGTTATGTAAGGGCATTTTGCTGAATGGCAAGTCCAAAATCCGTTCCATATCGGCGGTTACGCAGCGGAAGGGCAAGGGTTTTGATTCCATGCTTCCAAGAAAGTGTGGTATACTCGGTCCTAAGAGTAACAATATCAAAATGAAACACAATAATATTGTTATATCTTGTCATTAACACCCCTCAGGGCCTCACTTATTTCCATTTTTTCTATGTCAACTAAGAGGTGGTCAACACTGAGTATGCCCAATTAAGTATTTGATATTAACTACTTCCTCCGCAACACAACTATTGCAACAAAGGGCCTTGGCACATTCTCCTAAGCAAAATAACTTAATGAAATATTAAAAATTTAAGCATCAGGTATTAAGGCATTAAGCATCAGTGGAGAAATAAAGTGAAGAAATATTAACCACCACCTGTCCACCACCACCTTCCACCTACCGACCACGACCACCACCAACCCCACGAAATCGCAGCCCAGTCCATCACCACCATGAATTCCCAGCCCCAGCCCACCACCACCACGAAATCACAGCCACAGCCCACCACCACCACGAAATCACAGCCACAGCCCAGTACCACCACGAATTCTCAGCCCCGCCCAACTCCCACCACAAATTCGCAGCCCGCCCAACTCCCACCACAAATTCGAAGCCCCGCCCAACTCCCACCACAAATTCGCAGCCCCGCCTAACTCCCACCACGAATTTGTAGCCTCGTTCAACTCCCACCACAAATTCGCAGCCCCCTCCCATGAATTCGAATGAACAAATTCACGACAACGAACTTCAATTCGAAAAACCTAGAAATTCAAATCCAAAACCCATAAGCTCAAACCCTAAAACCCTTAAATTCAAACTCTAAAAGCGAGATATCCGAACCCAAACCCATACATCCGACCCCAAAACCATAAATTCGAACCTAACCCCATAGATTCGAACCCAAAAACCCAGAATCGAGGAGAGACTAAGGGAGGAGGGAGATGAGACGAAGATGAAGATTCAAATGATGATTTGTTTTTTTGATGTGAACATGATGAATTTTGGATGAGTTTGATGAATTTGGTTTATAATTTGAAAAAAGTAAGGAAGAATATGGTAAGAATCGTTAAGTATAATGAATGTGGGTTTAAAATGTAATGTGTTATTAGGAAATATTAATCAGTTTTTTAGTTTATAAATTAAGGGTATTTTTGTAATTTCATATCAAAAACTTTACTAAAATAGGAAAGTTTTGAGTTTGTTGCATAATTTTGTTACCGCCTAAAATGGCAAAAGGTGCATTCTTTTCGTTACGGAGGAAGTAGAAGAAATCTCCGGAGTACAAATATAATATTTTGGTCCAAAATTACCCATAATTCACTGTATCTAAAAGGTCGAATATGTTCGATTTTTTATTTAAGCGCTAAATGTAAGTAACAATAGCAACTTCTTAATTAAGGTGGAATTGGGGAAAATCAATGAAGGTTATCATGGTATTTTATTCGAATTTGTTAGCTTAGAGGTTTCAATGAGCATAGCACCCCAATTGAGAGCTATAAAGTTTCCTACCGTCAATACCAAGGTGTGCATTCCTTATTGGAAACAGATATATAAAAAAATACTTCAGATTTCAGATAATAAGCTTTTACATATCAGCTTGAAATAACCTTAGAAGTTAGAACAGAGGCGTGTGTGCATAAATGTGGATAAGGACTGCAGAGGATTTGTTGGTTTGTAGGATTCCACGCAGCACATGGTAGTAGGAGTATGAAATGTTATGAATGATATCACATTCAACACTTCAAATCACATTGTGGAACCCCTTATCTGCAACAATGTATTGACCATAAGAAAGTTATACCAATAGATAAACCAAAAATATATACTCTCTCCATCCCACAAAAAAGTCACATTTGAGTTTGATACAAGTACTAAATATAAAGGTCAAGTAGTGGATAGAGAAAGAAGAATAAGTAATAGAAAGTAATCATAGAAAGACAAAGAGGGTTGGTGTAATGAAGAGATAAAAATAAAAAGTTCATCTAAAATGGGAATGTAGGGAGAAAAAGTATGGGACAGTTCGAAATAGAAATTTGAAATTTGAGACAGAGCCCCGAAGGGAGTACCATCCACCATTGTATTACATTTCTTAAAAAAACACTCTTGGATGCATCTTCCTAGACCTTAAGGGGACTAATTACAAAGAAAAATTGTAAGAGATCAACCAATGGACTCCTAGGTAACCCATGTAGTTAAATGAAAAAGACTCGTACCGGAAAGCTCGTATGGTTTACTTATAGCAAATATAAATGTATATCAAATCTTAAGCTCAACTATAATCAACATGTAATCTTCATAACATTTCATACTCTATAAAAGGAAGTATATATTATGGCCCCATACATGTTTAAGGCAAGCTAGAAACTAGTTGCTAATGCAGTAATCAGTCGATGAAAATCCCAACACAGAAATTCGACCAACTGCTGCAATAAAAAATATATTTAAAAGAAATCGAGAATATATATGCTTACCACATGTTTCTTTAACAGCTAAGCATGCAAGCTTCTGAAGACTGGTTTCGTCAGCAGTATTCTCTTTTGTTGCCCTCTTAATGACTCGCTTTTTTTTGTTCACAATGGCCTCTGTTACAGCTTCTGACCCTTGACTAGGAACATAAAAGTCTTTCTCAATTACTGACCACACCCCCTGTGTGGTGGAACTATGGAACAAATAGCAGTTTTCTTTTCTGGAATCAACTAAGAAAACAGCAACTTTAGTAATAGGCCAATCTATAACCATCTGGTCATTGTTTGACGCATCTAAACTTTTAGAAGTGTCACAAGCATTCTTGATTGCTTTCTCAGTCAATGACAAGGGTTTCTCTAGGTCATCCAGCTCAGTATAGTCTATCATTCGAATATATAATTGCAGACTTGGTTTCAGAGTCACAGCCATCTTGCAGAAAGACTGAAATTCCAGAAAAGACAGTCCAGGATGTTGTTTTCTGTGGTAATAATTGTACAACAGCACTACTGCATGCACCTGTGTCAGAATTGAAAATGGCAATTGGCAAAAACAGAAACCACATGAAAATTTACATATGAAAGTCATACATATGTCTATATTGGACAACTTATAAATATACCTAGCTAGACATTCTATATTTAAGCTGCAGAATATAATGACTGCCTTCATAAGTTGGAATTAATAACATAAAAGAAAGAGAGGTCCTCTTTGTAATTTTTCTTTTTTCCTTTTATGTTTTTGATTAATGTGGATGTGTCTATGCTTTTACTTGTGCAAGCACGCTGTTAAGCACTCTAATTTATCACCCCATGTCTTCCCTAAACTGAACATGTCCTGTCAAAGAAACAAAAGTAAGTATCAACACTGTATCACTTCTTTAGTTAAGAGTTTTCCTGGGACAAATTAGACTCAAAACTTTGAAAGGATTTCAATCAACAAACACTATGGAGTGCTCATCTATGCATTAACTACCATGTTACAAGGTTTCATCACGCAGTGTCAGTGTGACATGCATCATGAGGATGTGGTCATTCTCTATCCAATACCATCCATTTTTGTGCAACTAAGCAGGTGACAATCATGGCTGCAGCTAGCATCATAGCCATGGCATCCACCTAAGGAAGACAAAGTCAATCAGATTCTGAACTGAAAGAATTAATCTATCCTGAACTTCTCTACTTCCCACCTGGCCCTGGCTAGTCTGTCTTGGCTATCTTTGAAATACATGCTGTTCGAACAATGATGAAGGTTTGCCAGAAAACGCCGAAAGCAGATCAAAGGATTTTCCTGTACTACACTTTCTCAGGCTTTCGGCATTTTAATATGAGAGACCAGCGAAGGAGACAACCGCATCTAGGGTTTACATGCACAATGAAAGGCCAAAGCAGATTATTATATCCAAAATTTAAAGTCCTGGATGTCTAGCATGTAGGCTTTAAAGGTTACTGACTTACTGTACAGATTCCATTACGCACAATAAGAGACTTGTTCCTTATGCTAAAGCAGCCAATAATCTAGGAAGAGGTGGCAAAAGATGATCATACATATCAAAGTGAATATCAATTGTCATGAGATTAGTTTCCATATAGGCAGAAATTAAATTGACATCCTCTCATGAACCCTTTTTAAATTCCAGAATACAGAGGTATGTAAATGAGAAATGTAGAGACTGATCTTAAACAACAAACAAGATACTATTACAGTTTAAGCTGGCAACTCATCCAAGACTGTTAGCATTACAGCCACAGCAGTTAGAAAGTTAGAAAACCATTCTCACGGTTCAAAATGAACCCATTCAACATTTTAAAGCAGAAAAACATGCAGGTTAATTAAATGCAGACGTGACTTGTCCAACAAAACTCCATAATTGGGAAAATAAATATACAAATAACCATCCAATTCTTGAACTTGAGAGTTGAACCAATTTTTTTGCTTCTACTCCCAAGTTTTTGGTGGTTCAGAGTCTAACCATTATTTTCTCGATGAAAAGTTAACTTGGAACTAATCATCACAGTGACTCAATTCACGAGTTGATGTCCTACCTAAATTGAAACAGCCATACATGAAATTTATGGTACACCAAAAGTTTAGTAAAGCACTAAAGTGCAAGTTTCAGGAGCTACCTATCATTTATCGTCATCTTTTTTTCTTTACAATAAAATATACAAGTTTATCAAATACTGATAAGGTAGTGTTTTGCAAGGGCAATAAACAGGGACAGCATCGCATAATTGAAGTCAGAAGAGCCTGCGATGCTTTTACATAAATGATGGATTTGTTTTATCCTAGTATCTTGTGATCATGCCTTGTAGGAGATCTATAACACAATGAAGTTTAAGATAGAAATTTGTAGTTAACAAAAAGGTCGATTATTTCCCAGCTTCCCAAAAACAAATTCAAGTACAAGCCTGCGCTATGGGTTTAAACTTAGACGGGGTCCCTCTAAACCAATTAGATTGTTCAGGTAATCAGGGTCTTCCAGTACTCCAGACAAATGATAAGTTACCATTCAGTTAGGTAGTCTCCTTTAGTTGGAACTTCTACAATTTTTCAAGTGAAAGATCCCTGCCTTGGTTCCAGCCATATTATTATTTATAAGTAAAACTGAGAGCTTACCATATAAGAAAACTCAACAGGTCCCATCCCCAACTCTAGCTGAGAAGTTGAGTCACCCTTCTTTATTAACCTAATCCACATATACATATTCTCAATACCTCCTCCTTGATTTCTCTTCCCTTCAAAGAATCAAACCTTGAATTCAGCTGCCTACAATTTACCAATGCCATTACCCAAATTCTTGTAATGAGGGATAGAGTAGGGGTCTCGGTCTCACCGGCAACATGCAGCCTTACATGCACAATTACAAAAAGGCTCTTTTAGCCTTGCCCCCATCAACTACAAGGAGGAATTTTAATGGCTGGCGGCTGCACCGCCCTTTTTATAAAAAAATTGGCAAGTATATAGATGTTATTTTGCAAAATTGGAGTTATTCATGACCAATTTCATTCATCAACAACAAACAAAAAATGTTTCTCCCACAGGAAATTAAAGCCTAGATTACCATGCATTAGCAGAAATGACACCCAGGAATTGCAAAAACACCAAACAAACATACCCAAAAAGAACATATGTTAAAAAAAATTAAGGTCATAAAAGGATGATCAACCTGCTTAGCAACCAATTCTTCTTGAGAAGGAGAGATAGTCTCCATTGAAGATGATCTTGAAGGCAACAAAGGATCAACCAGGAAGTCCAACAAAGCCAGAACAGTGTCCTCAGTAGAACCCATTTCTTCTGATGATGGTGAATCAGCCATCACACACCCACAATCTACAACGCAGACACAACAAACATCAAAATTCAACCCAAAACATCAGGAAAAAAACTAGGGTTTTAAACCATGAAATCAGTCGATTCAACACAGCAAAATATGCAAAATTAGGCAAACATAATTCTGGGTCTTACATGAAACAGCAAAACAAAGCAACCCAAATGCCCAAGACAGAAACTTTAGTAAAAAAAAACAAAGAGGGAATGCAAATTTTCTAGTTTTTTGCACAAGTGCAGCAAAAGCAGGGGATGATACTTAAAAAGATGTGATTAGTGAAGAGGGGGGTTGAGTGAGGTAGAGAAGAAAGTGATAGACATATGAGAAAAAGTGCTTGGGAATTTGGGACAAATGAGAGAATTGTGTAGGCAGAATTTTGAGTAATGGGAATTGGGACGTTATGAATGAGTTATGTGTAACAGTGTAAGAAATAAGAAGCTGATGAATGATGAGTAAGAGCGCCAAGTCCTTTGTTGAAACAGGGTTTACATTTGTCAGTACACTACAATCGTAGTACTAGAGTATTGTGGAGGGTGCTTAAATGCTCTGTTTTTCACCAATACTGCCCAACTTTTACTCCATTTTGATGTCATAAACATGAGTGGGTATCATTGAAAGGGAGTAAGGGACCATGCAAAGGGTCCAAAAGTTGCAAATTTTTTACCACCTACCACAAGTTGGAATCTCCTATCAATTGGTAGTCGGTGCAAGTGGTGATTGGGGCTTCACTTGATTGGGAGGGCGCGTGTTCAATCCCCTACTATAATAATTGGGAGGGTACTGGAAGCTAACCACTCAAAACTGATCCTCGAATCCGAATTAGCCCAAAGGGTGAAGCGGGTGAATACACAAAAAAAACAAGTTGGAATGTCCTCATCCCCATTTGTAATACATAGTGTCCTTGTGGCTCAATCTCACCAAAAATAAATCTATTACTACTATGTACTCTCTTGAAAACAAATTGGTGCTCCATGAACCGGGACTAGGTTAGAAGGGGCAGCGGCATTAGGGCAAAGCAAAGGGGCGGCTAGGGTAAGAAAAACAGCGAGTAGGATCGTCGTCCGTCGGGCAACCTTCGTCGGTGTTGCTCTGCTCTTTCTCCTCCTCACTACGGAGTTGCCTGTGCTCTAACAATGTACATTTTACACCATACACCCGGGTATATGGTGCACCCTTTCACATTCTCCATTCATGTGCTCATAATGTAGGAAAATGATGTAAGAAAATGTGAGAGAGTGCATCATACACCCAGATGTATGGTGTAACTTCTCATTCTTGTGTGTTCTTTTCAATTGTACTTTTTATTTTTATTGTTCCTTTAACTAATGCATAATGTTCTTTTGATGCAACAAATATTTTGTTCTTTAAATTTTTGTATTTTGTTCTTTATATTTCAAGGAAATGTTCTTTTAAAATTGACAGTTTTTTCAAAAAAAAATGTAAGAAAATGTTTTTGGAAATTTTTGTTCTTTGTAAAAAAAAATTGTTCTATAAAAATTCATATTTTGTTCTTCTTGTGTTAAAGTAAATGTTTCTTTTAAAATTTTCAGAGTTTTATTTTTTTATGTTCTTTGAAATTTCGTATTTTGTTCTCTATAAAATAATATGCTGTCTTGGAAGTTTTGTATTTTGTTCATTAAAAAAAGTTGTTCTTTTGGACTTTCGTATTTTGTTCTTTTTGTTTCAAGTAAATGTTATTTTCATGTTTTATTCTCCCAATGTTCACGATATGTTCTTTCTGATAGTTGTTGGGGGTTTTTAACGCCAATGGTGTAGCAGTGATGATGTCAGCTCTAAAACACTGACATCAACATCATTCGTGCACCCAGGGGCACATAAAACGGACTATGCACTCTCTTTGCCTTATTTTACTTAACTTATTTGAAGCAATCTTATTGGGGCTTATTTGAACATATTGTAACTTATTTGAATGGACCGAGTTATAAGGTGTTATAATTTATTGGAACTTATTAGAACTTATTTAAAATTATTGAAACTTACTTTTTTAGGTGAAGAAAATGCATCATGTATATTAAAGAAGACCAGCAAGAACGCATATAAGATAACACTCTCTCGCCAAAAAAAAGTCTAGAGTAATTCTTGTTATTTTCTTTTTTCTAATTACACTGACTATCCAATTCTATTTGATACAAGATATGATTGATTTCCAAAAATATTTGGTAGAAAATACAGATTTCAAAGGTCACTATTGAAATTAGTTGGAGTAGAATGTCCCAATATTGCGAGACTATCAGCTTCACAGGCGACTGAGGTAAAAACTTGTTAGAAGCTAGTATATGTCATCGAATATTTGAATTAGAGTTGAAACCTCCATGGTATCGTATGTATCCTGCATTATATTGATGATGGTGCTCTCTCAATTATAAAATTCATATATGTTAAAGTGTATACTTATCATATCGCAATTGCTAACATTGTAATAACACAATCATCTCATATTTGTATTAATTAAAAAACACAAATTTGTTGTAGGTCTCTATCAAACTAGATGAACGTCTCATTTTATAGTGTACATGTGAGTAGTCCCACATTAGATATAAGAAAAGCAAATAATCTCAATGACAAATTTGAGGCCATTGAGGAGTGATAAACCAATAACTTTAATTGGACATGTTTGCCCCATCACACTCACAAATTTCAAGTTATAGCGTTTATGAGCCCCATATAGTGTTTGAAAATTTCCTTATATTATGTCACCAAATTTTACAATTCTTCTTTCATTGCTCTATCTCAAATCACACACTACAGAATAAAAACATTATATGCAACCTCGTAAACACTATATGTTAATTATAAATGAAATCTTAGATTAAAAGCAATACTAAAATAACAATAACAACGATAATAATAGTTCAACAATGATAGTGATAAGGCAAATTTCAAAAGTATAGATAATAACAAAAAGTTTAAGTTGAACTAAACTGAATGTGCATGAATTGAACTACATAGACTTTGAGGGTGTTTGACAAATGGTTTTTAGGTGGCTTTTTCATTGGCTTTTGGTTTTTGTTTGTGGACAAACAGCAAAAAAAGTGTTTGGTAACTGGCTTTTGCAGTGGCTTAATAGCCGGCTTTTCAACCGCTTTTACCAGTTTTTAGCTTGGCTTTTGACTTTTACTTGCATTTTGTATTAAACAGCCAACAATAACAACCGTTTTATCAAACACCTTTTATAACAACCAATAATTATACAAGCGGTCAAACCAACCAGCATGTAATAAAGCCAACAGCCACCAACCAATTTCCAAACACCCCTTAAAACGATAGCCGGGCTAAACCTTGGTGCATGCTGTTTCAAAAAACTTTGCACTATACATAGATGACGTGGTTCTTTCAACAACATAATTGAAAAGAGACCAATTAAGAACCAATTTCATAAACCCCCAAGAAAAAAATATGTTAAAAAGAACAACAATACAAAACCCCAAAAATGTTGGTTAAATTCCCAATTGGACAACTTCATCCTCTTCGTTACGCGGGAATAGGCTTCAACTTTAATATGCCCATCACTAGATTTTCTTCGAAGGCCATTGCTCTCAATTCTAAGCAAGACCCTCATCAGGGTTTAGAGGCAATCCCACATCAAGGTATCACTTATGGAGTTATGACAAACAAAAATACAGGGTTAAAGGGCAAAACTTTACATACCCTTATGAATTTTCAGCACGTTTTTCTCTTACATTTTACATTTGGGGTTTTGATTTTTATGGGTGTATTTCATGCAACAGGTTCTGAACTTAAGACCACAGTTTCTGCTTCAGAAACTCAAGTTTTTGTTAGGAAAAAGAGGGTCAAAAGAGAAGCAGGTGAAGAGCTAGAAACAGATAATAGCCATGGAAATACAGTAAGTATGAATACCCTATTGGTATATGTGGTATTGAAATTGGAATCAATGTCCTATTTTTCAGAAGTTCAATGGAAATAAACCTATAAAAATAATAATTTGGGGGTGTCGGTTGACCCCCTTGCCTCAATGTAGGTCAGTGAAATTTAGAGGAATGATATCAGTAGGTACCTTATTATTATTATTATTATTATTGTTCTTGGTAGAGAAGTGACATGATGATGTCCATGGTAATGGTTCTTTTTCATGTAGATGTGTATTGAGTAGTGGTGGAAAATTATATTATAAATAAAAACTCATGCTCGCGGAGAGACTTGTATCACCATGGACATGATCGTGTGAGTTTCCTAACGTTATTTTCGTTACCGCCATTTATGAGCACCTAACAAAAGATTGGGCATGCCATCACCCCCAAACTCGATTGGAATTTTATACTTCCTCGCAGACTATTCACACATGTCCACTTAAATTAATATTGTGACTTATATGTAAGAAAAAATATAGTCTTGTGGGATCTTGTTAGATTCGTCTCAATGTATAGATTATTAAAATCTAATTTGCATAACTTTTTATTGTATATAATTAAAGATATTTAACATCTAAATTGTGTATTGGGTTGTGTAAACTGGTTCAATGGTGCGAGTATTAAAAAACGGAGGAAGTATGATATACCTTTGTTTTCTTCGATTTCTATGTTGTACCCCAATTTTTATAAAACTCCACATACTACCTTGTTTCTAATGCACAGTGCCCTCCCCGTTAACTAGGGGTCATTGACTACATTAACTTTTGTGGTGTGAAATTGAACTATTACATATAGGTATGAGTTACATTTGTTACCTTACATAAAGTTAACCGGAATTAGTGATACTTAATAGCGAGGACATTGTGCACCAAAAAAGGAGGTATAGCGTAGAAAACCAAACCATATTTCTTTGTGTTGCAAATCACAATGATTAGTCTCTAAAAAACTCGAAATAGCACTTTAGCAGAATCCTTGATATAGACATGTTGACATAATGTCCGTAAATGTATCCGGAGTTTGGCAAAAGGAAACCTATTACTCGTTGAGGCCTGGAGCCATTTGACTTCACTCTTTGCTCGAGATGAAATAGATTGCTTTTGCTCATGAAGTTGAATTTAATACAGTTTGTGTTCATACACCATATGCCCTGAAATCAAGTCGGCTGATAATTTTCTGTCCTGTGTGATAGAGATATTAAGTTCTACTTCCCCCCTTCATGATGCAGATTTCTGGCCTGCCTGATATTGAAGAGTTCATGTTTCAAAAAGGCAATCCATCATCATCATCTACAAGAGGCAAGTGCTTGAGTGTTATATTGGACCGGTTGTTTGCGTATATACGTTAATATTTGTCTTTTCATTTTGCTGCCATATCCTCTATATAACAATTCTTAACGACAACACTTATGTTCAGGGAAGGCGAAACCTGTTTCTCCACCACATCCAACAAAAATTGAAGTAGTTTCTTCCATAAGGGGCGGTAGGTGTGTCATTATGGGTATTGAAATTACGATAATGATGAAAAACGAAAACTTTTTATATGAATTTTGACTTAATAGCGTGAACAATCTCGCTCTCTCTTTGCAATTGTATTTTTATGTTTGTTATATCCTGTATAACAACAAATAAAAGAACTGCATCTTGCGGATGAATTTTCCTTTAAGGTTGTTTGGCTGATAGAATTTATACTCAACATGAAAGTACTTTGGTACAATCTGATTCAGGTGAACATCCAGAAAATTGGATGAAGGTTCTAGAAGGGATCCGAAACATGAGATCTTCTGAAGATGCACCAGTAGACTCTGTTGGCTGTGAGAAGGCTGGAAGTGGTCTTCCCCCAAAGGTATAGCCTTATAGGCCTTATATTATAAGTTATAACCCTCTTTACTTCAGGATAATGATATAATACTAACTGTCATTTCCACCACTTATGTATTTTATGAGCAATGTATAGGTTAATGTCTGCTTGTTGCTCCGTCCGTGCAATATCATTTTGTTTGGTCTCTCATGAGTAAAGATGCATAAAAGCCATACTATTATGCATCATCTGCCAGTTTCTGTTGTGATGAATTGAAGATTAAAATGACGATGTTATACTTTCCAGGGTGCAAATCTGTTATAGTATGTCATATTTATGTTCTTTAGATTGCTTGCTGATTGTACGCTGCTGACTTTATGCGCATTACAAAAGCTGAAAAGAACTAAGTGGTATAAATGTTAATGAAGTAATGTTTTACACGAGTTAAAGTTTCACTATGACAATCACATTGAATTGTAGCACAAAGGTCAATATGACAATCATAGTGAAATTGAGGGAATATTTTAAATCAGCATTTACATATTTTGATGTTGATGAGCTACAAAATTTAGCTTTTGATTGCCTTTTTCTTCCAGGAAAAAAGATTTGCTGTACTAGTTGGAACACTTCTTTCAAGCCAAACCAAGGATCATGTCACTCATGGCAAGTTCTTGTTCCTATCTACATATTCATCTGTTTAGTTAGACATTTCATTATGACGATCTACTAAATAAGAAAATGTAACAAGTATTTCTAATTTTTCTTTCCGTCTTATGTTTTAAAGACTAGAGGAGTCTTCTCATACGAGGAGAGAAAAAGGCAATTAGAGTATTCTCCGACGAATAGCTCTTATTATAGCAAGATGGCTTGTTTCCCATTATAACTTGTCAAAGTAGACTATTACTTGTTGGAAACATACATATAGACGCTCCATAGTCTGCATTCTAGTTTTGTGTAGATAGAGTATACTTCTTTGTTCTGATTAACTCCTCACCTGTTGTATTAAGGCCATTAGCACTTTCAACTGTTCATCAAATTACGATTTTATGTGATGTTGAATAAATTGCCCTTTATCTCCTTGTATCCTTTTCTAATAGTTTTATTAAAGGAAAATTTATGGGGTTGCACTAACGAAGGGTCAAAGTCTCAAAAATATTGTTGTTAGCCACCTTCAGCTCAAAAGTTATTGATGGATGACATATTGACATGGTGATCCTTCAATGGATGCTTGATTGTACTAGCGAAGATAAAATTAGGGATAAGTTACCTTCACAAAGAAGGCAAAACAAAAAAAGAAAAAAGAAAAATCAGAATGATTTCGTTTCTTGAAAGAGTCACTTTACATGGATCACTAAATCAGTGTTTCTAGCCACATATGGTCTCCAGAATAAGCAACGTTATATTGTTTGTAAGCTTAGTAATTTACTTGAGAAACTTATCAGTTGCGAATGAAGTATGAACCAACTATTAAGGTATCAAATATGTGTTATTATTCCCATCTGTAAAAGGTTTTGGTCGAATTGGAATCATGGAAGATCCTAACTCCAACTTCCAGCCTACAAGGGAAACCTGTTATTTGAATTGGCGAATCTTTTTCTGTGCGCAAATTATTACTAATATGTACACCAATACTATTCCTACACTAATTGAGATCAGCATGTTGGTATTTTCTCATTTGCAGGCAGGGAAGCTAGGTATGTGCACAAATTTCTAAAGACATTGAAATGAAGTTAGTTGGTCAATGAGTAACAATACTGGGATACAAGGAATAAAACTTGCCTCAAGTTGGGAAAATTTAAGTTGAGAAGTAACTTGTTGATTTTGGCCTTGAGTTCTTAGGTGTCTAGCTGCTTTACTGTTACTTTGATTATGACGTATCGTAATTCTTTCATACTTAAATTTTCTCTTATCTAAAGTGAACGTGCAGTTTCTACTGACAAACTCTGCGAAACATTTGAAGTTAGAGTTGAATTATGAAGAATTAAAGAAGAAACCTTGGCTTGAACATACATGTTTTAAAAACCTCCCCTTTTTTTTCAGTAACTGGTGGGATACTGAATTTTGTTTTTAGATGTTGAGTATAAGAATGGACTTAATGTGAAATTATGTGGCTTCCACAGATATCATGGTGAGATTTTGTATGACATCATATTATTCTCTGGGAATTTATCTCTCATGAGTATGATGTAGAAATTCTGGAAAATCTTTAAAATCTTCATAATTATTAAAGACACCCTACTCTTTTGTTCTCTAAAAGGCTGAAATCCATTGGCATTACAGGAGCAGTCCAACGTCTCTTGCAAAATGGACTTCTTGATCCCTATGCCATTGAGAAGGCTGATGAAGAGACCATTAAGAAATTGATATACCCGGTATGTAAGCTCCAGGTTCATGAATAAGTTGGAAATTCTTACTTAAATGCTGCAGATTGTACATTGCACTTGGTCCATGATGTCTGTGGTATTGGAAACTTTTATAAAATTTCTTAGATCCTAGTTCCTCTCCCTACTCTGATCCATTAAGTTGGATATTGCTGCATGTACAAACTTATACATGATATCAGCTTCAATTTAGGTGGGATTCTACACCAGGAAGGCTGCTAACTTGAAAAAGGTGTCAAACATCTGTATACTGAAGTATAATGGAGATATTCCTTGCTCATTGGAGGAACTACTCGAACTCCCTGGGATAGGTCCAAAAATCGCCCATCTGGTATGTCTTGAAATCATTGAATTCCGGAGTTTGCTTCAATGGCTAAATCTAAATTGTGGTGTAGGTTTTGCACATTGCATGGAACGATGTTCAAGGTATATGTGTTGACACTCATGTCCATCGCATATGCAACAGGCTAGGATGGGTGTCACGAGCTGGCACGAATCAGGTGAACTCTCCACAGATAGTACAAGTTTGGCTATTCCCCCCTCTCCCTTTCCTTGCTTTTCTGCGTTGTTTGTCTTGTTGGTGTTCACCTTGTTGAAGTTTCTGTTTGCCACACTTCATGGGTTAAATAGGAGCTTTATGTTTGGGCTTTTAACTTCAAATATGGACGAAACATGTGACTTATTTGTGCAGGACTCGTGTGCTGTAATGGCCCTTACTATGCATACTTAATGTAATCTAAGGGCCCATTCTTCATTGTTTCTTGTTTCCAATTTTCTGAAACTAAAAACAAAGATATGGAAACAAGAAAAGTGGCATCCAGTTTTTGTAAAGAACATGATTTGTAGAACTCTGACTCATGTTAAGTTTATTATGCAACCTACATCATACGATTTAAGACCAAAAATGGTAGGTGCACTGATGTCGAGATGACATTCGTATTGTTCTCTGTAACTTATAAGGCAATAAACATGTAGAAGGGCAGAGCATTGTCACCCCTCCCCCCTCCTCCGGCGATTTTATTAAACAAGTTTATTTGGGTGGAAAATGTTTTCCTGGAAAGTGGTTTTCCCATTTTCAGTGTCCTTTGTTTGAATTGCTGGGGCGGAAAGAGTTCTCTTAGAAGTGAAAAAACGTCTGCCTTTTGCCTTCCTAATTGAAGAGAAAACACATTTCACTTTTGTTCCTTACCTTTCTCTTCCCTTCCTCCCATCTAACTTCTCGTTTCATTTCCATTCAGTAGAAACCAAACAAAGGAATTCTAATCAGCAATTGAGTTTTCCTTTAGGAATGGTTGTTTTCATAGAAAAACATTTTCCATCTAAAATGTTCTCCGCCAAACGCAGCCTTAGGGTGGGCCTAAAAAAGGTAAGGCGAAGAAAAATACAGAGTTGGATTATGAGAGGTAAACCTCCACAAAGTAGTTTTAGTGGCTTACCTACACAGTCTGATCTATACCCAATCTGAAGCATTCTGTAGTCTCTACTGCTGATGGTTTTTGTGATATAACTCTTAAGCCAAGCAATGTAATGATGATAAGACGGTATGTCAGTATATAAGATATGTTACATCACATTTGAAGTCTTTTCTACTCTTCTCTCCTTGCCCCTTGATAATATATTGTAAAAACAACAGAAGAGATCATGCTTCTTTAAATTATTAGACGGATGTTGATGATATGTTTATGTTCTAATACTTTGTTCATATTTTAGAAAACCAAATTACCAGAGGAAACTCGAGAGTCACTGCAGAAGTGGCTTCCCAAGGAAGAATGGGTTTCCATTAATCCCCTTTTGGTATGCTTGCCTTGCCATGTCTGTGTATTGCAAATCTGTTGATGTTTTCTCATTGTAATTTTTTAGAAGAGAAGAATTACTAGGAGGCATATCCTGAGAGAGCTTATTCAGAAGAGCTTATCTAAATGAAACTTTTTAACTGCTAATGAGCAGCAGTCAAACGCGGTCTTTCTTTTACCAGTTGTTGAGATCATGCATCAACTACTAATAGATTTCTAAGTGTGTGGGTACCAAATACTTCATATGTTTTTTCTTTACTTTACTTTGAAGTATAGACAAAACATATGAAGTATTTATCATTTTTAGAAAAACATTTTATAAATGTGTTCTTATATATATTGAGACGAATCTTAAAAATCATGTATTATAAAAGGAAAAACATTTTTAGATTCGTCTCAATATATATAATATATCGTCTCTTTATCATTTTTACTTTTTTTTTGGTGAAACTTTATAATTTTTACTTACATGTAGTTAATATATTAATGCTTGAGTTGTGTCTTAACAAATGTTTAAAGTCCTTGCGGTACAACTTAAAAAACAGAGGTCATACACGTTTACATCAAGACTCTTATGAACATCTAAAAAATGAACAACTAAATTGTGAATGAAATGTCATATAATTGTGTTCTTCCCCATAATTTGACGTTTTCATGTAACTATTTAGACTTTTTTTTTCTGATGATGGATGATTAACAGGTAGGATTTGGGCAGACCATTTGCACACCACTGAGACCACGTTGTGGCGTCTGCAAGATCAATAGCCTCTGCCCGTCTGCTTTTAAGGAGGCTCCTAGCCCGTCATCCAAATCAAAGAAATCAGCACGTGAACAACTATAACAGTAGATATTCATGTGGATGTCTTGAATTGATAAACATTGTATTTTTTGCCATCAAGTGCTGAGCTTGTATTTTGCTGCAAGATGTGCAGTCAACTTCGTGGTTTCATTATGATGCTTTAAACCCTCACCTGTTAGTATTTTGCTAGAGGGGAAGAAGCACTGTAACCTATCTATATCTATATATATATTAAAAAGTGTTAGCAAGTATTACCATCCGCCACGTATCACCATCCATCTTTAAATGACATTCTATCCACTTCATTCTCATATACGAAAAAAATGTCTACGTGAAGACTCGAACCCGTGACCTTGAGTTTGCAATAAAGAGTTTCAACCACTACAACATATTATTAGTGTTTCTTCTATCAAAATCAATAATGATGTAGGAATAGAAACCAAAAGTTAAGTTGTAAAGTTTTTAAATACATATTGTAAATGAGATGACTTTTCTTTTTCTTTTTTTTTAAATAATTTTTCACACTACATGACATCAATTATTTTAACTATTATCATTAAATTTAATATACAAAAATCCCGGAGCACCGCCGGGGCTAGACACTAGTTCATTGTCAAAGCCACACAGAGTACAATGTGTCACTCCTGCTGTAAATTCTTGTTCACAGATGGAAAATATGCATATTGTTATCTGACTTATGTTAAGGGATTACTCGTTACGAATATCAGTTTTTTTTGCAATAGAATCCATCAACCATCAATTGAATCCACAATATTCAGATATATCCTTCAGTAACATAAAATATGATGGATCAATCCACAATGGATATAGGAAGAAAAAAGAGAGTATACATTCAAACTTCAACTGCAAGGTGTTAAAGCAGGCAGCTGTTTCTTGCGCCAAGCCCAGTAATTCACTCTCAAAGGATCCATGCCTTCCAAAACCGAGCAGATTGTTTCTGCTAACCCTGAACTGCTTGATCCTGCATCTGAACTCTGCAGAGCATCGACTGCATCTTTGAACTCACGACTTGGTCGGAATCCATGGCATATGAGGTCCAAAAGAGTACTCAAGGCAAATATACATCTAGTTTCGGTGCTCAAAACCTTCAGACATAAAGAAGAGACTCGAGGATCATCTACCCATGTTTTTGGCTCATTTTTGTAAAGGCCACGAAGGTACCTCCATGGACTTTCATTCTCAGGACGAGCTATTACGGCTTTAATAGTGTAATCTACTTCAGAGTCCCTCATGGCATCTAGGCCTCCCAAAGTAGGAGATCTCGTGACGACAAAGTACCTCTGTATCACAGATGTAACAAATAAAAAAGATTTAGGCTAGTATTGCAGCAAAATCAGGACAAAGGCATAAAACGCACAAGTCATTGGCCAGACAAGATCAATAAAATTAGTCAGCAATAAGCTACAAACGTACTCCCTCCGTTTCTTTTTGCTTGCCTACGTCCTACTTTGACCCAAAATTTGGTCCAAGTAGGACAAACAAATCTATTAGCATTGGAAGGATAACAAGCTGCACAATGTAAGGCTCAACCTCGAGGGAGTTTCTAAAGCAAGAGCAATCATATGGTAGTTCTTTGTCAGTCCAGTGAATAGTAATCACCTCTGTAAACTACATTATGGTAAATAAAAAGAACATATGAAGTGACAACACCTCCAAACGGAAGAATGGGCAAATGGACAAAATGATAAATTCATAAAGTATATAAATTCTAACCAACTAAAAAATGCGACAGATATCATGTTCTTTCACTCTTGTGAGCTGAGTAAACTGCAAGCCTCGAAAAAAGAATGATTTTCTTGGACATGAAAAGGAATCTACATCTTTTTCCTAGAGAACAGGCAGGCAGATATCCCTAAATGCATAAGGAGTGTTTGGATGAAGGGAGTTTGGGAGGAGGTTAAGGAGCATCAGAAATCTATTTTCCCTTGTTTGGATAATGGGGGTGTTTAGCAATTGGTGTTGGTTGTTGTTTGTCGGTTTTTTGTATTGTGCTTGTGTTGGATATTTAACTATTGGTTGTTCATAAAATTCTCTAGTAAAATCAGTTGTTAATGTTGGCAGTTTAGTACAAAACAAAAGCAAAAGCCAAAAGCCACTCAAAAAGTTAATAAAAGCTGTTTTTTCAAGGATGAAAAAGTCAGCTACTCAAAAAAATATTTCCAAAACATTTTTTGCTTCTTGACCACAAAAAGAGAGCCAAAAGCCACCAAGAAGCAGTTTATCAAGACCCCCAACAATTAGGTGTAGAATAAGGAATAGATGGATCATGGGAAGATCAAGAGAATATGCAGGATCCATATTCCTTACTTGTATCAAAAACCAAGTTTTTCCATAGTTGGAAAGAGTTGGAAAGAAAAAGGATGTCTTTCCTTTTCCCTTCTTCTCTCATCGTTGTATCAATTGTTATTCAAACACCACTGTAAATTTGTAAGGAAGCCTACAACCATCGGTGTAGAAATCTGAAAACCCCTTCTAAACCACCCAGCCATTATAACTGATTGCTATTTTCAAACTTCGAAGAGGCTGTTTCAAGTACGAATCATTGTGTGTTCTTCAATCTTCAGGATGGATCCAAACAGTTCATATAGATGGGGCTCAAGGAGTCAAGATCCATGTATAGTTCAGTCAAGATTTAGCTATCTGCAATTTCTATTGGATGAGTCAAGTAAATCAATGCAAATAATACAAAGTTCAGTTGAAGAAGTCCCTCCCTGACATTCTTTGCCATCCAACATGGCATATATGACAATAAGAACAATATTGATACATGCCGGCTAATTCACTGTTAGTCATTAAGAATTTAAGACACGGAGATAATTCTGCCAACTAGACCTAAGCTTATCTCCTGTATTCCCGAGGGACAGGTAACAATTAACTACCAGCTACAACTACGGAAGTCTCAAAATTGCAGTATCTATGTATATACTTCTTTACTTCCTTGTATCACAAGTTCATTAGTCACACACCTGTTGGGCTCTGAAATTTCAGCAAGGGGAAAGAATTAGGAATAGAGCTAATATGTATGATGTTCCACAAAATAAACTTCTTTTTATGGGCAATCAAATATTCACTAACCTTCACACTCTTTTTGGGTTCAAGAAAATAAGGAGGCGTTAGATGGATGTGATTCAAGAAAGGAAAACGTAATGATAACTCTAGTTACCCTTGTTTGGTTCATGATGTTTTCCTTTCTCTTTACCGACATCAAAACCCTCATATCCCTCGACTTTGATGCCCCCACTCCCGCCAAAGGTTTTGAAGTCCCCCATATCCCTCTACAATGCAATCACCATTGACCAACCTCTACCACCATCATGCAACGACAACAACCACCGGATCCCCCCACCCCCACCCCCACCCTTTCCCAATGCTGCATCCACCCCACCACCTTGCCCCTACCGCCGCACCCATTACACACCCTTCCCCACCACTGAAAACAACCACCACGACCCTACCCACCCAACCACAGCCCTTTACAACCGCCACATAACCATATCCCCGAGCGCCCAACCACGAGTCCAGATCATCCGTCCAATAAGGTGTCTCACTTTGGTGTCCCATTTGCTATAATTTCATCCAGTAATTTAAATAAAATAATTTTTTAGTTGTGATTCTAAAAGCTCCTACCAGTAAATCCTACTAAAAAACAAAAAATGTAAAAAATACTTCAATTAGTAAAATAAAGTGCTAAAACGATTTATTTCCTTTTCGCTCTTTATTTTACTAAGTGAAGTTTATTTTCTATTTTTTTGTTTTTGGGGAGGATTCATTAATAAGGAGCACGTAGAAAATAAGTTTAAAAACTCTTCTATTTAAGTTGTGAGACAAAACAATAACAAATGGGACACCAAATGGGACACATTGTGGGACAGATGATCTGGACTCACCACCCACACCCCTTTCTGACTGCAACTACAAACAATAGCCACCCTTCTCCACCGCAACGAGTGAGAGAGAGAACGCCCACGAACCCACCGTCGACAACCATAGCCACCACAACCAGCCCTTCACCCAATGTCAATTAACCCACAACCCCACTCGAACCAGATTTGAAAGAAAGAGAACCGTTAAGCACTGTTGCACAAAGAGTGAGTGGGAGAGAAATTATTGAGAAACTTATTTTTATATACATTTGCGCCCACCATATATATTGTAGATGTGCAACAACAAAGAAAATAAGGGATGAGAAATTATTGAGAAAATAAGGGATGAGGAATTATCGAGAAACTTTTTTATATAAGGGTACTTTTTATACTTTGATTACACGTTAATCTCTGTCTGCCTTTCCTTGACTAGAGCATGGAGTCACCAGTCTCCACTTCTTGCATGTGTAGAATGTTATCGAGGAACATAAAAGACTGTAATAACAGGGAGCCTAGCTCATGATCCACTTATCACACTTGAACAGAAATTTCCACTCATACGATTCAGAATACATGTAATGGAGAAATAAAATAATAAAAAAAAATCGTTGGAATATAACCACTAGCAATCACATACTCATAGAAGAATGAAGCAGTGTGATTACTGTGATAATTTACAGAAAATCCTGAAAATAATGGCGTACCTGATTCCAAGCAGAATTATTGAAGATGTCATCCTTAAGGAGCTGATCACAGTACTCAAGTTCATGTTCCCAACCGCCTAATGTTCGAAGGACCCACTGCATAAGAACTGTAAACATAAACATGTTTTTCCATATAAGAGCATCAAGCAACGGAATGATATGAATCACATCATGAAAACACCCAGAGAAACAAGTGAAAACTAAGCTCACCTGCCGATGGGACCAGGCATGGTAATTTTTAGCGTCAAGAGAAAGTACTTTCTTTGTAAACTCAAGTTCTTCAGTTGCAGCATCTGGACCTAGTTTCTCAGCAAGCCATCGTCTATGATGCCTACAGAAAACCTATAATAAGATAAAACAGCCAGCACAGCGTATAGAGACAAACAATTAAGCAAAGGAGCCCTTGTCTATGTCCTTGACCAGGCAAAAAATGAGAAAAAGGAAACTAAACCTGTACGCAAAAGTCCACCCACAAACATTTAAAAAAAATTACTGCAAAACGATTACTCAAATATTCAGAACTTGCGGAGCATTTAATTCATATTCTCGCCTTCTAAGGTAATTGTCTTGATTAAGGCTCGTTTGTTTTGGTGGAAAACCATTTTCTTGCAAAATAGTTGTCCTCCAACTTCCCATTTCCTTTGTTTGTTTTGGTAAGGGGTGGAAAACAATTTTCTTAGAGGTGGAAAATGCTCTTAGAAGAGGAAAACCAATTTCATTTTGTAAAGAAGGTATGCCACATTTTCCTCCTACTTCTCTTTATTCTCTCCTCCCATCTTTCCTTCTCTTTTACTTCATTTACCTTTTCTCCCTAATTTTTCCTCTAATCAAACAAGCAAAGGAAAATTTTTCAAAATTCATATTTTCCATTGAATATTGTTTTCCTTGAAAAGTGATTTTTCATGAAAATTGTTTTCTATTAAACAAACGGAACCTAAATATAAACACCTTTTCCAGCAATAGTCCTTTCAAAAGTTAAGAGCAAGATAGAACCAATAATACCAAATGCTAAACAAGCAATGCCGACGATAATAGTAATGAAGATTTACAACAGTAAATCAAATCAAGCCATGCGTAAAGGACTTTCAATTCTTCAATAATTACTGTAGAACTAAATATAAGATTATGCGACTAACCATATCTGGTAATTCTTCGAATTCTCCTTCGCAGTTTTGTCAACAAAATGTAGCTCTTCGTGCAAATCAGCATTCAATGATTCAAGAATGAGACGTCTGAAATGCCAAACCTGTAAAGAACAAAACATTTATCAGTTTGGCAATTCCAATCATGTCAGACACTGTCACACTACCCTTTCACAAGCGAGTAAGAGAAAAACAATGAAGTACATCACATCGAAAAAAGATATATCAGACAGTAATGAACGTAGAGAAGATGATTAAGTAAGATGAAAATAAAGGTAATTTACAGGAAATACAACGCTCGGATAGAAACAACAGTAAATTGACAATGTTCTCTACCTACGGATACTTTCATGCCAAAAGTCCAGCTGTATCATCAAATATTGATGCAACCAAACTAACGCTGGAAACCAACAGTGTAATAGACTAAAGTTATCCCAATAATTAACTATAGCATCAAGGGTGAGGGATTACAATATAGGAGCCTTTTAGCCACAAAAGAGCAGGTATTTGTGATAAAACTACATTGAACTAACACGGTATAAATACGACTTGCTAGTTTCACCCAAGAAGTCCAAGTAAACCATCAGTAAACTTGATGCAATCAAACTACTGGAAAACAACATACATACTACACTAGACTTGTCCAATAATTATTTAAATTAATAAGGAGTGGGTTATCTTAACAGATAAATCAACAATAACAACAACAACAACAATGCTAAAGACTTAATCCCAAGATATGATGTGGAGTAGATAAACCAAACAAATCAAAGGAAGAGATCGTCAATAACAATTCTCCTTTTCCATTCATTGCTATCCAACATTTATGGTCTTGTAGACCCAATTCCGCCAATATCCTTATTTGCCCCGCCACCCAAGTCATCTTTAATCTCCTCTCCCTCTTGTATAGTCTCCGCTCATCCAACTCTCAATTGTCCTTAAAGTAACATCTTCTGGTCATCGGCCCACATGGCTGAACCACCGAAGGGCCTATCCTCCCCAACATAAGTTCAATTCAATTTAGCTCAACATAATACTTTTACTCACACATTTCATTATTACTTTTGTTTATGCCGATTTTCGCCAAAGAGAGCAAAAAAGGGTGCAAAGGGACAGTGGCTAGACTATAAGTCAATATATCAATAACAAGTAAAAGAGCAATACTAAATCAAAGTACAGAGCTAGAACGTATTGTATTAATGTTTGTCGTGATGATAGTGATGCAAAGCAATGCCAATATATCACCTAAATAAACGAGTACAATGATAGCAGAGTGTATTCTCAGTAGTAGCTCTGAGTCTTTACAAATAGAATTCCTAGCAAACTTATATCCTCACTCTAGTGGCAACTTCACTTCAAACATATCTTTCCTCCTTTCCCGCAACTGCATCCGTAAGATCTCAACTATTTCCCTCTTCAGCCCAGCAACGGATCCCACTAACCACTCCCCCATATCAGCGGTTACACGTGCAGCAAGAATTCAGGGATAAACAACTTTCAGCTCAGTAATTTTCAATTCAGTTTTCAGCCGAAGAGAACTGGCATGAAGTCGATTCTCCTTCATCTAATCGGCAATATCTACCACACCCAACTCCACTCATACATCTTCAATAGACAAAACAAAATAGTTTGGGGAAACTTAGTCTAGTTTTATGTTTTGCTATTTTATTTGCTTTAGCTTTCTAGTCTCTCTCTTGTAAGGGCTTCTCCCACATTTGCATTAAAAAAAAAAACAAAACCATGATCAAACCAAATTAAGCACCCACAATACAACTATCAAACCCTCATTTAAATATTTAACATCGACCCAATATAAAAAAGCACATAAACAACAAAACCCATATAACAAATCAATCAATAAACCAATCACTGAAATTCTAAATACCAAAAACCCATTAAAGCTTATAACTTTAACAAAAAAAAAAGGGTGTGTGGGAGTTGGATTACAGTGTAATTTCCGGCGTTTAAGCGGATAGCTAGAGAAGTAAGATGAAGGGAGCGAGGAGAACGCTCGTCGGAGAGATAGACAGCTCGAAAGTAGTCCATTGTTTCTCTGAACTCGTCAGTGTATGCGATTGGAACTACTGGATTGGGGCCGTCGTCTTGTGGCACCGGAGTAACGTCGGACCATTCGGGTCTTTGGCTAAGTGGGATGTTTTCTTCCTCGTCGGAATCCATTCTTGATTTGGAGGAGATCAGAAGAGAGGTCTCTGAGTTTTCTACTTTCTTCTGCTTTTTTGAGTTTTTTTTTTTTTTTTAGCTTTTTTTTAGTTAACTCGACTCGAAGTTTGAGTGTTTTTTTTTTTGGAAAAATTGTACAATATCACCTTTAATTTACAACATTTTGTAAACTATTACTTTTAATTTTTTTTAAACTACCACCTTAACTCTTATTGACGGTTTGATACTCCCACCTTTTAACAAAATCTGTCAAAAAATAGGTTATGTGGGGCCCACTTCTAAAATACTTTGGTTATATAAACCTCCTGAACTCGTTCTTCATTCTTTCTATACTTCACAAACCATTCTATGTATATTTGGGGAAGAAATTGAAGAACTCTAAAATGGCGATTGGAGGAATTCAACAAGGCTGATTTGGAGAACGGATTTCAAAAAGTCGCCTTAAGGTGATTAGGGATTCTAGGTTGTTAATTGAACCCAAATTTTGTTGTATTGGAGGAGAATTGTAAATTGGGTGTTTTGTTGAACCCTAATTCATTTGAAGCTATTCATGGCTGAAGAAGTGGGAAAAGCAAAGAAGTGTAACTGTGGTCTTCCAGTTGCAAGGAGGCAATCTTGGACCGAAAGAAACCCAGAAAGGAGGTTTATTTGTTGCAAGTTTTATAAGCATGAAACACAGAGAAGGGGATGCAATTACTTTAGATGGGTTGATGAAAATATGGAAGAATGGCAGAGGGACATCATTAATCATCTACTCCTTCAGAAGAAGATCATGGAGACTGAGTTGAATGATTTGCAAGGCCAAAGGAGGTGTTTGTTAAATGACAATGATAGGTTGAAGATGAAGTACAAGGCGGCAAGGGGTGAGTTCAGGTTTAGCAAAAAAGATTTTATTAAGAACAAAAATGGAGGCAGTTTCATGTGGACAAAGCTCGGCTTGAGATTGTGCTTGTTGTTTGTCATTGGAACATACATTGTTATGTTCTAATTTAATTTGTAGCAAAATTATGGCACTTTAGTTATGTTTCCAAGTTAATGTAGTAGAATATTAAGAATGGTTGTAATCCAAATTTTGTTTAAGAATTTGTATGGATTCACCATTTAAGCGAATGAATTTGTACTAATATGAAAATCTATGCAATTGGAGTGGTTTTTGACACTTAAATTTCAACATAAACTCTGCATATATATCAACCAATATTTGCTAGAAAATATCCAATGTACATGGATCTGATAATGTGCTTCCATTCATAACAAGAGTCAAAACAACCAACAAACCGATTCTTGCTTGTTCCCATTGTAACACAAGTACAAAACATAAATAAAACTGAACTAAGGGGACATGGGGTACATAAAAATCTGCCTCATTTCTTCTTGTTTAATTTCAGTGGGAGTTTAGGTCTCTTGTTGCTTGTGGCAGGTTGTGAGCCTTTAGCTTTCGAGGTGCTTGGTTTTGATTTGGATGTGCTTGGTTGAGAAGAGCTTGGTTGAGAAGCTGATTGTGATGGTTGTGGGAAGCTTGCTGTTGATGAAGCCATATTGATCGAGGTCTGAATTGATGCAGATGTTGTTGCCTGCACAATAAGTGAACAAAACAACTTATTGTTCACACCATAGTTCACATCAAAACAAAAAAAACAGACCTAAAAACAGTTGATAGCATACCTTTTTCACCACTCTGGCTTGCTTTTTCTTTCTTTGATCTAGAACCAAAGGTTTGTCACTACAAGGCCTTCCACCACTGCCATTTGTTGGCTTGCCAATATGAGCATTATTGCATGTAGATTTATTATGTCCTTCTTGTCCACACTTACTACAATTGATATGCTTTTTATGTCTCTTAGGCATACTAGACAATTCACCTTATCCTTTCTCCTTCTTTCTCTTGTGTGCTTTTGGCCTCCCGGACATCTTTCTAAAAGATGGAGGAAGTGGTTCTGGTAGCCCGGTCTTATCCCAATGCTTCACACCTGGCATAGGGTTAATGGCCGGCTCATATGCCCTCATATATGTACTCCTACTATATACTGCATGTACATAATCAGTAGGGTCAGCCCTTTGCTCGAGAATACTCCTATATGCATGAACGCATGGAATCTCGGTGAGATCCCATTGATAGCATGTGCATGTCTTGCTCAGCAGATCCACAACACATTGATCTCCCCTATGCTCAACCTCATATATGTCTCTCCTTGAGATTCTAACTACACATTTTCTTGCCTCATCCTCATAACCCTCAAATGTCTTATGTATATACGACATCATTCTCCCTTCATACTTTTGAACTCCCTCCCATTTTTCATACCTTCTCATCATGATGTATCTTCTAAGCCATTCCATTTGGGTGAGAATTGGTTTGTCTCGGACATCCCTTATAACCGCATCGAAGGTCTCACATATGTTGTTTAACAACATGTTTGACTTACAATGAGTTGTGAAGGAATGCCTAAACCAACGTTGACTTGGTATATCATCCAAGTAGCAATAAGCTTTTTCCGACAAAAATCTAATGCTTTCCATGGCAACATCAAAGTCATGCTTCACATAAAAAAATAAAACCAGTCCAAAAAAAATAATCAGTGACATGAAAACTGAATAATTCAGTCAGTCCAGCCAAAACACAATCAGGTATATGAAAACTGAATAACTCAGTCAGTCCAGCCAAAATATAATCAGGTATATGAAAACTTAAAAATCAGTCTAGAAAAAGGGGAAAATTAGGCATATAAAAACTTGATATTTCAGTCCAACTAAAAAGCTTTGTGATACTTACCCTTGTTGTAGCTCTTGCAGCTTTCCAAAACAATTCCTTGAAAGTAGTCTCACTAAACTGAAGCTTGAAATTAGCCCATATGTGTCTCACACAATACCTAGTCTCTGCCTTAGGTACTACTGTTGTGAATGTTGTAATCAGGCCCTACATTTCAACATAATAATCAAGATCATTGTCACCGCATGTCAAACAACAACAATAAGAAAGTAAATGCATGGATGACTTTTAAACACACCTTCTGTCTTCTGACATGAATGTCAGTCCAAGTCCTTCTTGATCCTCACCCAAGTCACTCATCAACAGTTGAAGAAACCAACACAAAGTCTCAGTGTTCTCCACTTCCACCACAGCCCAAGCAAAGGGAAAATGTTATTGTTTCCATCTTTCCCCACTGCAACAAGAATTTGGCCTCGGTATGCCCCCCTTCAGATGGCACCCCATCTACCCCAATTAAAGGCCTACATCCCCTTTTAAATCCTTCCTTGCAAGCCTCTAAGCAAATATACATTCTAAGAAATAAAGGTGCATCAGGTTTACCTAGACCATCAACTAGGACAACTGCACTTGAACCAGGGTTGTGCTTCTTCACAGCAGCCACATAATCCCAAATCCTAGCATATTATTCACTAGCATTCCCATAAAGAATCAATTTTACCCTTTCCCTAGCTAACCATGATCTGGTGTAACTAATTTCAACCCTTAAATCCATAAAAACTCTTCTAATAAATGGCTTTAGCTTCCATGATGGGTCTAATCTCCATTCTTCCAAATATTTCTCACTCAAATACTCACTTGTCACTTTTGAATTGAGTACCATTCTCACACACTTATGCCGAGATGTATTACTCCTAATCTGCCAAGTATCCTTACCAAAATTTTTTTTTGCATGCAACCTAAATCCACATTTTAACTTTTCAACTTTTTGACAGTTACACCCAATAATCCTACCCTTGTTAGGATCCCATTTACAATCACACTTGTACTTACAATAGGTTGTTATCGTTTTTTTATCATTATGTAAGTAGTAGTAATCATACATGTTCTCAATAGCATGCCATTGCAAGGGCTTTCTTAGCACATCAGCAGACCGAAACTTCAAGCCAACCTTTAGTTGGATGCCCTTCTTGAAATCCACCTCAGCATTTAAGAAAGGGTTAGTGTCCAGTTCCTCATCTGAGCTAGCTAAGCTCCTTAATTCATCTGAATCACCTTCAATCTCTTGTTGCACCTTTATTTCCTCCCCAGCAATGTCCTTTTCCAACTGAGCAACAGTACCACCCTGTTTATGGCTTTTAAGCTTGTCTTGATTCTCCCCTAATAATCCCTCAACCTCCTTCAGCACTGTCACAGATCTATCACAGCTTCTAGTTTGCACAAATAATTCTTCCTCCTCAACATTCTTAAGTTCAGCCTCTTCCTCACCAACCACCTAATCTATGTCAGTGTCATTGCCTTCTGAGCTTGAGCTTGACAGATCATACTCTTCATCATCATCCACGTTTATTTTCTTCTTTGCCTTCTTAAGATTTTGCTTTTCTTTCCCCTTCCCTTTTCTGTAGGATTTCAAAATCTTCCTAGCCACATTTTTCACCCTAGGAGTGCTTCTTGGTTTCACATAAACTGTTGGTTGTTTGGCAGGAGGGGTGGATGTTAGTGATGTAGGATCTGGATGTGTTTGTGGTGTAAGAGAAGGTGATGCTGGTTCTTTAGGTACACTTCTCTCACTGCAGTCTCTGAGAAACTCCTCTTTACTTATCACATAAGCTGCTGATTCAAGTTCACTCAATGGTTTTGAGATAACATGAGCTTTATTTGACCTAGTTTTTTTACTAAGTTCAAGCTTCATTTGGTATAAGGGATGTATAGGAGCTGCTTGGCTTTCTTGTGTGTTTGGAATGCAAGTTGGTCTAACCTTTTGGCCCAATGTGCTTCTCCTCCCAACAGTACAATATAAGTCAAGAAGCCCAAACTTATCCTCAGTTTCAATAAACTTCCTAATTGACTCATCATCAACAATTTCCACCCTACCATCCATCAAAGTCTTACCCTTCTCTTTAAACCACATCCTAAATGATGATGGGCGTATCCATTGGTTAGTCTTATAAGCATGGGTAATTGTGTCCCTAAACCACCCTACACTTAATTGATTCACAAAGTTACCATTTTTAAGATAAATTATTCCACCCTCGTATATCAAGATTCTCTCATCTCTTTCTGTTTTTTCCACAAAGCTACCACCAACATAAACCCTAATGTCAACCATTTTTTCACCCATTTCTGTAATTTAATCAAAAAGGGTTTTCATCAGTATTCAAAGCAAAGTATAAGATATTATAATCATGAATTGAATTAAACAATTAAATTAAGCACTTAACCAACCATCAAATAATTGTATATAGCTTTCCAATTTTATAACCAACCCAGTCAAACCCTAATCTCTAAATCAACAATAATACATGTGCGAATTAGGTAATTAAACAAAGGGCTTTTCAATTACAGAGTGGATAATTAAAAAATTACCTTTGTTGCTAGGGTTTTTAAATGCAATTGTTGGTGTAATTGGACTTCAGTCACCTTCTTAAGTGCATAAATTTATGCTGATTTGGTCGTCCAATGGCCCACTTCTTCAATGCTGATGTTGATGATGATGATGATGATGGAGATTATGTTCAGATGATGATGTCGAGAAGATTCGCAGTAAAAATTGAAGGTTTACGGTGTTTTGCTAATGGAGAGAGAAAGATAGGGTGGAGGAGAAAGAAAGATGGCGTGAAAAGAAGAGATTCAAAGGTAGTCCAAAAGTATTTTAAAAGTGGGCCCTACATAACCTATTTTTTGACAGATTCTGTTAAAAGGTGGGAGTATCAAAATGTAACAAGAGTTAAGGTGGTAGTTTTAAAAAAAAATTAAAGGTGGTAGTTTACAAAATGTTGTAAATTAAAGGTGGTATTGTATAATTTTTCCTTTTTTTATTGAAACGACTCTAGGTTGAGTTTTGTTGTACTAGGTAATGACTAATGAGTATCTGATGAAGGAAAACTTTCTCTAGGTAGAGACTAGAGAGCACGCATTATATATCATGGTGTATCATGATAGTGATACTGATACTTTCAAGTTTATTTTAGTTCTAAAATAGTTTATGTGTACCTAAATCTATTTGAATAAAAAATAGCATTGGATATACCATACTCGTGGTACACCGGGGTGTAAAATAAAAATTGTACAATTTGATTTTGATTTGAGGTATAGTACCCTTGCCATATCACTCTCAATATTTTTTTCACAAGTTATCTAGAAAGACTGCCTAATTTTAACCTTAAAATTAGACCAGGCCCAATTCTAAGCCCAATCCAAGCATGGTAGCAGCCAACCACATCGCATCCTCAGGCAACCTCAACAGCCACGAGAACCTCCCATCCACGACACTAATCTTCACAGCTCCACCGTCTTCCACCTCAAATCCATGTAATTTCGCAACGATTCAATGCGCTTCTGGGATCTCCTTGCATTCCAGTCGAGTTCTAACGTTGCCTGAGGTTTTTATCGAGAGTTCTAAGTATGGAATTGTGCAAGATGAGTATGGAGGAGAAAGATGGGAAAAGAGAAGGAAAGTAGTGAAGGGTCAGAGGGAGTAATCATGGGAGAAGAAATGATAACATAAGTCTTATGAAAATGGGATGAATGGTGTTGTTTCTAGGGATCAGTGACATTGATGACCAAATGTTTGATGAAATTCTTGTGAGAAATGTGATTGCTTGGAGTTGATTTGATGAGGAAGATTGCGATTGTGGGGGTTTGATATAGAGAGTGTATATAAGACCGGAGACGGAGGATTCATCGACTGGGTAAAGGTTGAAGGGGAGGTAAGGGAAGGAGGTGGAAATGGTGGAGCGTAGTTCAAAGCGTAGCATGTGTAAGAGAAACAGATTAAAGTAGGTCCCAAATGGATTAAAGTAGTCACTTATTGAAATATATAATGTTAATTTGTTCTATATAATTTTTTTTATTTGTTTTTAAGTTAAAGTACTTCAAAAATTGATCAAAGTGGTGCTGAAATGGATTAAATTAGGAACTACTTCGTACTTACAATTTATTAGTTGTTCAACAATATATTTTTACTATTAAGTTAAATTTTATCTTATGTGAATTTAAATTAGGCTCTTAATGAATTAACTTAGTGACTTAACGGGTTAAAGTAGCCCCTTATTAATATATGTTAATCTAGTCTCTTATGATAAAGTTAAAATACCCTATGTTTAGAATTAGGCACCAAATAGATTAAACTAGTGGCTAAATGAAAAATATAGTAATATACTAACATAGTAGATAAACTTATGCTGTAATAATAACTTTGACATTTGGCATATAATGGTCACTAATTGACATTTAATAGTTACTTATCAACAAAAAAAATACTACTTTTTATTGTCTTTTGTCTGAACTAGGAAGGAGAGTGGGTGGACTGTTCTAAAATCCATGGGGCCTGCCTAATTTTAATATTATAATCACAAGGTCTCTTGCAAGACAAGTTCATTTTTTTGGGGGTTTTATGATTTTAAATAATATGATATAAGATGTAAAAGAAATATGCGGATTTGGTGGTACTTGAATTGATACTCATCATACGAATTGGAGAGCATGCCCCTAAAGGTACTCCCTTATTATAAGTTATTTAAAGATGTCAACATCCATTTTTGATAAAAACTAGTGTTGGACCGCGCGCGGCCCCCCAATATGTATGTTTATGTAATTGGTGGAATTATATTACGTGTCGTTTAATTAGTCGTACTTAGGTTGTGTAAATAGTTTATGCTGAAGATAACAATTGTATTAAGGGCCTGTTTTCTTCGGCATAAAACAAATGAACTAAACTAAACTGAATTGAACTGAACTAAATTGAATTGAACTGAAATGAATAGCAATATGTGAAGTAAAAGTATTGTCGAAAGCTGAATTGAACTAAAGTGAACTAAAAATAAGCCGAGGAGAATAGGCCCTAAGTAGGAAGTATCTAATAAACATATTGAAGCAATGGAAAATGTCATCTAGAGTAATATTTAAGGCCACATTATAAAGGCCAAAGTATTTAACACATGATAAGTTCTATGGTGAACAATGATGCACAATCACTTAGTTGTGAGAGTTTAGATTGAAGCATATGTATCTTTCCTCTTTTCCACAGGAATTAAATTTCATGATTAAAAACATCATCACGAGATAGGTAAGCATTCACTTGACTTAGCATTTGATGTTCTTATGATATTAGGGTATATAATTTGAAAGCGACAAAGATTTATAATATCATTATTGACAAATTTATATGGTAATCAGTAAAAGTATAATGGAACAATAAAGGGGAAAAAAGATCTGGCAACAATTTGCTAGTGTAGGCTAGTAATTCCATGGTGATACGGTTGTATAGAAGAGCGGTGCAAAACATAACATAGATAGATTATCATGTAGCTAGTAAATACACCTTCCAAGATACATAATTGTTAAACATGGAGCGTTCAATGCAGATGACATCACATGAAACAAGTGTAATGACATCACATGAAACAAGTGTAATTGTAATACTCCGTATTTTTACCATTCAATATTATAATCTTTTAAAGTTTTGCTTAAGTTTTATACTTTAAAGTTATGATTATTTTAGTAAATATATTTCATGAACTATTAAGTTTTATAAATATTTAGAGTTAACTATTAAGTTTTAAAATATATTTGGAGTTTAAAATATTTTGAGTTTTAATATTTTCTTAAAGAGTTTATGAAAATCAGGATTTAATGAGTTTTTGGAGCTTGTTTGACTTTAAATAAGCTGAGTTTGACTAGGTTAATGATTTATAATCCTAATGTAATTAGTAATAAAAAAAAATAAAAAGAAAACAAAGCCTATAAAAGGCCCATGCTTCTTCTTCCTTTCACGTTGAAAAGCAACAGGAACGGCGCAACCTTGTCTCTCTTCCCCGACATTGACTGGTTCACCTCCAACACCGACAAACTCGAACGGCGCACGAAAGCTCGGTTGTTTCCGGCACCGGCGAAGTCCCACTCCTTCCCTTGCTCGGTTTATTTCTCTCTCACGCCATCTTACTCTGTTTTTACTCTATTTTCGTTGTCATATTGGACTCTGTTTTGGCCTCTGATCACTCGTCGGCCACGCTGAGGGCCGTCAGGCCGAGCCGCCGGAGTTGATCAACGAGCCTCCTTCTCACCCTTCCGTTTTCTTTTGGTTCTGTTTACGTTTGAAGCTTCGGTTATGGTCGTGCTCCGCTTTGCACGTCGGCAGACCATCACTGGCCATTGTGGCCGTCGCAGTCGACCGCCAGTGGCATCGGCTGTCGTGGCCTGGTGGCGTGGTTGACAGCTTGTTATTAAAAAAAAAAAGAATTGATCTTTGGTTTGAGTTCAGGAAACGTGAAAGAACTTCTTAATTGAAGTTATTTTCTTTAAAAAAAATATTAAAATTTCTATCTTTAAATATTATACTAAATTAATTTTACTTAGATTTATTTTAATTTTAGTTTACAAATTAATATAAAGTTTTATAATTTAAACAAGTATAAAAATATTATTTTCATATATTTTTATGTATTAGAGGTGTAGTATAGTTTTATTAGAAAGAGTTTTATTATTTAAAGAATTTAAATTTTAGTTTATAGTCATGATGTGAATTGAGTATTGATCATGACTCAATATATGTTTTAGGTACCCAATTAGTAGAAAAGGAGTTTTAGTACGTAGTTGTGTGGAATTCACGCTTCAGAGGTACGTCGACGTTAGCAAGATTCTAGATTAGGAATCATGTTAGTCTATGATAGGGTTTTAGTCGTATCACCTATTCAAAGATAAACCTACAGTCCTCTAACTATGGTAGTCAATGGAAGTAGGATCGAATCCACAGGGAGACAGAGTTTCTAAATTAATATTCAATCAATTAGCTACTTTAGATGAAATCAGAGAAGATTAACTGAACTAATAATTAAGCTAAGGAAAACAAATAAAACTGAGGATTTAACTATGGAATAAAAGTCTAGGGTATTAGGTCGGTCCACCATGCTTATACCAATCAAATAAGGTCAGCTACTATCAAAACCTAAGTCAAGAGTCGGGGATTAGAGCATGTGTTGAGCTATGGTTAAGACTCAACGCTCATAGTTCAACATACGCCGCATATTCACTAACGTAATCAAAACTACTGACGTGTCATAGGCCTCTAGTCGTAAGAGGGATCTGTGCAAACAACTATTAACCACAAGCAATCAATGAAATTGTACACTAACATTAATCACTAATTAAGAACAAACCACATTACAATCACCCTAATCGAGCCCTAGAAATTGATAGAAGTCTAAATAACAATCATGGTATAAACATGGCTTTCCTATCTAACACTCTAGAACGAGAACTACTCACTCATAATTGAATTAATAACAACAAAACTAATATGAAACCCTAACAATTGCATCATGAATGATTAAATAATTAGGCTAAGCAATTAAGAATAAAAAAGATATTAGGGTAGAGAAGAATACCAATTGACAGAAAGCAGGAACTTTTATTGAAATCGAATAGGTTCAATCACCTTTAATCTACTCTAAGTGTTTAAACTAAACTAATAACTATGAGAAATAAACTAGAGTTTAAAGCTGTCAAAAGGTAATGAAAGATGTCTCTAAAATAATGAGGAAAAGGTATTTATAATACCCCCTCAAGTCTAACTAAATACGGAAATTAAAGTTGAAATCCGCGATAAAATGCACAGGACCCGATCGGGCCCATAGTGAAATGTCTTCGCCTTTTGTTTCTCGCCTAAACACAGCAGCCCAGCCAGTGGTGTGAGATTTTTGAGCCCACCCGATCGGGCCCAGCAGCTCTGCCCGATCGGGCCTGGAGACAATTAGGGCCCAGCACGCTCTCCTCGAAGTCAGCAGCAAAATGAGACATAGGAGCATTCGACCCGATCGGGTCGGGCGGTGAAAGCCCGATCGGGTCTGGGCACATGTGTGCTCGCCCAATCTGATCGGGTAATGCTTGCCCGATCGGGTCCGCAACTTTTGTACCCGAACATAATATCTTCGCCCGATCGGGCCATTTTTGCCCGATCAGAGTACGGAAACCTCCTTTTTGCCTCTTTGGCTCTCAATAATTCACGTTTAGAGGTCTTGGGACCTCCTAAACTACCCATAAAGCTCGTGAGACGTCCTACGTGCCTCGTAACATCTCGTAAAGCCGTGGTTGCTTCCAAATGGCTCGGGAATAAGGAGAAAACTCCCTAAAACCTGCAATTCAACACTAAAACACAAAACCACAACTATATACGATAGTTAGCACAAAATAGCTCCCAAGAGCTCCAATGACGCACAAATTAGCTTGTAAATAAGGGAGAAAAGTCTATATAAATATGTGATATCAGTCTATATTTTCGTAGATCGTCGTAAAGCATGAAAAACTTAGTGTCATGATTAGAGGACTCAATTGTTTGGTCTATATGACGATAAATCATGTTTTAAGTGACTTGTATGATACGTGATCCATATGAGTTAAGTATGAAAGTATTATAGTAGCATGTTGTTTAGTAAGTTTTATTGGAAAGACAAGTTTATCATGTTAAGCGAGGTCTTACATGTTTATTTATGGCAAGTTGCCCTTAAGCATGCTTTATTTTGTAATCAAGCAATTTTTAGTCTTTTGAGATTAAGCAAGTCAAGTATGGTAAGTTCAATTGAGAAGTTAGAGGTAACTTCATGTTAAGTCGAGGAATTAATCAAAGGAATGTTATTTGATCACCTAACGTGATTAAGATAAAAGAGAATGTATATGGTTTTATGAGTTGTTTTGTGCCATGTGAGTATTTATGACATTCTTGTACGTGTCCATACTTTCATAAAACACTAAATCACTTAAAGTGAACGAAAGAATGGCATTAAAACTCGTAGGATGGATCCCCTATGAGTATTGAACAATGGGGGGGATGACAACCGCAGTGTTGTACATTTCTTCACATACTTCTACATGACGATGTAGATGACCTATAGTTTTAGTAATTCGTCAAGATGGCTAAGGTTAGCTAGACTTTCTGAGTAAGTTGATCCAGGTGAGACTCTTACTTAGAGGTATGATCATACTGACGTTGTTGTAATACCCCGAATTTTGATAAATTATTAAATTATTTTATTTATATTAAAAACGTTTCAATATGAATTTTATGAATTTTCTTTGATTTATTTCGATTTATTTTAAATTATTTGAAAAATATTTATTATTTTAATGCTATATATTATTTCTATTATTAATGTTATTATTTCATATTGAAATTATTTTAAAGAAACATTTTGAAATTTAATTCATTAGAATGTTATTTTATGTACTTAACTAATTTGATGTACAACTTTTTAAGCTTGATTTTAAATTACTACTTATACCACTGATCACTTATCACCTATCACCCAACTCAAAACTCTTATCACCCTCATCATCACATTCCTCCTTCACCCAACAACCATTAATGGTTTCTCCAAAATCTCAAGCAAACCATAAACTCCCACTTGCAAAATCAGATTTTTCCCACTTGCAAGAAATCATATTTTCCACTCAAAAATCTTATTCACTTACACACTTGAGTCAAACAAGCAACCCCTCTTCAACCTCCCTACTACCCTCATCAATGGTGCTTGACCATTCAAACTAAAAATCAGATTTTCCCCCCTATAAATACCCAACTCAACCCACTCAAATAATCAAGCAAACATCACTCAAGGTTTGCTTCACTCTCTTCTTTCTCCCCTCTAAATTTCTGATTTTAATTTTGAAAAATAAAATAATAAAACCTCCATTAACACCACCTCAAGCTCCACCATTTAAACCACCACAACAAAACTCTGAACCACCCTCCACTGTCCGACCGCCCAGCCACCGCGCCGCCACCGCGGCACCGCTGCTGCCGCCGCGCCCCAGCAGCAGCAGCCAGCACACAAATCAGCCCCCCCTTTTCGCTGCTGCCACGCAGCCCCAAGAGCCACCCAGAAAACGCAGCCCTTGCTGCCGCCTAGCCCAGCCGCGACGCCGGCCACCCACCGTGGCCACCAAGGTCGCCGAAATCCGGCAGCCATCCCACTCCTCTGTTTTTCCTCTCCTTCCTTCCTCTTCTACTGATTCTTTTATTTCCTTTCATATTATTTTTGTTTTCACTTAAACTAACCCAAAGCCTACTTACTCACTTACATTGACCCAAAGCCCAATCTTACCCTCTCCAAAATCAGATTTTTAATTCTTAAGTTCGCCCAACACTTTAAAGAAAATGACCCATCCTTCCTTGTTAGTTTATTTTGTTTAATTAAAATAAAACTTTCATTTAAGTTTATTATTACTATTAATGTTTATATTAACTTTTCATAACTCAAAAATATTTCTAAGTTTCTAAAATAAAATAATGAGCATATTGAAGTTTATTTATGTTTATTTAAATTTTTTATAACGTTTAAGTTAAAGTTGAAATAATGTTTAAGTACTTAAAATGATTTTTATAAATAAATTCGAGAAACATAAACTTCGATCTACAAACTTCTTTAAACAATGAGTTTCTTTAAGTTATTTAAATTATCTAAGTTATTTATTTAAAAAATCATAAGGGGTTATTTAGGAAACTAATTTTAGATTTCGTTTAATTGTAGACTCCGATTGCGTAGACGAGGGTTTCCAAGAGTGTTGATTCGTTCGTGATTTAGTTTCAAGCACGCTTCAAGAGGTAATTACCAATGTTCATCCACAAGTAGATTCCGTAAAATAAAATGATTTAACATTGAGATTATGTGAATTAATGATGTGATTATATGATAATAAAGTTAATATGTGGATATTGATTATGGATTAATTATGGGTTATGATTATCAATTTAAGTATGAATTATGAGTAATGGAATGGATGACAAGAATGGATCTTTATCATGAACCGTGAACATGGAAGTTGGATTATGGACTATGACAATGACTTTTATAATGTAGTAATTAAACTCGATATAACTTTGTTATTATTGCTATTGTTATTATTACTATTATCATTATTATTATTATTAATATTATTATTATCGTTATTATTTAACATGGTTATTATAATCGTCACTATTAATATGGAAGTTATAAACAGAAGTTGACATTATAACAATGGAAATGATTATGAGTTAATGTAACCAAGTGATGGTTGAGAATATGGATATGCTATCGGAATTAGCTATGTATGAAATGAGTTATGGAATTGAAGTAACGGTTTTCCACTCTCGGTTAAATGAACGATGTATAAGTGAATATGTGATATGTGATAACTTGAAGTAAAAGCCATACATCACTTAAAGTGGAATAAAGGAAGGAAGTGATGAACAGGTTGCCCTGTATGGGAAGTGGTTTACGTGGTGCATCACCGACTTGCTAGCGTTCTCCTTCCCTTCCGTAAATAAAATAAAATATGGCTATGTTAATTTGACCTATTACCTATATGTATTTATGTGCTATGCTTTTCAACTCGACTTATATAATATTTTCAACGTATTTTAAACTTAAGTATTTTTAGGGGATGAAGTTGGAATTACTCAGTTTTTCTGATTTTTGGGAGCTTGTCTCTTTTGTCTTTTTCAATGATTATCTGCAGGTGGGTGATCGAGGGGAATTATGAGAGATCAACTAGAAGTTGTCATCCACCTAGTTTAATATTTTGCTTCCGCTGGAACTCTGAAACTCGTAGTATTTAGTATTTAATGAACTAGCTTAATTTGGTTGTAAGGATCTTTTATTAAGTTTGGAATGAATATGTTTTAGTTACTTAGCCTTGCACTTAATTCCAAGGAGTTGAGTGCGGCGGTAACGCTCCATCCGAATCGAACCCTCGTTGATTTTCCCTCAAACGAGTTTTATTAATATTAAAAAGGGTTCGGTTTGGGCGGGGTGTTACAGTTGTAGGCAAGGTTATTTGATTTGAGGTCGGTCCTAGGGACGCTCTTATCACTTTCAAGGTTAATCGATTTGAGGACGGTCCTAGGGACGCTCTGATCACTTTTAAATAGTAGTAGCTCGTACGAATCCTGGTGGATGACGGTGCCCGTTCAATGCCAATTCGATAATAAAGTAATTTAAATCGTCTGTCTGATGAGTCAAGAGGCGAGTTGTTAAGTCATGCCATGTTTTACCTTGTTAGTATCATGTTAGCGTGTTTTGTTATGCTTTAAACTTTGTTAGTGTGTATGTACTCAGCCCATAGCTGACGTGTATTTTCTTGTGTGTCGTCCATTGTATTATGGACCTGCAACGATCCATTTCTACCTTATGTTGTATTGCGAGCAGAATTTCTTTTCAGGTATTCGTGATGAGCATCATTGGGAAAGGATCTTTCAGCAAGTTGTTTTTCACTATTATGTTAAGCAACATTAATTTCATTTGATTTTCACTCAAAAATCATTAGTTATGTTTGGGACTGTTTTAAATATCAAGTTAGGAGTTTGAATTTCTAAGGATTTTAATAAGGAGTCTTAAAGGGTTTCCAGTTTGTATTTGATTAATTTTAATTTAAGACTTTCGCTGTTTTATTTTCAAGCGTTAGTAGACTTATTTAATATTTTGTTTTATCAGCCGTATACGTATCACCGTGGCGGTAACACCTCTACATACCTCTGGTTTACGTAGAAAATTATTTATGAAAATTAGAGAGGAATTTGGGGGTGTTACAAAGTGGTATCAGAGCTTTAGGTTTGACTTAAAGTTTATTTTGGACTAAATCCTGGCTTGAAATTCAACTCATTTTAAAATCCATTTTGACAAACCAAATATATTTTTTTCTTCTGGGGTATTAAAGGGAAGAGCATATAGATTAGTTTATTGATTGTTGCATATGAAATGATTACTTGTGAATTTCGATGTAAAAGTGTGTTTATGTGCATAAGTGGATACTTGGTACCATATGTGTAACCTTTAGTGTAAGTACTCTTAGTTACTGCTTATACAATAGGGTATTATTACAGACACTGAGAGTATGATGAACACTTTAGTGGGAGAGTTTGATGTATTTAAGGAATTCGAGAAGTTGGAAACAATTAAGGAGGCTATAGAGCCTATGAGAAATGCTTACGTTGAGGATTAAGGCAAGATTAATGTTATGAACGTAATTATTCTACCCGAACCTCGATTTCAAACTCATGTATTATATCAAGTTGCAAAATGATTAAAATTGTAAACTTGTGGGATGATTACAATTCCCCACTTATATTCAAAGTTGTTAATCAATTCAAAAATGACTTCAAGACAATTTTATAACGTTTATTACTGATTTCAAGAATTTATGTTTAATTCAAAGGAATTGAGATTTACTATACTTTGAAATGTTCAGGGATTTATTCAAAATTGGATATAAAGTATTGTCTTTGAAAATGTTTAAGAAAAGAATGTAATACTTTAACATTTCTTTTTTAACTGGCATATAAATGATCTTACTGTTCTTCATTCTTTGAAAATATAGAAAACTAACAATCTGCTCATTCAATCAATAATGAGTATGAATAATGCTTTTATGAATTATATTTAAATTTTCGTGTTAAAATCATTACTACGTATCTATTTATTTATTTATTTTCCTTTTCATGCACACAAGGTTTAAAATTTATCTTCCTGCTACGTTTGTCTTTGTTATTACAGGATGTCTTCCAATGGATTTCTTTTTAATCTTAACAACCTTTACAAACAACCTAACGAGGACATAGACATGTGGCACCATAAGGTGTGGACAGCTGCGTATTACAGGATCAAGAAGGGAGATCAATCCCTAAATACACTAAGTGGTATGATTAAGTTCCATTTACAGTACCTCCCTATGGAAGAACCCTACTTGAGGATACACGATAAATATTTTGACATTACATATGGTAATGGGAATGTGAACATGGAGGCCCATGGATATAAGAGGTGAGTATTGTTTAGCATGCACTACTTCCTAACCGACATCAAATATGAGGAGAATAAGCATGGGATTGACAACCAGTTTATGGAAGAAACACCTTCATCAGCTACTTACGTATCTAGCCCTGCACCTCACCCACAACAAATGCCAGAGCCTCAGGTCCCAACCTTTGAAGATGAGATCCAACCAGAGGATGTTGATGATGAGAATTTAATCAAGCCTGTAGTGTACATCCCAGACAATGAGGTGAATGATAGAGAGATTTGGGTAGCTAAGACTGAGGCCGAAGTTAGCCAAGTTTAACCTATGATAGTGGAAATAGAGGATGATGAAGACCCAAGTGAAGAGGCCATGGAAAGTGATGAGGGTGAAACTGGGGAAGACCCCGAAGCACACTCCGAGGAATAACACTCCGAGGAAGACCCTGAAGAAGACCCAGATTTTAAAGAGGATGACTATGTGGAGGTTAATGATGCAAGAGATAATGTAGCTCATTAGACATTATTTATTTTAATAATTGACTTAGTTTGATTATTATTACTATTATTTATTTTTTTTATTTTTTGTTGTTGTTGTGAGTACTTAGGAAAATAAGTGGGCAGCGAGCCCAAGAGACTTCGACAGTTATGGATTAAGGTGACTAAGTTAATAAGGTGATTCATTACATGAACACCATTAGAAGGTCTACTTAATTGTTTGCTGGTCTTGCCAATTGTCTTATTGTTAAGAACTTTAGTATTAGTTGAAATAAAGTACGATATGATTTACTTCCTTATTATGTGTTAAGTATTATACTTGTTTTTGGTTCTTCACACTAGTAAGTGAATGATTGATTAACCTCCTTGATCACAAGCCTCGTGTGGGTGGTTTTTTTATGTCTTAATTAGCCACTTGCTCTACTATGGTGGCATGTAGGTCTTCGCCTCTGATTCAGCAATTTAAGGCGTCGTTGATGAGTATGCGCCATTGCTAAGCCACATATGGAATAAAAGAGTGTAGAACTAAATGATTAAGAAAAAAAGCATTGATCGCATATTTTTTAGAGAGAAAAGAAAAATTAAGGTCTAATCTGCAAGTGAATATTTGAAGAATATATGGGTTGCAGATGTTTGAAGAGGAGAGAGATAGAGGTGCTAATGGAAAGGAAGATGAAGCTTGAGGTAAAATGGAAGGGAGGGGCTGAAGAAGAAAGGGTGGCTGAAGAAAAAAGTTATGCAGGATGTGAGGAAGAAAAGCATTAGGTTTAAGTTGTTGACAAAATGTAGGGGAACCGTTGGATAGGAAAATGTGGAGGAAAGTAATGTCAGCCCTTGGATCAATCACTGTTCCTCACAACAGTAAAATTGCAACCTTGGCTTTTTAAGTTGTATAGAAGTTATTGGATTTTTTAGAATAATCTTATCCCGTAAAACACAATCAAGAGTAAACAATTGTGATTTAAGTATTTTGGGTCATGTTTTTAAGTAAATCCATGATAAAGAAGTCTCAATACATTATTGCCTAGTTATGTGATTAATAAGTATAGACTGATAACTCCAACGTTTTTATTATTTAACTCGAGAATTTCAAATTCATTATTCTATTTTTATAATCCGTGTATTTACATGTAAAAAAAAATTAAGTTCAAAAGTTCGCCCAATAATATTTTACTACTATCAGTCACCTAAACTTTTTCCAACTTGTCAATTGTGTTTTTTATCGTCATAACCCGTTACGAAAGGTTCTTTTAAAAAGCTAGCTAATGTTATAGTCAATGGGTCGGATTATCTTATATAATGAGTTGTTAGGACAAATAGTCAAAATTGAAAAACATACTCCTTTACGAATAGGGACATTGATATTGTGTATGTTTGCTGATGTATATTGTGATTATCTCTGATTATATATGAATAGAAATTATAAATAATTGATATTATGAAAGTGCATATTAAGATGAATTAAGCAAGATTCCACATAAATATGTTTTTTCTTACATAAAAATAATACAAGATGGTGAAACAACATAATATGAATAGTATAAAAAGTTAAAAAACCCAGAAATCTGAAAAGGTAAAATGGCCAAATTTTATTTAACAACATATTAGATCAATACCTCCAACATTTCTATTGCTCTAACCCGCGAGTTTCAAACTCATTGTTGATATTTAAATTTTCGGAAAAAATTGTTATTCTATTTTCTCTGTGGATAAATTTCATATGTATTACTTCCTCCGTTTCAAAAAAATAGCTACACTTTCCATTTAAAGAAGTTTCAAATTAATGACTACACTTCTTCTTTTTCCTTTTTTTGGTAACCTTTTCTCTCTATCTCTCTCCTACCACATATCTTACCCCACAATCTCTCACACAAACAAAAAGTGCCTAGGAGTCCGCAAAAAAGAAGTGTAGCTATTTTTTTGAAACGGAGGAAGTATATGATTATATCACATATATGTTTTTTTTTAAAAAATTCAAGTTAAATTAATAAATCTATTTGTTTGACATTAACATCATCTTCTCATCATAGGATCTATTATTTTGAGATCATTCTTGAACTTTTTTAAAGAAATTTAAAATTTATTGAAATGAAAAAATAAGACATAATATTATCTTAATCCCTTTTATATAAATAGATATTATTTTCTATATGTTGTATCCCTATTAATGACTTTAAAATAAAAAATTATGATTAGTAAGTGTCGCAAATAAAAATTTTAGAATATTAAATAATACGCAAATAAATTTTAAAAATGCTTTTATCCTATTAATCAAAAATTGCTCCAAATATTTTGATTATAATTTATATGATTTGATTTCATTATTAATCTCGCTCATATGAATTTTAATATAGTTGATTACAATCTCTTAATAATTCCTCCGTTTTACTAAAGATGTTACACTTTCTATTATTGAAAAATTTCAATTAGATGTTACACTTTCTATTTTGGTGAAAAGTTTCTCTCTATCTTTCTCCAATTACATGGTCCCCACTTACTTTTTCTTTCTACTTCTCTCCTACCCAAAAACTTCCTAGGAGTCCGTAAAAAAAGTGTAACATCTAAAATGAAACGGAGGTAGTATTTATAATTAGCCATATTTATAAGGTGTACTTTTAATTTGCCAGAATATTAATAATCAATAAAGGAAACATTAAATTACTTATAACTACACTTAGGGGGCATTTGGATAGGAGAGGGGAAAGGGAAAGGAATCAAGAAAGGGTAAGGTAAGGTAAGAAATTCTAAACCCTTTGATTATATTAGGTGTTTGGTTGGGAAAAACAAAGGGTTACAACTTTGAAACATTTTTCCTCCCCTCCCTCTCTACTCATATGTGAACTCTGACACTCCATTGTCACCACCGACGCTCCTTCATCACCGGCTCCTTCGTCACCGCCGGCGCCGGCATTTTGGGCTAGTGAAGACAGCGATCTTCTTCTCTTTGGCACGACAATCCTTCCTCTCTTTCTCACTGCGTTTTCCTCTTCGTTGATGGTGGGTTGGTGGTTGTAGATCTGGGCTATTGACGGTGGTTGTTGGTTATTGTTGGTGGGTTGTTGGTTGTTGTTGGTGGATTGTTTCGTTTTTGGTTGTTGGTGGTCGGAGAGGGGGATCGGGTGGACGCGGCATCGAGGAAAGGTGGTAGTTGTGGTGGGTTGTTGGTGGACTGTTGGTGGGTTGTTTCATTTTTGGTTGTTGGTGGTGGGAGAGGGGGATCGGGCGGACGCGGCGCCGAGGAAAGGTGGTTGTTGTGGTGGGTTGTTGGTGGATTGTTGATTGTTGTTGGTGGGTTGTTTCGTTTTTGGTTGTTGGTGGTCGGAGAGAGGGATCGGGCGAACGCGGCATCGAGGAAAGGCGGTGGAGGTGGTTGTTGTGGTGAGGTGGTGGTGTTTAGGTGATGGTCAATGCCATTCAACGGTGGTTAGGTGGTGGTCAAGGTTGTTTGAAGGTGGTTGTGTTGTAGAGGGATTTGGGGGAATTCAAAACCCTAGGTGGGGTTGGGGAATCAAGATAAAGGGATATGGGGTTTACTAAAACTGAAATGGGGTAAAGGGAATGGGAAAAATCACCAAACAAACAACAAGTAAAGGAAACAGAATATTTCATTCCCTTTCCCTTTCCTAAAGATCCATATCCAAACGCCCCCTTAGTTGATTCGCGTACAATACGCGTACAAAAAACAGGGTAAAAAAACGCCAATGGCGAATAAAGAGGAAAAACGTTTTAAAGGAGAATATTAACCAAAAAAAAAGGTTAGGTTTTAATACACTTCCCCATCCTTCATAGTAGTACTCCTATTTCATAACCCTCGCTCCTCAGTCCTCCTCCCTCACCTTTGGTCTCCTGCTCCTGCTGCCGCTAGCGCAATTTCTGCACAAACAACTTTCGCCGGCAGACCTCCTGAACTGATATGGTAAGTTTGTATTTCAACCTGTAACGCAATGCAATTTCTGCACTTACAGATATCTGCTTGTAAAATTGAGCTTCCTATTCCTAACTGCAACTATATATTATTAAGGCCAAAGTTTCAATACAAACACTAACAATCACTTATTCAGCTTCCTATTCCTATTCCTAACTGCAACTATATTAATTTAATCCGCCTTTGTATATAAGGGGTGAGATTTTTATTCATGGAGGTCTAGTGTTTGATTCTCCGTCTATGCATTTTGGTTGCCATTATAGATAGCGCAAATAATAATGGTTTGAGTAAGTGACGTTGTGTAATCCTAGCAACTCTTTTTTATATACACCCGGGTGTACCACCCACGAGCCTGAGCCTGGTACACCCAAGGCTATTGTTTTTTCTCATTGCTCATTTAGACGTCTAGATTTTGCTCACTTGGAGGCAGCCAAATGAACTATGAGCCAAAAAAAAAAAAAGATAGCGTTGGGTGTACCATGATCTGGGTGTATGATGAATATTCTCGGCTTTAAGAAAATGGCTCGTTAATTCATTATGTTGTTTTCTTATTTTGTTTTGAGATTTATGTTGTGTGTCATAAGGTTAGTAGGAGTCAATATGATTTTTTCTCGTTTTTGTATGTCGAGAAAATTCTGCTTCAACTAATGGTGTAGGTATGCTGTAAGAAAGTTGAAAATTTCAGTTATTGGAACTCTTTACATTCATTTTTGTTAGGACTGGGTGCTGGTGGGTGTATCTATTTCTTCCTCTTTTATGCTGCCTAATCTGATGAGGTAATTGTGTGCAGGATGGAGAGGAGTTGGATGTAAATGTGAACAAGTATCTTAGAGGAGAAGGTGCTAACTTGGAGGTATTTATCCTGGCTCTATTTGTTTACTTGGTTTATTGTTACTTGTTACTGTTGCTGCTGGATGCAGTAGAATTTAGCTTGAGTCATTAAATCTCTCTTTCTGATTCATTATGTGGTAAATTTTTGTGGTTGTAGGTTTTGCAAGATAAAAAGTTGAAGGGACAGCTCGCTGTTAAAGAAGACCTGTATAAACGCTCTGCAAAGGCAGCAGCTAATGTTGAAAAGGTCGGGTTTTGAACTTTTTTTCTTCTGTTGAACCCTTTTTATCGACTGCAATTTGTGCTAGAAGTTATGATCTTGTTGACGCTCTGGTCATGTTTTGTTTTGATTTCTTATACACATTTTATTACTTTTAAAACGACACTGAACCCCATAGGCCTTTGTTGCAATGATACAAAGATTTTTGTTTATAACTATGTGCTGAGTGGAAAAACTTCAGGTACTTCTTTTATGAAAATTATGCAATCTTGACAACTCGTGTTATCTATTTACAATGCGAGATTACCCAGTGCCGTGGCTGTTGCAATTTGAGCTGCAGCCATTGATAGATTGTGACATCATACAACATTTTGGCTTCAAAAGTAATTAATAAGATATTGATACGATCAAGTCGGCTTTTGTTGTATCTATAATGATTTACATGAGAGGAAAGTGGGCTTTCTCCTGACTTTTTTCTGCCATACCAAGATACCATTCACCTTTCAGAGATACCTTCTTTCTTTGCATCTTGGGTTCTTGGGCTAAACCACTGTATTACTTGTATCTTGGTGTCATTAGTACCAGAGTCACATGATTCATTCATAGTTAGCCGAGTCACATAATTTGCTAGGTACCGCGGGAACTTCAAATTCAGTCTCTTGTTCCACTTCCCAGTTTGTTTGGATCAATGTGGTCTTTGAGTCGGAACAACCAAATTAGCAAACTAAATGCTCCCAAGTGTTGTTGATTGACAATGGAGAAAGAGGAGAATCCAAAAAAATGAAAATCGTAAATCTAGAGTTTGAATCGAAAACCTAGATGGTTAGATCTGTAATTTGGAGGGCTTTTGTTCTACGAGCAGTTATGAGCCAAATGGTGGTTTCATCTCCGGTGAAGTGTCCCACCTCACTCTATCCTGTTGACGAGCCTTGGGGTGACTGAAAAGTCACGTGCAACTACCCCTCCCTCCCATGTTTTTTTCTTTACTTCCCAAGGTTTCTTTTTAAAACTTAAAAAAGCATATTAGGTGTCAAATGAGCTAAATATCAATTGGGTCTCCTATTTTGGAAAAAAAAAGATCTATTTTGTAAAAATGGGGCACCATGACACTAAGTTTATAATATAAGTAGAATTTACTAATGTCAGTCTTTATTATTTGCTTTAAAAGTTAGTATATTTTCCCTTGGCACCAAATCCAGTCGAATTTGCCTATTGAACCGAATGCACCAGTAGTGAATTTTGTTCCCAATTTTGTTTTGCGATCTGCATCAATCTATGAATTATATAACCTTGGTTGATATCTGTCCATTAAATTAGTTAGGAAAATGCTATGCTATGAGTTCAATTATTTAGCATCCTCTATTCATCTACATCGTCGTGTCAAAACAAGGTTCCACGTTGTGAAGGTTTTCAAATCTACTTAACTGAAGCCGCATCTTAAAGGTGTCAAAACCAGTTTAGGCCGATTCAAGTGGTTGCTTGTGGTCATAGTTAGCTGTTGGATAATCAAATCATCTCCTTAACCGTTGTTTTCACTGATTGGGATCGAAACTGCATTTTTGAACCATGCTTTATATGTAGTTTCAATCGTATTCCATTGGGATTATAAAATGCAAATACAAGGTCTTTTTTTACCTGAACTTTATGGGAATTACGTGATCTTACTTAGATTTTTTTTGTTGTGGTTGAAGTTGTGCAACCCTTATGTTAACCTACCTAAATCGAGCTTAGGTAAACTTATGTAATATCTCCTCGAATATTTTTTTGCAAGTTGAAAAAAGGCCATAATACGGTATCGTGTTTACTGTACATTCTTGTATCAAGATCCCATGGATGAGGGAAAAGAGTTTCTACCAACTCAAATCTCATGAGGATTTTGAGTTATATTTCATGGTCTAAATGCTTCTTTTGTCAAAGTTTCTTGTCTTACTGTCCAGCTTTTTGTTCTTATCCTTTGCGTTGGTATCTGATATAACACTGGTGTTCCTATATTGGTAATGGAATAATTCATTTTGATGTCTGTGTTAATGAGTTTAAATTACTTGAATAAAAACATTATTATGTTGAACATCCATATTGCAAATAGAAGCAAAATATACTCTTAGAGGGAACTACTTTTCTTATTATTTATCATGTATATTATTCTTTCTTCCTCCTGTTTTGTGTAATACGGTTACAATAATATCTGGTTCGCTTGGTAACTTGTTTTATCTAATATTTCAGTGGCTTCTGCCTTCAGAAGGTGGCTTTTTGGAGCCGGAAGGTATAGAAAAGACATGGAATATCAAACAGACGGTTATTGGCAATGAAGTTGATATTCTAAGCCTAAAGAACCAGTATGATATGGTCTTACCAGGTTGCTATTTTAATTTTGATGACTGTAAAAAAGAAGAATTTTTAATTATTTAAAAGGACATGTTTCATGTATTTTAGTGAGTAGCAATCATATCTGTTCTAGAAAAGCTTGTTTTTGATATAGAATTAGTTTTTTTGAATACCATTATAGAATTAAGAGCAGGGGCTTTGTTTGGATGGGGTGGGGGTGGGGTTGGTTGGCTTCTTGATCTATCATAGTAGTTAATTATTTTAGATGTGGTGTTGCCACATTTTTATTAAATTTAGAATATCATGCTTTTCACTGGAGATTTTTGGCTGAAACAGATCTTTAATTCTCTGGATGGCTCTCTGATGAAACTGGATGTTCTGCACCCTATGACAGTCTTGGGTAGCACCCAGTAATTTCAATCTCGTTTCACCTGATTATCTTTGTTTCTGAAACTTAATTGCAGAACTTGGTCCGTACAACCTTGATTTCACCCCAAGTGGACGTTATATGGCAATAGCTGGGCGCAAGGGTCACTTAGGCGTTCTTGACGTAAAAAATATGAGCCTGATTAAGGAATTCCAGGTGTGTTTTCTTGTGGCTAATTTTCATATTAACTCTTCCGTTGCCTTAATTGTTTTTTAGTATACTCGGAAAAAGTACATGCATGACTGATGTTTATTGATCATTTTAGGTGCGAGAAACTGTAAGAGATGTTTGTTTCCTGCACAATGAGTTGTTTTTTGCCGCTGCTCAAAAGAAGTGAGATTTTTTTACCCTCAATCTTCATAATGGATGTTTCCTCTGCATGGATGTTACTATATGCTTGGAACTGCTTGTCCAGTTGTAGTTATGAGCATTATGTAGTACCATTACCTATATATTCCAAATATAAGACAACCATTATACTAGGGGGAACTTTGATGGATGTATATGCAGGCATGAGGCATACATGGCATGTTAGAAGTTAGAAGATATGTACAGATAAGAGGATTTACATATAATTCTGAAGTGACAAATGCCCCTCCAAAAAATTAACAATTGTTAATCTCTTCAAAATGGCTTTCTAAACTAGCTGTGTTGTTATACTATGAAGTCCCAAGTGATGCATTTACGACGCAATTTTTCATTTTTGGGTCATTTGAAAATAACCTCTTTGTGTACTCAACACAAGGGCAAGGTTGCGTTACCTCGCCTTATGGTGGGAGCCTTTGAGGCACTTGGTAATGTTGTTGATAATCTCTTCAAAAAGAATAGAAAAAGGATGCTTACAAGACCGAATATGAAGCTTTAAGAGCAGGTATCGTCGAATACAAAGGCTAACGATCTGTGTGCAAGTTAGTTTTCAAGCAACTTAACAGGACCTATGTCATAAATGATAGACATAGTCACCTACATGAAAGGTACAAACATTGTATGTCTCAATTTAAGGCCAAACCAGGCGCCTTGTTAAGTTTAGCTACATTCCATTAAAGACTACCCCTTCCGTGGAGATCATAGCTTGAAGCCTTCGACTCACTTTTCCGTAGCTTGCTGTAGATTTTGACTTGAGATCAATTCTCTGCAGTCAATATGCTTGTTACCCCTCTGTCCTCTTTGTTTTTTTTATCTTCATCCTATTACCGCAGTAGTGGTAAGTTGACAACTTTCCTTGTCTTATCGTCTTAGTAGGATTATCTCATGTAATTCAAGTGTAACCTTAAGTGGAGTTTTTCAATCACTTAAAAATGGTTGAGTGTTCCACTCTTTTATGATATTTTTTTTTATGTCCTGGTTTCAGTGGCAAATGCTGGAAAGTTCTTTACTGGGTGCATCACTGGATTATACTGAATTAGAAAATCTAGAAAAATGACATTGTAGGTGGGGTGTTTTGAATGTTCGAATCTGGAAAAAGAATTATATGGACTCCTCAAGATTTGAACTTGTGACCTTTCATTTCTGAATGCATGTACTTTTGCTTTGGATTAGAGTGCTAGTGGACGCAGGAGGGAGTGGGCGAAGCTTTTCTTTCGTTAAGGAAAGAAAAACATTATACAAAGACTTTTCTATGCTGTTCCTTAGTACAGCCCGGATTACTAGCTCCTATATTCAAATAGTTTTTTTTTTGTAATCTCATAATCCCAATTTAAATAGAGCTTTGGACACAAATCATGAACATGTTTTTTCTTAAATTTTCATTAAGAGGGATTCCCATCAAATAATAGACAACTAATATGTTGCAAGTTCTAAAGTGGGTGTACTTGCACTCCCTTACTATGGCATGTATCTGCCCGACTTGGTCTGCTATGGTGCTATGTTGATCAAATTTGATTACTGGTGATTGCTTATTCTTGCTGGAATCATGTACTCTTCCTTCTCGAAAATGGTGGTCCTAACTGAAAAACTTGGCAGTTGTTTCCAGCATGACTGTTTGAAAACTTAAAATAATTTCTTAAGCTTATTCTTACAGTGCAATCAAATATCTGTCTTGTAAAATATACTTATATTGCACCATTCTAGTCATTTTTAACAATCTAACCCAAGCTTGTTTCGTGGATAAGACCTATAGCCTGTGATTTGTTTTTTTTGGTTGTGGAGCAGTTTTATGTTGCAGCATCCATTTGGATGCGTCCGTGTTTGTTTGCAAGCTCTTACATTATTGTCGTTGTCTTTGTATATTATCATATATGCTTTTCCATGTCAGCGGTGATAACTGACTTCAAAATATACTTAGCGTAGTTTTTGAACTATCAATTTCAAAATTTTGGCAGGTATCCTTACATATATAACAGAGATGGTGTGGAGCTTCACTGTTTGAAGGTCAGGATGCTTCACCTTGAGATAACAACATGCGTGCCTTTATGTTTGGTCTTTACTATTGCTGTTCTTGTTAAGGAGTGTCCTATCATTTCATTTTCATACAATTTAAATCAGACTGATCATTTTATGCTTTGTGAAGCTGTCCTTGATCCTGTTCTTTCTAAAATTGAAGTTTCCTTTTCCATTGCGTTCTGTACTCCTCAAATTATTTGAGATGATTCATGCTGCATGACGGCTGTGGACTCGCTGTTTAACTTTTGTTGGACAGAGTACCTTGATAGGTCTCTATTACTGATTCTTACTTCCTATTTTATTTGGCCCTGATCTTTGATGGTTGTCTGTCGCTCTATGGCTGGGAAAAGACATCAATCCTAAATTGAGGTTGATTATAGTTGTCGCCCTTAATGTTGGGGGGATATCTCTCTACACTGAGCCCCGCAACTAAGAAAATTGTGTCAGTGTGCACCTCTCTCTGCCTTCTTCACATGGGTGCGTTAGTTGACAGATAGATGAATTATTGACTACTTTCAGCTGCTATCAATTTATTGGGAAGTCAACACTTGCCCTTCTATAAACAACATTCTACGTCTTCTTGTAATGCTTTGATTTGAAGAATGTGGACCTCTCATCCTCTAGTACACATATTCTCTATATAAAATATGCTGTCCTTCACTTGTCAAAAAATATGCTTCGTTTTTTCTAGTCCTTTTTTGTCCAAGATTTTGTATGTCTTTAGGGTCGTTGTTTGAGTTTAGGGCATTCTATTACTCATTCGCTTTGTTACAAAATAAGTAGAAAGATGCGAGATGCGTTCATAATACAGAGGTTAATTTGTCTATTTTGTCACTGGTGTCCCAAAAATTGAAGGTAGGATGTGCTGGTTGGAGCTTTTCACACGCAAGGGAAAGGAAATGAATTTTGAAGTGATAGTAACTTGGAATGATGATATATTTCCGAAATCTGGAGCTTACTTTATTTTACCTTGATTAGGTGCTAGGCAGTAGGGGGTTTCGCTGTCAATATTTTGTTTCCACAACTTGTTCCCATTTGTTTTGATTTGACAAGTTTATTTATTGCGTTTCCTGTCTTTTAGGGTAGGCTCCCTTGCCTCCTACTTGTCGACTAGAAGCAATGTACCATGCCATCCTGTTGGCATTGTTGATTTCAAGTTACACCGTTGACTGTTGTACCATGGCTCTAGTTGTCCTACTCTGCTATTGTGTGGCAGTAAACTAATCATCTTTTCTATATTATCATAAACTCGTAGAAAGTAAAAAACTTAAATTTAGATTTTTATGTCCATTGCCACTTGAGGGTCTAAGGACACAGCCTCAGGATTAAGACTGTATGATCACACCCTCCCTTTCGTCTACACTGCCTTAGTAGGAATGGTTGAACTATTTGGAATGGTATGGATTGGAATCTCATACCATAGTGGTATGGATTCAAAACCCTATATTAAGCTCAAGTTGTTTGGTTTGATTTTGGAATGGTTTCTATGTCCCATTCTAATGTTTGATAATATAATAAAATAAAATAAAAAAGGGATTGGGGTTGGCTCACCGGTGAGCCTTCCCATCTTCCTTAGCTTGGTCTAGGGATCAATTCCTACCCAAGCATTTGCTTGGGATTTGGGGTGAGGGGGGGGGGGTTTGTATGACTTGTAATGGGCCTCTGGGTGGGGGCCTATGCGAGGGTAATCCAGGGGATTTTTTCTTACCTTAATATAATCTCATACTTATAAATGAGATTATATTTAGATAAATAAACAATATAAAAAACATCAGAGGATACCTGACCCCACCTCTCTCTCACCAGTCACTACCCCTCCTTGTCCAGTCTCCATCTTCGAAAAAACTTTTCTCTCTTCCAGGTTTGCGTTTCTACCTTTTTCACTATCTCGATTAATTCTCCAGACTCCATTTTCTCACCTTTTCCTTTTTTTTTCTATTTAAATATTTGTTATGATTTTGAAATCATTTTTTTCCTTTTTATGAGTTCCAATTTTTGTTTTCTCGCTTCACGAAAATTGATTAATAACTTGTGAATTATGCATTTGAATTTCAGGAACATGGAGCTGTATCAAAGCTTCAATTTTTGAGGAACCACTTTCTTCTGGCTTCCATTAATAAATTTGGACAACTCCGTTATCAAGACGTCACTACGGGTCAGATGTTAGCTAATTACCGGACTGGTCTCGGTCGTACAGATGTGATGCAGGCAAATCCTTATAATGGTGTCGTTGCCTTAGGACATTCCAATGGCACAGCTACCATGTGGAAGCCTACAAACCCTAACCCTATTGTCAAGATGCTCACCCACCATGGACCATTAACAGCATTGGCATTCCATCCAAACGGATATTTAATGGCAACTGCGGGAATGGAAAGAAAAATAAAAATATGGGATTTGAGAAAATTCGAGGCTATACAGACCATTCCAGGTCATGCAAAGTCTTTGCATTTTAGTCAGAAAGGTTTGCTTGCTGCTTCAACCGGATCATTTGTACAAGTTCTGAGAGATGTTTCGGGTTCTCAGAATTACAGTCGTTACATGAGCCACTCTATGGCAAAAGGCTATCAGATACAGAAGGTTTTATTTAGACCATATGAAGATGTTCTTGGATTAGGGCATTCAATGGGATGGTCATCGATTCTAATTCCTGGTTCCGGAGAACCAAACTTCGACTCTTGGGTGGCTAACCCATTTGAAACATCAAAACAGAGACGTGAAAAGGAAGTGCGATCTCTCTTAGAGAAGCTCCCTCCAGAGTCTATAATGTTGGATCCTAAGAAAATCGGGACTGTAAAACCGACAAGGAAGAAGGACAAGCCAACACGGAAAGAGAGAGTAGAAGAGATGGAGGCAGCGGTTGAAGCAGCGAAGGCCATTGAGTTCAAGAACAAAATGAAAGGTAGAAATAAGGGGGGTAAAAGAACAAAGAAAAAGCAGGAGCTAGTTGAGAAAGTAAAGAGGAAATTTGTAGAACAAAACATAAAAGAAAATGAAGAGCTATCCAAAGAGAAGAGGGCAAGAACCAGCGAAGCCGTAACCGAGTTACCAAAATCGCTGCAGCGGTTTGCAAAGAAGAAAGCTGCATAATTTTTAAATCCATGTAAAAGTTTTTTTTCCAGGGTAGCTGGCCTATTTTGTTCCTCCAATTTATTTTTAGATGGCCAAAATTTTGTATCGCCGTTTTGCAATATTAGGTTAGAGTTTTTGAGTTCACCTGTAATCTTGCTTCTGATTTTGCTGTTCTAGAAACACAGCTTTAGTTTAATTATTAAACAGAACATGGAAAAACTATATTATTGGAGTATATTTATATAGAGGCCAAAATTCCAGCCTACTTTTGATGATTTATCAACGTGGTCTTGCTTCCTAAAGTGTTCAAACAGAGAAAAATTGGAAAAATGGCCAAAAAAATTGGTGGCCACAGAAAACTTGGTAGAATTTTCTTCCATTTCGAAAATAGATCTAATTGTCGAAGAAAATGGACCCCAAACCCTCTCTCTGAGTTCATATTTGCTTATCCTTTTGCTTTGAATTGTCCTTTCCTTACTACTCACTATCAGTTAAGGATTTGCCTCCCTCATTACAAACATGGGTTGTCACCTCCAGTATAATTCGGATAATAGACACCACATGTACGAATGGATGTGTTATTTAGATTGTATTGGAATAATTAGTATTCTTACTGTCCCATTTCTATTCATTGGCCAAATGCACAATATATCCTACACTCGAGTGTAAGATGTGCATTGTACTTTTACGAAATTGTATACTACTCAAAGTCTCGAAGAATACAAAGGTTTATATACTTCCTCCGTTTTTTTATTAGTTGTGACACTTTTGATTTCATGAACTCCTAGGTAATTTTTGGAGAGGAAAGAGATAGAGAAAAAGAAAAAAGGGGACCCATGTGATAGGAGAGAGATAGAGAGAAAGATTTGCCCAAAAAAGAAAGTGTCACAACTAATTCTATATTTCCTTAGATGGAAAGTGTCACGTTTTAAAAAAATAGAGGAAGTATAATTTTTTCAAATTCATATTAAAAGAATAGAGTAAAAGAACATAGTAGTTTACTATTATGAGAAACGAATATGGAGGTTAATGAAATAAGCAAGGAATATATTGCACATCATATTCCTAATATAATAATTTAAGTATTGGATAACATATGTATTTGGGAACATTGGTCTACTGTGCATTTTCAACATATTATAATAGTAACCGTCAACTATTGTAAAGTAGTTTTGTACTCCCTCCGTCTCAATTTAAGTGCCCCATTTTGATCAAAAAGTACTCTATTTTTGGTCAAAATGGGGCACTTAAATTGGGACAGAGGTAGTATCATTATTAACAGACTACGAATAAACTTGATAAAGTTGAACTAACAAATTCACCTAAAATGAATGTGAAGTTAGATTTTGTAACTTTCCAAAATCAAATTAACTCGAAGAATACTACTTTCTCCGTTTTAATATAAGTGATATAGTTTTTATAATTGGGTGTTTGTAAATAAGTGAAACACTTTATAAAGTTTCTATATGTGGTAAACTTTTACTTGTAAATTGACATAAATACCCCTAATTAAATTTATAACCACACTTTAACTTCAATGTAGTGGGGGTGGGTACCACTCATACTAACATCACAATTAAAAATCCCCTAAACATACTTAGAATCTTTTGCCTCAAAATACGTTAAAGTGACAATATATCACTTATATTAAAATGGAAGAAGTATAACAAACTTTCGTTATTTCTAATTTATAATAAACGAATTTAGAATAGACTAGAAATATAACTCAACCCGAATCATACTTAATGACCCATTACCGAGCATGATCCATGGCCTTATAAAATGACTTGTAGCCAATAGCCCATTTGACGCCGCGTAACAAAAGAAGACATAGGCAAAGGATACATCACCTCAACCCAAATGTCCAGTAGTTGTTACATGTTAGGTGTAGTTGTAAATTGTAACTATCCTTTTGTCTTCCATGACATTATAAGCAATTAATTTCAACTGTGCATATGGCTAAAGCCTCACATCTACGATTTTTATTATATACCCGGGTGTATCATGAAAATGGTATATTTAAAGCTATTGTTTGCTCAAATAAAGATTAGGATGTACCATGAGCATGCACCCAAAACTATTTTTTACTCAAATACACTTGGGCGTACCATGCTCATGGTATATCCGGTTGTATGATGCATACTCTCTTCAACAACTTTCGTTTCTAGAGATATTCAACATATTTAGTGTTAAAAAAACAAAAAAAATGAGAATGCCAACTTACAAAAGATGAAATAAAATTACTTTCTCCGTATCAAGAAGATTGCAACAAGTCCATTTGCACGTATTTTGAGGAAGAGATTTATGGTGTAAATTAGCAAATTAGTCAAAACAATTTCAAAGACTAGTAACCTATAATCTCATTCTTGGTAGTATTAAATTAATTTGCTCGCTTATACCAATAAATCTCTTCCGCAAAATATGTGCAAAATGACTTGTTACAATCTTTTTGATAAGTATAAAAAACCTTATATATGGGCTATTTGTACAGGAGGAAGCTATTTGGAGGCAATTTTGTTTGGAGCTTGAGGGGACCTTAACAAACCCATGAAATTAATTCCAAGATTTCCAACTGTTGCCTAAAATGTTAGTAATTGTTTGTGTCCTTATTGTTAATATCACAAAGGAGTCTTGTTTGTTTGATGAGTAGATATTTACAAGATTACAACGGTTTAAAAAGAAAAATTGAATGAACCCCACGTGTTATTGCGTAAACACTGAAAGCTAAGTGTATTGCCTATGTCGGGTGACACTTTTATAGCCATAATTAGCAACATTACACTCTTTTACTTTCTATCCAAATAACCCCCCCCCCCTCTTCCGCCAATAACATTTCGTCCGTTTCTTTTTCGTTGACAATATTATCTTTGATGATTTGTTTTACTTGGCCTGTTTTCTTATTTGATAATTTTTCTCATTCCAATGACTTTTCATACACTGTTTTAATTTTTCTAACTCACATAATTTTCTATACAATATGGGTGCCAAAAAAAAGCTATCTAAAAAGAAAAGGAGGAAAATTATATTACTTTGGTAAGTGTATAAATCACGTTAATGTTTTTTCGCTGAAAAGTTTACCTTACTCAACGTAGTGCACAAAAGTTAGAAACAAGCATTACATGATAGCTTCAATACAAAACTATATCTTAATTCGTTATTATTACCTCCATTTATTATTATTTGCAGAAGAATTATTATACCCATTTAGGCATCTACCTTTTCATGTCTCATACCACATCATTTCAACCAAAGCAACAAAATGAAAAAAATAAATTTCAAACATGCCCCATTTCTCCTTTGTCCAAATATCATATCATACACACCCGTATGACCCAATCCTAATCCCTCCAAAAAAATCCATCTTATTTTTCTTCATCTCTAACCCTTTTTGTGTTAAAAAATTCTCCTAATACTTAGTTGTACTTTTTTGTTGCTTTGTTGATAAATTATTGATCATACCAACTTCATATATACTACTTCATCTTGGAGATCATCAGCATTGCAAACTAGCAAAAAAAAACTCCCCCTTTTAAGCACCAAGAATATTAGTAACAATGGATCAATTTCATGATCCTAAGCAACAACATAATACTCCTAAACCAATGTTTGATGTCATAGAACCCTCAATAATTAGAGCTCAATCTATTCAAACCCAAAATCATCATAACAAGTACACTCCACAAACAGGCAAAAACAGGACAGAGTATTCTGATCAAATCAGTATTTTTGATGCTGCAAAGTACTTCAGTGGTCTTCATGATGACCAAAAAGATCAACAACTACCTAAGGGAGCCAACCAAGCCTCGCTCCCTCCAAGGTTGTCCTCTGTATCGTCGTCTATCGACGATAGTGGGAGTAACTATGGGGGGCAAAGTAGCACTTGCATTAGCAATAGCTATAGAGCAAGGTCATTCCATGCAACTCCAACAGCCTCCTCGGAGGCTAGTTGGAATAGCCAGACAGGTTTGTTAGCAAACCCGCCTGGCTCTATGGGTGTTAGCATCGCCAAAATCTTGTCTCCTAATAGTAGTACTAGTACTACTAGTAACGCAAACCCAAAATGGCCTAGGATAAGCACAAAATGGCTTATTCCTACGCGAAAATGTCCTTGTTTGGGGAAGAAATCTGTTCAAGTGGAAGAAAGGATAGAAGCTAGTACACCAAGGATGGTGGATTTAAGGAGGAGTACTTCTTCAAATGGTAGTGCAACTAAAAATATATCTTCATCTTGGTACCCCCCTAGGCAAAATAGTCCCAAAAAAATGGGTTCAAATACAACAATACTACCCTTGGCATCCGCAAATGTTGTTATCTCCCAAGAGCCTAGGAATAACATAAACTTCAATCTCGTTGTAAGGAACCCAAATGAAAGTAATCATCACTCAAATGATGGGTTTTCGTCTTCCGACTCGAATCCCAAGGTGGTGGGGCCCTTGAAGTCTTTTGCTAATCATTCAGATATTATTGGTACATCTGCTAATACTGTTACTGCTGCTGCTGCTACTACTGCTAATGCCACTGTCAGAGCTAGTAGTACTAATGGATTTAGTTTTCCAATCCTCGAAAACCGGGCTGTTGGTGTGAAGAAGATGTTCAATGTTGTAGCAGAGCCACCAAGGGAGTCATTGGAGGTGTTTCAACCAAGGAGTCACCCAATTAGTCCTAATAAGTCTCGAAGAACGAGCTACGAGGATGACACTGTGCTAAGTGATGGGAGCTCAGACTTGTTTGAGATTGAGAGTTTTTCTACAACCTACCCTTGTAGGGACTCAATGGATGAAGTGGTTGTTCCTGCTTCAAGTTTCAATAGTAGTACTATGAAGAAACTTGGGATTGTTCTTAGGAGCAACAACAACATTATAGATGAAACTGATAGTATGGATGAGCCTATGACACCTTCTGTTGCACCAACTGAGTGTTATGCTCCTAGTGAGGTGAGCATTGATTGGAGTGTCACCACTGCCGAGGGGTTTGAGCGTGCTAGCGTGTCCAACTTCTCTGTCTCAGCGTCCGAAATTGGCTTATATGCCGCCATGAGGCGGGAATCAGAAAGAAATAATGGTGGTGGTGGTGGTGAAGATGGTCATGATAAGAGGGGTAAAGGAGGTGGGAAAGGGAGTAATGGTGGGGGGTTGTTGAGCTGTCGATGTGAGAAGGCGGTTAGTGTGGGACCGGTGCCAATAAAGTGCTCGGCCGAGGGGGGCCGTCGATGACGGCGAGGCATGTGAATGGTAGGCCAATACAACAGCCTCATGGAGTAGCAGCCCATGTCAATGGGAGGTGGAAATAGTAAGCTAAGGCTCTGTTTGTGTGGGTGGGATGGTCTAGTTTATTTTTGCCTATGCCTTTTGCAACATGATGAGGAACCAAAAATTGTTTGGTTTTCTTTGTTGTGTTTTGGGTAAAATGTTTGATGCGAAATACAAGGCTATGTCCATTCCTCATGGAGTATTAGTGTAGGTTGTCCTTCATTGGTCCTTTTGTTTCTTGTTCCCTTTATTTTCTTGAATTTGGTTTTCTAATGGGATCATGTTTATTTTGTCGTTTGAAATAGTTTTATGAGTGATTGTTTGTTTTAGTTTGTGGATTTTTCAACCTTGGAAGTGCTCATTAAAAAATTTGTTTAGTTCGAGCACTTTTAGGGAGGTCACTCTTACATTAACGATTTTAACGAGTAAATTTTTTTAATAATTTTTTTGCAGTTTATTACATAAAGTGAGACTCGGTGTTTTTGTATTTGAACTAAACCACTAGTCAATAGTAAATTTCGTAGTGACCTCATTTGCTAACTGAATTAGCAGTTTTGCTTGAGAAGCAATTAACGGTTTAAGTTCCTCCAACATGAACAATATGTTGCATCTTAATAATCTATCAAAACACCATAAGGTGGGATTGTATTTTCTTTTAAGCATTATCAATAAAAAAAATTCTAGTTGTGTAAATGAGATGGTAAGTGACTAAGTGCTTAGTTTATGGACCACATGCTTAAATGTTTTTTTGAGTCATGAGGTAGACTTACATGTAAACACTCTATTTAACATTGTACAAAGCAAGATATCACTTGTCACCAATTAATGTTAAACTAGTACTTGAACCCTGGCGATACTCTAGAATTTTTGTGCGTTATAATTTGCTAATAGTTGAAAATAATTAATGTTATTTCGTGTGAAAAACTTATCATTTAAAAAAATATTATAATTTCCGTCTCATTTATAATATGGATTTTGAAGGTTATACAACTTAACTCTTAGTTTCCCTTATATATCACCATTAATTTTGATTAGAAGAAACAATAATATATTGGAGTAGCAATTGGAGCTCTTTTCTTGCATACTCGAAGTTGTGTCTTATGTAACCTTTTTATATATCATAAAAGATTTGTTGTTAAAAAAATTAAGAAACAACAATATCACATAAGAGAAACAAACACCAATATTCATTGCTGACAAAATATCATTAAAATATTTTACTATGTAATTTTCCTCATTCTAATAATTTAATATGAGAAGCAAAATCAATTATTACAAGTTTGGAGGCATAGTAATTTCTCAGGGGGTTTTTTCCAAAAATTTTCAAAGGTGAAAGTATATATTCCGTACTTCACAAAATTGGAATTTGAAAAAAAAAGATTTAGCTTGTCGATAGAGTTATGACATTTCAAATAAGAGGTCTAGCTTTCAAAGCCTCTTACATATAAATATATAATGTTAGAGATATATCTCTAACATATACTCTTATGTATGTTTCACAATAGATGCATCATTTGCATATTATGTACTACTATTCACATTTTAGACTTGATTGGCTTTGATAATTTACATTTTAGGAAAACCACAATCATATTGGATCTTGTCAGGTTTATTTCAATGTGTATTTTTTAATATCACTTTTATATAATTTTTACTTATTGATAATTAAAGATATTAATATTTAAAATAATGCATTGACAAACTTAAAAAGCACAAATGATGCATCTATTGTGAAGCGGATGAAGTATTTTTAAAATATTGAAACATAATCCCCATATTAAAAATACAATGGCGCCATATCATATATAGGAGTAGGATCAAGTGAAAACTGTTTTCACCGTGAAAACCAAGCAAAGGGGTACATGTTAACATAAAGGGGGTACACATGCATTTATTAATGACATTTTTGTAAATATTAACAACTTTGATGTTAGAAGCACGCGTACCCTCTAATCGTAATATGTACCCTTCTAAATCTAATATGAACCCTCTTTTTTCCAATCAGAAGTTTAAGTTTTCAGTTTTCAGCAAAGTATAGGTTTTTAGCAGAAACCGACTTTATATATATATTGATTAATCTTATTTCAGCACAATAACATAGTTAAACATTCAATTGTACAACAATTACTCGTACTTAATCTCAAATTATGTAGCGAAGTGTTACTTTATGCAACGGTTAAAAATTTAATTAATAAAATAATTAATTATGAAATTAATAAAGCATTAAAGATATTCTTTTTTCCTTTATTTTATTTTAGGTGTCCACCTCCACCATTTCCCTTATATAATAGAGATTAAAGTTATTTCTAATAGTTTATTGAAATTTACATTTTCTTTTTCTCCTATATTTTAAGCTATCTATCTCTATGTAGCATTTTAAAATCAATTATTTTTAATTTGATTATGTTATTAAGATGTAATGCTTACCGTGGTAATATTCATGAACTTTTTTTTGTCTATCTTTTCTTAATCTTTTCCGAACTTTTCAAAATTTATGAACTTTTCTTATTTTTTCTAAATCTACTTTTCTAGATATTTAAAAACTAAGGGGTTGTTCGTTATCTTTTTTTGTTTTCAGTTTTCAGTTTTTTTTGAAAACTAAAAACCAAAAACAACTTTTTAGTTGTCAGTTTTCAAAATCATCATGTTCCCAATAAATTTGACTAATTATTTGTTCATTATAGGACATATATCATATGACTTTGAAAATCAAAAAACCAAAAAACATAAAACCACAGTGATACCGAATGGGCCCTAAGTTATATAATTACTAGCCCTATATGCACACGATGTGTGCAGAGTCATGTAAAATTTTGTATAAAAAATAGTATAAATTTTTGTTTGTTTAGTGTTTTGCATTTTTTTTTCAAAATAAAAAAAATGAATAGTTAGTTATGAAGACTTGAGGAGAGAGTTATTCCACTAAAATAGGAATTAAAGAAAAAAGATTAATAGTGATTTTTGGTGTCCCCCACGTCTTCACTAATAGAATAGAGATTGTTTCTTTCTATCCAATCATTGTTTGAAAATTATGTTCAACATACTCGAGTTGATTTGTTTGCTAAATTTTCTGGTAAGCAAAAGTTTATCACCTCTCAACTACTACATATCTAAATGTTTCAGCTAATTTTATCAAATTTGAGCTTGGATTTCATTTCAAAGAATGCACAACAAAAGTTTAATTTAGTAGCGAAATATAGTGCGTAAATGATAAAGCAGTTGAAAAGCCAAATCGACAAAGAAATAAAATTAGTTAAAGGGAATGTGAGCGCAGAAAGATGCAATCATTTCATATAATTAGGCTCTTAATCCCCACATAAATACATAAATATATATGTTTCTTAAATAATGCAAGAGAAATAAAGATTAACACTTTGTGCCAGTTTCAAACTTATTTACCTATCCATCGTCCATGTAGACTTGGCATGGCAATTTCCTTTATGTGCCCGGTTCAGTACAAAGTCTTTATTTCAAAGAGCAAACTGTTGTAAGTCAAAGTTTGCAGCGCAAACTTTGCAAAAGGTGAATGCCATTTAATGCTATTACTGTAATATTTGCTGATTGCTTTTGTACATTGTGATTGTACAGTAAGTTATACGCCTATATATATCAGCGCTTGGTGAATGAAAATTTTGCACCGAGTGAAATCTTCCCTCAGTATTTCTCTCTTCTGTCTAGTTTCTCTCTTACTTCTGTATTCATCTTTTCACAACACGTTATCAGCACGAGTTTGCTTACAAAAACCAAAAGGTATTTTAACATTTAATCTTTCAAACTCCGGTATCCAATTTTTCTAGTCTCACCCTTTTCACTATCCTAACATGGATCAACAAAGTAACGGGATCAATGTTGTTTTCAACAATGTTTCTCTCTGTTGTATACATTTAATTGTAGAACGTAACACCGTCCCTTTCGCTACCAACCCGGCTAGGGGGATTGTAAGTCATCCTTTTCGCACTGACCTCGCCAACGGTACTAATGTCCGTACCGGTGAAAATCCACAAACCCCTGTTCCTAACACCAATAATAATCCTCCAGCACCACCAACTGAAAATCCACCACCACCAAATAATAAAAGAAATAGGGACGAACAGGAAGGAACTAGTAGCAAACGTCACCATGCCACTAGCCCGTAAATTAAATAATAATTTGACAATAACGCCACTTTTATGGAGGGCAATGACACTTTAATTTATGTTATTTTATTTTGTTGTACCGCCTGTATGGCAGGTTATTTTCATTTACCGCCTATATGGCAGGTTGTTTTTTTTATTTGCCGCCTATATGGCTGGCTGACAGTAGTAAATTCTTTTTTTGCTCTTTTATTGTCAATATATGCAGGAGTAGCCAACCTAGAACCATATTACATATTTATTTCCTTTACTATGTGTTATTTCCTTTATATGACATTTGTAGTTTTATTTATTATCATTTTTACACTTACCGACATGCATAATAGTAACAAATTATATTTAGTACACATAAATACTCCAACTAAAATTTTATTGCATTATATTCTTTGAACAACTGTAGATAAATATACAACAAACTGTACAGTTAAGGATAACCCTCTATAAAAGCGAATTATACATCCCCAATTTCACCACATATCTCTTATCTTCTTCCATCTTTTACTCAAACCCACAAATTTTTTTCTTCCTCCATTTTTCCCGGCCACCATGCCCAACGCCGAACACAACCGCCCTCCACCCTCCTCTTCTTCTTTTGAGGAAGATTTTAGAAAAATAAAACTCTACTTGTTCCTTATAGCCGGTTTATTTGTCCTTCTCATGGTATTAATGATATTTCTCCTCATACACAAGTAGGAACCATGATATCACACACTTTCTCCCCGGTGAAACGGTGAAAATGCATGTGTTTTTTTGTCTTCATATGCATTTCTAGGAAGTATTTTGTTATTTTAGCTTATTTTTGTACTTTCCGTGTTTTTATTGTAAGTTATTATTTTGCTTGTAATATTTTAAGGTTATGTCTTGTTTTGTTTTATTTTGTAATATTTATAATTATAAATGATATAAATCAGGGGGAGATATTATATGTGATTTGTTATCATTTACTAATTTCATACTATTATCTACCTTATTGTAGCTATAATGGGAGATTTAATGAAAAGACAATTCAATGTCCTAGATTTGTCAGGAAATAAATTTCTGGAATGGACGGTAGATGCCCAGATGAATTTAAAAGCTCAAGGACTAGAGCATACTATTAAAGATCAAACTGTCAATATAGGCTCAAGTACGGCCCAACAAATTAAATTGGCCACTGAACAAGAAAAGGCCAGGGCCTTGGTTCTTTTGAGACACCACCTGCATGAAAGCCTAAAAACTGAATACTTATTGGTGGAAGATCCAAAAGAACTATGGAACAGCCTCAAAGAAAGATATGGCCACCATAAAAATATTCTCTTCCCCAAGGCATTATTCGAATGGACTAATCTAAGGTTCCAAGATTTTAAATGCATCAGTGACTATAATTCAACACTGTTTAGAATTGTATCGCTGCTGAAATATTGTGATCATCCGGTCACTGAGGAACAAATGCTAGAGAAAACTCTCTCTACATTCCATGCCTCAAATATTATATTACAGCAACAATACAGAGAAAGGGGCTTTAAAAAATATTCTGAGCTAATCTCTGTATTGTTGGTGGCTGAGCAAAATAATAATCTTTTACTAAAGAATCATAATCTTAGACCAACTGGGTCTTTGGTATTCCAAGAGGCGAATGCAGTAGAAAGCTCAGACCTACCTGAATCAAATGCTGTAAACAGAGGTGGGCGTGGAAATGGCCGTGGGAAAGGACGTGGAAACAATCGTGGTCGAGGCCGAGGCCGAGGTAAAGGATATTTCCCCAAAAATAATAATAACTTCAAAAACAATGAGAGGGGGCAACAATACCACAAGCATGATAATCAGAAGGCAAAAGATATATGCTTTAGATGTGGTATATCTGGGCACTGAGGGCGTACATGTCGAACAGCCAAGCATTTGGTAGATCTCTACCAGGCTTCTAAGAAAAATAAAGGAAAAGATGCAGAAGCCAATTTTGTGAATGAGGCAAATACCTCACCGCCTAGCCTTGATGTCTCCGATTTTTTTATGGATGGAGTTGGAGCTGAAAATGGTTTTAATTTAGGGGAAAATTGATTGTTTAGCTATGAAAATATTTATTTCCTTGTTGATCAAGTATTTATTTAATGTTTGTTTTATTTAAGAATTGTACTACCATCTAATTATCAATGAAATATGCATGTTCTTATTTAATTTTGTTTCTTATTATGAAGATATGGATCAACCTAAAAATGGATCTGGATACCAATGCCTCCTGGATAGTGGAACAACGCACACCATACTGAAAAATAAAGAGTATTTTTCAAAACTAACAATGTTTCAAGGTGATGTCAACACCATATCCGGGACAGCAAAACTTATCGAAGGATCCGGAACAGCTTGTGTAATACTCCCAAAAGGGACAAAATTGACTATTGATGATGCACTATACTCAAGTAAATCTCGAAGAAATCTTATAAGCTTTCGAGATGTGCGTAAAAATGGTTATCATTTGGAAACAATGATAAATCATGAAACGGAATATCTATGTCTCACAGAAAATAGAAATGGCAAGAAATATATCTGTGAGAAGTTGCCAGCATATTCTTCAGGACTATACAGTGTTAATATAAGTCCGTTTGAAGTAAACATGATATCTAACCAGAAGTTAGATAATAAGATATTAATTAATCTATGGCATGACCGTTTAGGTCATCCTGGCACAAGAATGATGCACAGGATCATTGAGAACTCAATAGGGCATTCAATAAAGAATGTAAAAATCCCAAAGACAAATGAGTTAGCATGTGCAGCATGCTCACTTGGGAAAATGATAATAAGGCCCTCTATAAATAAAATTGCTACTGAATCTCCAACATTTTTTGAAAGAATACAAGGAGATATTTGTGGGCCAATTAATCCCCCATGTGGACCATTTCGATACTTTATGGTGTTGATTGATGCTTCAACACGATGGTCACATGTAAGCCTTTTATCAAGCAGAAATAGTGCATTTGCAAAACTCCTTGCTCAAATCATTCGATTGAGAACTCAATTCCCGGATTATACAATTAAAAGAATAAGACTCGACAATGCTGGGGAATTTACATCCCAAACATTTAATGATTATTGTATATCCATTGGGATTGACGTGGAGCATCCAGTGGCTCATGTTCATACACAAAATGGTCTTGCTGAATCATTAATAAAAAGATTGCAATTGATTGCAAGACCATTATTGATGAAATCAAAGTTGCCCTCATCTGCTTGGGGTCATGCCATAATACATGCACCATCATTGATTCGATTGAGACCAACAGCTTATCATAAATTCTCACCACTACAATTAGTATCTGGTCGAGAACCAAATGTCTCACATTTGAAAGTATTTGGATGTGGTGTATATGTCCCTATTGCTCCACCACAACGCACAAAGATGGGTCCACAGCGAAGGCTGGGAATATATGTTGGTTTTGAATCCCCATCAATTATAAAATATCTTGAACCAATGACAGGTGATTTATTCACGGCTCGTTTTGCCGATTGTCATTTTAATGAAAGCTTATTTCCAGCCTTAGGGGGAGAGAAAGTGGACCCAAACAAAAAGGATATAGAAATTACATGGAATGCAACACAATTATCTTTTCTTGATCCACGAACAAACTCTTGTGAACAAGAAGTTAAGAAAATTGTTCATTTACAAGGTGTTGCAAATCAATTGTCTGATGCATTCGTTGACAGTAAAGACGAAGTCACATATACCAGCAGAGAATGCTCCCCCACGAATTGAAATTCCCATAGATAATAAGGCAATTGAAAAAGAGTCTATGGCACGCCGTAAGCATGGAAGGCCACCTGGTTCGAAAGATTCGAAACCAAGAAAAAATAAAAGGCGAGATGAAATAGAAAAGGAACAAATGATTGTTCCTCCAATTGAAAATCATGAAATTCAAAATGGAGAAAGAGATAAAGACAAAGACAAAGAAGAAGATGTTCCAAATAACGAGGGACAAGAAAGTATCGACAACATTGAAATTTCGATTAATTATGCTTGTACAAAGAGACAGTGGAATCGAAAAAATGTTGACATAGATGATGTCTTTACTTACTCCATAGCGGTTGAAATGGTATCTGACGAGAATGGTGTAGAACCAAAAACCGTAGACGAATGTCGCCGCAGACAAGATTGGCCAAAATGGAAAGAAGCAATCCAAGCAGAACTAAAATCCCTTGAAAAGCGAGAAGTTTTCGGACAAATAACTCAGACACCAATAGGGGTAAAACCAGTAGGATACAAGTGGGTACTTGTCAGAAAACGAAACGAGAAAAATGAAATCGTTAGATACAAAGCAAGGCTTGTTGCCCAAGGCTTCTCCCAAATGCCAGGGATTGATTATTATGATACGTATTCTCCAGTAGTTGACGCAACTACATTTAGATTTCTGGTAAGTTTATCCGTCTTCGAAAAACTTCAAATGCGGTTGATGGATGTCGTGACTGCATACTTATATGGGTCACTTGACACTGACATCTACATGAAAGTCTCTGATGGACTAAAACTACCAGAAACGTACACATCCAGAGACTTGACCTCTATAAAGTTAAAACGATCGCTTTATGGACTTAAACAATCTGGAAGAATGTGGTACAATCGTCTCAGTGAATACCTTACGAAAGAAGGATTCAAAAATAATCAAATCAATCCTTGTGTTTTCATTAAACGATTCAAATCAGGATTTGCTATAATTGGAGTTTATGTTGATGATCTGAACATCATTGGAACTTATAAAGAACTTGAAATAACTGCAAGGTACTTGATGAAAGAATTTGAAATGAAAGACCTTGGGAGAACAAAATTTTGCCTTGGCTTACAAATGGAACATTTGAAGGACGGAATCTTTGTTCACCAATCAAATTATACGGAAAAGGTCTTAAAACGTTTTTACATGGATAAAGCGCATCCATTAAATTCTCCAATGGTTGTGCGGTCTTTGAATGTGAAAGACGACCCATTCCGACCTCGAGAAGAAAATGAAGAAATTCTTGGTGCTGAAGTACCATACTTGAGTGCAATTGGCGCTTTAATGTACATAGCTTATAATACTCGGCCTGACATAGCTTTTTCAGTGAACCTCTTAGCTAGATACAGTAATGCGCCAACAAAGAGACATTGGAATGGAATTAAGCACCTATTCCGTTATCTCAGAGGAACACATGACCTTGGATTATTTTATCAATCGAAGCAAAGTGCTTCACTCATTGGTTATGCAGATGCTGGATACTTATCCGACCCTCAAAAGGCCAAATCACAGTCTGGGTATCTATTCACTTATGGAGATACAACAATATCATGGAGATCAACGAAGCAGACATTAACTGCCACATCATCAAATCATGCCGAATTGATTGCTCTTTATGAAGCTGGAAGAGAATGCGTTTGGCTCAGAACAATGATTAGCCATATCCAAAAAGAATGCGGTATGAATTTAGTTACTGATAATCCAACACTGATATATGAAGATAATACTGATTGCATCACCCAAGTCAGTGGAGGATATATCAAAGGAGATAGAACCAAACATTTATCACCGAAACTCTTCTTCACGCATGATCTCCAGAAAGAAGGAAAGATAGACATTCATCAAAAAAGTAGTCGAAGTCCATACGTGCAATTAACAAATGTCGAAGTGAGTATAACTACAACAACAACAACAACAACTAAGCCTTATTCCCAAAGTGATTTGGGGTCGGCTAACATGAATCGTCAACTGAAACCGTTGCCAAAGGAGATGGCATCGACAAGAGTGATAAAAGTTTTTAAAAGGGTTTAAGTTTTAAAATTTTTTAAAAAGTTTTTGAAAACAATGTTTACACCAAAAAGTTTTAAAAGAGGTTTTCAAAAGGTTTTAGTACCAACACAATTGAGAAAAACAAATAAATGCACTAATCACACCTCTTCCTCCACATGGATACTGCCCCTCCACCCACTTCTATCCAACGCCATGCTCTCCTCAATCCCAAGTAGCCTCATATCACTTTCAATTACCTTCATCCAAGTCATCTTAGGTCTTCCCCTACCCCTTACAATTTGATTACTCCTCCACTCTTCAATTCTTCTCACCGGTGCATCACCTGATCTCCTTTTCACATGACCAAACCATCTTAACCGATTCTCCCTCATCTTTTCTTCAATTGGTGCAACTCCAACTTTTTCCCGAATCACTACATTTCTTAATCGGTCCTTCCTTGTGTGGCCACACATCCACCGCAACATACGCATCTCCGCCACGTTCATCTTATGAACGTGGTATTGTTTCACCGCCCAACATTCGGTGCCATATAACAAAGCAGGCCTAATTGCCGTACGGTAGAACTTTCCCTTCAATCTTTGGGGAATGCCAGACTCACAAAGGAACCCGGTGGCGCTTTTCCACTTTAGCCAACCCGCGTTAATTCTATGAGCCACGTCTCCATCCAGTTCTCCATCCTTTTGGAGAATGGATCCAAGGTAACGGAAGACGTTCGATCCTTGAACCACTTTGCTATCCAAAGTTACCGCCCCTGCCTCGTTGCTTGTAACCCCACTGAACTTGCACTCCATATACTCCGTCTTACTTCTGCTCAATCTAAAACCACGAGCTTCTAATGTATCCCTCCACAGTTCCAACTTACTCTCAACACCTTCCTTTGTCTCATCAATCAACACAATATCATCCGCAAACATCATACACCACGGTGTATTATCTTAAATTGACCTCGTTAGTTCGTCCATCACTAAATCAAAGAGAAAGGGGCTAAGTACAGCCTAAAAGACCAAATTGGATTATCATTTAGTACTTGCAAAGTTTCAAACTTGCAATTGCTAATTTTGTACTTTTGTTCAATGAAATTAAAGATGCATTGCAGCATTGGACATGGCTGAGCACTTTTAAGAGATATATTTTTTTGTTGTTTTTTCCTTTTTGGGAGACGCTTTCTCCATTTTACAAACAAAAAGAAACTTATTTGTTAAAAAAGATAGAGACAAAAACATGGTGAAACCTCTCCTTTTAAACCTCCCCATTTTACCTTCTGTAATTTGGTGCGTCTATTGTTTATCCACTTAGATTGATCAGCTGGTCTTATAAGAGACCGCCTACTTTTAAAATAAAATTAGACAATGGTCCAATAGGCCTAGTAAGCCCAATAATAAGAAGAGAACAAATCAACAAATCGTTTTCTGAAAATAGGGACTAGTTTAATCCATTGTTTGACCTATTTAATCCATTTCGTGACCTGTTTAGTTCATTCAATATTCAGTGTTAAATTTATTTAGTGATTAGTTTAATCCATTTAGTGACTAGTGTAATTCATTCGGTAAGTCATATGTTTTTTTAGGAATCGTTTGTTATATTTCGAGACTAAAATTAAAATAAAAAAAGCAGAAGAGAATGAACGGCTAGAGTGGTGCTAAATGTCTAAGAATAGTATTGAGCTAGAGTAAGATAAAATAGACTTGTTAATATAATGTGGGATTTAATTGTTTTAATTTTATGTTAAAATTAGACTACCTCTTTTAATAATTTGTCTAGATTGTATTGAGCCTTAGTTTAGTAATGAAATATTTCTTATATGTTAAAAAAAAGCCTCAAAAAACATAACCCCACCATATACTTTAATAATTAGATGCATACAAACACACACAAATAGTGATATAGATATATATAAAAGTAATGTAAAGTGTGAAAATTGTCTAAGTATAAAATAAGTATTGTAACATTTCAACTTACAATATCGTAGCATTTTTTAAAAAGGCAAAAGCTAACGAACATACGTGGGACGTTAGATAAGGTAGCTAAAAATGAAAATAATAAATTAATATAAGCAATAATTACACCAATTTATTAGTGATTTTGACATATATTCCAATATCAATATCAATTAGAAAAATATTTAATGTTGCTAAACGTCCCGGTAACGTTCGTTAGCAAAATTATACCTATTAGATATAGAGAAATTATATTTCTATTTTAGACTAAAACATATACTTTTTCTGAGCTGTTTGACTTTTTTACCAGATAAATATGTCACTTTTATCATAGTTTTACTAATACTATATCTTAGTATGTGGAGTAATATGTTATTCGATTCATCTAAATGTATATTTTTATCAATCAGTCATTAGTGATATCAATATATAGTTTACAATATTAAAACTCAAAATTATATAAAAATTAAATTATTAATTTATTATACAGGGAGGAAATAATAGATATGAATATTAGACAGGAAAGGTAGTTTGGTTTGCTGATAAAATTTGCACATAACTATCCAACTTTCTCCATCTCGTGATTGATGCCTTGTGGCTAGAGCTGTCAGTTTGGTTGAAAACTGTTAGTTGAACTGTTAACCGAACCGAAACCGAACCGAATTAACCGAACCGAAACCAACCGAAAACTGAAAAAACAACCGAACTGAAATCAACCGCTTCAAAGTCAACCGCATTAAACCGAACCGAAACCGAACCGAAACCGAACCGAAAAGGAACTGAACCGTTTTTAACCGTATCAAAAACCGTTTTAAACCGAACCGAACCGAACCGAATATTAACCGAAACTAACTGAAAACTGTTTTAAACTGTTATAAACCGAAATAAATGAAAAAATATTTTAAAATGTGATAAACTTAACAATTGAACAAAATTATAATTAATTATAAAACATTTAAAATATTTTAAAGAGTTATAAACTGAAATGAACTCATGTAAAACTTTTAAACTATTTAAACAATAACAATCAAGTTATATAATATTATTTAATAATTTCAAAGTTCTAGATAATTTCAACTAGTTTAAAGATTTTATAAAATTATAATAATTTTAATACATTTAATATTAACACCAAAAGATTCATTACACTTAATACCAATATTTAATCCAATTATAAAACCATATACATAACATCAAAATTACAATATTTGATTTCAATTACAAAGTCATATAATATTCTAATTCAAATAAAAAAAGAAGACTTCTTAAATAATTTTCTAATTCAATTATCAAAAGTTTAATATTCTAATTCAAGTATTAAATAAAGTATACAATTTAACATCAAAATACACAATATATTTTAATTCTATCAAAAAGAATGTACAATATTACATCAAAAATAAACAACAATAAGAGTATAATACAAATTCAAAATCCTATTAAAATAACATAACATCTAAACTAAATTTTAATTCTATAACAGAGATCTTCTTTGGGATTTCAGTCTTTGAATCTTCAAATAATCTACAAAAAAGACAATTATAATACATTAACAATGTTAAAAATTATAATATCAAAAAAATAACAAATCAAAATAAAACAATGAAAAACTTACCAAACAACAATATAAAATATTTGAGAAGAGAATTTTAGAATTGGGCTCTCAGAAAAGTAGCTTCATCAATAGGTTAAAACCTTCATATTTGCTACTATAAAATTTCATCATCGAGCATTCAGTCCAAACATTTTAAAAAATATTGAAAGACGTGATAACATAATGAAACTATGGGCATCACTTCACTAAGGTTTACCAAAAAAACCCTCAATTATTAGACTTTATTCTAAAGAGGGATTACCAAACTACAATAGCCATCCAAAATTGTAAACCAAAGTGAAAGTTCCCAACATAGTTCACAAGTCACACAATCAATCAAAATTTTTTAAAAATGTTTGAACATTTTCCAACAGGGACATATCAAGCTCAACAGAATCCAAACCCACCAAAAAGTCCAAGGACTTGATCCAACAAAATCCAACCAACAAAAACAGTCCAAGGCCATAATCCAACAAAGCCAACCCACAATAAGTTCATCAGATTCCAACAAGCTCAACAGCTTCAATCCAACCAATAATTCCAGCCCAACAGTTTTAAGTAACACCAAAAAAATCCAACAGTTCATGCCAAATGCTACCCAATGAATGAAATTAATTACAGCAACAGGAAGTTGCAAAACCAGCTCAAGCTGGGCATTTCACTGAACAGCAACAAAAACCCGTGTTCAGCAACATCGGGGTACCACAGCAGCCTCAGTGGTCATTCAACCTAATTAAAAACAAAATCAGTATATATTTATTACATTTAACTACCAAAAATGAGCAATACAAACATACCGAGGGGAGAGAATTAAGATCAACATCGTTGTCAATGGAATCATTTTGATCCATTGCACTAAGAAAACTTTCCATCTCTTCTTCTTTTAAGTACCCAAACAACCAATTTTGGGTTGTAACAAAAGCTTCTACATTTTTGGGCAAAAGGGAAGCTCTATATTTTGTCAAAACCCTTCCACCCATACTAAAAGATGATTCGGAAGCAACAGAAGTTATCGGAATAGCCAAAATATCTTTGGCCATTTTAGAAATAATGGGATATATAGAACATTGAGATTGCCAAAACAGCAAAATGTCAAATTCTGGGCAGCGCTTAGCAAGCGACGAGTTCAAATACTCGTCAACAGCAGCAGTTCCACACACAGCAGAATTAGAAGCTGCGAAATTCTAACACAAAAATACAATAAAATAAGTTGACCTAATTTTATTTACAAAGATTAAAAAATAGTCAAAATCAAATCAAATAATAACCTCAACAAAGTCCAAGAGATTGAAATCATCAAGTGATGTTGGAGTATATTGAGTATGTGTAGACTCCGTTGAAGATGGAGAGGTCGAAGAAGTGCTATAGAAATTATACAACTCAACAAAAGAATCATACACTTTTTTCACCCTCAAATCAACTTCGGATGGAACATAAAGCACGCTATACAAGTCCTTCACAAACCGAAGTTTGTAACGAGGATCAAGTAGAACCGCAATAGAGAGAATGACAGAATGTTCCGACCAATATTTCTCATACTTTTCCAGCATTTCTGGGCACATGTTACGAATACTTGGTATAGAATGGTTATGGGATACAACCAACAATTTCTCAATAGCAACAATATTAGCAAAATAAAGATTAGCGGTAGGATAATCCGAACCAGAAAATAAATTCGTGACAGCATCAAAAGGCTCAAGAAACTTGCAAACGAACTCAATGGTAGCCCATTCAGACAAAGAAATATTAAACTCATAGTCACTCTCTCTAGTTCCAAACAAATCAAGAGCATGACGAACTTTTAAAGCTTGTTTCATCATGTGAAAGGTTGAATTCCATCTAGTGCATACATCATACTTTAAACTACCACAAAAGTTGGAATTCAAATCTTTAAGACATTGTTCAAATTTAAATTTTCTTGAAGGAGAAGCATCAATATAGTTAACGGCACCACGTAACTTTATAACACTTTCATCTACGGTAGTCATACCCGCTTTCACAATCAAATTTAAGATATGTGCACAACATCTCACATGAAAAAACTTACCATCACATGGCAAAGAGGAAGAAGAATTTAAATCAGATTTTAAGCGAGAAATCATATTATCCATAGAAGTAGCATTATCAACCGTCAAACACAGAATTTTCCTTTCCAAACCCCACTCCTTAATCAAACCCAACACAAATGAATAAAGGGCAGGTCCATTATGTGGAGGTTCAAAATAACGAAAGTTCAATATACATGATTTCAATACCCAATCATTACCAATATAATGAGCTGTAAGCGTCAAATAACCGCGATTAGTAATGGCAGACCAGCAATCACATGTAAGGCAAACACGACTATTAAGCACAGAAAGTTTTTCATGTAAAGCAAGTTTAAGTTTCTCATTCTCCAAAGTACAATATCTAAGCATTGTATTCCTAGAAATGTGCACAATCTTAGGATTACAATAAGTAAGCAACTTTCTCGTTCTCACATGTTCTACCATACGTAAAGGATAAGAATGAAATAATATTGCTTCCGCAAACAACTGACAGAAAACTTTTTGATCAAACACAGAATCACATTCAGGGTTTGCAACTAAAAATTCTTTATAAGCAATGCAATTTTTAATGTGATAGGTAGCGTTAGAAGTACCATAAGAAGAAGTTGCTTTGTACTTGGATTTACAGTAATTACAAGAAGCATAGAGTTGAGGCATACCTTCCACATCATCCTTACCAACTTCGGAGGAGAATTTGAAATGACGCCAAACAGGAGCCCTTCTTCGTCCTTCCAAAGGTGTTGCTGCTGCCCTCTTCCCTTTACTCCTTGCTGCATTTTGTTGACTAAGCAACGCATTTGAACTCCCACTCTCGTTGTTAGGTGCTTAAACAAACAGAGTAGTAAAGAATGAGTACAAACATAACACAAATAAAAACATAAAACTTAAATTAAATGAAGGTCCAAGGGCTTACATATAGTTGAAGGAGATGGAGGTCCATGATCTTCAAAATTAGCATCAAATTCACAATCCATATCTTGAAAAAAACAATTGAAAGATGAAACAAAAATAAACAATTGAGAAAACAGAATAACAGAATAACAAAATATTAAACAGAAAAACAGAATGCAAAAACAGCATACATAAATAACATTAAAAAACAGCAAACATTAACAGTATAAAAAAACAGCATACAAAACAACACTAAAAAACCAGCATACATTAACAGCACATTAAAAACAGCATTAAAAACAGCATAAAAAACAGCATTAAAAACAGCATACATTACAATTTTAAAAAACAGCATTAAAAACAGCATACATTAACAGCGTAAAAAAAAGCATACATTAACAGTGTAAAAAAACAGCATAAAAACATCATAAAAAACAGCACATAAAAAACAGTAGACATAAAATAGCATAAAAACAATAGACATAAAATAGCAAAAAAAAATTGACATAAATAGCATAAAAAACAATAGAAATAAATAGCATAAAAAAGAATAGACATAAATAGCATAAAAAACAATAGCATAAAAAACAATAGCATAAAGAAATAGCATAAAGAAATAGTATAAAGAAATAGCATAAAAAATAGTAGGGTTTAAAAACGGGTTAGGGTTAAAACGGTTTGGGTTTAAAAACGGGTTTGGGTTTAAAAACGGGTTTGGGTTTAAAAACGGGTTAGGGTTTAAAAACGGGTTAGGGTTCAAAAACGGGTTAGGGTTCAAAAACGGGTTAGGGTTTAAAAAAGGGTTCGGGTTTAAAAACGGGTAAGGGCTTAAAAACGGGTAAGGGTTTAAAAACGGGTTAGGGTTAAAAACGGGCCTGGGTTGAAAATCCTTCCAAAGCACTGAAGCAGTCATTCAATTTCAAGAAGTTAAAAAAATAAGTCATTTTTGCATAATATTTAACAAATAAAAATTATAAAAAACGACTTAACGAGTTAGGTTTCTTTAGATCTAGATAAAAAACGAGTTAATAATTCAAGAAAGTAAAAAAACAAACGATTATTCAATTTGTACATGAGTAATATTTTTAAAATAAATATAAAAATCTAAAAAACGGGTAAAAAGGGAAAATTAACGTAAACAGAAAATAAAAATTAAAAAAAATGAGCAAAAAATAAATGGAAAACAGCAACAAACATATGGCCGAATTTCTTTAGATCTAGATAAAATATGAATTTCTTTTTCGATTTAAACAGTTGAAATTATAAATTTATTTTTAGATCTAGAAAAAATTAAAAGCATGAGCAAAAAACATGAATTTTATTACCTTGTTGGCCGAATTTTCGATCTTCAACCACTCCTTCTCTTCGATCAACTCTTCGATCTTCACACACACGAGTCACACGCACATCTTCTCCTCGATCTTCTCTCGATCTTCAATCACCATCTTCTCTTAGATTTGATGGTTGATATTGACTTAAGAGGTTGCCGGCGCCGGCGCCGGACTTAGAAGGAGTGAAAGACGATTTTTTTTGGTTTTTTAATGGTGAATGATGAAGGTTTATGCCTTTATAGTGAAGGTTTATGAAGAACAAAAGAAGGATTGAAGGTTTATGATGAAGGTTTATGATGAACAAAAGAAGGATGGAAGGTTTTTGGGAAGGAGAAAGGGAGATGAGATCTATGCCGCTAATGCTATGCGCCGTCCACTGATAATGAGAGACTAGAGAGAGTGTGAGATTGACTGTGTTTTGTGTGAATGAGAGTGAAGTTAGGGTTAGGTTATTAGGAGAGTGAAATTGGGAGGGTTAAGTCTTTTTATACTAAGGTTTTTTTAGGGTTTTTTTGGGCTTGGACTGTGGTAGTTTGGGGCCTTTGGGCTAATATGGCGGATTAGGATAGATTTTTGGGAATTAGTTAATATAATTAGTTAATTACTAATATATTAACTAGTATTATAAATAAATACGAGTATAAATTAATTATTCTAAATAAATATGAGTAGTAATTAAGTATTCTAAATAAATATGATTAGTAATTAAGTATTACAAATAAAATTTAGTAATTTTGTATTTACCTTAACGATTTAATATATTTATGATTGTTTTAGTTCACAAATCTTAACTATCTTATTAAGTACAAATTACAATAGAAATATAACTTTCATCGTGAAAATTATTTTATTATATCTTATATCAACAATAATGTTTGATGGTCGTTATTGATACGACTTAACAAGTAGTTTCGTTACATTAGTTAATGATCAATTAAACTAAACTGAATTTGAAATTATAAACTCATAGTAATTAACTCAAATTTATATATATAGTATATACCTAACTAAAAGGTAGGTTATCTAATTCGATAATGTTATATATTGATGATTGATCTAAATCATCTAATAATCTTAATTGTCATACAGTATATTGTTCTTATATAATGTGAATTGATGTACTACATTAATGCTTACTATCTTATACATTTGTCTAGTAGAATATTGATTGTTGATCTAAGACAACGACCTTAACTACTTTGTACATTGATGTAGTATAATATTGATGGCTAATTTAGTTATTGATGGTAACTATCTTATACGCTGATCTAATACATTGATCTTATTCTTATCCATAATATTCATTGATGTGATTGATCTAATATATTAATGTTTGATCTAAATGTTAACCATGTCATATATTTATGAGATATATATCATAGATTTATCATTTTATGAGATATATATCATATATTGATGATCTTATAACATCGATTTTAACTATATATCTTAGACATTAATCTAATGTTAATTGATTTAATAAATTGGTATTAACTATCTTATACGTTGATTAACATATTGATGATTGCTCTGTTACATGGATCTTAACTATCATATATATTGAAGGATTGACCTAGTATATCGATGATTGATCTAAATATCTAATACACATTATCTTTGACGCTAACGATATGTTAAAAGCACAATAAGTCAATAACAATTGATCCATGAACCTATAATACAATTATGAATTATACAAACATAATCAAATTCGAATATGCCACGAAATGAATTTGACTAAGGGTGCTATTCGAGCGAGACTGCTTGAGCTCAACTTTTTATGTATAAGTATAACATATCTTATGGGTGTAAATTGCTTGAGATTCACTCGAGTCAAACTAGGTCCAAGTTCGTTCAATTTGGTTAGAAGTCAAACTACTCGAGTTGTTAACGAGATGAGTTCAGCTATACAAATTAAACTTGATTTTAAGTTCGACCAGAAATAACCCGCGATCCAAAGGCCACAAATCCTGAATTGACCCATATAAGCCCGACAATTATCCGACGCATGTTTATCCGGACCCGTTAATACCCGACCCGATATTCGTTCGACTCGAACTTCACTTGAGCCCGACCAACCCATGATTCGGCTTTTGCCCGTAATTGACCCGATCTAATCCAATTAAAGGTGATCCGAGACATGTAATCCAACCAGACTCGATCCGACCCATTACGGGTCATTTCAAAACCGTCTTAGTTAATCGGATTGACGTAACTTGAAACACATTCGGTCTGTAACAAGAAATTATATATATTTTAAAAAACGAAAATTTTGGAAGGACACACAGTACTTAAACGATAACCGATGCGGTTTTTCATACAAAATCGAAATTAACTGAACTAAAACCGAAAATAACCGTTGAACCGATATGATTTTTACTGAAACCGAATGGGTCAAACCGGATAGACAACCGTAACCGAACCGAACTGAAAAAAGGCCTAAATTAACCGCAATTAACCGAACCGAAACCGAAAAAGTTACAACCGAATCAATTTAACGTGAAAAATTAACCGAAGTCAACCGAACCGAAGTCAACCGAACCGTTTGGTTCCAACCAGAACCGAACCGATTAACCGAATTGACACCCGTGCTTGTGGCCCTTGTCCCTTCCATTAGGTACTCTATGGGACAGTTCTTTTTGTTGGTTTCTTTTCATGATTAGTAATCTTACTAAAAATTGCATCATCGTCTAGTTTAGAAAATTGCATACGAGACTTCCTGATAATATTATCATATGACTTATATGAGTGATATAACTATCTTGTGGCTCAGCGATGTCTTGAGTCTAATTTTTGTTTAATTGAGTTAGAGTAATATTTTTTGTTGATGATTAATTTTTTTATTTACAACAAGTTAAAAATTTCAGCATATAATTTGAGAATCAATTAAACAATTTAAAAGGATCATGAAAGATTGGGCCTGTTCTCTTCGGCTAATTCTAGCTGAACTGAACTGGACTGAACTGAACTTATTGGAGCTGAACTAAACTGAACTGAACTGAACTTATTGGAGCTGAACTGAATTGAACTGAACTTATTGGAGATGAACTGAACTGAACTTATTGGAGATGAACTGAACTGAATTGAACTTATTGGAGCTGAACTGAACTGAACTGAACTGAATTGAATTAAATTAAATTATAATGAGTATATGAATAATAAGTAAATAATAATTATTATGAATATTAAATAATAAGTAATAAAAATTCTAATTAATAATAATTAAATTAATAATTTAGAATAATATCAAATGAATAATGATAATATTATTTTGATGTTATTATGATAGTTATAAATAAATAAATAATAATAAAAAATTAATTTTTAAAATAATAATTACTGATAATAATAATAATAATAATAATAATAATAATAATAATAATAATTAATAATGAGTAATTACAATTATTACTAATATATTAATACTTTGATGATGATGATGATATAATATAATGTCTAAGAAGTAAATTAATAGTATTACCATTATAATAATAATTAGCTTAAAACATGGGTTGATGTGTGCTTCTAACCAAACCACGATTTGTGGTGGGTTGGTCTATGATAGAAATACACCAAACCGCCAAAGTATATTTAATATACAATGTAACGACAATGTTGTATTTTAAATAGTACTGCAGTATTATTAGCAACTTTGTAATTTTTTCATATCTTCTAGCTTTTTGTAGCTTATTTTTATGATGTAATAGTGAATTTTATTCAGTAAAATAAAGCAATAATTGCAGATTAGAATACTCGTATTGACATGAAATTTGGTTAGACCTTGCACCAACCCAAACTTTGCTGAGCCATAATAATAATAGTAATAATAATGAGTAAAAATATAATAAATAAATAATATATATAAATAATAATTATTATTATTATATAATAACAATAATAATAAGTAAAATAAATTAGACCAACAATAATAATATTAAACAAAATGGTTAAATAATGAATGGAGCTGAACTGAACTGAACTTAATTTATTGGAGCTGAACTCAACTGAACTGAACTTATTGGAGGAGCTGAACTGAACTGAAATGAACTTATTACAACTGAACTGAACTGAACTGAACCGAACTTATTGGAGCTGAACTGAACTGAACTGAACTTATTAGAGCTGAACTGAACTGAACTTATTAGAGCTGAACTGAACTGAATTGAACTGAAAATAAGCTGAACAGAACAGGCCCATTGTAATGAAAAAGATCTCTTCACCTTCTCAAATCTTGATTAAGGTAAAAGGAAGCACCAATTATTGAGCTAACTGAGATGTTGGTAGGATAAATTAAAACTAAGAGGTGGCAGTGCTTATGACATTCAAAATAAGGGAATGTGTGTTCGAACCTATTACTTGCATTTTCGAAACAGTTAAAAAGAGAATTATCATTTATAATGTTGACGTTAACATGAAATGACACATGTGGCAAGCAACAATTCTTGAAGGGGAATTTAATATGTAATTGACTCGAAGCCACTAGCTACTAACATGAAATGACATATATATATATATATAGATTCGTGCAAGCCACTAGCTACTCTTGGGTTATTATTGATCTCCATATAAATATCATGGGCTAATAAATATTTTTTGAAGGGGAATCTAACATGTAATTGACTCGAAGCTATACGACTAGGGATCGCAATGGATCTTGGACCCGGTCTAGATCCGTTTAATAGGATCTGGATCTTCATTTTTTGGATCCGGGTCCTTATTTTGCAAACGGTTCTGGATCTAGATATTGCACTTGAGATCCAGATCCAGCCCGCAGATCCGTTTTAAAATTTATTTGTAAAAAATATAACGATAAATAGTATGTAAATAAGATAATAATGTACTAATCTTATTATGTAATGTATAACTTTGAGAATAAATACTAAGTGAACCACTACACAATAAATAACTAACAATTATAATAAAGTCGTTACTCTCAAACTTTCATGTAACGATAAAAAATATGGTAAATGTTTTGCTTTATCCCAGCTAAAATTATGTATATGTATTTTTTCGTGTAAAAACTACAAATAATTATCTAAAAAGTATACATTAACTATTTTTAAATAATAAAAGAGAGGATTCGTTCAAGATCCATGGACCTGTTGTATCCGCGGATCTGGATCCTTATTTTCAAGAACCGACGGATCCGGGTCAGATCTGTCTATGGGGACACAGATCTGGATCCAACAAGATTCGGTCCAGATCCGCCCCATTGTCATCTCTACATACGACATCTACAACTGATATCAAATTCAATGAAAAACAAATCATATATTGCCAAATAAATTTTTTGCTCAAAAATACTGCTATTACGTACTAAGCTTTGTGATTCTACTATGTCGTTGTTTCTTCATGTAGTGTTGGGAAGGAGATCATTGAATCTTGACTTTTGATAGTGATCTGTTGATCTAGTATAACATCCTTGTCGAAAAGAGTTATCTGCCACAATATGATATTTTCACCCATTTGTAACATGTCGATCTTCCATGAAACTTTTCATCAATAAACCAAATCGTCCCCAAAAGTAAACAGCAAAACACACACTTACTCTTTCAGAGGAGAAACATAAAAAAAACACTCTTATGACAAATGAAAAGAGTAAAGGATTTCTTATGCATAATTTAATAATACTCCTAGATAACAAACTAAATCCTAAAGAAATAGATCTGAACAACTAGATCTAAAATCAAAAGGGTTAGTAAAATCTATAAGAATACTGAAAACATAAATAGGGATGGCCAAAAATCACCAATTTTTAAAGAAAAATTATTAAATTAAGATATAGATGGAAAAGTATATCAAGATAGAGTTTTAGAATAATAAATTACTTTATGTTATTAGGAAAGTATATCTTTTAATATTTTAAGGTTAGATGATTTTCTAAATCCTTGTACTATATATATAGGGTTTTAGCCTATTCATAGATAACAAGGCAATACAAATTTATTATTCAGTTTCATATTGTTCTCCAATTCTTAACATGGTATCAGAGCCATCCAAATTATTGGATTGATCCTACGCCTTCATAACTAAGTTTTTTATTTTTCAACGGTCTACTACCGCCCCGAAAAGGCAAGCGGGTCCGGCTATGATACCAGGATTGCTCCCAGGACGAGGCCGTTGAGACCGATTAATTGATTATGAAGGCGGAAGCGGTTGATAATAAAATAACTTGAAATTTGAAATAGTTTTAGAAATAAAATTGTCGTCAAAATAATTAAACGACTAAAACATTTGACAGAAATTTAAATTAAAAAACAGAGATATGAGTAGAATAACTCACTTTGATATATGATTGGAATAAATTTTACAAAAGATGAACAAACTAGTATTTGATTTTTGGCGTAAGGCCTTTGTACAGGTTTTTTGTGATTTTTTTGATTGAAAAAGAAAAGTATATGTTCTACTATTGTGATCCTACAGAGAAACTTATGAAAATATTACAAAGATACTACTATTTGGTGTTATAGAATATTTGGAGTAGTTGGAGAGCTTTTGTGTTGTTGTGTATTGTGGTGTGTTCTTCTGTCAACTTCCTCTGAAGTCTTTTATAATGAGCAATTGCATGCCATTTATTGTTGATTATTATGTTGCATATTACATTTGATGTCCATGTTGCTTTGTTGATTCATCATCACCAAGCATGAGTCATAGACTTGTCTTGGCATTTGTACAAGGTTTCATCAATATGTTGATACGTGGTGCGGTGCTTGAACAGTGCCGCATTCGTTTTGCTTGACAGTTGTCTACTTTTCGGTCTACTTTGTCATATTTTTCTTCGACTGATACGTCCAAAAAATACCGTATTGAAATTTGAACCTGCAGAAAAAGCGTTAGTAAATATTTTTTGTCCCTAATTTTTGCCTAAGTGAAAAATCACTTAGCGGGATCTTTATTTATTTGGAAAAATTGTTAGGAATAAGTTAACCTTTGCGTTGACCGCTTCTAACAAGTCAACCTAAAAATATTCGAATAACAAGTAAACCTTGTAGCCTTTTTTGCTTTTAACAATTTTTTTACAGGTTACCTGTTACTAACTTATTAGTTTAGTCACTTGTCCACGTGGCTTGTTTTAATTGATTTAAAATAATTATTTATTATAATTTTATTTCTTTATCTTCTCACCCCTTTTTGTTTTCCTTTCCCTCTCCTTCGTTCTATGCCCACCACCACAAACACCGTCCAACACCAATGATTCTTATATTACACGATTGAACTTCGATTTGTGAAATTTTGTTGATATGCTGAAGGAATTGTGGAACCTGATATGATTTTTGGCCATCAATGATTGTTTTAGCACTTGATATATATACTAAAGGATGACAAATTGTATTATGCTTCCCTTGAATCTCCAACTACTGTATTATTTTGTTGATTGCTTGCCTCCTTGTGCTGTGTATGTTATTGATTCTCTGTATTTGTTTAGTTTTATTCTGTTTGTGCTTGGGTAAATTATCTCCCACTCAGAGAATATGGAAATGGGGAGCTTAATTGTTGTTTGTGTTTTTCGGTTGATTTGGATCAGAAAGATGAGTTTATAAAGGTGGTGTTTCTGTCCAAGACAGCAACAGTGAATGTGGTGGTGGGTACTTGGTGGAATTGTGGCTCCCAAACGTCCTTCGTGGTGGTGGTTACCTGCAAAACAAGGAGAAACCTCGGGGGTGGTTCCGAGGATCGCCTCTCCGATGCCTAAGTCAGTCCAAATTGAGCATAAGATCTCTAGTAGAGAGAAAACGAGTATCAAGTGCAAGTATTTTGTGAGTGTTTGATTGAACGTACCTTACCCATGCATGGGCATGGGTATTTATATGAGACATGGACTTGTAACTGACCTAGTAAAGTGAGTGGGCCTCTTTGAAAGTGGGCCAAGGTGGAACGAGGCCTTCATTAAACTCCAGCCTAAAGACTATGTCCGGAGCGGTCTGCCTGAGGAGGTCTGCTCTGCTCCAGACGCTCTGACGTGGAGTGGCAGGCTGCTGCCAGCTGGAGGTCTGCTAGGTAGACCCCATACAATTTGCCCCCCGGACCCAGTATTTGCAGATTGCAATATGCTGGGTGCATTTGTTTTTGTTCTGGCGTTCTGCTCTTTGCGGAATGATACGTGGCTGTCTGTGAGCTGCTCTTCACAAACTCCAGAATGCTTCCATTTTTCCCGCCCATTTGGTTGGGGTGTTGAGTAAGGGTCATTAATTCATTTTGAATTGAATTGAATTGATGTGACTCTTTGGGTTCCCAAGGAATGTAATGATGATAAGTTGGTGCTGAGTGGACGAATTATGCCTATATAAAGGCTGAATCGACCTTTTGTGAAACTTTTCAGTTTCCTTTCCTTCGAACTCTTTGCTTTCAAACTTTCTTGTTGTTCTTCAAGAATTTCTTTTCGCCCTAGCCATTTTCGAGTGATTTCTCTTGATTATCCTGGGATTTGTCTGCGTTTGGAGCTTAATTGATACTGTTGCGTTTGTGGCTTTCGTCTTCTCTTCCTTGGCGTCTTCTGTTCTCCATCTAGGTAAACTCCTTTTCCCAGATCTACTTTTGGTTTTTTCCTTCTTGGATGGTTTTGATGTGATCTTTTCTGTGTTTATGGAATTCTCCCCCTTTTTCCTTCTGTACGCACTTATTTGCCTGTGTTTTTGAGGTTAGGGTTTCTTTCCTTTGGTCTTCAGATGCGATTGTTTACTTCTTTGTTTCATAGATCTGTTTGGTGTTGTTTCGTTTCCGTTCTGCCGCTCTGAATGATAGGCTCTGTCCTGCTTCTTCAGCAGGACTCTGCTCTGGTTGGTAGGCTCTGCTCTGCTTCTTCAGCTAAGTTCTGCTCTACTGTTGACATTTAAGATTTTTAGGGTTTGCTTTGTTTACCCTGTTATCCTCTTTACTTGCTGGGTTGTAAGCCTGCGATGTGTCTTCATTGTTTTGTCTGCGTTATTTGCAAGAAAATATCCTATTTCTTGGCTATTTCTGATCTTTACATACCATACACATCCTTGTCCCCTAGTCTGGTAGCTCAGTCTGTAGGTCTGAGGTGCCAGACTATTTTTGCATGTATCTTTTTGTAAGAAAAGCAAGAAAATATCCTATTTCTTGGCTATTTCTGATCTTTACATACCATACACATCCTTGCCCCCCAGTCTGGTAGCTCAGTCTGTAGGTCTGAGGTGCCAGACTGTCTTGTGTTGTGACTGCAAGTCTGATGTGCTGTCGTCTGTTTCTTGTGTTGTGTAGAATGTCTACTTCTCAATCTGCTGCTTCCCGTGGGAAGGATGTGGTATCTACCTCTTCGTCTGAGCCGGATGAGCCTTATCCGATGGACACTCAGTCCCCGTTTTTAAAGTTGGATCTGCCTCGGTGTAAGGACGAGGTGGTTCCGGAGGAATGGGAGATCTTTGACCCCTGGGACGGTCTTCGTAAGGAGGTGTTGGGTCCTGAAACCAACAGATTTCCTCCCAACTACAAGTTTAAGCCCACTCTGCCCGCAGTCAAATGGAAGTACAGCGACCATGAGATGCGGAGTCTTGCCCTTTACGACAGCAAGGGTAAGCCTTATTTGGCGAAGAAATCTGCAGAAGCGTTCAAACGGGCGCATGCTGCATACTACCTTGAGATTGCTGCGGAGATCGAGCCGCTTCGCGGGTCTTGGGTAGTGCTTCCCCCGAGAGGGTCAGAGCCTGGCAGATGTACCAGAGGGGTACACTGCTGTTTATATGAAGCAGCTGGAGTTCGGGCTTAGATTCCCCATCCACTGGTTCTTGGAGTGGGTTCTCTGCCGGTATCACATGGCGCTCTGCCAAGTCAATCCCCAGTCTCTAAAGAAGATTCTGAGGTTTATTTGGGTTTGTGAAGCTCTGGGCTTCCCCCTCACCATGAAACTCTTTCAATGCCTGTTTTACTTTAAGAGGCAGGGGGGAGTATAGCTTTTTCACCGGCTTGGTGCGGGCCAATCATCTGACGGTCTATCCCGTCGATCTCAGTCTGAAAGATTGGCGGGATAGTTTTGTTTTTGTTAGGGTACCGACGGAAGAAGGGTACCCTTATCAATTTAAGGCCCCTCTGCGCCCTGTGGAGCCTAACTTCCAGAGGCAGTTGGACCCGAATGTGCTGAACTGGGACGAGAGGGTAGCTTACTACTACTTCAAGTCCAGATCCAAGGTTACTGCCGGGAAGCAGTTTCTTCCCAAGTACTGGTTACCGCATCACTATGTGATGTGTCAAAATGCCTTCCTGAGGATAGGCCATCTGTCCCCTGACTATACTACGGGTAAGCGCTCTGCCAACTCTTAACTCTGCTTCTCATTTTCCATTCTGCTGTGATTCATTGTTTGTACTGTGCTGCAGCTCCGTGCAGACAGTTTGTTCGCCAAGTGATTAAGGGTGGGTTTTGAGCTGGCGGGCGTGTTCTGCCCCTTTCCATTATTTTCCTTCTGCAATCTGACTTGCTGTAGCTAACGAGTATTCTAATATTGCAGAGACTCTGGGGTCTGCCATTCCTTGGGAGCTGGGTTTGAGTCAGTCTTCAGTGTGTCGCAGGTATCGTCCGGTACCTGACCCAGGGACCTACACCGTCCCTGATTTCATCAGGGAGATTAACACTACCTCCTTGGACCATCCTTCCCTCCGGACCAAGCGCCCGGAACTTGTGGATAGGTTTACTGGGACGTCCCGGCCGCAAGGGGGCCCCTCTGCCACTGTCACAGAGATTCAATCTGATGACGAGGAGGAGGCGGCGGCTGTTCCTCTGCAGATCCATCGTTCCCGGCGTGCTGCGCATCTGCCGGGAGACGATGATGTTGGTGGATCTGCAGAGGGGGCCAGCACTCTGCAAGGGACTGTTCTGATTGTTGAGCCCCTGCAACAGCTTCCTCCTGCGCAACCAGGTATTACTTATGATGAACCCCAAGGTATTCTTTTTGCTTGTGTGCACTCTGCTAATCGCTTCTCATTTTCTCTTTTTACTTTGAGAACCGCCTGTGGTGGAGGATGTGCCCATGGGAGGGCCTGACCAAGCGGCGACAGAGTTTGACAGGACGGAGAAAGAACCTACTCCAGTGGGTGGTTCTTCTCAGCCTGATGAAGCTGGTCAGGAGTCCCACCAAGCCATGACAGAGTTTGACAGGACGGGAGCGGAGGCTGCTAAGACTGTCACGACTCAGTCTGCAGAGGATCAGAGTGAGGGCCAGTCAGGTAGCTGTCTTCTTCAGACCCAAACTGCTCTTTGTTATCGGTTTCTTTTTACCTGCACCTTCTTGATTTCCCTGTTTTTATTTTAATGTGATAGGTTCTGCTGGGCAGGCCGTCCCTACGCCCGTTCAGACTAACCAGGAGATGGTGGAGCCTCTCCAGCATGAGAGGGTGGAGAAGAGCTTGGCTTCCGTCCCAGTGGTGGAGACTGTCATGTCTCCCCCTGTCCAGAAGTCTACTCCTCCTGTCCAGAGGCCTACTCCTCCTGGTAGGAAGGCTGCTCCTCCTCCTCCTAGAGGCTTTAAGCAGGTCCTTGCCCCTACTCCTGAGGATCTGGCGCGTGTGGTTAGTGTTTCCTTTTCCTCTCTTCCCTCTTGTAGAGTCAATTCGTTCTGTGCCTTACTTTGCTGACGGCATTTTTTACCTTTTTGTTTTCTTCAGCAGCAATTGAGGGCTAGGAAGGTGCAGTCTGCTGCGGCTCTTCAGACCTCTGCTCCCACTGCGGGCCAGCTTAAACCCCTTGCAGAGGGTGCTCAGCAGACTACGGCTGAGCCTGAGGTCTCTTCTCATTCCCAGAAGAGGCCAGCAGAGAGGCAGAGTGAGGAAGGAGCTCCTCCTCAGAAGAAGACTCGTTTCCCTGCTGACTCCCCTCGGATCGTTGTTGTTGAGGACGACGTCGCCACCAAAGGTGTGTATCCCTTACCTGGTCTTAGCTCCGGCCTTTTCCCTTCTGTGGAACTGACTGGACTTTCTTTTGGCTCAGGTTCTCTGCAGAGGGAATCGGCGGACGACCAGCACGAGGCTCAGGGGCGGGAGCAGATGTCCGTGGCCTTCCCTGATCCCAGTGAGTGGTTGAAGCTTCGGCAAGTCGCTTCTCACCGGACTATGCTGTTCAAGATGTCCCCCTGGTGAGTTGTCTGTCCTTTTTACAGTCATCTGTTTATGACATTAAGATATCTTTCTGATCAGCTTTTTCCTTGATTACAGGCTGCGCGGGCCGGCGCCTTCATTGGGGAGTTCTGCCATGCTGTAGGGCTGGGTAGACATGAGGCAGATCTCCCTGAACTGCAGCAGCTTAAGGCTCAGGTAGCACAGCAGAGAGCAGAGTATGCCAAGCTGAAATCCCAGAACTCTCTGATTGTGTCCACCTGCCGCGAAACTGAGGAGGAGAGGGATGCTCTGATTGTGGAGCGCGACACCTTGCGGACCGTCAACCAACGCATGGAGGGTCAGGCGGCGCAAGCAGAGGCTATCGCGGCTGAGCATTCCCGGCTCTCTTCCCAGCTTAGTGAGGCGTTGTCTCGTGCTTCGACGGTGGAGACTAAGCTGAAGACCTCCGAGGCCCGGCTGCAGGCAGCGTTGAAGGAGCAGGAGCAGCTCAGGGGTCAGCTCTCTGCTATACGGGCTGAACATGAAGGCTGCTCTGCTAAATTGGCTCTGCAAGCCAAGGAGGATGAGGCAGCTCTAAGACAGAAGGAGGAGGAGCTAGGGGCAAAGTTCTCCAAGTTGCTTTCTGAGAGGGAGGCTCAGCAGGCTAAGGAGGCTGAGGTAGCCCTAAAGCAGAAAGAGGCTCAGCTGCTGGCGGAGGAGGCTGCCCGGGCTGCGCAGATGGAGGAGGCGTTTGGGAACAAGTACTGGGAGGACTGCAAAGTTGCGGTCCGCAGGGTTCTCTGGCATTTGCAGCCCTCTTTCAACTGGGATGCCTTTGAGGACGCCTACGCCAGTCAAATGCATATGCGACCTCCGGTGACTCAGGAGCTCAGAGATCTGGAGTTGCTCTACTCTCTGCCTTCAGAGGGAGAATCTTCAGAGCAGCAAGTTGATGGGAGCTCTGCAAAGGATGGCAGCTCCGTTCCTAAGCAATAGGAACTCGGGCGGCTATCTCATGCTTCGCCTCAGTCTTCTTGTGACTCCTGTCTGAGCTGCTGAGGTAGGTGAGCTGGGAGCCTGTGCTGAACTGATTTCCGTTTTTGCCCTCCGATGATATCCTAATTGACTTATCTTGTAATATTTGTAACTAAATAGTCAAACATTTCCTTTTCATCTGTATTTGCTCCCTCCTTTTGATTAGGTAGCCGCCGTTGTTGTAGTACTATGTAGCACTCTGATTTGGCTTATAGCCAGATCTTCTTATGTAAGATTCAATTATTTTTCCTGCAATGCGAGTTGCGTTCTTCTGTTGACTTTTGTGCTTTCTATTTGATGCATACCAAGTTTTGTTATTTCTGCTAAGTACTTGCGTTCTGCTCTGATGATGAGTCTGCCGTGCCATCAAGCAATATATCTGGGCGTTTTTGTTTACTTGGCTTGGTGGCTGGTGAGATTTGCTCAGAGCTGGGACTTTAGGGGCCCTTTACTCTTCTGCTCTACCTTATGTATGACAAAGGTTCAACAACAGCAGAGCAGAGAAGGTATTTTGACGCTCTAAGTCATGATGGTTCTGGGAGTTTTGGGGTTCGCCCTTTAGCTCCTTCTGCCATCTTTTTCGTGTCGGGGTACGCTTTGGTTCTTAGGAACTCTCGCGTCCCCATTAGCCTTAGGTGTCTATGACTTATCCTTGCTGCTTTTTGGGTCTTCGGCCCCGCAGGTTTAGAGGTAGAGGTCTATGACATCGGTAAGTCGAGTCGGCATCCGATCATTCTGCGGGCCTTAGGGGCTCTTGGACAGAGTTAACCTTTTGGACGACTCCCTTTCTTCGTTATATAGTTTACTTTTGTGTTTGAAGAGCCTCTTCAGCCTTCAGTCTGACTCAGACCCTGTTTTCTTTTACCAGACTGTGGTATTTTTTCTCAGTCTGCTAAGGGTGTATCTGATTTTGGCATTTTGTTTTTCATAAAGAATTGATAAGGGGACGGGGGTTTAATGCGAAATGGAGAGTGGTGGACAAGGGGTGGCTCAAAGGCCTTTCATTCATGGGCGTTTTGATACAATCTGGGTTACACGAAGTATTTTTTCAATATTCGGGCGTTCCAGTTGCTTTTCAGTTCACCTCCATCCATTCTTTTCAGTCTGTAGGTTCCGGGGTGTAGCTCTTCACTAACCTGGTAGGGTCCCTCCCACTTAGCCGACAGCTTTCCGTGTATTTTGTCTTTTTGCACAGCTGCTGCATTTCTGAGTACCAGATCCCCTACCTCCAGAGGCCTGGCCCTCACTTTCCGGTTATAGTATCTGCTGACTCTGGCTTTGTAGGCTTCCATTCTGAACCTAGCTTCGTTTCTGTATTCATCCAGCAGATCTAGATTTGTCCTCATGGCCTCGTCATTCAGACCTGGCTCAAATAGGCTGATCCTCAGACTCTCGGACCCGATCTCAACAGGCATGAAAGCTTCAGAACCATATACCAGGTGGAAGGGGGTCTGCCCAGTTGATTCTTTGATTGTGGTTATTATCGACCACAGAGTGTTAGACAGCTCCTCTAGCCACTTGCTTTTTTGCTCCTCCAGCTTCTTCTGTAGGCCTATCAGGATCTGCTTGTTAGCGGCTTCGGCCTGACCGTTGCACTGAGGGTTGCAGACTGAAGATAGGGCATATTTGATCCCAAACTGCTCCAACCACCCTGATAGGGGCATGTTGTCAAACTGTCTCCCGTGGTCGAAGACGAAAGCCTTCGGAATCCCGTATCTGGTGATGATGTTCTGCCACAAAAATTTTCTGACGGCTGCTTCTGTGATGGTGGATAGGGCTTCTGCCTTTATCCACTTAGTGAAGTAATCTACCCCCACAATTAACCATCTCTTCTGATATTGGGCCGTTGTGAAGGGTCCCAGGATGTCTAGCCCCCATTGGGCGAATGGGATAGGGTTGTAGATTGGCATGAGGTCGTTTGCGGGTAGCTTGATGTTCGGTGCAAACCTCTGGCAGCTGTCGCATTTTTTCACCAGAGCTTCAGAGTCAGCTTTCATTGTGGGCCAATAATAACCGGCTCTGAGAGCTTTATGGGCCAGAGCTCTTGGTCCGATATGGTGTCCGCAGTGTCCCTCATGAATCTCCCTCAATATGTAGTCTGCATCTCTCTGCCCTACGCATTTGAGTAGGGGCAGAGAAAAAGACTTCCTGTATAGCTCGTCCCCGATCAGGCAGTATCTGCATGCTGTCAGCTTGAGTTTTCTTGCTTTCATTTTTCCTTCTGGTAATTTGCCTGTCTGTTTATACTCAGCGATCTCCTTGATCCACTTTGGCATATCTTCCAGTTCCAAAACTCGCTCTGCATCCTCGCAGATTGCACTGGTGGGTCTGACTTCCACCAGAACAGACCTATTCAGCTCTTGCAGACTGCTGCTTCCCAATTTGGACAGGGCATCTGCTTGTGCGTTCTGTGCTCTAGGCACTTGTTCAATTCTAAAAGTTTCAAAATTTGAAATCAGAGACCTCATCCTGGCTAGGTAGCTTTGCATCGTCGGCTCCTTGGCCTCATACTCCCCCTTGACTTGGTTGGTTACCAACTGAGAGTCAATTTTGAGGTGGACGTGCTTGGCTTCCAGGGTCTGGCAGAGCTGCAATCCAGCGATGGCCGCTTCGTACTCTGATTCATTATTGGTTGCCGAAAACATGAACTTCAAGGCATATTCAATGATTTTCCCCTCTGGGGTTCTGATGACCACGCCTGCCCCAGAGCCGTTGATGGTTGCAGACCCATCTGTAAAGACTTCCCAGGCTCTGGGCTCTCCTACTGATTCCTGATAGGCACACTCTGCTAGGAAGTCAGCTAGAGCTTGTGCTTTTATGGCGGTTCGCGGGGCGAATTTTATACCGAACCCTGTCAGCTCCAGGGCCCAGTTCATGATTCTCCCTGATTTGTCTACCTTCTCCATTGCCTTTTCCAGAGGCGTATTTGTCAGCACAATGACGGGATGTGCGTCAAAATATGGCCTCAGCTTTCTGGTGGCCAGCACTACTGCGTAGGCTGCCCTCTCTATCAATGGGTAGCGTGTTTCTGCACCCGTGAGGGTGTGGCTTACAAAATATACCGGCTGCTGCTTCTTGTTCTCTTCCTTCAGCAGGACTGCACTCACAGTTGCAGCTGTAACGACAATGTATAGGAAGAGAGGTTCCCCTGTCTTGGGTATGGCCAGTGTTGGCAGGCCAGAGAGGTGTGACTTCAACTTCTGGAATGCCTCCTTCTGCTCTGCTTCCCACCTGAACTCTTTGTTCCCCTTCAATATTTTGAAGAATGGGAGAGTTTTCTCTGCAGACTGAGCTATGAATCTGGACAGGGCTGTCATTCTGCCTGTCAGCCTCTGGATGTCTCTGATGCTTTTAGGCTCTGGCAGATCCATAGCTGCTTTTACTTTGTCGGGATTCGCGTCGATCCCCCTTTCGCTGACCAGATAGCCCAGGAATTTCCCTGACCGTACTCCAAACACGCATTTCTTAGGATTCAGTTTCATGCTGTGTTTGCGGAGGTTGGCGAAGGTCTCCTTTAGGTCTGCTATGTGGTCAATCTCAGTTTTGCTCTTGGTGATGACGTCATCAACGTACACCTCCAAATTCCTTCCCCTTTGACCGGCAAAGACCTGATCCATCAGCCTTTGATAGGTGGCGCCTGCGTTCTTCAGCCCGAAGGGCATCATGACATAGCAGAATACCCCGATAGGGGTGATGAATGCCGTCTTCTCCTTGTCTGCAGGGTCCATGAAGATCTGATGGTATCCGCTGAACGCGTCCATGAAGCTGAGCAGAGCGTGCCCACTGGTAGAGTCTACCAGCTGGTCGATTCTTGGCAAGGGATAGCAGTCCTTGGGGCAAGCTTTGTTGAGGTCTGTGAAGTCAACGCACATACTCCAGCTCCCGTTTGTCTTCTTAACCATTACCACATTGGCCAACCATTCTGGATATTTGCAGGGCTCTATGAACCCTGCCTCAAGCAGCTTCTGAACTTCTTCCTCGATGGCTTTATTTTTCTCCGCAGAGTAGTTCCTCCTCTTCTGCTTCACAGGTCTGTATCCTGCAGCGGTGTTTAACTTGTGGTTGATGGTGGCTGGTTCACCCCAGGCATCTCAGCTGCCGAGAAAGCGAACACATCTGCATTCTCTTTCAGCAGACTGATTAAGTTGACTCTGGTTTCAGGATCCAGGTCTTTGCCTATCCTGACTGCCCTGCCTTCTTCCGGTCCCAAGAGTACCTCTTCGGTCTCTTCCCCCGGTTCAGGCTTATTTGCCTCCTGCTCTGCTTCTGGCCGAGCATCGGCCTCACTGATAGCAGCACACTCTTCCTCTCTTTGCTTGGCCTCTTTGGCCTTTCCTTCCTTTCTTTCTTTCTTGGCTTCTTCGGCCTCTTTCCTCTTTCCTTCTTTCTTTTCTTTTCTCCTCTTTCTCCTGGACCCAGAGTGGTCAGGAGGAGGAGGTCTTTTATCCTTCTTTAGGGCGGTCAGATTGCATGACCTAGCTGCTCTCTGGTCTCCCTTCAGTCTGCCCACTTCTCCAGTACTGCTTAAGAAAAGCATGGTCTGATGATGGGTTGACGGGATTCCCTGTACTGCCTCGATGAACTTCCTTCCCATCAGAGCGTTGTATGGTGACGGGAGGTCTACCACCAGAAACTCTTGTACTACTGCTCTCTTCACTCCGTTTTGCCCCTCTGTGGTCACTGTCAGATGTATTTTCCCCTCTGGGATGATGGAATTCCCCGTGAATCCGACGATTGGAGTTCCTCCTTGCTTCAGCATTGAACGATCTAGCTCCATTTTATCGAAGGTATCCTTATAAAGGATATTCACGGCGCTCCCGCCATCTACCAGTATTCTTCGTACATCTATCCTGCTAATCTCCAGAGTGACCACAAGAGGGTCAGAGTGCGGGAAACTGATGCCTTTGCAGTCTTCTGCTGTGAAGGTCATGTTTGGTAGATCTGGGCTCAGCTCTGCCTGGTTGATGGAGTAGAGGTTGGGGTGGGTGAGTTGCCTTAGATGAGCCCTCTCTCCCTTTATCGAGCTAGAGCTGCCAAATATGACGTATACCGTCTTCTTTTTCCCTTCCTTGATCTCTGCTCGCTTGTCCTGCAATGTCTGACCTTCGCTCTGTTGCTCCTTCTCCTTGATCCCCTGATTCCAGGCGAGGTACTCTTTGAAGTAGCTTCGTCTGATCAGGCTTTCCAGATCGTTTTTCAGGCTTATGCAGTCTTCTGCATTGTGGCCCGGCGCCTCATGGAAAGCGCAGAACTCTGCCATGTTTGAGCCTAGGCTTCTCTTCTTGGTGGGTGGTGGTCTGTGCCACCTGCTGTCATCTCTGTGGGTCAGAAAGATCTCAGCCCTTGGCGCGCTGAGGTTGCTATAGTTATTATATTTCTCTTGGGCCTTCAGCCGGTCTGCTTCTCTCTCTGCTTCTTTTTGTTTTTCTCTCCCTCTGCTCTGATGGGGCCTGGGGCCTCCAAAATTCAGTCTGCCTCCCATGAACTGGTGCTCATTCTGCCTGGTACCCTGTCTAGCAGGTCTGCCTGTTTCTGCTCCGTGTGTCGATGCTTTGTTGAAATCTTCAACGGCTATGTATTTTTCTGCCAGGGCCAGGGCCTCGCTGAGTTCTTTCATGGTGACCCATTTAAGATCATCTCTGAATTTACTGGTGTGGGGTAGGGCGTTCCTCAGAGCGTGCAGAGCGAGCTTCTGCTCCAGCTCTGGGATATGCACCAGCTCTTTGTTGAACCTCCCTATGAAATCCCGCAAGCTTTCATTCTGAGTCTGCTTCAGCAATAGCAGCTCGTGTGTGGATTTGTTCCTCCTACTTCCGCTAACGAAATGCTCTTTGAATCTCTTCTTCAGTTCATCAAAGTTAGCAATCGTTCCCTGGGGAATAGTCCTGAACCAGGTTTGTGCTATCCCTGTCAGAGTGGCAGGGAAGTGTCTGCGCCATGTGGCCTCATTGTAATTTCCTAGTTCCATGTGGGTCTCAAAGGCTGCCACATGCTCCTTTGGGTCTCCCTCCCCTTCGAACTTGAGATTGGACGGGAGCTTCGCTTTTGACACCCTGGCCACAATGATTTCAGGTGTGAAGGGAGACTTGGAAGGAGATCTAATCTCCTCTGCAGGTGAGACCACAATGGGTCTGGAGTTGACTCTATGGGCTATGAGTCCTCTGAGGTCTGTGGGGGCTCCATTATCGCCAGAGCCCTCCTCTGGTATTGTTCCTAATCTCAGGCTGACATGCCTTCTGACCGTTCCGCCACCAGGCGCAGACAGGGCCTCTTCAGCTCCTGAGTTGTGCCTGGTTCTGGGTCGCGGCTGGACATTCTGGGCCACGCCCCTTGGACTTCCTCTGTGGACAGATCTCCGACTTGAGCCTGCCGTATACCCTGTGGGTGTCGGTTCTTTGAACATACTGGGATGATCTTGCTGCATTATTTCAGTATCCCACTCTGCTTCCTGCCAGCCCCTCCTGATGTACCCGGGTCCAGAGAGGCTAGATAGGCCATACTCCGACGTCGGGGTGGGTGTAATGTTCGTCATATTGTACCCGCATAAGGGGTCTGCTGTGGCTGCCTCCTCTTCAGATGACAGCCGCAGGTGCCTTCGAACTGAATCGTGTGTTCCAGTTCTTTTTCTCTTTCGAGCAGGTTAGCTTCCAACAGTTTGCATAAACTGTTGAGCAGACTGCAGCACTTGAAAAGCTGCTTGAAGTTGCTCCGGTGTGGGCATGACCACTAAGCTGCTTGGCTGTGGGGTCTGCCTGGTTTCACGGTGAGGGGTGATGGTGTTTTCCCTCCTGCCTGATCTGGTGGTAGCAGCACTACCCCTTCTTGTTGATCTCGTGTTTGTTTCTCTCAGTGGAGAGTTGCTTTCTCCTCCTGAACTGTCAGAACCGAGCGTTTCTGAGGTTGGAACCACCATTGCGAAGTTGTAGATTGGGCTTTTCTACTCTTCCCCTCCTTCTAGCACCAAATTGTTTCTGTCCAAGACAGCAACAATGAATGTGGTGGTGGGTACTTGGTGGAATCGTGGCTCCCAAACGTCCTTCGTGGTGGTGGTTACCTGCAAAACAAGGAGAAACCTCGGGGGTGGTTCCGAGGATCGCCTCTCCGATGCCTAAGTCAGTCCAAATTGAGCACAAGATCTCTAGTAGAGAGAAAACGAGTATCAAGTGCAAGTATTTTGTGAGTGTTTGATTGAACGTACCTTACCCATGCATGGGCATGGGTATTTATCTGAGACATGGACTTGTAACTGACCTAGTAAAGTGAGTGGGCCTCTTTGAAAGTGGGCCAAGGTGGAACGAGGCCTTCATTAAACTCCAGCCTAAAGGCTATGTCCGGAGCGGTCTGCCTGAGGACGTCTGCTCTGCTCCAGGTGCTCTGACGTGGAGTGGCAGGCTGCTGCCAGCTGGAGGTCTGCTAGGTAGACCCCATACAGGTGGTAATTTCTTTTTCTTTTTCACTTTCCTTCTCCCCCTCTAAAACCATAATCACTGAATCATCATCATCTTCCAAACAAACCATATGGCACATCAATGGCGCCTATTCACCACCAACCAAACTTCCTTCAAAACCCATTTTCTCTCTCCTCCAAAAATCCCCATTTTCACCTTCTTTCTTAATCACAAAACCCCCAAAAAATTCAAAACCCGAATCAAAAAACCCAGCCCAAGAACCACCTCAATCCAACACCCATCTTCTCAAATAACCCATTTCGAAAATCTGGTCAAGTGTGATAATCTCTTCCGGTTTTTAACCCGATCCAAACTCTTCCTTTTTCCAAACAACCCGAACACATCCTCCGTTTAGACGATGTGGGTAAACTCTACCGCGAATTGGGTTTTCCCCGCGGTAGAAAAGTCACTAAATTTGTCTCCAAACACCCCCTTATCTTCGAAATTTACCGTCACCAAGATAACAAAATGTGGTTGGGTTTTATAGTGTGAGTGCCATTGTTGAAAATTCTAAAACCGGTGGTTTTTCTGTTACTAGTCCTAAAATGATGTGGGAGTTTTGAGTAGTGAGTTATGGGAAGTGTTTTGGGAGACAAATTGGGAAGAAGAGAAAAAGGTGAGGTTTAGGGAAGGAGAGAAAAAGATTAAAGAAACCGACGTGGGTGGAAGGTTAGAAGGTGACAGGGGAGGGGTGGGGTGGGGGTGGGGGTGGGGTAGGGGTGAGGGACAGATTTTGGGATGGGTGGTTTTGTTATTTTTTATTTTTTGAAATATACATTTTAATTTAAAACATTTAATAATGGAGTGATATGTGTCATTTTAACCTGTTCAAAAGGTTAATAAAGGGTGATAGCCGGTCTTAACCTGTTAAAAGCGGAGGGTATACAAGGTTGACTTGTTAATAGAATAAATTAAGGTAGACTTGTTAGAAGCGGTCAACGCAAAAGTTAACTTATTCCTGATAATTTTTCCTATTTATTTATATATTTTTACATTGCCCTAATTTTTGCCAGGTAAAACTTACGGGCTATTATTTTTTACATCTTCTTAAATCTTTGAGAAGTAAATCTTTCCATCGTTGGAAAGAATTTTTTACTGCATATATGGATCTTGGGAGCAAGGTCCTCCAAACGGATCATTTGAAGGAGAGTGAACTGATGAATCAGAGGAATTATCTGACGATTGAGTCATAAGTTGTTGATATACTGATTTCTTATAGAGTTTTTCCCTTTTTTTACAAGCTAAATTGCGCGATATTGACGCTCTTAGGAGCTATTTATGCTAACTATTTCGATATAGTTGTGGGTTGTGTGTTTCATATCGTTTTACAGGTTTTTAGGGTTTTAGAATAATAAATTATCTTATGTTATTAGGAAAGTATATCTTTTAATATTTCAGGGTTAGATGATTTTCTAAATCCTTGTACTATATATATAGGGTTTTACCCTATTCATAGATAACAAGTCAATACAAATTTTTATTCAGTTTCATATTGTTCTCCAATTCTTAAAACTCTATCTTGATATACTTTTCCATCTATATCTTTATCTCTATAAAAAAAATGGTGCTTTTTGACCTAAACCATAAAAGAAAGGCTAAAATCAATGGAGGAGAAAAGGGGGGAAGGCTTGGGTTTTTGAGAGAAAAAGAGAGAGAGCCGGGATTAGAAGGTGTGTCATCATGGGCTAATATATTACTTCCTCCGTTTCAAAATATGTCTGATTTACTTTTATACAGTTTGCAAATGTAATATCCCAAAATTTTCTTACATTTTAAATAATGTTATTTTCAAATTATTATTTTCTAAGTTCATAGTAGTAAATTTATTAGTTATATTTCTTCACTTTTTTTAACTCTTAAATTTTTTACAAATGGGTATGTTTCATGAAAACTCTTATAGCCCACTTTTCACTAACACTACCAAGCCCAACCCACCTTAGCCTTTTAGCTAAAAACAAAACAAAAAAAATAAAAATAAAATTTGAACCCCCAAATCAACCGTGAGAGTTAGGGGGGGATTTTTTCCCTTCCTTCCCATATCAAAATACCAATCTCTTTGTTAATAAATCCCTAATTCTTTGCCAATCAACTCTTAAATTGATTGGGATCTTTATTTTTGCCATAAATCACTCTCCCTTTCCTTCTTAAATCCATCTCATTCACCTATAAAAACCCCCAATGGTCATTCCATAACACCATCTCCTCTCTACCTTCTCTTCAACATACGGAAACTTCATTAACGGAAAGTTCATAGGCGACCATTAGAAGTAATCCCAATTTACATTACTCGAGGTAATCTCGATGTCTATCAAAACTCTGGACTCGTTGAGAAAAGTTTTCTACTGGATATTATGATTGCGGGATTTGAAATTAAGATGAACGTTGGATATAAAATAGTTTTATTACGTTACTGCTACTACTATTATTATTATTGTTGTTGTTGTCATTTATTATTATTATTAACTATTCTATTATGCTTTTAGAATTACTACTATATATGACCGTGATTAATGAAGTTGAGTGTTATGAGTTAAATATATGAACTGGATCTCGAATATGGTCATTATAATATTGGAACTTTGGAAATTATTGAGTTCAGTGGAATAAACTTTATTATTGATCTTGACTTGATTAAATTACTTTGTTTTACATAATGGTACTAATGAGGGAAATGAAAGCCCTTATGGGTGTTGAACAGGTTGCCCTACATGGTAGTACAACTACCTATAGGTTTAATTTGGTTACTTTACTATTATGTCTGAAACTATTGTCTTCCTTCTATTTGTTGTGATCCAAGTAGAAGGAGTGTGCAAACTAGGGACCTTGATTATTGGCCATGAACTGTTTGATGGGGTGACGACCTCTTGTTGAAGTAGGTGGATAACAGGGATTGCCCCGACCTACTGGCGTTCGCATTTCCCTTCTAATAAATTAATATTTTAGTTAATGTTGGATGTCGAATATATTATTGTTTGAACGTTTAGCTCTTGTAATTAAAATCTAATTTACTCTTATTATATTAATTCTATAAACGTAAAAACTTATTTTAAATTAATTACTTTTACGGGCTAGAGTCGAATTACTCAATTTATCTGATTTTGGGAGCTTTGTCTCCCTTATTTGTTCCTTTATAATTTTTGCCGGTTGATGCGAGTGAGGAAGCGTAGCCTTATTAGCTCAAATAATGGATTTTATTTCTAGTTGTTGGACTTTATGAACTTTCTTTTCATTTGTAATAGTTTAGATAAACCCGAATTAATGCTTATTAAATAATTGTTTGGTTAGCCTTAGTTTTAGCCTTCATTTACTCTCTTAAGGGATAAATGGACGGTAACATCCTCCGAGTTTGAACAATGGTTTTCAATACACAAGTATTTTATTTAGTTCAAATTTGGAGGGTGTTACAGCAAAACAGACATTTGACCTTCTATTCTTCAAGCTCGTATTAGATAAAAATATAAAATATTGATATCATGAAAGTATGTATTAAGACGATCTAATAAGATCTCACATAACTATGTTTTCTTGTATATATTAATTAGTATATTTGGTCAAAGATTTTAAAGTTTGACTTCCAAAAAGGAAATAGACTTATATTATGGGAGGGAGGGAAATACATAACCCCCTGTATCTTTTAATTGCAACACTTTGATTACTGATATTAATTATCTAAAAGTAAAATAACATAAAGCTCATATCTTTAATACGAATCTATTAACAACTCATATGATTATACTTTTCAGTATGTAGAAATCAACGAAACAGTCCAAGTAAGTTTGGAATGAATGTAAAAATTAGATTATTTCAATTGAAAAGGAACGGGGTTAGTAGAATTGAAAGGTTAATCACGTTTTGACATGTTCAAAATAATTTACATTATTGTCACAAAATCTTTCGTAGTAGAACCAAGACTTAGAGATTTTAAACATTTATTGAGATAAAGTTTTGTCATTAATATATCGTTTTGTGAGCTTATACCAATACCATAACTTAATTTTGTTCATACAATGGGGGAGTTTGGCAATTAGAGTTTTGGGGCAAAAAGAGAGGCTTGGACCAATTTTTAGAGTTTTTGACTAATCAAAATTCTAATGTGGGTGTTTGGTAAAAAGAGGTTTAAATAAGAGTTTTGGGGTGAAAACTCTCAAAATGAAAAGCTCCTATTTGGAGCTTTTTCTTGAGAGGATTAGGTAAGAGAATGTATGAATTACCTTTTCACCCATAATTATAATACTAAAATGTCAATTAATATGTCCATAAATATCATTGTACACAAATATAAGGCAATTAGCTAAGTTTTACCAAACACATATGTGAAAACTTAGTCAAATCTGTTGTCAAATCTGTTGAAGAAAAAGGTAAAACTCTAAACTTTATCCGCTAAACTCTAAACTCTATATGCCAAACAGAGTCAATACCTTAAAATTTTAGAAGCGAGCGCAAGCAAATTCCACCAATCCATAAACACGCGTATACAAGCAAAATTTACGCAATACAAACTAGCAAAATTGAACTACTTTTGGCTAGATCAAGGCGTTTCGAGTCTTTTGACCAATTAAGGTACTTATGCCTAGGCCAAATTGCGTGCATTTAAAGTTAAAACTAATGTGTTTAGAAAAAAAACTTTTAAAAATGGGCCTTCTTCATCGAACTTCCTTTACATCATACTACTATAATTAGTCAAAACTAAAGCAGGTTTGCTAAATCTCTAACAGTTAGATGTTGGTAAAACATCTAACAGGGGTAAAACGGTTATTTTACATATTAAATGAGGGGTAAAATAGAGGGGTAAAAGGGTAAACTCAAGGCAATAAAAATATTTTATTTATCATGGTTTTTACATGGAAATATATTGTCTTTCTTATGCTGATATATTGTCTTTCTTGTACTGATATATTGTCTTTACATGATAATATGTTGTCTTTTTTTGAAAATTGTGTTAGATGTTTTACCAACATCTAACTATTAGATGTTGAGCATCCCTCAAACTAAAGTGCCCATTTCTTATCTACATTAGATCGGATTGTTATTTATTGATTCATGTGTAGTCTCATACCATTGCAGTCCTTTTAGCTTGTCGTTTTAAAGGACCTTTTGTCATTTTCAATTTTCATTAAGTGCACTTACTTTTGCCAAACTATGCATGACATCTTGTTCGCTTCTTTCTAAACACTTTTGTTTCTTTGTGATCCATCAACCCACTAACTATTGCCAAACTAACTCCTTGCTCACTCATAATTAAAGAAATACTACCTCCGTCCCATATTAGTTGCAATTGAGTGACATATTTGTCAATACACAACTTTGACCATTAATATAGCTAACTATCAATCACTAAAAATTATGAAAAATTAAAATGTCAAATTGATACAATAAGAAAAATCTAAGAACATCTTATTTACTAACATTTGGCTTTATATGTTAGTTAAAAATCATGGTCAACGTAAGACATATGAATAGTGTAAAAGTCAAATTGTTGCAACTAATATGGGATAGAGGGAGTAATATTAAGCTAAAAAAGTTTAAGTTAGTAAAAAGCAAATGTAATCATCAAAAATAGTTTTACCGAGTAAAGTAAAAATAGTTTCAATCAGTAAAAATAAAATACACCATATCAGTGATATAAAATAGAAAATCAGAAAAATCATATCTGACTGTAAGTGATTTTTGGAGGGGCCTTTAATCGGTTTTCACTTTTCACCAACTAATATGGGATAGAGGGAGTAATATTAAGCTAAAAAAGTTTAAGTTAGTAAAAAGCAAATGTAATCATCAAAAATAGTTTTACCGAGTAAAGTAAAAATAGTTTCAATCAGTAAAAATAAAATACACCATATCAGTGATATAAAATAGAAAATCAGAAAAATCATATCTGACTGTAAGTGATTTTTGGAGGGGCCTTTAATCGGTTTTCACTTTTCACCGGTGGAAAGCACCATTTTTTTTTACTTTATCCTTTTAGTTTTAATTTTTTCTTTTGATTTTAATAACACATCCTTTTATTACTGGGAACTTTTCTCCTTCCCAAGGTTAAGAGCATCGTTAATGGGAGTCTCAAAAAAATCTCAATCCAATTGAGATTTTTTTGAGATTAAAAAAACCCCTTAATGCTAGAGTTGAGAAATCTCAACAATTGAGATTTTCTCAAAAATCTCGGTAAACCGAGATTTGTTTGAGAAATCTCAATTGCAATAACATGGGAGAGAGGGGCCCACCAATGTAAATGTAAGAAGCAAAACGCATGGGGAAGAAGAAAGCAAGCTGCCGTTTAACGCCCAAAAACGAAAAAAAAGGTAAAGACACCCAGCTGGGTCTGACGCGCGTCAGTCCAGCTGGCGTGCTCTTATTGGCTGGCAGTTTTGTTTTTTTGCTTTGTGGGTGTAAAACTTTCACCGTCAATATCTCGTAAACGAAAAAAAAAAAAAAATTATCAAAATTTATGATTTTTCATTCTCTATAAATAGATACCCATATTGATATATTTTGAACACCTTCAAAAAACTCCCAATTAATTGTTATTTTCCATATATTTGATAAAATATACAGTATAGTAGTAATTCTCTATTAATTTGTAATGAATATTTATCCATCAATATTTATTACATAAATATTTATTTTTAATTCATATTAATTAATAATAATCACCTTAATAATACAATTTAGTATTAACAAATTATAATAAATTAATATGTAGTGTAGTATTGAAATTGGGTGAAGAGAGAGAAAATGTGGTGGGGTAGGCAAAAAGTAGGAGAGAGAATAGAATTGAGAATTTTTAAAAGCTCAGTATTAAGAAATGAAAAAAATTCTCAATTGAAAAATCTCAATTAGTGATGTGGAGGAGAGAGAAATGAGGAAAGAGAAGATTGAGATTTTTTTTTTGCTCACCATTAGTGATGCTCTAATTGCTTCGCTTAGTGAGACTTTTCTTCAAGTTCAGGATTAATTACAAGATCATCATCTAATGGAGTACTGAGAAATTGGGTTGTTGATAGAGAATTATGTGGGATCATAATGTTTATCAAAATTTCAAATACATTCAAATGAATCGGATAAAAATCATCCTTACAGCTAGGGGTGTCAATTCGGTTATTCGGTTCGGTTCTGGTTGGAACCAAACGGTTCGGTTGACTTCGGTTAATTTTTTCACGTTAAATTGATTCGGTTGTAACTTTTTCGGTTTCGGTTCGGTTGATTGCGGTTACTTTAACTCTTTTTTCGGTTCGGTTCGGTTACGGTTATCTACCCGATTTGACCCATACGATTTTAGTATAAAACGGTTCACTATTCAAATGTCCATATCGGTTCAACGGTTATTTTCGGTTTTAATTCAGTTAATTCCGATTTTGTATGAAAAACCGCATCGGTTTTGGATGAAAGTCAATATCGATTAATTGTGTATCCTTTTCAAAATTTTCGTTTTTAAAAATATATATATAATTTCTTGTTATAGAATGCACGTATTTCAAGTACGTTAATTCGGTTAAATGAGTCGTTTCGGAATGACTCGTAAGGCCGTAACGGGTCGGGTCAAGTCTGGTCGGATTACTTGTCTCGGATCACCATTAATTGGATCAGATCGGTTCGGTTATGGGCAAAAGTCGAATCATGGGCTGGTTGGGTACAGGTGAAGTTAGAGTCGGACGAATATCGGGTCGGATATTAACGAGTTCAGGTAAACATGAGTCAGATAATTGTCGGTTTTGTACGCGTCAATTCGAGATTTGTGGCCTTTGGGTCGAATCGATTTCAGTTTAGGTTATTTCTGGGTCGAGTCAATTCATTTCTGGTCGAACTTAAAGGTGATAACGAATCGGATGAGTTATGTATAGCTGAACTCATCTCATTAAGAACTCAAGTAGATCTTTGACCAATTTTTAACCAATTTGAAGGAGTTTGGGCCGAGTTTGACTCAAGTAAATCTCGAGCTAATGAGATTTTTGGACGCTTTACACTCATAAGATACATTGTATATAAAATTGAATATTATTACCATTTATCATATCATTCGAGTTTTTAGCGAGTATTCAAGTCGGGTTTTGTGATACTTGACTCAACCTCATTAGGGTCTTGAGTTGAGTTGTACAACAACAACAATAATAATTACAACAACAACAACAATAATAATTACAATGATACAAATATCAATATTAATAGTAATAATGGTGATAAAAAAACTACTACTACATTAGATCAACATTTAAGATAATTAATATCAATATATAAGATCAATAGTCAATATAATTAGATAAATGTATACGATAGCTAAAATCAATGTACCATACCAATTTACATATGTTGTAGATCAAACAAATAGTTAAGATCTATGCATTAGTTCAATCATCGATATATTTGTGTACTAAATCAATCATCGATATACTAGGTCAATATATATAATATATGATAGTGAAGATTCATGTCACAAATCAATCATCAATATACTAACTCAACAAATCAAACAATACATTAGATCAAAGTATAAGATACTTAAGATCAATGTATTAGATCAATCCTCAATATGTTAGATCAAGAAATAAGATAGTTAATATCAATTTACATGTTTTGATTGTTTTTGTTATTGTAAGCTTGTAATTACTATTATGGTTAAGATCTATGTATTAGTTCAATTCATTTATGGTAGAAATAAGATCTATGTTTATAATTATAATCAAACTAAAACTTAACACTAACCTTAGTATTAGTACTAAGACTACTACTTAATCAATTTACTAATGCTTATACTACTATTACTTAACACTAACCTTAATATTAGTACTAAGATCAATTATCAATACATTAGATCATAATACATATTCGTTTTGACATTATATTAATACTAATAATGATATCTATACTAAAACTGATAGATAATAATACAAGAACAACAAATTTATAGCAACAGTAATAATACAAATTTCCGTTTAAATTATGACCTATAGTGTTAGTAATGATCTAGTTTTTGTAATATCGTCAAAACACTACAATATTAGTTATTACTTACAACCTATTAGCTATACACTTTATTAGTAAACTATACGTGTGAATGAACTAACTTTTACTTATAACACACTAGTTATACACTATAAACAATAAACTATAATGTTCATTGTGTGAAAAAGATTTAAACTCACGATAATTATAAAAACTAATATTCCCTCCGTTCCAAAATGTTATACCCATTTTCCGTTTTAGGCCGTTTCAAAAAGATATACCCATATAGAATCTTTTCTATTTATATACATTTTTTCTCCCCATTTTACCCTTCAATATCTAAATATTTACCTACCTTTTACTCATTTGTACTTTAATGGTCCCCACATTTGAATCTCTCTCTTACTTTTTCTAATAAGGACAAAGAAAAGTACATGAAAACTATTAAAATAAACATAAGATTCTCCTATGATTCTATTTGCCTTGGTTTTCCCCCATATTCAAAATGGGTATAACATTACATTTTGGAACGGAGGGAGTAGATAATTTGAAAACCAAAAAGATAATTCAAGTTCAGAGAATTTCACCCTAGTTGCTTAAAAAGATAATAAAAAATATAAAGAATAATAATAATAATTAATAATTATATTATTGTTATTGAAAACCAAAATTCATTAGAAGTACTAGTAATAGTTTTCTTAAAAAGTAACATGTCTAAAATCATTCATAATTCAAAATTTTTTAGATCAAACCAAAAAAAACCTTGTTTTATTTCAAAATTTGAAACTTTTAAATTCAAAATCCAAATAAAAATTCAACCCTTCACTTTTTCCCTCTCCTAACTAAAATTCCAAAATCCACCCCACTATATAAACTAGTAATTACCCTAGCCCCCCACCACTCACCTCAGTCACTCAAACCCTACCCCCCACCCCCAATCCCAATTTCCTTCCTCCCTTCTTCTCACACGTCAACCTCCTCCCTCTTCTCTTGGTAATTCCTCCTTAACTTCCTCCATCCTTTTCTCCTTCAACTCACTATTCCTCCCCCATAATTCAAGTTTACTGTTCTTTTGGTAAAGAATTTGTTCAAATGGATGAAAATAGTTTATTTGAAGCAAATTTGATGAAACTCGGGTCTTTTGAAGTGTTTTCTTTGTTTTTTTTGGTCGAACTTCTTTTTTTTGGGGGCGTTTTTATCAGTTTTTCTATTATTTGTTGAATGTTCTACTTAAATGTTTTTAGGGGTGTTTTCTTTGTTAAATTTCTGGGTTTTTTGGGTGAGTCTTTATTTGTTTTTGGGTTGAATTTTTGGGTTTTTACATCTTGTTTCTTGTTCTGAAGATTTTATTTGTTTACTTAAATGGTACTTGTTTGCTCTATTGGTCGAGTGATGCTCGAACCTCAGTAGTGATTCATATTGTTTCGTTTCTGGTGAATTTGTTATAATTTTTTTCAATTTTATAAATTTGCCCCCAAATCTCATTTTTCTACACCTTTTTTTCTTAGAGTTGATGCCTGTTGAACACTTGAAACACATTGACGATTTGTGAAGCTTATGGCTGGCATGGATGTAGATGTATTATTTTTCTTCGAAGAGGAATCTCATATCTAAGTTTTATTAATTAGACAGAACACATTTTGGATGGAAAATTGACAATAAATCTTCAGCATTGTACTGTCTGTAATCTTGACCATTCATTCAGAAAAAGGAAAGATCTAGAATTCCAGTGCCAAGAAATCCAGGATATTTAAGGATTCAACTACATACAAAGCAAAAGAAAGATACAATGACAAAAAGAAATTTAAAATTAAAAGGAAAAAAAAGAAATTAAGGCAGAAATTAAAGATGGCGTTGCGAAGTTAAAATTAAAGAGGGAAAGAGGGAAAGGGGAAGACCGAAATTCCAAGGAAAAAAATAGAATTAGATGTTATGTAAATTGTTTATTATTTTGTAAACTATTTTTTATAATTGAATTTAAATATTGATACTTGAATGTAATCTATGAAATCATTTGTTTACTATTTATTTAAAGTGTTATAAAATTAATATAAACTTTTAAATCTTTATATATCGTTAGTTTTGAACAAAATTGAGAATATAAATTTAGAATGTTTAATAAAGGTATATTTTGAACTATTTAAATTGAATTGAGAGATATTAAAAAATATATGATATACATAATTTAGAATATTAATTTGTATGCTTAACTTAGATTATTAAAATCATCAACTAAGGCTATTTATGTAATCAATTGGAGTGTTGAATGTTGAATCAATAGTAAAAACTTTTAGTATAAAATTTAAATGTTCTATTGTGAATGATGTAGTATCTCCATACATGTTCGGTTCAGTTCGGTTTAAAACGGTTTTTAATACGGTTAATTACGGTTCAGTTCTCTTTCGGTTCAGTTTCGGTTCGGTTTAATACAGTTGACTAAGAAACAGTTGATTTCAGTTCGGTTCTTTTTTCAGTTATCGGTTAATTTCGGTTCGGTTAACAGTTCTACCAACAGTTTTCAACTAAACTGACAGCTCTACTTACAGCTACAACAAATCGTTAGACCTTTCCTTCAAAAATATTGTATATCTACTTAAAGATTGTAGAATTGATGAAGAAGACCTTTGTTTGTTTCAATATGTTATTTATTTGTTTATATTCAAATTTCTTTCCTAGATGTCGGAGGACTATTTAACGATGAATTAATTTTGGTATTAAAAAATAGTAAAATAAGTTTCAATCATTCAAAAAAATCAAATCAATTAATTAAAACTAACCTATAAGGCCATGTTCTTTCAAACTAAATTAATGTAAATTGATTTTAGTTCAGCTTAGTCCTGTCCAGTCTATTTCAGGTATAATTGAGTCCGAAATTTTAATCTATTTCATTTCAGTTTAGTTCTGCCGAAAAGAACATAATAGAGATTAGGAAAAATTATCAGAAACCACCTTATAAAGTCACTTTTTTTGAGAAAACCACCTAATAAACGTTTTATTATATTAAACCACCTATTAAGACACTTTTTTAAAAAACACCACCACTTAACGGTCGATCTGTAACTCCGTTAACTCTAATTAGACTTCCCTCCAATTTTGCTTGTAATGTGAAAAGACGAAATTGCCCTTTTGGTTTGAAAAGCAAAGACTCATCATTTGTCCTTTACACCTTCATCTTCGAAGCTTCCAAGTTCTGAGAGAGCATAATTCACCATGCAAAGCAAGAATCATCACACCAACCAAGCTTCAATTACTTCTTTTCATTAAACCTAGAAAAACCCTAAATTGAAATTTTTCACCCTTTTTCTCTGATTTGTGAAGAACTGGAGGCAGAAGAGAAGGGGAAAGCTGTTGTTGAGGAGCTGAAAGATTCTCAAAATATGACAAAGGATGATGGGTAAGTCAACAAGTATTAAATTCGCATTTTTTCATTATGTACTTTCTTTTTCTTCATGCTTTAACCGTATAAAATTACAACCCTAGCTTGAAAATTGAAAATTGTTTCCTGATTTATTTTAACTGTGAGTGTTTAGTAGTTGAATAACTAGGTTTTTATTTGCTTTCCTGATTTTTAGGTGGGCATCAAAATATGTAGATGCAAATATGTAGATTAATCCAAAAAGTACATAAACCCTAATTTTACTAGTGGGAAATTAAAACAAATGAGGAGCAATTACTTGCAATTGGATGCAGGTCGCAGATGTCAAACCCTAATTTCAAAACTATGAACCCTAATTGAAGGATTGAAGAATAAACCCAAGAATTTGAATGAATTGAAAATGTGAGAGATGAGGTTCTATAAAAAGCGAAAATTTTGGTGGGAAATCTGGGATTGAAAGAGGAGAGAAAATCATAAAGGGGACCACTTGGCTGAAGGAGTTAGTGTCAAAATGTTAAGTGGTGTTATTTTTTTTTAAAAAGTGTCTTAATAGATGATTTAATGTAATAAAACGTTTATTAGGTGGTTTAAAAGTGATTTATATATAAGGTGGTTTCTGACAATTTTTCCTAGAGATTACTACCAAAATGGAAAATTGTCATAGTTACTACCAAAATGGAAAATTTAATCTTCAACCAAACAAGAAGTAGTAATCCCATTTTCCAAGGATTAAGGAAGAAACGCAAACATTGAGGACATTGAGGTTTCTACTTTCTATTGACGATAATAATTTTCCATAAACCTCCTTTCAATTGACTAATCAACAAAGCAGTCATCCCTTCATCTAAGAGAGATATAGAGAGAGAAAGTGAGTGAAAGAGAGAGAGAGAGAGAGGGGGAAGAAGAAGAAGAAGAAGATGACGGTAGCAGCAGGGAGTGGTTATGCACTAATTGCATTAGGGTCTTCTCTATCTCTCTTCATCTCCGTCATCGCCAAAAAACCCTTCTTGATCCTCACTGTTCTCTCCAGGTACCCATCTTTCCCCCTCATTCAACATTTATGATTTATGGTACTTTTGAATGAGCTTATCTTTTACCTTTTATTTGATTTTTCATGCAAAAATGAACCAATTACCAACTGGGTATCTTTCAATTTCATCGGTGCTTGCCAAATTTCAATTACCCTTAATTTTGTTTTTGATTGTTATGTCAATTGTATGATTAGTTAGTGATTTTACAAACAGAAGGATGTGATGGTTGTCTGTTTTAGGAATATCGTTTTTTTGAGGGTTTCCGTCGCCGGTAGTAGTGACTGTTCCCTTCCCCAAGGTGCTCCACTTAAGGATATCTCTTTGCATTGTCAAAGGTCATGATTAGAACCCCGGAAAATTGGTGAAGGGATAAAGTGAACGATCACTATGCCAACTTAGGAATGTGAAATTTCAACTACCCTCAATTTTGTTTGTGATTGTAATGTCAATTGTTTGATTAGTTAGGGATTTTGCAAACAGAAGAGGTTTGTTTTACCTGTTTTCCTGGATTTGATGGTTCTCCTCGTTCTATTACGTAGCCATGTAACTCGGGACTCAGGTACCCTTGCCAAACGCGGGTACTTGTCCTGGTTTCTGACCTTGCAAATTTATGAAAAATGGTTTTGTCCTTAGATGAAGTGTTGAAGTATTTATACTTATGTCGGAATTAGGAGGATCCGACTCGAGGAACGTAGTTGTTTTAGGAAGGTGATGATTTTGTTAGATGCACATCCCAAAATAATACATTAGGTGTTAACACCGTGAAGATTCTTTTCTCGTTGAACTCAAATATGTGGTTTTTAATTTCTGCTGTTTTATCATTAAATGGATGGTATTTGTTAGGATTGTGGAATTGATGATTATGATACTTTCAGTTGCTTGATTGAGCTTATGTTAAGAAGTGAAGATGCATATAATGTGATTGCAGATATCAGTTGTTTAGGGACTGTCAAGGGGTGAATTTTGAGAACGGACTTACAGAAACATGGCTTGTTTCTCCTAATATGGTGCCCTGTGTAGAGTTTGTGTGAAGAATTTTACTAGTTCAAACTAAGTTGAACTTGGTCCCGTTAAACTTGGAAGTGGGAGTAATTTTCTTTTTAAGTAAATCGGAAGCAATTTTTCGCAATAAATGTTGAAACTTGGAATTTGGTGATATATTCTTGACTACAGGCCTCAAATATATCTATGAGATTATGGAATGGATAGTGGTTCGAAGTGGTTCTACAATAAATACTATAGGACTGTAGGTATATCTGTCTGCTACGGATTTGAAACAGCAGCTATAGTTCTGGACTGTGGTTGTTTCCATTTTATTGCAGCTCAAAAGATATAATCAAACTATTAGACTAGGTTCGGTACTAATGTTACTTCAAGACGAGGATGGTCAGTTATCTTTTTTTGAAACTTACAGTGTGTTTGGATAAAAAATGGGAAGGAAAAGAAGGGGAGGGAAGAGAAAGGGAGGGGAGGAAAGAATGATGAGTTTTCCTTCAAAATCTCTCCATTGTTGGAGGGAGAAACTTCTTATAAATTGATCCTTCCATTTCCCTCCCCTCCAAATCCATCTTCCTTCCCCTCCCCTCCCTTTCTCTCCTATTTTGGCTATCCAAGCAAGCTGTTAAAGTTCTACTATGTCGTTTTAAAATTTAATGTCACATGAGGTTATGGATATGTGGAACTGGGAAGCATAGCAATTGCCACCATCTATCCACTTCCTTCCCCTCGTAAATGTTCCTTTGTCCATGTTTTGTATCTTCAAAACATCACGGAACTTATATCCAATGGTTTGGTTTCTGGAAAGCTGTCTTCTATAGTATTGTCCTTGTCAGTGTGGTGATTATGGATTGTATTTTATCAGGAGTTTCTACTTAATATACAACATATTGTTAGTGCTAGTAGTTTTAGATGTTAAAGTTTTATGATATGACACTTTCGGATGATTTAAGGTAGAGGCCACTGAAGTTACTTGCTTGGTTTGAAATTTCATGCAATTACTAGGCTATTGTATGATTTCTTGTAAGAAGCTGCACCAAAGGCCTATATGGGCATTGAAAAGGAAACTAATAATAATGTATAGACTTGTTAGGTTCCGTTTGTGTCTCACACTTGCCTTCCATCTAAATTGCAGTACACTACTATGGCTGGTGAGTTTGATTATACTTTCAGGACTTTGGAGGGGTTTCCTTCCTTTCAAATCAACAGCATGGTGGCCATACGCTATTCTTGTCTTTACATCCGTTTGCTTTCAGGAAGGGCTCCGGATTCTTCTATGGAAAGCTTACAAGTATGTTGACTTCTGTTGCCTGTAGCTTGAGAATTCCTGCTAACGACTACTCTTGATGTTACTCGTACATATTTGACATCATTTCTAGACTTAAATGTTTTCGAAACAATTTAAGTTTTATGCAAGGGTCTGATTTTGATAAAGAGTAGGTTCTATAAAATCATAGCTTCATTGAGAGAAGACACTCTCCCTCGGTCCCAAAATATAAAACTTGTTTCAATTTTTTATATGAAAATTAAGGATTGGAGAACATATTAATTGTGATAAAAGAAAAGTACAAAAAATATTCATGACAAAGTTAAAAAAAAGGAAAAATTGTGGTCCGAATTTGAATGTTGTACTTTCATCATTAATTTGGTCTAAATTTATGCCATAGATCAAGGGAAAAATTGGGAAAATAAAATACTCAAATTAGGATAAAATTGGGAAAAAAAATTACCACTTGAGGATATTTTGGGAAACAAACAACAATAATAAATGAAAATTTTATAAACAAGACTAACAATTTGGAACACTAGAAAATAATATAATCCTTATATTATGGGACACTAGGGAGTATAAGTTAATTCTTAAACTAAAAAGAAAGAAAAGGCCACGGACGTGAGTAAAATGAGGAGTAAAAGCAATAAATTCAATGACTGTTGATTGCATCATAAGTGATTCTTCACTCTTGTGGCCATAGGCTATATTCGAGTGAATTTGTACTGTGTAAAGTATTATACTTATCTATATACAAGGGAGACTTTTAAAGAGCATAGAGAATTAGGCAGTGCCATATAAGCATGCCATGTCATAAAATTAATTTTGAATTAGAAATAAATAGTTTTAGAACGCCATTTTATAAAGTTGTTTTAAATTGGATATAGATAGTTTTAGAATAAATTATATCTATAATCCCTTCGGTTTAAAATCTTTGCTCCAATTTTCTTATCAGTGTGTCCCAAAATTATTGCTCCACACTTCTTTTGGTAGATCTTTCTCTCTACTTTTTCTCTTAAGTTTAGACCAACACCCACTAACTTACTCCCTTTTTCCTCTGACTTTTAACTTTCGTTAAAGAAGTGTAAAAAGCAAATAGAGAAAAGATTTTGGGACAAAAATGGTTAGATTAAGAGAAAAATAGACTTTGATTTTAAAAACTCATAATCTTGATAAGAGACATTAGAGCTTGAAATATGCATTAAAAAAAGATTCATGTACCATATGTTTATATCTAGCAAAAAATCACTTAACTTGAACTGCTACCAAAAATCATAAAGAAATTATAGTAAGTGTCTAGTGTTTTAAGAAAATAACAAAGAAATTAGGAATAGGATTATAATTGTCTTGACTTTTTAAAGTCTCCTATACACTATCAATAATATTCCATATAATATAGAAGACATGGATATAATACGAATTACTCGAGATTTTTAAGGAACAATAACATCACATAGTTACCGTCATTCTTTATTTTTAGTCTGATTACATGGCTATGAAAGCTAGTAACACCAAATATGCCAATTATGATATCTGATTATAATGATAATTGGTTAGCACAATTCATGAGATGGAGAGAAATCTTCTATCTGCATGTTGCGTATGACTTTCCTGATTTTGCATGTTTTTCTCTACTTTAAAAATGGATGACACATGTGAAGACTTTCCTATATGATGATAACAATTGTACATAAGCTTTTAGTATAATTTGTAACAATGTTGGGTTGTTTTGGGATTCCGTTTTGTTTTTTTTGTTTTTCACATCCTTGCGATATGTTTTCAAGCTAAAACATCTGATATATCCTCGATTTCTTGATTAATTGGTCATTCCTCTTTATCACGAGCTTTGGGATGCCCTAGCAATGAATATCATGAACAGAATCTTCATAATTTCAAAGTCTTTGATCTGCCAATGAGCTGCATATTGTGTCCTCTTATGTCTTATCAACGGGACACACAGTCAAGATACTTTCATGCTATGATGCACAGAAACATTGGTATATGGCAGGGTTGAGCGTTGGCTACAACTATTGGTACAAAACGTCTCCAAAACGCCATCCTGGCAGAACGATATGGTTGTTTGAAACAGTAAAAAGTACTGATAAAGACGTGTTTAGGAATGAGTGTGCTTTTCACGTGCAAGGTTTTGCCTTAAAAATGCCTGCAATAGGGAAAATACAAAAGGCAATCAGTAGCAGTTGGTCATATAGCTTTTCTAGGGTTCCTTATTCTTTTTGCAGGTTATATGTCCAATATTTATACTAGTACTTAGCTTGTATTACTATTTTTATTACCTTTTATAAACGTTTTTTAGAATTTGAAGGTTATCATGTTTGCATTGCTTGTAGGTTTCCTTATTCTTTTTGCAGGTTATATGTCCAGTATTAATACTAGTACTTAGCTTGTACGATTCTTTTTTTTATTACCTTTTATAAACGTTGTCTAGAATTTGAAGGTGATCATGTTTGCATTGCCTTTCTTTATTTCAGGCATTCCAACTTATCCTCATATACGTTGGAAATGACTATCTCTAGTGTAAACACTTAGATATTGGCAGAACCATTACTGTACACGATATTGTGGAAAGCTCTATCAATTTTAGTCCTTTATTTCGAACATTATATCCTATATCTTATACTCTTCCTTTTGTAACTAGTCTCCTTTTAGTTTATCTTCTTTCCTGTAACCTTGTGCAGGAGGTTGGAGGACATGTTGGATGCATTTGCCGATAGGCTTTCGAAACCGCGCTTATTTCTGACAGACAAGATGCAAATTGCTCTAGGTAAGCAGGAAAGATTCTGAAATATGGATAAGTTCCAGTCATGCATCCATGGTTATCTGATATGATTTTGTCTCCAGTGCCTTAGAGCTTAGATCTCCTTAAAATGTGTTATGGAATCTGGCTTTTACAAGTTACTGTTATGATTTTTGGTAGTCTTCATGTTGTACATGGTCCTCTAGATGTTTTTTTTTCTTGTTTTTTTAGAAATAGATTATCTATGCTAAAGCATTCCTGCTCTAGTAATGACATGTGGGCTTGCTGCAATAGACTGGGCCGGGTTTGTAACGAAATGGGTTGGGGAACTTCGATGGCTGATCTACAGATTGTAACTGGTGCGGTTTTAGGTGGGTTCCTAGGTGGGCTGGGTGTTTAGTTAATTGAATGGGTTGCACAAGTGGAGCGGCGGGTTGATAGAGTGGCTGGCGGTTGGGTGGGTTAGGTGTATTTTTTATTTTCTTCCAAAATTGTTTAGTTGTTATATGTGGTTAGGCTTTGGATGTAAGTGTTAGTTTAGTACTTGAGTTTATAAACTTTTGAGTTACAGTAATGATAATTAATGATGATTCATTGCAAAAGACCAGATTTGATATTAAATATTCCCTTCATGCCCCAATGGATTTCCCATTTTTTTATTTTTTGTTTGTCCCAATTACATTTCCATTCCTTATTTGGATATGGTCAGCTATTAAACTATTATTTTCCATACAATAAGCATTTGACCCTGAACTTTCTCTTAGTAAAAAATTTCAAAAAAAAAATACCTACCTTACTTTTCAATTATAAAATGAAAATTTAGGCCCACAACAACTTCCCTCCTTAAATTTTGTGCCCAAAGAAATGAGAAATGCTTTGGGGGATGGATGGAGTATGTTTGCAATGCGTATTATTTATTTTGAGACTTTACCCTTTAAACCTGATTTTTCTCATTTTAAGTAAAAATGGAAATTTTAGAATCAAAATTTCCCTCTAGATGTTTTACTGATGCAGACACACACGTAAGGCAATGATCAATAATATTAATGATCACTTTTACATGGTTAATATGATATTTACACATTTATGTTTAATGTTGATCTTAAATTTTTGTGAAAAAAATAATAATTATACTTGATACTTACCTCTATCTTAATATTGAGAGTGGATTTTTCTTAACACGATTTAATTAATATAAAAGATCCATTAGTTGTATTCAAAATTATACTCAATAAGGAGAGAGAGTATGCAAGAGGGTCATGGTTCATCGTGGGTCATTTGCTGTTTTCTACTATGTAACTCAGACTTCTTATTTTACGTAAGTGCCCGTGTCGGATCCTCGATACTCGGACATGGGTGTGGTCACTGCGACACTTCATTTTGGGCCAAAAGTAAGGAAGTTTTTCGTAAGATTGACGAATCAAACCCTTAGACACGTGTTCGACATGGGTGCCGGAGTCCCAGTAACATAGGTTTTTTCTTAGATAGGAGAGAGAATATAGTTGTAGGAAAGCATAAAATAAATTGGGGCGAACAAGTGGATTGATTTTTGGTGTATAGGTGAAAAGTGCATAGTAAATTACCACTAAGGCAAAACTAGGAAGATCTTTGAGGAAGGAATGTAAACAAAAAGTAGGAAGGGTTTTGAGAAAAGAGGGAATATTGTCTAATTTAATCAAACTCCATGACCTGCTCTTACCTTTTGCCTCCTTATCATTGATAAAGAATCAAAGTTTATGTAGTTCTTTTCATGAAAAACATTTTGATAACTTTAATTTAATATTACAATTAAAGTAAACTTTCCTACAATAAGTTGTCATGTTCTAGAGGAATCAATGTTCATGCAGATCTTAGCGTATTTTGGCGATGGTTAATCATTGATGGAGTAGGGCATTGGTACATTGAATGTACATGCTGTCATCTTGTCATATTCTTCGACCGTTGGAGTTTTTCACTTGACCCCGATATACTGGTCTTGTCTAGTCCGGATTTCGATGTTATTATCATATTATCATCTTTCATCTTCAAACCTTGCGTTTCCTTATCTAATTGATCCCAATCCTTTTTCGCAAACACAAATCAATGTTTTTCGGGTGAGTGGGATCTTTTTTCACCAAAATACTACTCTTCTACCCATGGTGTCAAAGCAAGGCCGTACTGTATCATATCGGCCGTATTATAAAGGTTTTCAAATCTACCGAACCAATACTAGCCGTATTGTAAAGGTGTAAAAAAACCCTGTTTTAGGCCTATTCAAGTGATATCTTATGGTCTCGGCCGATACTTAGCGGTGCGCCAACCACATTAATTTTGTTACCGTGACACCGTGAACGTAACCATTACCGCAACCGTGACCGTAACCGTGACCGAAATCGCATTTTTGAACGATGCTTCTACCTCAATTGATGAGGCAAGGACTAGAAAGACATCCCTTGCAACCCCTGATCGTATCAAAAACTAATGCTCATGTTCCTTCCACCAATTAAGATATTCACAAACCAGCAAGAATAATACTCATCAATTTGTGCATATACACATGATGAAGAAGAAATTTCGGGATTCCGTAAAATTTTAGAAATGACATAATCTAATCTATTTGATCTTTATTGATTTTCCCATCGTTAAACATTTTGGAGTGTATATCAATGCATGGAATTCGTGAAGAGTTTATAGAACATGTTTAGAATATAAAATTTAAGAATCAAGATCGTATTTAACACCTAGACAATCTTAATAAGCATATAACATTGTTAATAGGACCAATATCTATATTCTTGATAGTAGCATCAACGATTTTAGCACACTCAATTTATAAATACATGCACATTTGGTTGATAAACATAAGATAGACTATAATAGCCTTATCAATGGATTTCAAGACATCATGAATAAGCATAAAAGTGGTCCCTGTCTTTGCAATAGCATTGTCCGAGTATGATAAAACCTCGAGATAAACATTGGCTTGATTCAACGTGTAAGTGGACCTCCAATGTGTTGGAGTGTCAATACTTCATTGTCGCTTCCTTAGAAATCTTCCCTTACACGTCCTTACATAAGGTCATGCAACTTCTCTCAACACTCCTTGTTTCTCTAATTCGTCTAGCAACAATTTTAATGGGAACAAATCATCGGTAAGAACCGAGAGCTAGGTTCAACATCTTCCCGTCTATGAGGAGTAACGATTCAAGATTGGATCTCAAATTTTTGACGATTTGGTATTATGAGTTAAATTATTGAGCGATAGTGAAAAGTTTTACGACATAAGTGAAAGGTTTTTTAAATAGTTTGAAACTCGAGCTTTGATTTTGTAACCACTATGCTTATGAAGCATAGCCTCTGAACAAATGATACGTTTTTCTAAAACCAATCATGATCAACCAAATGTGCAGGTATACAAATAAAAGCGGAGGACAAAAGGAAGTCCACGTATCACATGTTAAGCTAACTCTAGGCTCCATCACACAAAACATTTCAATAAGAACATTGCGGTAAGCTTTAAGCTTTGGTTGTGACTTTTAAGCGTGCCTAGAAATATGACTCAAAGCCAATGCAATAAAGTTCTACTGAACTCTTCATAATTCTTATTATCGTCATGGTTGAAGGTAAATACTACATTGACAAAATAATTACTAAAAGCATCTTATACCCTATATCCATTATAAAAGAAGGCTTACCTTTGCCGGGGTTGCTTATAAGTGCAACTGTACTTGAACGCTTCCTACACCACCTGTGGGTGTTTTCTAGCGCCAAAATTTGTGTAATTCTGACCCTAAGTACTAGAGGGGATCAAGTTGCTAGGCTCACCCTTGCCCAATAAAGTTGTCCACGTTATGGGCCGGACCCAACTTGAGGTTAAAATTTTGTGCCCAACGCCCTTAAAACATTGCCGGGAATTTGGCTTATTTCGTAATTTTAACTAACGGCCCTATAAACCATGCCCATAGCCGTTTGTTTTGCCTGAAATTTCGTCCAGGCCCGAACAACGAGGCTGCTATTTTCAGGCCCGGCCAACTTTATTACCACTACTAAATGTAGTTGGAAACAAGGTGATGGTACTCTAACGGATCTCTTGCACATATGCCATCACCCAGCCCTCCCATATGCAATCACTGTATCTGTATTACTGAAATGAAACTGTTGCAGTTGCAGTCTCTTTTTTAGGTAAAGGAAATTCTGGCGAATGTCTTTTGGAAGAAAGGTGTCTTGGGGGAGCTAAACAATAAACACTAGATGTTCCACGAAAGAAATTTTGTAGAAGCAGTCAGTCTACCTCTGATGCTCCTGATTCTTATCACCTTCACTGAGACTGATACGCATGATCAATTATTCTGCTTAATTATGCTTATAGTGTATGACCAGTGGTGGGCAAACTTATTTCATAGCATCCAGAGCATGGTTTTAAAAAACGGCCGTATCAATTCGGATCGCCCGAGTTGTAACGGATTTCAACTCCGGCGAACCGAATTTTCCCGGTTCAGAACGCTGTTTCTAAAAGCACCGTATTTTCTCCCGAATCGGCCGTTTCAACCGATACAAAACGGTAACGGCCGTTTTTTTGCCCGTTTCAACCGTGATAAAGGAGAGAAGAGGAGAGTAGATTCGAGTTTAAAGGTCAAAAAAACAAACTTTAGCCAGATCTTTACATACCTTAACATGAATTTACCAATTTCGAGCAATATCCCCTTACTAAGTGCATTTATTTTAATCAAATTGAAGTCAGAAGAAACCCTAGTTTGTGATAGTGTACCAGTTAGCCACCGCCAAACTCGCCGGAGATGACAGAAGATGACGGCGTTGTTGATAATCGGTTTTCGATCTTCATCTCTGTAATTTTTCATCTCTCTTTCTCTTCCTTTATCTTCCTCCTTAGGTTTTTCAGATCTGGAAACATTCTGTACTTCATCTTTTTTTCTTTTCCTTGTTTTTGACCTTTTCTCTCTCTTGCATTTATTGCATAACATGTGCCGTGCAGCACTGCCCCACCATTCTTTTTATTTAAAAAACAAAATATTACTTTACTTACTTTTTAAACCAAAGTTTGACTTTTTTGTTTTTTACTTATAGGTGTAGCACAGTAGGAGTACTCCTTTATGTTTTATACCAAGATCTCTCTTTTACTCCTTTGTCACGGTTGTTAAAGGCTTTTTATTAATCCCTTCATGAAAATTTAATTTCTAAAAAATAATTTTTTAACTAAAAATAAATTACATAACCTAATTTGTTCCCAGGCAACTATATTCCGTTCCGCGACGAACGTATCCGTTCCGTTACACCGAAACCCGAACCGTTTCCGTTTCCGAAACCGTTCCCGTATTTTCGAACCATGATCCAGAGGGATGTTTTAATCGAACTTTGAGTCTGTGCCCTTGGGCCTTGGTCGTTTGTGGCCATTCGTTCTTCTGAGATGATAGAAATAAGTGCATGATGGAAGAAAACATGTTGCTATTTGAAAATTCGAATATAAGTTATTCTTGTTTGAGTGTTTGCTTTTCATGATATAATTATGATGCAGTATTTCTTGTGCTTTTGGTGAACAGACTATCCTTTCTAATCCCGTTCATCTGCTTTTTCTTCAAATCAATTGCAAGCAGCTGGTGGCTTAGGTCATGGTTTGGCTCATGCTGTTTTTTTCTGCGTTAGCCTCTTGACACCTGCATTTGGTCCTGCAACCTACTATGCTGATAGATGCTCATGGATGCCTTTCTTTCTTATATCGGGTTAGTTATAACTTAGTACATTTTCTTCCAGTTTGTGAATAGGTATAATGATTAATTCTGATGGGTGCCTTTCTTCTCTATATTGGTGGTTGACGGAAGCATTTACGGGTATCGTGTGTGTGGCCTAAGATATGGCTGGAAGACAGTGATTTCCCCAAAAAGTATACATCATTTCTCACTGCCAAATGTTTAAAGCAGATTCCGTCTACATCATCGAAAGTTCAATTAATATGATCCGAAATCCTATCAGTAGAAGTATCTTAGCCTAAGCTATGGCTGAAAGACAGTGATTTCCCAACATTTTTAAAAGTGTACATCATTTCTCACTCCTAAATGAAATAAAGTAGATTTTGTCTACATACATTGAAATTTTTATTAAGTTGATACGAAATCTGATCAATAAAACTATCTTATGTTAATTTATTTGTGTAGGGTGGAGTTTCTAGAGTGGAAAACTATGAATATTTTTCTCGCAAAAACTCAACGTCAGTAAAAATCATGAATATTTTACTTGGAAACTATGAATATCTTTTTTGTACATGTTTGCATTTTAAAAAGTTCTTTTTTTGTAAAAATCATCATCTGTCTTCCCCTGCAATCAAAATTCAAATGTTTTCTGAAAAATGTATTTTCCGAGACAATTTCCCTGTAACTTGGAAACTTGGAGATGTTAGTATTATTATTATCATAGCTGAATGCTATTTTTCTATCTAGAAATACATCATTATGTATTTTTCCTTTTTCTTCTAAGCGTGAGTAGTTGTAGCTGTATTGTCGGGTTGGGGATAGGTAGTTATGAGGTTTATCTTGCATTTTTTATTTGGCTAATCATCTGAATTCTGAAGGCGCCCATCTCTGCTGTGGCTAGGTTAGGTCATTGACTAATTTGATTTTTCTCTAAAGCTGCAATCTTTTTTTTGTACATGGCAGCAATTATTGCTCTTGCATTTGTTACGATTCATACTTTCTCAATGGTCATTGCCTTCAACGGATATGCAGAATCCAAGAGACTTGATCAGTATTTTGTTCCTGTAGTTCACCTGATTGCTGGAATGCTGGTATACAACGAAAACACTCTTTTTGAACTTTTAGTATATTGACATTTTAGTTCACGGTCATATAAGGGTGCTTTATTCTGAATGAAATGTGCACTGTTATGCCAATCATCAATATACTTCATTCTGCTGCTTATGTAATCTCCATTATGGTTGTCTATTGCTAGTTGTTCATTATCTGGCTGATATTGTGAGATGGTGCTAGTTGTTGTGGGAGGGATTTGCTTTCTAATTCACCTGCAGTGCTTCCCTTGTAGTAGCGCGCGTGCGCACACCCAAAAACTATCTGGTAGTAGGTTCATCTAAATTGGAACAACAATTTGGCTGGAAGTGTTTCTTCAATTTCTTTCTTGTTGGCCTGCGAATTGAAGGTGGAGTCAGGAGAGACGTGAGAATTCATACTCGGAGGGAAAGGGGATTTAGTACCTTCAATTGGTGAGATGATAATTGATAGTTATATCTTAAGAGTGGATATCTAACCATCCGGTGAATGGTTTAGTTAATTCACTCTTTGAGAAGTTTGTTTGGAAGAGGTTTTAAGTCTATACAGTTGTCAAGAAAGAGTATAATGTTTATTTAAATAGACAACCATTTAGTAACTTCAAATGGTGAGATGATACTTGATAGTTATATCTTAAGAGTGGATATATAACCATTTAATTCATTCTTTGAAAAGTTTGTTTGAAAAAGGATTGAAGTCTATACAGTTGTCAAGAAAGAGTATATTGTTTATTTAAATAGACAACCATTGTGATATTGAAGTTCTGACAATTCATTTGAAAGGTTAAGTACGAGCCATCAGTTTCTTTTACTTGGTAGAAAACAAAACAAAACATTTGGTGTCTTAGGATAACATTGCCCCCCTCTCCCATTCCTATGCTTCCTCTCCAGCTACTAAAGAACAGTCAACATAATTTTTAATCTTAACCCTTGATTTTGGATGCTTACTTTTTCCAGGAGAAACTGTAATGGCTCAGATTGAATATATCAAATAGGTAGCTGAGATTAAAAATATTACAATGGTTCAAGAAAACCATTTGTAAACTCAACGATTGATTGTGGATGACATGTGTGATACAGTAAAAGTGAGTACTTGGAGAAACTTAAGGGCCAAGGAGAGAGAGGAGGGGGGGGGGTCGAGGTTTCTGTAGGGTACTTTCAGATTTGCATTGAAGCTTTAAAGGACTAGTTGAAACAAATGGAACTGGTGAATAAATCAGGATATCGGATTAAAATAATCAGTGGATTAATGGAGAAAGTTGCAAAGTGAAAGTTATTACATAGATGAAGTTGGTGAGGGGAATGCTGTAGAGGCTTCAAAGGGTTGAGATGCACTTGGCTGCTGCTGGAGCTCTTTTTCTTGGTGGAGTACTGGAGTTGTTGGCTGGCTATTGCCATGGGCTGGGTGTAGTGGAATCAGGTGTAGGAGATCATATACCATTATTGGGAACTCTTGGTATTCGTTGTACTAGCTGTTGCTATGATGTTAGCTGCTGTTCTGTAAGCCTGTTCTCCCTCCGGCATAATGGGATTGAAAATCTGAGATATGGTCTTACGAAACTTTCTTTTGTAGAATTCTACAGTCTTTTGCAATAATGTTGAGAAGTTTTGTGACTAAATGTTGTAAACGGGTTAGATTTTTTAGATAATTTACTGGCTGAGAGTAAAAGGTCATAATGGCTGTCCTTTTAAGAGAACCATATGTGAATTTTTTTTTTAATTATTAAAGCTCTACTTTTAATCCCAAAAAATTCTACTTTAAAAGAGTAACCCTTAGTCTACTAGGAGAATTTTCGAACATTGTTTTGCAATCACATCCAGTCTTTCTTACAGTCGTAAAAATACTTGTAAGACCATGTTTGAATCCGATCTTCTTCATGCTCATTTTTTTCTATATGTTAAAAGTCTATGAAGATTGGACAAGAGATGGGGATGAACGACCATCATGACCAAAGTTACCCTCTGTCTTCATCACCAGTAAGAATTTTTCCAATGTCACTCACTTCACAGACATACCTGTAGGGGATGAGCGAGGAATATAAGAGCATCAGTCAAAAGCAGTCAGAGAAGGGTAAATTTCCCCTCACAAAAAGCTGCTGAGTGCCAAGCAGTAGGAAGATATTGTTTTTAGGATCTAAGTTTTTCTTTAAAGCAAAAACAAAACAATGGCTCAGATTAAAGTTTCCAAATGAATATACAAGATTATAAAGTTGTAATTGTTTACACTTTATTTTTAGGAAGTCATTATGGACTCTTTGAAACATCCGTGATTCTTCGACACGTCTTTAGTCTATTAAGAGTGAGGACGGAGGGTTTTGACTTTGGACGAACAGGAAAATGCTTTAGGCATGGAATGTCAAATAGATTTGATGGTTTTCTTTCAGGTTTTCTTTGTCTCTGAGGTGATAATTGTAAATTGTGTACATCACAAATAGGTGCAATGAGTAGACAAGATTTTAAGGCTGGAATGTGGTTTTGCTTCTATGGCAATTCTTACAGCGTTAGTTTATCATACTAATGCAGCTGCCAGCTAATCTCCTATAAGTCAGTTCATAATGTTAATATTTATTTTAGGTTTTTTTAAAAAAAATCTAATAGTGGTTTTTACAAGAATCTGTGTGCAATTCATCTCAATGTTAGGGAATAACCCCACTTTTCTTTTGCAGACGCTCATTAATTTTGCTCCCGGTGGTTGCATGATTTCCATTCCCTTGCTATATTTTATGGCTGCATTGACATTGATGCATTGTGGGAAGATGGTATGGAGAAGATTAGTAGATGAACGGCGTAGCGGGATTACTTTGCAGTGAATGTTATCTTTTGTGCAAACTTTTCCATCCATGTAGCTTTTCCAAATACCATCCCTAATTAACAGAAACTTCCTCCTACAGATTCGCTAATTTGTATCTTCCAATTTGTTCCTCTTTTAACTCAATATCTAATTATAAGTGGGATAAAATGGCTGCATTCTTTCAAGATTCAGGTACGAAGGCTTAAGCAATGCAGCTTACAGAAAGCTTGCTTTAGGATGTATACTGTCAACATGTAGTTTACAATTACAGTTATTCATATGCTTATTACTGCTACCATGTAAATGTCATTGTGAACTCTAAATTACTAAAGATGCTACTCTATTTTGTTCTAAAACTTCATCGCCTGTAAGATGACAGGTGGGCAAGCCAACCCAGCCACCCGTGCCCGGGCTTGCCTGTCAGAGGCCTGCTTTAGCCTGGTTGGAGGGTGTACTAGGCCATGGGTAGAAACTAAGTCGGGCCTGTGGCCGTGAAAGCCTGCACAAATCATGAGGGTCATTTTCTAGACTCATTGATATTATACAACTTCATTTCTCTTGGGCTTTGACAGGGCAGAATATTATGGAGGGTTTGACTAAAGATGGTCAACTAAATTTCAATTGTGTTTGGCACTTTTTTTGGACTGACATTTAGGGAAAAGATGCTAAAAATCCTTAAAAATACAAGGTTTGCAAGAAATTTTTAAAGATTACTATCAGCTTTAACAAGCTTTGGGTACATGTGGGGAAGATAGATGTAGTAAAGGCGAACGAGATTTGGAAAGGCTTGAATTTTGTACTGCTGAAAGGTTAATCATATAAAAGAATTAATAAGAGGTTAATAATATATTTAGCCATAAGATCTTTATATATATATACTTCCTCCGTTTCTTTTTAATGGCAACAAAGGGGTATTATTTGTGAGACATAAAAAATTCATTTGTTGCTATTAAAAAGAAACGGAAGAAGTATATATAATAAGATTTACAAAAAAGCTTAGGAGGTCCTTCTTTCAAAGGTGTACCCTAACTATCTAAAAGAAAAAGAATATATAACTGTTGATCGTCAAATACATCATATAAGTGAGATTTTGTTGTAAGATGATGTCCTTGCTTAGATAAGTAATCGGCAACCCAATTAGCTTCTCGGAAGATATGGGTAACAGAGGTAGTCCGGAATCGTGAAAGAAGTATCACTAATATCATCGATGAGTGTCTGGATGCACCACGAGGTGCTAAATATACGTTTAAGAATGTTGATGATGAGCAGTTATTCTCCTACAATCATGAGTTATGAGATTCCCATCTGCAAGGCTTGTAAGAGTCCATTACGAAGGGTTGCTTGTTCAACAATGAGTGACGAGGCTTGTCCCATTTGTAGGCCATGACTTTTAGGATATGACCTTAGTATCCAGTAGAACTATGTCGGTTGCTGCAGAAAAAGATGTAGATGACTCGTCAAAATTGAGTTTGATGAGGTGTGGTGGGAGGCTTCTATCCAACGTGTATGGTGTGAGGTTGTTTGCAAAATTTTGGGGGGTGTAGGTGGCACTTTTGGCGTCGGTGACATTACGCAATTGCCATTATGAATAAGTCCTTGTTTGGTATGTGATTTTTGGCTAAATGAAACGGAATCATTTAAGGGAATACATTACCAGCTGTTTGGTATCTATCATAAGTAAGCAAATCCGTTTCCCAAGGGTAACCAAAACCCTTCATCTGTTACCGCTCAAACACATGCGGTAACACTTCACGTTTCCTTCCTCTTACACCTGGTGGCTTCTCTCTCCCAAATCCTCTCCCTCACCTTCAACGCTCTCTCCTTAACTCCATCACTGTCTAACTCCACTGAGGCACTGAGTCAACTCGCTCCTTCCTCCTTCTCCAACTCAATCAAGCTTTAGCTATGGAAGCTCAAATACCGTTTATAAAACACCTGCATCGATCTCACCAACGACGGCGTCAAAGGACATGTGGAGCTCCGTCAAGCCGCCACCGTCATGCTCGCCATTGCCGGAGATCTTTCAACCAAAATTGATTCATCACTCTCTCTCGATCTCCTGCTCATTCTCTCTATTCTCACAAATTTTCAAGCAATAGTTTCAATTGAATGATTGGGTGATTCATATGCATAATTGATTCATCCAATTGAAGATTGACTTTGAGGAGTTGCTTTGCAATTTTTTTTTGTTGTTTATGCTCTGCAAAATTGGCTTACAAATTGGTTTTGTTTTTTCTTAATTTAATTTTTTAGTACCAAAAATTGTTTATAATGAAGTTGATAAGCTCTGTAAATTAGTAGGTAAACTTTGCTTGTCACTAATAGCACTGACAGTCTTTGAAATATTTGAAATAATAAAATGATAATTGTTAGCAATTAATTTTTGAAATTATGAGTTGTTTATTTCCATACTTATACCAAATAGCAAGAAAGGGAATCAAAGTTACGTGATTCCTTTCCATAGTTATACCAAACAACTAATACCAATAACACTTATAATTACCCTTTCCCTTCCTTAACCATTACCATTCCATTCCCTATCCACCATTCATACCAAACGACCCCTAAGTGTGATTTGCTCTGTAAAAAACTCGTAGTAGGTTAAAAGTTTCATTTTGGAAGCTTATATTGTTTCCAGAAGCTTCATAGTAGGATAAAAATCTTGCTTGTTTCTTGGCCCAACTTGTAGGCCTTGAACAGTGGTTGAAATTTGGGTCGGGGTTATTGTAGTTCCAAGAAACCTGGATACCTCATGGTTTTTCCAGAAGTTTTGCGCTACAGGAGAAGACAAGACCGAAAGAGGTGATGAATATTTTCGAGATAATGATTACAGAGAGGGAAATCTGTAGGCATTGGAATGTTCCTCATAGTTAGGTTATCACTGGTAGGTAGACTATTTTTTGAAACTTGCAAATGTAGACTTTAATCTTGGGCTGGATGTCAAGTTTTCAAATTCACGCGAAAGGCGATCTTGGATTTTCAAAGGAATTGAAATTATGCGCGAGCCATGTGGCGGATCAGATTTGACAGAGAATTGATCATAAGATGTCATGCCCCAATATGGGGTATCTTTTTGTGGCTTGCAAGGGAGAAGGATTCGTTCAATAAGAGACAAGATTTGAGGAGGCATTAGCGAAGCTAGTAGATCCATGTTTCAAGTCATGTTATGATGAATAACCTCACTAACTTTTAGATTGACGTTGGTATCGTTAGTAGATCGTAAATTAAGGTATTTAAGTAGGCTCTTGTTTGTACACTAGTTGTCTAGCCAAAAGTAAATATTGATTCCCGAGCCAATTTTCCTTCTAATACCACAACGAATTAGGTCATGAGTCTGCAAAATTGCTTTCCAAGCAGGAGACTCTGAGGGTTTTCGGGAGCATTTAAAAAGGGTGAAGTTTTCAAATATTTTTGTCGGAGAATAGATGCCCAATGGTTATGTAGGTAAGAGAGAATTTTCCATCCGAGGTTAGCCTGCATTATTTGATTCATATGTTTAGTTTTCTGGAATCTCAACCCTCCCATTACTTTTGGGCAACAAATTTTGTCCCAAAAAATGAGGGGTATTGCGTTAGAAATTGAGGAGTTTTTCTAGAAAAAATTCCGGTTAATAGTGTCCAATTTGTGTGATATCCTCGGAAGTTTGTTGGTTGCCATAGTGTATACAAGAATAGATTCTAGGTTACTTTGAATTAGGGCAGCTCGACTAGCCTTTGAGAGGAAAGAGATAGTCTAAGAGTTTAAGTGCTTGTCTGTGCGGGTAATTAAGGAATTAAGATCATGACTTAAGCATTTATGGGTAGAAAAATTGATACCCAAGTATCACCTTAGAGAGTGGCGGGGTCTCATGTTGAATTGGCTTGTTATAAGTTGTTTTCTATGGTTTGGGGTTTCTTTTGAAAAAGTTATTGCCGATTTATGGTAATTCATTAACTGACCGGACATTTTACAAAGCTATGTAGTAGCCCTTTGAGTTTGTGATTGGCCGAGGAGGTGGCTTTGCAAAAGAGTCAATCATCAGTGAAGAAAAGGCCTTGAACTTTTTGAGTCTTGGGGAAAATTTTATTCTAATGTTAGACTTCTTGTCTTGAGTTGCAAAGGATAGTTGTCTTTGCAAGGACTTTCATACGCATTATAAATAGGTAAGGAGAAAGCGGGTCACCATTCCTACGACCTCATGATGGCGTAAAAATGTCAGAGATGAAATTATTGACAGTAGTAGAGTAGGAGACTATGGTAACGCAAAATCGTATCCAATTTATCCATGTAGGATGAAATCCTAGAAGCGCGAGTGATTTAAAAAGTAAATCTCATTCGATTTGACCATAGGCTTTTTCCATGTCTAGTTTTAGTGCAAACCAACCAGTTTTACTTTTTGATTTGTGGAAGGCGTTGAGCGTTGCTTGCGCAATAAGGACATTATCGTGTATTTATCGATTTTGGACAAAGACACTTTGGAATGGATTGATATTTTTATTGTGGATCGGGCGCAAGCAATTGGCAAGGACTTCAATAATAATTTTGTATAGCGTAAAGCATAACTTATTGGGCGAAATTGAGTTGGTCTCTCTGGACTAGCAATTTAGGGATCATCCATAGAAGGGTGTGATTGACGCTTCCAAGAAAATGGTCGTGTAGGAATAAATTTCTAATAGTTAGACAGAGGTCTTTCTTAATGATCGGCCAGTTAGCCTGGAAAATTTTTGAACCAAACCCATCTGAACCAGGATTATTCGATTGGTCAATGTTGAAGAGTGTGTTATAAATTTCCATATCAGAGACCTCAGAGATGAGGCTGTTACTATCGGACTCTGAAATGTTACGCACGGAATAATGGGGGTGCCGAGGATGAGTAGAATTAGACATGACCCGGGTGCAAAATTCATGTGTAAAAGTTGTCAGTATTTTAGATGGTTCATCAACCCATTGGTCCATATCGTTTCATATTCGGAAAATGATTTGTTTCTATTGTCGATTTGTAATCTTAGCATGGAAAAATTTTGTGTTCGATTGCCTTTAGTAAGCCAATTTTACGGGCAAGTTTCCCCCATTTCTGGTTGAAGGACAATAATGATTCTCTTTGCCATTGGAGGCGTTGTAAGTGTTGTTCAGTATGCGGATTGGAGGGATGCAAGAGAAGTTGTGCTTCAATATTTTGAATTTTCATATTATTAATTTATAACTTTTTTTGATGGTCATAGTATTGCGTGTGCCATCTTTTAAGGTCTATTTCGATAAGACGTACCTTTTGACCGGTTGTGAAAAAGCAGGACCCTGGAATAGAAGTATTCCAGTGATATTTGATAATGGAGTTGACTTGAGGGTTGTCTACCCATGTATTCTGAAACCTAATCCGGTTTGATCCACGAGGGGTACACATGTTAGTTTGCGAAATGATAGGAGCATCTGAGCAAGTGAAAGTATCGTTTGAGACACTCAGGGAAAAGGTTGATCCATGCAATTGAAGCTATAGCCCTGTCTAATCTTTCATAAATTAAATGTCCGTTTTTTTGCTTTTCCACATGTATTGATAGCCATGAAGGTTAGTATCTCGTGCTTGGACACTAGTCAGGAAGTGTCATAATTTGTGACATCTGGAAGAGTTGGCTGGATTCCTACCCATTTTATCATCAAGGAAGAGAAGTTCATTGAAATCTCTTAGTAAGAACCATGGTTCAGTAAGCAAGGTGTAATGACTTGTGAGATCATTCCAGAAAGCAGTTTTTTCGTGCTCTTGTGCCGGGGCGTAGATCCTGGTAACCCAAAGTGACTGTTCCGTTGGTTTAAAGAAGACATGGAGGTGAGCAAGTCGTGGCGTAAGCATGGTTTCTATAATGTCACAATTACCAATATTCCATAGCTACTACATTCCTCCACAATGGCCTTGTGGTGAAATTATTTCAATGTTATGGAATTGGAGGGCGGTCTTGAGACGTTTATTGTTGATTTGATCACTCATTGTTTCTAAGACAAATAGAATATCTGGTTGATATTTTTTAGTGAGAAAACGAAGTTCGCCTAATGCTGGGATTTTTTTTGCCCCTTGAATATTTCAAGTAATGGTTTTCATATATATAGTGTAATTTTGTGTAGGCCTGCTTCTTATGGTCATACGACGTAAAGTACCGGTCATTGGTTAGTGGTTCCTGAATTTGGCTAATTAATTCTAAATTAGGATGAGCAAAAGGTGGGAAACACCAAAGACATGAACCTAGTCGGATTTTTTGTTCATTTAAATACCCAAACAGTGCAACAGAAGTAAGTGTTATTTCATCATAATGTCGGATCATGATATGAGCATGCCATGGCAAGACCTCATAACGAGGGTTTGGCATCCAAGGATGCTAGGCATGGCTAATTGCCAATCCTGTTTAGATATACTAAAAGAATGTCTAAAAAGATATATTACAACTTTGACATAGAAGTTGTATGACAAAGAATTAGCAACAATGATAATACAAGCTATAACGTTTTTTCCATGAGCATATGCTTTTTTTTTCATTCGAGAATGTTTGGCGTAGTTTACTACCAATGTCACAATATACATGTGTCATGGTAAGAACTGTTGTAATATCTCTTCATATCTGGATGAATGGTGAATTACTCACCAAGAACTATTACAACAGTAAAAATCAATGTTAAAAGACAGTAATGTAGTGCTATAAATACGGAGCTGTGATGAGCAATGGAATGCAGTAAGAAGTATTCTATCTTCTTGAGTACTCCTCAACTTTCTTATCTTCTTTTCTAATCTTAACACGTTATCAACACGAATTGCTCCCTTTTTCAAAGTTTTTCTGGTGAGGTAGTCTTTTCCTCTATTTCCCCTCAATACTCTTATTCATCTCCTCAAAATATTATTTTCTTCTATTCAAATGGACCGACAAAGTAATGGTATAAACACCGTTGTTAATAATTCATTATTTTCAAGTATATATTTTATTATAGAGCATAATAACGTACCATTTACTACCAATCCGGTGAGAGGGCCTGTATCTCAGCCCCAACGTGGTAACCCTAATGCCGACGCCGGTGCCCGTGGTGGCAATAATGCACAAGGCCCGATCCCTAACTTAAATGATAATCCCCCATAACAAACAAATGAAAACCGCCTCCCACCAAATAAAAGAAGTAGGGATGACGGAGCAGGAACAAGCGGCAAAGACCGCCAAACAACTAGAAAAGCGGTTGATATGACTGAAGCCTCCCAAATATGCCACCCAAAGAAGAAAAGAACTAAACTTACTAGAAATAATTGAGGAGTATGCTCTACAGTCGCCGGAAAATCCGGATCTTCTGTATCAGAAACTCAAATTTTTTTTCTTCAAACTTTATTGTGATTTTTTTGTAGCATGAAGTACTATTTTTTTTTTAGAAGATTATGAATTTCACCATTTTTGAGTTACTTTTTTGAAAAAAAAGGGTGAAGAAGAATAGAGAAAAAAGAGGAAGGTGTTAATGAAGGAGGAAAAACTGATGTTGAAGGAGGAAGAATAGAGGTAATGATAAATTGACAATGACAAATGCATGCATAATGACTACAAGATAGATAAGATGTGACAAACCGTGCCATACTCTTCTTCACTTAAATACAACAACAACAAAACAAAAAAATTTAAAAAACTGCATGTGGCACTGCATGTGGCGCAGCAGGCAGGCATGCATAGCAGTATGACAATTCTTTTTGGTCAAATGCATGGATGACAGCTTTTTTTTGTCAAATGCATGACAATTTTTTGGGTTTTGTTTTTTAAAATCAATAAATAATAAAAACCCCATTGGAAGATTATATCAATGTATGTCAACTTGCCAATTCCCCATCCAACTCCCTATACTTCTAATTTTTCTTATCTCCTAAGTTAATTTCCAAATTTTGCTTTGACAATATCTTTGAAGTTTTGAAAATAGCTTTACATATGTATAATAATAAAAAGGGGTTTCCCCTACTCTAAGTAAACAATTATTTATCCGTTTTTTTGAATTAGGCAAATAATATTAATTTTATTTTCTAAAGGGTTATCATTACGGGATGAAAGCCGCAGTGGTCCGAAATAAATTGACTCATATAAGAAGTCAGGGGTTCGATCCGGAACCGAGATGATAAGTATAATAAAAAAAGAGGGGGGAGCTGCAATTTTTTTCAGTATACTTTACGATAAATAGATATTTTACCCAAACAGTATTATTCACCCTCTATAAAAGGGGCCACTTACCCGACCGCAATCCACCACCACTAATCCCTTATCCTCTAAATATTTTTTTTACTCTTCTTCAACCAACAATGGCGACCGACACCACCTCCCCTTCTTCTTCTTCGTCCAACCATTCCTCAATTGAGGAAAATTTAAGAAAAATTAATGAAGCCCTCTTAATTATTATGGCATTGTTCTTCCTGTTAGTGGCGTTAATGATCTACATTTTGCTCCAAAAATAAATTAATCACGGATTGTAAATGAGGGGGTACACGATACTTATAGCTTAAGGTGCATTTTATTTTGTTTGTAATTGCACGTGCCTATACTTCTCCATTATTATTATTCTTATCATTATTACTATTGGTATTATTACTGTTGTTGTTATTATTATTATTATTATTATTGTTTGTTATTATTATTAATACCTTGTTGAATTATGTTTTTTTCGAGATATTAAATCAGGGGGAGAAAGTACTAATTGTGATTTAATATCAAACATTAATTAAACACTTATTTATTTTATTGTACTCAAATAATCAAATAAATAAATAAAAGAGGAGAATGGGCGAACTTGCAAAGAGGTATTTCAACATCCTGGACTTGGCAGGAGACAACTTTTTACAATGGGCAGCAGATGCTAAACTACAATTAAAGGGCCAAGGCCTACTATATACAATAATAGATGATCCAAAGGCACCTGAAAAGGATGCCATAAAATTGTCTGAGGACAAGGCCAAAGCATTAGTGTTTCTAAGACATCACCTAAATGATAGTCTTAAAACAGAATACATGATTATTGAAGATCCAAAAGCATTATGGGAAGAGCTCCATGAAAGATATGGACACAATAAAAGTGTCCTACTCCCTAAGGCCCTAGATGAATGGAGAGATTTGAGATTTCAAGATTTCAAATCTATCAGTGACTATAATTCAACATTACACCTCATTAAATCAAAGTTGGTGTATTGTGGACAAACAATTACTGATAAAGATATGATTGACAAAACACTCTCCACCTTTCACGCTAATAATATTTTATTACAACAACAATATCGTGAAAGGAGATTTGAGAAATATCATGAACTCTTGAGGACTTACTTGTTGCTGAAAAAAATAATGAGCTCCTAATCAAGAACCATAATCGTAGGCCTACAGGGTCTATGGCATTTCAAGAAGCAAATGCAGTTGAGAGCTCAAATCCAAGTCAGAACAGATATGAAAGAGGTCGTGGAAATTACCACGGCCGAGGACGTGGAAGTTTCCGTGGCAAAGGAGGTGGTCTAGGTCGTGGGCGCGGCCGTGGACGAAGCCAATTCGCCCCAAGAAACAACCACAACACAAGTCAACAAGGACAGCAACAAGACAATGGATCAAAGCCTCAAAGGGGTAAAAACACATGCTACAGATGTGGCATGACTGGGCATTGGGAGAGGACATGTCGTACTGCCAAACATCTGGCGGAGCTGTACCAAGCTTCCCAGAAAAATAAAGGGAAGAGGGCAGAGGCTAATTTTTTGAATGAAGCAACCACTTCTATGCCCAACCTAGACGTATCAGACTTCTTCATGGATGATTTCGACCTTAGAAATGATTCTTAAAACATCTAAGTCCTGAATCATTGTTATCTTTAATTTATTAGTTTCATTAGTTTGTTTTTTCCATGCACTTTTAATAAGTTTCTCTCTTCAACAAAATGTAATCTTTGTTATAATATTTATTTATCAATCAATCTGAAGTATTTTCTTCTTTCTATGAAGATACGAACATGTCGGAAAATGAGTCAAAATACTATTGCCTATTGGATAGTGGAACAACGCACACTATTTTAAAGGATCAAGAATTTTTTTCGGATTTGAAAATGCTTCAAGCAAACGTCAATACCATATCAGGAATAGCCAAGTTAATTGAAGGATCTGGAAAGGCGTGCATAATCCTACCTATGGGTACAAAATTAATGATAAATGATGCACTATATTCGAGCAAATCTCGAAGAAACCTTATTAGTTTCAAAGCTATACGACAAAATGGTTATCACATAGAAACCATGACAATAAATCAAAAGGAATACTTATGCATTACGGCAGAAAACAATGGCAAGAAAGTCATTTATGAAAGATTGCCGGCATATTCCTCAGGACTGTACCTTACTCATATACGTCCTGTTGAAATAAACATGATATCTAACCAAAAGTTAGATAATGAAGAATTGTTCACTTTATGGCATGACCGCCTTGGTCACCCTGGGACAGAAATGATGAACAAGATTATAGAAAATTCGGTTGGACATTCATTGAGAAATATCAAGCCCCTCAGTCAAATGAATTATCATGCACTGCTTGTTCTCTCGGCAAATTGATAATTCGACCATCGATGAATAAAGTTGCAATTGAATCTCCAACATTTCTTGAAAGAATTCAAGGAGATATATGTGGACCGATCAATCCAGCGTGCGGACCATTTAGATACTTTATGGTCTTAATAGATGCCTCTACACGATGGTCGCATGTAAGCCTCTTGTCAAGTAGAAACACGGCTTTTGCTAAGCTACTTGCTCAAATTATACGTCTAAGAAATCAATTCCCGGACCATACAATAAAGAAAATTAGATTAGGCAATGCTGGAGAATTCACATCTCAAACTTTTAATGATTATTGTATGTCCCTTGGGATTGATGTATAGCATCTTGTACCACATGTCCACACACAAAATGGTCTTGCTGAATCACTAATCAAGAGATTACAATTAATTGCAAGACCACTATTAATGAAATCAAAATTACCTGCATCAGCGTGGGGGCATGCCATTCTACATGCAGCATCATTAATCAGGTTGAGACCAACAGCTTATCACAAATATTCACCCATGCAACTAGTTTCTAGTCGAGAACCCAGTATCTCACACCTCAAGATTTTTGGGTGTGCAGTATATGTACCCATCGCCCCACCCCAGCGTACAAAAATGGGTCCACAAAGAAGAATGGGAATATACGTGGGTTTTGAATCACCATCAATCATCAAATATCTAGAACCGATGACTGGTGAACTATTCACAGCTAGATTTGTTGATTGTCACTTTAATGAAACAATATTCCCATCCTTAGGGGGAGAGAAAGTGGACCCAAATAAAAGGAATATTGAACTTACGTGGAGAGCAACACATCTAGATTTCCTAGATCCAAGGACAAGTTCTTGTGAACAAGAAGTTCAGAAAATTGTTCATCTACAAAGCATTGCTAACCAATTACCTGACGCATTCACGGATACCAAAAAGGTTACAAAATCACACATACCAGCAGTGAATGCTCCTGCACGAATAGAAATCTCTGATGATAGCAAAGCAAAAGAGAATGAATTAATTGCTAGACGAAAGCGTGGAAGGCCACATGGTTCTAAAGACTCGAAACCAAGAAAAATGAGGAAACCGGAAGAAGCTACAACTACTGTTTCCCCCGCAACAGAAAAACAAGGAAAACATAATAAAGATGATGACAAATCTGAAAATATAGATAAGTCTTTAGAAGAAAAACAAGAAAATCAAAACAATGAAATATCGATAAATTATTCATACACCAAGAGACAATGGAATAGAGAAAAAGTTATTATCGATGACATATTTGTGTATTCCATTGCGAGTGATATAATGAATGATGAAAATGACATTGAGCCAAGAACAGTAGAAGAATGTCGACAAAGACAAGACTGGCCAAAATGGAAGGAAGCAATTCAAGCAGAATTAAATTCATTAGAGAAACGAGAAGTTTTTGGACAGATTACTCAAACACCAAAAGGTGTGAAACCAGTCGGGTACAAATGGGTATTCGTGAAGAAAAGAAATGAGAAAAACGAGGTCGTCAGGTATAAGGCAAGGCTTATAGCGCAATGCTTCTCTCAGATGCCAGGAATCGATTACGAAGAGACATATTCACCAGTAGTTGACGCAACGACACTGAGGTTTTTGATAAGTTTAACTATTATTGAGGGATTAAAGATGAGATTAATGGATTTTGGGACCGCATATTTATATGGGTCACTTGATACAAATATTTATATGAAAGTACCTGAAGGACTAAACTTACCAATAAAAGATACTCCTAGAGAAGCGTTTTCCATAAAGTTGAAGAAATCACTTTATGGATTGAAACAATCTGGGAGAATGTGGTATAACCGTCTAAGTGAATACCTTATAAAAGGAGGGTTCAAAAACAATCAAATAAGCCCATGTGAGTTCATCAAAAGGTCTCGTTCAGGATTCGTTGTTATCGCAGTTTATGTCGACGACTTGAACATAATTGGAACACCTAAGGAGCTTGAAGTAACGGCGAAACACTTAATGAAAGAATTTGAGATGAAAGATCTAGGAAAAACCAAGTTTTGTCTTGGATTACAAATTGAATATTTAAGAAATGGAATATTTGTCCACCAATCAAACTATACCGTAAAGATTTTAAAGCGATTCTATATGGACAAAGCTCATCCACTAAGTTTACCAATGGTAGTTCGAAGTCTGAATGTGAAAGAAGATCCTTTTCGACCCTGTGAAGACAACGAGGAAATTCTCGGACCAGAGGTGCCATATTTAAGTGCAATAGGCGCTTTGATGTACTTAGCAAATAATACAAGACCTGATATAGCCTTTTCTGTAAACCTACTAGCTCGATATAGTAATGCACCAACTAAGAGACATTGGAAAGGGATAAAACATTTATTTCACTATCTCAGAGGAACGACAGATTATGGATAAAACATTTATTTCACTATCTCAGACTAAAAATTTGCCTAGGAGTTCACCCACTTGAGTGTGTTGCAATTAAAAAGAAACAGATGAAGTATTTAGATTTTTATGTATATATTCCTATATACAATTTTAAGGACTATGTTTATCATTTTTCTTGATAAAATAAGTTTAATTTGACTAGTGGTATTCTTTAGTTATAAATTAATAAATTGCTAAACATTATAACAAGGAAAATTTGACGTGAACAGTCCAAACTATTGGCCACTTTCTATAAACAGTCCAAACTATTGATAATCCATGAACAATCCAAACTATTACTCTAATCTTCTGAAAACAGTCTCATTGACATGTTTACCTGTTAAACTAGAGTCATGTGACTAGCATGTGACCTTTTTAATGATTTTTTTTCCTTTTTTTTTGCTTTCTCCCATCCTCCACTTTCTCTTCTTCTTGCGAGTCTGGCAGAAGGAAGCCCTTCTTCCGGCGGTTTCCTTTTCTTTCCAGCGCCTTTTACCGTTCACTTTCTCTGGCGGGTTTCCATTTCTCCCCCTCTCTTCTTCTGGCGAGTCTGAGCGACCATCTACAAATCTAGGCTATGGTAATTGGTGGTGTTGTGGGTTTTTTTCATGGTGTTAGGGTGGTCGTCGGGGGCTGAGATTGGTTTTACTTGCGGTGACGGGATGAGTTTCGTGATGTCGGTTTTCCTTGCGGTGGGGGTGGGTTTTGACGGGAGTAGTTTGCTGACAGGGTTCGCGAAGGAGGGCTGTAGTGAGGGTATTTTTCCGGGCAGGGGTTCGAGATGGAAGGTTTCGGTGGTGTTCTGGTGGTTTCGCTGGTGTTCTGGGCGTGGAGGTGGGTGTTCAGTGTGGTGCTTTTTGAGGTGGGTGGGCGTGGGAAGGGGTGGGGTGCTAGTAAGGAGTGGGGTGGGGGTGGTTTGGTTTTATTTTTTATTTTTTTTAAGTTAATTAAAAGGTGATGAAAATCGAAGAAAAAAAAGTTTTACCTGTTACAACAGGTTAACAGGTCACTTAGACTGCTTATGGAAGATTGGGGTAATAGTTTAGACTGTTTATGGATTGCCAATAGTTTAGACTGTTTATGGACTGCCAATAGTTTAGACTGTTTATGGACTGCCAATAGTTTAGACTGTTTTATAGAAAATGGCCATTAGTTTGAATTGTTCGCATCAAATTTTCCTTATAATAAATCTAATAAGGTTGTATATTATTATCAGATTTGTTGTAATAATAAAGAGATTGTATATCTCCTCAAATATAACAAAGAAGTATAATATTTTCCTAGAAATTGATATGTTGATGTTAAGACACCGTCAAAGTTGTCGAAATTCGAATGTGATATCAGAGGATGAAAGACATGTTAACAATTCAGGGCCTAGCTGTTAGAAGACATATTTACCTAACTACCGAAGTAGTACCGTGAAGAAAGGGTGAAAAGAACCCCCATCGAGGAGTGAAATAGAACATAAAACCGTCAGCTCTCAAGCAGTGGGAGGAGTGTGCCTTTGACTGCGTGCATGTTGAAAAATAAGCCGGCAACCTCCATAAACCTTGAAGGGATGCTATAAACTCAAGTCTATTGTACTTAGTAGCTCATGACTCATGAGTCATACGGTATAAGATATACCTTTGGTAGTCTGTCTGGACTGTCGGGGAAAGAAACAAAAAGAACACATAAAACCAGATTTATAACCTTATTATCGGCTTATCGCCATATTTACAGCGACAGACAAGCATAGAGTAAAAGGCAACAATATTACATTTATTCTGTGGAAAGCTGCTATTAATCTTATCTTGCACAGCCAAAATCTATTTACACCTGAAAATGGTATCTAAATGGGGGAAGGTTACAGTGTAAAATCAGCTCAACTAACCTTGGAATCACATATTTCTTTATCCCTAAGCGAGATTATGAATGAACGAACAATACTTGCAGTATATATCATATAGATACGAACACCTAAAAGGGAAAAAATTTCCGTAACTGGAATCTCTACGTCGTTCATGTTGGAATGAATATTCATTTGTGAAAGAACTTCCAAATCTCTTTATCAGCTATCTCATTGACTAAATGAACTCCAAAAATGCTTTCTTCATCCACTATATTCTTCAAATGCCGAGCCCCACTGTTGAAGCCAACATAGTTCCTCTTCGTTGCCAAGTATAGTACTCCATATGGAGGTCGAAGGGACTGGCAAATCAAATGCATAAAATCATTTCAGAAAACAGCAGCTAAATAAGTGGCAAAGTTGTAGAAGGAGAGGAGCCAACTAATAAGCAGAAAATTCAACCAGAACACCATTGCTAAAAATTGGTTGAGGAGGGCGTGAGAGTCCAAAATAGGTTTGAGACTAACGTCTAAACACCACATTTTTTATCTGTTATTACTGGCATAATTTCTAGCACCAGATAAACAATTTCTATTACCAACTAACGCTCTCTAGTATCAAAACAATTTTTTTGAAAGAACGGTACCATTGGATAACTTCTTACTGCTACAGTGCTACTTGATGAATTATTGGTACCCACTTAACAGCTTCTAGTACCCAAAAAACCTACTCCTGTAAAAGGTATTGGTCCTGTAAAAGGTACTAGAAAGTGTACCAATCATACATCTCATACATAGGGTAATACCATATAATGCTCTAATAACAAGCGCATTTGTGATACCAATTCCTTTGCAGGAAGACTAATTCATGGTGGCTGACTTTCTTCTTATTTTTAGTTAATTTTTTGGGCCATTGATTCAGGTTTTAGATTACTCAAGAACATATCTTTATCTCGGGGCACCCAAGTCCAGTGCAAGAATCAGAGATGCATCAATAGAGGAAAAAAGGGGTCTAACCTTTTTAATCAGTGCATAAAGCTTCTTTAGAGAGGTTACTGAGCTAGGAATCTCGGTCATCAAAATAACATCATAACCACCTTCACCGTGATCTGCCTCACTAGCCCTTTCCCAAGCTCGGCTTCCAGAAAGCTTCCTAGAACGCCTCGGTTTTGCTGAGGACTCTTGTCCAGTTATGCTGCCATCTTGGCTACTACATCCATCGTTAAAATCATCTTCTGAGAAACACATACTGAGTCCAGGTGTAGCTTCACAAACATCAGTTCTCACAACAGATAAGACTGTGGGTAGCTCTTCCCAGTCCCCAGCATAAAAATGCACAGCTGGAGCCAAAGGTTGCCTAGACGGAGTAACAGGGCCCTCAGGTTGGCGGCTTTGCCTCTCACGAGCATGTTCTAGATTAGCCAGGACATTGGGAATGGTTGCACATCTTACAGTTTCTGCATTTATGTCTTGAAAGTGCACCGTGCAGGCGCCCTGCATTTGGTGACAAGGTAATTGATGAGTTGTAGATACTTTCATGTCCACAGTTCATGAAATTATGTTGGCTAATACAGACCAAAAACTAAACCTCTTTGTCCCCTGACACTTGTTAGTTCTCAAGGGTGAAGAAACTTGTTTCTCACCCCAATCTTTTACAGTAAATTCTCTACAGCCATTATAGAAACTTCAAAATTCCACTTGAGAAATCTTTTAATGTTAATTTTGACAAATTCAAAGGATGCAAATAGTATTGAGGAGTCGAGTTAAATCCTTATTTCCACTAGGGTCTCCTCTGAACTTCCAGAATTAAGCAATACAATACAGCGATGCAGCCAAACAGGTTCTGCACAATCCCAGCTGGGATCAAATTGATAAGATGATAGTCAGCAGTAGTGGAGGTTCAGAGCTGAGGATCTATACGCTTACTCTCAATAAGTAGGAGCACGGAGAAAATTTAACACACATTTTGGTCACATTTTTAATGTGGCAATATGCCAATATCTTCCCTTTTTTTCACTACCAATTGGCAGAGGAAACCTGGATGAAGGCTACAGGAAACAGGAGAGTCCACATTAGGACATCAGAGGAAAAGTCAATTGCAAGTTTGCAAGCTTCCGTAAGATGAAACTCGAGCAATTGAGCAGAGTGGGCAGCAATCATTTTATAGATGTCTAATAATTGACAATGATACATCCTAGTATTGATCATAGTTCATTTCACTGTATAGCTTCTATCAACTTCTATGGTAAAGGACTAAGGGAAAGCATTTAGAAATCACTCAAGTAGATTACATCAGTAATAAAGATAAATATCCCAAAAGCTTATACTGAATTCTTTGAGTATAGATCTCAATTTTACAGGTTATATAGTTAAAGGCAAGGAGCAGGTTACAAATAGTGGACTGTTGGACAATCACTTGCAATATAGGAGCAATATGGAGAAATAAAAATATTACTGAAGGGTATAAAAATATATAAATACATACCTTCAAGCATGCAAAAATACCAGGAAGCCCGTAGCTGCAGGAAAGCTGCCAGAACAAAACAAAAAATCAATTAAATTTATAAGTTTAAGTCTTTATTTGTCCAAAACAAGTAAAGAATAAGCCTTTAAAGATCTTTATAAACGATTCAATTTTTCCCTTAACATGCATGATATAGGATGCAGCGATTAAATCAAATCCAAAATGAAAAAGTAGTAGTAAGGAAATCAACAAACAAGACCTAGTTAGTTATGACCTCAAGATTCCAAGAGTTTTAGTTGTAAAAAAAGTCTTGTCCAAAACCTCAGATGGAGAAAAAATTACCCCCACTGTAAAAGTTCAAGCAAACATTTCTAGCTTAATGTACATACCTCAAGTACCCTTTTGCCTCTGAAGCTTAATTGTCCATCACGGATCTCATGTTTTAGGACATTCACAAGATCAATAGCACTATCCCAAGGTTTAAGTGATGCTGCACAAGAGATAGATCCAATATATCACATACTAAAACGAACCAAAGCTTTTTTCTTCCAAAGAAAATATGAAAAGAAACGTGATTATAGACTACATTAGACTTTTACGACTAGCACTGATTCACCTACCATCCGTTTTTGAGCATATTGTTTCAAGCCCACTGAAGCCAACTATATCTGCAACATTAATCTTCCCCTGCAATGCATCAGCAACTGATAAGTTTCGTTGATCTGGGATTCATAGTGTAGGACATACAAGTCTGCAAAAGTTTCATATATAGCAAAGAACAGACTGGGTCCAGCAGAATATTGCACATTAAAACCAGAAAAGCTTTACCAACCCGGAGGACGAAAAGCAGAAAACTGAAACACTCTTTAGAGAAGCTTTCCAGATTAGCTTCTCAAAGCTTTCACAGGGTTGAGATATAGAGCCAAAAACTGGAGTCATTTTTTGTGGTACAAACTAGTTATTCCTAACCTATATAGCTATCCCCACAGAGGTATGCAGAAGTTCATGTCTTGCTTCATGGGTAAGGTACAAAAGTAATTTGCATGCAAGTGGTTAAACAAACTATCATAGTGGAGGGAATGGAAGTCACGAGTCCTCCAGAAAAGAAAGGTGCAATGATGTATCTCACTATAATTTTTTTAAAAACTGCTGAGCCAACCGTCTTCAATTTGAAGAGAATAATTGAAGCACTGCATTAGCTACCCACTGTCCTACTCTGTATTCCAATGCTTCAATGAGATTCACTACTGAGCTTTTAGTGTCACATTGTGGGAGCCAGATGATGATGAGATAGACGCATGAGAGCCATGGCAGTGAAGGCATTTTGGTTTTAATCAATGCTCTTAAATGAAACAGCTTGACGACAACACATGACATGAAAGAAAATGATACAGCATATGCAACTTGCAAGGTTGGCTGTATCAGTTATGTTTATTGCGTATATACTTACAGATCAACCTGTGACAGGGCAGACCGGCAGAGGGGTTCCCTTTTGATGCCAAAACAACCATTAATTTCATCAATGAATAAATTAACATTATTAATAGATTTTTCTTACACCAATTGTTACTCGCATATGAATCAAACTGTATGCCAGTGGATGTAGAGAAGATTGCGATAATGAACATTAATCAATACATTGATCCACTACGGCCAACAATGGACTGAATAAAATGATTTACTAGACATTAGTGAGTCCACTACGGCCAAGTCAGTAGATTGGTTTTCCAATCAAGGTCCAATGAAGACCACCTCTCCGTGAGCTGTTACAACTTTATAAGGTAGTATAAACTTAACCCTGCTTGGTTCGAGACTTCGGGGCCTTATCAGATGCATTGTTTTAATGGTATAGTAGGGTAGCGCTATGGTATATTTAAAACCAATACAACAAGATGACTAAAAATCTAGTATATAGGTATTACCAACAATCAAATTCAACATAACATAAACTTTGATGACAAAGTCCCAAGAGATAACCTTGAATGCATGGAGCCCTTGCCCATCAACATTGTCTCCTTCACATTGGGAAGTTTGTGGCACCTGAAGAAAAAGTAAAAAGTGAGTCATCCACCCAAATAATTTCTAAAAGGTGCATCCGAAAACCTCTTTCAGCATATAAATCATCACCTCAAGCAAGCAAGCAACAAAAGTAACCAACTTCCACCAAGTTACCACCAGATACTGACCATGACACTAACCTTTGATGGAAGAATCTCAACGGCTGGTGGAGTAAAATGAGCATCTCTATCCGAAACCGCAGAGATGCTGCGACTACCATGATCATGGGGCAACAATCCAGGTAGACACTGTGCCAACAATGATGACCCACGCATGATGCTTGATCCTCCAACTCTTGAAGTTCTATAGGCAGCACAAGAAAGAGTCAAGCTTATACCTTTAAGCTAGTATTGTAAGAGACCGTCTACTTTTAATTAAAATTAGGTCGCAGCAACTTCAATATTCAGAAGAGAACTAGTCTAATCGTGAATAGTTTAGTCCAATCCGTGACCTATGTATGCCATTTTGTGACCATTTTAATCCATTCAGATTTCCAATTTTAATTTCTTTTTGTGACTAGTTTAATCCCTTTAGTGACTAGGTCTAATTTCACATTCAAATTAGACCGCCTTTTTGAATAATTAGTGTATACCTTTTAATCCTTAGTAGTTAGTAGCCCCTAATTTAGCTTAAATAACATCAAAATCAGTTTAATGTGAGTGATAACATGAGAGACTATACTCGACATGAAATTGAGCAAGTACCCACCAAATCAAATATCACTCAAAGAGCATAATTTAGGGGAAAAGGAGATTCAAGGCTTATGAAGCACAATCACAAAACAATAAACCCCTATATTGGGTATAAAAAAATCAACTCGTATTAATAAAGATAAAATTTTGCTAAGATAATATTTGGCTAGTATAATAATATATCCGAAATATGTTAATCATATCTTTAGTCTACCGTAATATATCTCTAGCACACTAAATCAAATCAGGGAAAAAGCTGAAAGCAGCATATATGAAACAAACCCACAAAAAATTGATGCACAAAAGGCAGGATTATGACAAAAATATAACCAATTACATAAGATGATAAGACCCAGAAAGAATTACACAAGATTCAATCAAAAAATGAAGCAGAAAATGTAAAATTGAGAGCTGGGGAACACACACCTGTAAGTTGCAGTTGACAAAGATGAACAAGGAGTGAATATTTCAATCAAAAGATTAGAACTTTAAAATGAAAGGGGGGGTAATTTCAGGGAAAATGGGATCGCGTGTATAAAGAGAAAGAGGGTACAAAGAAAAATATGGAAAGTCAAAAAGGAGAAGTGGAAGAAGGTAAAGCTACAGAGTGGAAAAAAGAAGAGAGACAAAGAGAAGCTTCGATTCAGAGTTGCTTGCTAGATAGTTGTGTTTGTGTAAACCTGTCCTGGCCCCAACTTGCCCCCCCTCCCTTTCTTATAGTGTGATAATATCAAGGCTCCTCGTGTGTTTGTGAACTCATCTCTGCAAAAACACATTATTGCATGTTTAATTGTTTATAAAACACTGGTTTGGTGTGCACGGGATACATCCGAAAATAATGTATGGCCATAAAAACAAGTTTTGAAGAATTTTTCTCTAGTTATTGCTATCCGCGAAACTAATTTACACGTTATACGATTTTGGAAACTTAAATTCAATCAATGGCAGATCCTGAAAAATTATTTAGTGAGGTCAAAGCGTAATTGTAAAAACTGGTCAATTTTGGAAGTTAATTTTCAAAAAAGAAAAATTAAGAAGATATTATAATTTTACAATTCAAGTGGGGTCGAGCGATCACACTTCGCACGTAGTAGATCCGCCATTGCTCCCAATTTCCCAACGTATTGTCCATGTCAGCAAAATATCACTGCTTTTTTTTAATTATCCGGAACCAACCGCTACTACTTTTAATATTCAAGGTTAGTGGGCCATTAACGGACTAACGGTAGTAGTGGCTAATACATATTGCTAATGCCGATAGCGGGAAAAATATAACACAAGTAATGCTAGTATCCTGTTGCAATAGAAAATGAAAAAAAATATACAAGATCGCTAATGCCAGTAGCGGTTGGCTTTAAAGTCAACCAGTACATGTAGTAGAGGTATCAATTGGTGAATTAAAAGCCAACCACTACTACCATTAGCGGTAAATTGGTATCTTTTTAAAAAAAATAATAAAAGAAATTACAGTTGCTCACATAGACGTTACCAAGGAAAATACTTTTCAAAATCGTGTAAAGTGAGAATTGCTTCTATAGGGACTTAAGGAGCAATATATACGGAAAAAATTTATGTTTTCAATATATCAAGTTTACAGAGTTGAATGGTACCAAAATATCCACAAAGCATCGTTGTTTGGTATTTGCCTCCTCTTTAATTATAATATACGTAATGAATATGCTTTGTGGAATTTTTTTTTCAATGATGTGAACTGTTAGAGTGAGAAATAGTTTCAATTCAACAACAAATTGAGAATTATTTTGATGGAGAACATTGTTCTAGAAAAAGAAATTACATCACGATCGAGATCTTATGATACATCCTACTTTTTTACGATCTCAAAACGTATCATCGAATCTGATCCTATGTAAAATTTCGGTCCTACTCATCTAATAAATTTACGAGCTAGAATTTTAATATGATTCTTTGATTAAGTTCTATTATTAAAAGTTATATATAATTTCACATATTTTTTTCTCCTACTAGATTTTTGGTTAGATGTTATTTAGTTTAAAATTTTGGAACTACCATCGTCGTTTGGAAATGATAAAAATCACGATTAGCATGTTTAAACATTTAACACGAGTTTTTAACCTTGCATATTGTACATTTGTACCATATAATTATGTAAATTATCACTGATTTACCCCCTCTTATGTATTATGATCATCCTACTCGCATATTCAATAAAAGATAGAATCCCAATTATCCGACTAGCATTTGTAATAAAATTTTCTCTCTTTATTGATAAAAATGTAACTCTTTAACTTTTACTTTTTCCTAAATTTCGCATTTACCATTTTTTATTATTAATAAAAAAGTCAAAAAACAATTTACATATATGCTAATACGATAACTTCAATATCATCTCATATAAAAATATTTATTTCTATAATTAGATAAATTACCGATCAAACTTAACAATACAAATTGAATAGGTGATTTGCAAAATCCGAAAATTTAGCATGAGATACTGTTTCGTGTCTCAACGGGAAGGGAATTTATTTCAAAATTTCCTCCACAATAAGTCAATATGCTCAAGCAAGAAATAATTTTATCTCTACCATTCTTAATAAATACTTCTCGCTCTATTGTCCATGTATGCACACACAAAAAGAATTAGATGCCGGCAAAACCGCTATTTCAATTAGCGGTTTTGTTGTGTATTTTTTTTCTTTTACTAAGTGTTAGTGAAGGAAGCAATTTGACATAATGAACCAAAGCCACCAATTGATTTACCTGCCGCTAAACGGTCAGTAATTTTGATTTAACGACCAAGGTTTTAACGACAGACCAATAACAGTCGGAGTCGGTCGGTACAACTGTTTACCGACCGTTTTTAAACGTTGACCGACTGATTTTGGTGGTAGGCAAAAACGCGTTTTCTTGTAGTGACTTAGGGCAATTTATCTTCAGCTTATTTTCAGTTCAATTTAATTAGTTTAGTTCAACTATTGACAATACTTTTACTCTTATATCTTAATATTCTTTTCAGTTCAATTCAGCTGGTTTAAGCTGAAGAGAACATGCCCTTAGCGCTTACAGGAGTTACTATCTGGATTAGTGGTTTTAAAAGTCGCTAACTAAATTAGCGATAATGGTTAAGTACCGCTAGGCCCTGATTCAATATATGTTTTGAAACATTAGGTGTGTGATGGGGTGAAAATTATTTATCATAAAAGGGTAGATTTGGAACCATATCTTGGTTAAGCATTGTTTTTGGAAATTTTTATATTTATTTTGAGATTGAGAATGCAATAAAGAAAATCATTAATATATGAACAACCACGAGGACTATAATACTTTATTTTATTTTATTTTTGAAGGATATAATACTTTTTTTTGAACGAAAAAGGATATAATACTTTAATTATTAATCAATTCACAATTAAAGAACTTAGAAGGAGAAGGCGAGATTATTTATAAAAATTAGTTCGAGAAAATTTATCAGATATAGTAATAAAGAAGAATAGATTAAACATAACACAGCCTATATCTAGTTCATACTTTATCATATGACATTATGACTCCATTGATTGAACTCCGACAATTTGGACTTAATGGGCATCATTGGTATACCAAATTGTATCAATCATTGTGTACGTGTAATGTAGATGAAGATTAACAATTGGGTAGATGCATATTGCATAAACAACAGCAGTACGATGGCACGATGCAATTCCAGATTGCTTCCTTCTATGTACTCCCTCCATTTTTTAATATGTATATTTACTTTTGCACGCGAACAAAAGAAAAAGTATAATACCTTGTTTGGTTGACAAAACAAATCATGGAAAGTGCAAATTCCTAAGAAGTAGAAGTATATAAAGTTGTTTGGTTGGCAAAACCATGGGAATTTGCACTTCCTAGGAAGTTCTACTTCTACTTCCCATTATCAACCAAACACAATTTTACACTTCCTAGGAATTTCAAATACATGGAAAAAATAGCTTCCTAGGAAGTATCACTTCTTATATACAACCAAACAAGGCCTAAAAGTAAGAGAGAAAGATAGTAAAAGTAACGAAAAAGTGAAAAATGTAGAGGGAAGGAAAGAAAAAAGTAGAAGATAAGTGTAATAATTAGGTTGGCTAACTTTCTATTTATGGGAAAAGGTAGAAGTGTACCAATTAAAAAAACACCCCAAAATAGAAAATTGTACATATTTAAAAAATAGAGGGAGTATATACTATTATTAATAACATTTGGTATCTATGTAACTGGTTTAGCGATAAGGTATGAAACGCCTAATCAAAAGGCCAAGTACGTGGATTAAACACAAGACTATGCACAGGCTATCAATTGTCAATTGTCAATTGTCTCAAGGACATTCCTAGAATTCGATCGCGAAACCTCTCAGTCACACTACTTTTATGGTCTTGTATCATAGGAAAGAATCATTTCAAACAAAAGTCTAAACTGATTGTTGAGATGCAAACATCATCTCCACTAGGAATACTTTCAGGACAAAAATTCTCTTGCCCTCCCAACTTTTAATCCTAGGAATTCTTATATGCTAGAGCGGGTCAGATTAACTTATAAAAGATTTCGGCTAACCCCTCAAAAATAAAATATTAGTAATTATTAATCATTAATTCAAGGAAAATTTGTCAAATGACAGCTACTTTTAATCCAACTCTGTGATCTAGCACCTTCATCTTATCTAATTGTCAAATGACAGCTATTTTTGGTCCAACTCTGTGAAATAGCACCTTAATTTTATTTCAGTGTTGTTAGCACCTTAAACTACTTTAATTATTTTTTTGCACCTAGTTTTTAATTCAAGTTTGTGATCTAGCACCTTGATTTTATTTTATTGTTGCTTAGCACCTTAAACTACCCAAATCCTTTTGTCTTAGCAACTCAATGATATTTTTTTGCTAAATAAGTCAACTTTCACGCGATTATTCTATTTCGTCAACACGAGTTTAACCATTTAATGAAATTCATAAAAATGGTACATCCTATATAACACCATCCGCCAAAAATGGTCCAAAATACTGCTACTCCAAAATATCTTGATTAATGAAGCTGAAAGTGCTTTTGTGAGTGGTAGGGTAATCATTCAAAATATCTTGATTTGTCAGGATATATTAAGAGGTTATAATAGGAAGAATTTGCCTTCTAGATGTACTATAAAGGTGGATCTTCAGAAAGCTTATGATTCCATTGGTTGGGGGTTTATTCATAATATGCTGGTTAGGTTGGGCTTTCTTGCTCAATTGGGTGATGGAGTGTATTACTTCCCCTAGCTACTCTCTATGTGTGAATGGTAGAATTCATGTGTTCTTCAAATGGGCCTATGGAGTCAGACAAGGGGATCCCATATCCCCTCTTATTTTTGTGATTGGTATGAAATACTTGTCTAGATTGCTCAAGAAGATTGCTAGTAAGGAATAATTTCAGTTTCATTACATATGCAAAAATACCACAAGTAAAAATTTGATCTTTGCTGATGATTTGATGCTATTCTGCAAAGGTAATCTCAATTTAGTGGTTCGTCTTATTTAGTCGTTGAAATATTTTGGTGATGTTTCTGGTTTAGTTGCTAATCCTGATAAAATTGCTATTTACTTTGGCAATGTTGATGAGGGGATTCAACAGGAAATCATTGATATTTCTGGGTTTAGGAGGATTTGGAAAAATTGCTTCTAATAATGCAACCTTTTGACGATTCGCAAATAATAAATCAACCTTTCGATTATTCTGGAATAATGCAACCTTTCTACCCCATTAATTTTGAGTAAGTCAATCAGGTTATGAAACCTAAAATAGGAGGTCACCTCCCACGTGGTAGTTTCCTATTCGTCTATATTTATTAAAAAATTAAAAATAAAACCCCACCCTCCTCTCTTCATTCTCCTCTATCCTCCACCCATCCAAAACTACCATCTTGTCCACCCACCACTATAACCACAAATACATCTGGATTTTGCTTCCCCAAAATTGAATTGTTTGCCTCATTTAGATCATGTGGTACCGAAATTCGCTTATCAAGCATTGAATTCTGCTTCTCATAACAAGAATGCTGCTTTACAGGCAACGAAGATTGCTTCTCCCTCACAAAATCTCTCTTTTCCACCACAAAATTTTGCTTCTCCATAACCACATTTCCATTTTCGACCTGCGAAATTTTCTTTCTTAGATCAAACTTGTGCTTCTCACGCCAAGAACGTTTCTTCTCAGGCATCAAATACTGCTTTTCCCGCACAGAATTTTGGGTTCACAACAATGACTTCGGCTTCTCGAAAACCAAATTTCGCTTCTCCGACGATGAATTCTCCACTATCGAGCAATTTCGGGCCAAAACTGCGCCCCTAATCATCTTTCTCTCTGCGCAATTCAGAATTAGGGTTTTACAAGGGTTTGATTTCAAATTGGAGCTCAACTTTCTTCAATTTATCTCCATCATCGAGCAATTTAGGGCCGAAAATGCGCCTCTACTCAATTCAGAATTAGGGTCTTGTAAGGGCTTTTGTTTTGGGATTATTGAATTATTGGGTGGATTTTGATTTTATAGAAGCAGAAAGTAGAGGAAATGCCTGTTGGAGGTTGATTCGTGGCTGGAAAGGAAAAGAAGGGGTTGGATCTTGGTGGTTGGAGGTGGGTTGCGCGGCCGGGGAAGGAGAAAGAGGGGATGGCTATGGGTGAAGGGTGGCAGTGGATGGGGAAGGGGAAGGAGAAGGGGAGAGTTACTTTTTTTTTAATGTTTTTTTTATATTATTAATTAGATTAAAAGTTTTAATTAAAAAAATTACCGTGACTTCAGGTTACCGGTCAACTTGACTTACTCAAAATTAATGGGGTATAAAGGTTGCATTATTCCAGAATAATCGAAAGGTTGCTTTATTTGCGAATCGTCAAAAGGTTGCGTTATTAGAAGCAATTTTTCCTAATAAAAATGATTGTGATGTTTTAATTGATAAAATGCTGGTAAAGATTAGATGTTGGAGTTCTAGACATCTGTCCTATGCGGGTAGGATTGTATTAGTGAATGTTGTTAATGAGTCTTCACTCATATTAGGATCAAATGGTTTTAATTTCAAAGAGTGTTTTGCAAAGAAGCACACAAATCTGTAGAGCTTTCCTTTGGGAAGGTAAGGTTGATTTATCTAAACCTCCTCTTGTTGCTTGGGATTTTGCAAACCTAAAAGTCAGGGAGGTAGGGATCAGAAATTGTGTGAATTGGAATTTTGTCGCACTTGGGAAATATGTTTGGTTTGTTGCTAACAAGCCTGAAATGATGTGGGTGAAATGGGTTCATCATGTGTATTTGAAGAATAGGAGTTGGTGGGATTATAAACCACCAAAGGATGTTGGTTGGAGTTGGAAGCAGATTTGTTATGTGAAAGAGCGGTTGAATGATGGAATTTTGTCTCAATGGTAGAACAACTATTCAATTAAGGGTGGATACAAATGGCTACATAATGAGAGTGGCAATGTACCTTGGAAGAGGTGGGTTTGGAATAGACTTAATGTACCAAAACATTCTGTTATTGCTTGGATGTTAGCTTTGGGAAAATTGAGAACCAAAGATCATCTCTACATAATTGGTGTAGCTACTGATTATTTATGTGTGATGTGTGGGTTGTATGAGGAGACCATTGAACATTGCTTTTTCAAGTGCTTATTCAGTCAACAATGTTATATGAAGATTTGCAATTGGCTGGAAATCAAAGCTTCTCCTTTGGACCAGACTGATAGATGCTGGAGGAACTGGCTGGGAAAATACAAAAGCAAGAGGAAGAGGGGCATTTGTGTAGCTGCTTTGGCAGCCCTTGTATATCAAATTTGGCAAGCCAGGAACTTAGCTTTTTGGGAGAAAAATATTAAGAGGCCTGATGTAATAGCAAATTCTATTATGAACATAGTCTGTAATAGAGATAGGCAGATGGTGAATGATAAATGGAGCCAAGAGGAAATTGATTGTCTTGAGAGGATTGTTGGGATGAGTTAGGTTCACTATGCTTTTTCACATGTAGATGTGTACTAGTTACTGAAGTCTGTTGTGTCCTTTTTATTTTATTTTTTTATTTCACCTGTTGTGCACTGCAGAGATGGAGTCTGTCTATTTTTTTGCAGCTTATGTTTGTTTGCTGCTAGTCTGTTAGATTGAGTTCAGTTAGCTCTGCTGCTAGTCTGTGGTGTGTCCTGGAAGTGATTGTACTCTCAGTAAGAATACTGTTGTTGTATAGGTCTTGTGTGTTGACAGGTAGCAGCTGGTTGTTTTGCTGCTCTTCTGTTTACTGTTCTTAGTTAGTTGGCCTGTAGTTTGTCAGTTGTTGTATGATGTAAGGCTGGTTTTTTTGGGGTTTGATGTTGTGATTGAGTTTGTCCTCAGTTAGTCATGCTTCTGCTGCTTGTCTGTTGACAGCAAGGAGTTAGTTTAGGTTGTACTTACTTTGGTAATGCTTCAAATGATATCCTTACCTTTTACCAAAAAAAACCGATCCCAACTATGCAGGGACATGTCATTTTAGTCCCAAAAAGGAGCTGACCCGCGATGGGAGGTTAGCTGATGACATGACAATGATGTGGGGCACACACTTTAAAACGACTTTAACTGGATTTTCAAGACCCCAAATGACGTTTTTTGGAGAAACAATCGTCGTTGCGCTCTCATTAAGGGTATGAATTTTAAGAATCCCTACTAAATGAGTACAAATAAGCCGTGATTTGGGGCATGCATTTTGATGCGCCTTTTTTCGGCGATTTTTAGGCTGAATACAATTTTTTCCGGAAAACAAACGTCAATGTTGGTGCTTAAGGGACACAAATTTTGATGATCCATACGAAACAAGTAGCACCGTTAGTGCGGGTTCACAAACTATGATTTGTGGTTTAGGGATTTTCGAAATTTGTGCCCCTTAATAACCCATACTCATGTATTTTTTCGAAAAAACGTCATATTCATTCTAAAAATCGTCAGAAAAGTCGCATCGAAGTGTGTGCCCCAAATCACGACTTATTTTTACTCGTGTAGTAGGGATTCTCGAAATTCATGCCTTAAAGGGCGCGCGATCGTCGTTTAGAGCCTTAAAAACCCAGTGAAATTTGTCCCAAAATGCGTGTCCCTTTTCGCACCCCAATTTTAACAAATTTTAACAAAAGCATAGGAAAGAAAAATTCCTACGTCATTGCCATGTCATTTTGTGATCTGTTGTAGGGGGTCACTTCCACTTTGGGACTAGAAATGAGCAAATGGCAGGTCCACGCATAGTTGGACCTTTTTTTAACGATAATGCATGTATAGGAGAGACCATTTTTATGAAATTTTCCTTTGTTTAATGGTTAAACTCGTGTCGACGAAACGAAATAACGGCATGAAAGTTTACTTATTTGTCGAAACATATCAGTGGGGTGCCAAGAAAAATGATTATGGTAGATTAAGGTGCTAACGAACAATTAAATAAAATCAAGGTGATAGATCACAAAGTTGGATTTAAAGTAGGTATCATTTGACAATTAAATGAAATCAAGGTATTAGATTAGGTGTCATGTAGCAAAATTTCCTTAATTCAATCCTTTATTAATATATATTTCTATAATGTTTTGAACTTATTGATATATGATAATTAAAGTGAAAAGCTATTCGCAGCCCTAATTTATCCACATGCCGCCCTAACTTTGTAATGTTTTCATTTTTTACCCTTACCTCTTATTTCCTAACCCACTCTCTACACTCTCACTCTCTTCCCACTCTCCTTACCTCCATCAATTCCACCCTTCCCCCTGAACCACAAATTACCTTCCCATCACCACCATTGACATCACCTATCGGAGTAAATGAACAGAAAGGAAGGAAAAGAACCCGCCCACTCTTCCGGCGGCGGCGACGAGGTAATTTTTTTTTTTGTAAAAAATCGACCCTTCAACGTGTGGAAAACACGTTTGCACCATGGCACAAACGTGTTTTCCAAACGTCTGTGCCACGGTGCACACGTGTGGTAAACACGTATGTGCCATGGCACAGACGTGTGGAAAACACGTTTGTGCCATGGTGCACACGTGTTTTCCACACGTTTTTTTAAAAAAAATGAAAATTTGCGACAATTTTTATTATTTTGTGTGAATAAAAGGCGTGCAAATTCTTCTCAGTTTATTTAATCAAATGTATGTGGCTCAGTTTCTCCCACTAAATCACACAATTCCCTCCACTGATTTGTACACTGAATATATTTCTCTCTCCACCCACGAACACTGACATCTGCAATTCTTCTCCATCGATGGGCAATAGGTGGAACAGGAAAATCATCATCCAAAAATAATCTGATGAAGTGTCTGTAACTCCCAAGATGAGCGATAGCTAATTCACCGTATGGTCTTGTAGCTCCAGGAGGGGCTTGCCAAGGTAAGAATGTAGTGCTCAACCTCGGTGATCCATCCCTACTAACATGATAAAACATAATTGCCAAGTTATACACATTAGCAATTGGAAACAAATCTGTCATGGACTCCATCCAGCGATCTTCTCCACAACCCCCATGAGACCAATTTATACGGTTTATTGCTTCTGTCACCAACTCATCTAAACCATATATGGTAGTGTATTTGGCTCTATAACCTCTAATCTCAGCACAAGTATCCGTCTAACTATCGCCCAATCATCTTGGCTGTTAGATATTGCATCAGCTATACATCTGAACCCACAGTTTCCATATGCTCGTACATCAAGAAAACCCTGAAGGTGCTGAAGAATAGCAGCTGGGACATTTTCAGAATAAGGAAAATCCCGAAAAGACTGCATGTTATTGCATTTTATAGCATTGGGATCTGCAAGATGAAAAGAGATACTCCCTCCGTTCCCTTTTGATGTTCCCATTTTCCGTTTTAGGCCGTTTCTAAAAGTTGTTCCCATATTGAATTTTTTTCATTTATATACATTTTTTATCTCCAGTTTACCCTTGAATATCTAAATATTTACCTACTTTTTACTAATTTTTACTTTTAATGGTCCCCACTTTAAAGCAATAAGGACAAAAAGTACATGAAAAATATTAAAATAAGCACAAGATTCCATTGTGATTCTATTTGCATTGGTTTTCCCCCATATTCCAAATGGGAACATTAAAAGGGAACGGAGGGAGTATATATTAGTATGACCAAATATTATATAATAGTACTCTATATAATGAACATTGATATTTATAAAATTTCAAAAGTTAGTTTATTGTAAAAAGTAATTTATATAATGAACATTGATATTAGTTATAATAATTTCATTAGTACTAATAATTGAAAACTATAATTATCATTGATATTAGTTACTATTATGAATTTTCAATAGTTAGTTTTAGTGATAATAACCAATATTTAATAATTAATAATAACTAATGAATAATGATAATAATAGTTTAGATGTTATTAAATAATAGTTATAGAAAATTAATAGTAATAATGATAAAGTATAATTCTTACTAATAAAATATAATAATTAATTAATATTTTGTGTATTAATTTGCAGCACAAATATGATAACTATAGATGTTCTGCAATCACGAAATAATATATTATGAAATATATAGTTGTTGTAAATACCTGAAGGAGTTCCAAAAACAGATGAACTTGATGGCCGACCACGACCTCGAGACGATGATGTGCCTCCACGGGAACCACACCCTCTACCTCTACCTCTACCCATATACTCAAAGGCACTAGGGTCACGTTTCGTAGAAGATCATTTGGGTGGACGACCTCTCTTCTTGGTCGTCACAGCTGGCACTTGATTTCTTCAGGATGCAAAACGTCGGAAATAAGTCGGTTAACATTTCGGATGACAGCAGGATCCCTAGATCTGAGTTCCCCAATAAGAGAATCTAATATCTCCAAATGTTGTGAGGGCTGAGATGTCTCGGCATCAACCTTAGTTGCATCAACACCATTACTGACTACTAGAGTCCTCCATATAATATGAAACTGCTCAAGTTGGAGGGGATCCCCGGAAGATATAGTACGATGGATCTCACATGCACACGGAATCCCATGGGTGACCCTAATCATACATCCGCACCGATGATAAACACTATCGCCTAGTGATCTCATACGTATCTCCACCTGATGTAATAACTGTAGACAATAGTGTGTCACCCGTCCAACTATATGCTGATTGTTATGTCCAGATTTTCCTAAGCTAGTTCTGCAGGTTCGCAGGTTCCACGATCATAGATTCAAGCTATAGCTTCCAAGTATTAGCTTCCGGCTAGCTAGTACTAGCTACTGGATGAAAGCTCCTAGCTTTCAGCTCCCGGCTTCCAGGTTCCAGCTTGCAGCTTCCAGGTTGCAGCTTGCAGCTAACAGCTTCCAGCTTCCAGCTATCGGTCACCAGCTTGGAACAGGTCAACGTATGACTCAACAATCTCCTAAGATATAGGTTAAATGATTGTTGCAGCTAGGATTCTCCAGCTGGAGCTCTCCAGCTATGAAAGGCCGGCTTAGGACCTCCGGATGTGGAAGGCCAGCTTCACTGACACGTCACGGATTAGTTATGGCCAAAGCCTAAAATCACGCAAGAATAAGTGCAGCAGAGGCAAAACGGATGAAGACTCATTCAAAGCCATTAAATACGGACGTGGGCGAGAATCAAGGGGCAGTTACAAGCCGTTGTGAAGGCTGATTAAAACGGATACTCATCTCAGTATAAATAGCACAATGATAATGTAAATTAGACACAAGCTTTTACGCATTCAGCACTTACATTCTAAGATTGAAACATTGTTCTTAAGCTTACGAATTACATTGGCACGTAAACCATTAGGGCTGTAACTGAGATTATAGTGGATTGGTGGACTCAAAGCCACTCGCGGTTTTTCCCTTATTCCACGGGTTTCCGCGTCACCATCTCTGGTGTTTCTTTCTCTTCGTTGCTTTCTTTCGTTCTTCTTTGCTTTGTTCACCTTGATTAGCCATCCATCTTCATTAGCTAGTTGTAGGTCTCTAGCTAGATTTTACTTGTGTAAAATTTGGCATAAACACTGATAAAATTAAGTCTCCTTAGAACATTCTCCCATGGTGTCGGCTAGAGGACTCTAGATAATACTACAATTTCTTCACCTGCAGCTCAACAAATGTGTGTGTACGCTCCCAAACACTAACTAAAGACAACTCTGAGCTCTCAAACCAGTGGTTCAATGCACTGTGTTGACTCTCAACCCTACATGTAGTCACATTTCCTAAATGAAATATATTATTTGTCCACGCCTTCACAAACTTTTCCTTGTGAACTAGCCATGTGCTATGAACATACTCGATAACTTTTGGATTTTTTTTCCAAGCATCACCCATGTCAGCCATAGCTTCAGTGTATTCACCCTCTGACGAAGCTTCCATCACCTTGTGCCACCTACCATTCGTAAAACCGCCTGCCATCGCCTCATTCTTGCCAAGCAGTTTATATACATGTTGTTCAACATCTTGCTTAATGTGCCATGTACAAAGCAAGTGAGACGAATGTGGATGGTACTCACGAATAGGTGTAAGAATTCCCATCTCCCGATCAGTCACAATAGCATGAGGGGAAACTCCGGCTCCAAAAAGAGTTTGAAGCTTATCTAACACCCATCTGTAACTGTCTGCTGTCTCATCCAGGACTAGAGCATAAGCAATGAGGAAGTATGTCCAGTCGATGAAACCCCAACCATCTTAACAAATGGCATATGATACCGGTTCGTTTTGTAAGTGGAATCCATCAGCAGCACAAATGGGAATGTCTGACAAAAACTAGCAAACTAGGATGAGCGGCAAATATATGTGTCGTATGGTCGTAACCTGCTGCTGTATCAACCCATAATACATACTTTGCCTCACGTGTAAGATGGAAGAAGTTTTCCATCACATCTCTCCCTTCGCTATCAATTTTCTTGATTTTCATGCGATAATTGTAGACATGACGAATGGTTGGATTATCCTCAAGATGTGCCGCAGTCAATGCCGCCATAATGTTGCACGGCCTTGTCTGTGCCTCACTCAACTGGCGAACAAGCTCTTTTGCAGCTACACTGAGACCACTGATATCTCGATGACCCTCCTTATAAACTATAAGACGATGATTATGAGTGCCAGTAATTCCTTTACTTATTAATAACCGATAATAGCCACCAGGAACATCCCTTTGCAACTTCAACATGAAAGGACAAGCACAATATTGTGTCTTGGTATCCGGACGTTCAACTAAATCCAAGTCAGTTGTCTTGCCCCTATATACACAATCACATTGCATCTAACATAAACACGGTGATCAAATCCATTGTTTCATTTATGGGAACTAGTTGAAATGCTGAATCCAAGTCCATGAGCTACTTCGCGAGCCCACAATAATCCATGTTTATAACACTCCCATGTCAGCGAAGTTATGAAATGAGAACTGTAATCTTTATCATCTCCTCCATAATGTTTTCTAATAACCTACAAATACAACATCATCATATTTAAATAAATATAACATAATATAACATCAAAAATTTAAATAAATATAACATAATATAATGGTCAAATATGTTAAAAATAATTTTAATATAATTATATATGCCATATATTAAATAAATATAACACTATATAAGTAAATATATATAAATAAATATAACATAATATAATGGAATTTTTTTAAAAAATCAAAGTAACCTAAATATGATAAACATGTGAAAAATAATTGTAAACTAATTATAAACTAAATAAATAATTAAATACAAATAAACGTGAAGAAAACACGTCAAGACCATGGCTAGTACGTGTTTTCTACACGGACAGACCATGGTCAGTTCGTGTTTTCTACAAGTATTATGTTTTATCGAATTTTTTTAAAAAAAAATTACCGTCGAAGGAATTGGATCTCCGACCATTTTTCCAGTAATATAGCGACGGTGGATTGTTTAAGATCGGTGTAATTTCAATTGTGAGGGAGAGAGTGAGTTACACTTAATAGTGAGGGAGAGTGATTAAATAATATTATGTTTAATTCATTAAGGTTAATTAGGTTATTATTAGGGCAGCGTGTGTATAAATTAGAGCGGCGAATAACAACATCCTAATTAAATAGGGTTAGTGGGACTGATAATAGTATTAAAGTACATTGGTTTTTCAAGGAGTTAAGTATTTTTCTCTCAGCTGATTTAAAGTTTAATTAAGAGAGGTTGAGATAAAGTGGGAGTAAAACCAGGGAAGGGAAGGAACGGCACTGGTTGTTGAGGGGGATGAAGCTGGCAGGCTGCCTGCCTGTCACTTTGTCATGAACACTCACGAGGGGGTAGGCAGGTTGGACTTTGGTAGTGCAATTTTTGTACTTGCTGGTTTTAACAAATCCCATAAGTGGGAGCTATTTCTAAACATGGCCAAAAATTAGGGAGTACTCGTACTTATTAAAATGTGAAAGGATTAAGGACGGATGAAGTGTTGTTTCTGATAAAATTATATTTAATTGTAGCAGTTCAAATTTTCTAACGGGTTGAGTAATTGCATAGTGCAAAAGCTCTGATCGATCCTATTTAAATTATTCCATCACACCTACTAAATCAAATCATGGAGTATGGAAGCCAAAAGAACAACTCTAATCCAATCAATTAATTATCAAGATTGAAATGAAATTGTTTATGGATTTGACTTCACAAGTCATGTTTATATTTAAACGTCCTACATTTTTTTTAGTAAGAAGAAGTGGCCCGTACCCCCGCTCGAGTCTTAATGGCCAGGTACTTGAGAGTATGGGGAAGGGTAAGGGGAATCCCTACCCTCAAAGTGACTCTAGTGGGGATTGAACCCCAACCTTGATGTTGAAAGGGTACTCTCCTTACCACTGGACCAAATGCTACTTGGTCAATTTGAACGTCCTACATGGGCATACAACAACATATACAATCTTGATATACATTACACATAAAAATCCAACTAGACATTACAACATTGACAACTACAATCAAACGTGCAAAACTATAGACGTTGCCTCCTACCACGAGAAAGGCTCTATGAAACAAAATAAGCATCGCCTAATGTGAATACTCGACCTGGAAACTCCACTCAGTTTAGCTCACTTGAGCTCCAATTAATTCAGTTTGATTCGGTTCATCTAGATTTAGGTCCTGTTCAATTCACCTTATCTTTACTGAATTGAACCTATTTCTACGAAAATGTACTTATTTTTGCTGAACTGAACTGAATTTATTTTTACTGATTCATGTTGTTTTTTCTTCTTTACACTATTAGTTTTTACTGAAGTGAACTTATTCTTATTGAAATAAACTTATCTTTAATGAAATAAACTTATTTTTTGCTGACAGAAACTTATTTTATTGAATTTAACTTATTTTTACAGAAATTATAATTTTAAGGTGAATTGAACAGCGCGTTAGGCGAATGACAACATATGTACATGTAAATCCATGGACCATGTCTTACTTGAGTTTCATTTTTGTTTGTCCATGTATTTCGTTGCTTCTCTAAATTTTTTTGGCGGTGGAACATTTCACACACCCGCTATTAGTCTATTACTATTATCACCCAAAAAACATACTTCATCTCCCTAAACTGCAGCTAGCTGTCTTTTGGCGCTCCCATCCTCTCCGCCGGCAACAAACTTTCCGGCTAACCTCATTCATATACCTCCGTTCTCAGTTCTCCGTCAACTCAGGTTTATTTTTTTACTCCAAATATTATGTTTTCGCATTCAAATTTAGGTTTTGAATTGGATTAGGGTTGTTGTGATACTCAAATTTTGGGTTTGAATTGGATTAGGGATTTCTATTGGAATTTCTTCTATAGCGTGTGTGACACAGTCTTGGTATGATAAAGACTTGATCAGGAGTGTCTGTCTAGGCGAAATTAAATGTTGGATGACTTGAATTTCTTTTCGAAATCCTTAAGCAATACTTGAATATTTGTTTTTGTTAAATTGTATTTGGTGGTAGGAGACTTGGAAATTCAAGGTTATATTTTTATATTTTAGTTTAAATAACTATGAAGTTTCTGCGTTTGAGAAATGCCAAGTTAATATATGATATAAGTATATATCCATCGCCTCACATATTTGGTGGTATATTTAATGAAAATGGTAGTATATTTCTTATGCATGGTACTACATTCATTGAGAAAAGTAGTTTATAACAATCTATATTTTCACAGCTATATAACTATATAGTTTGTATTTGGCGTATAATTTTCATTAAGAAATGTACTACCATGCATAATAAATGGACTACCATTTTCATTAGATATACCACCAAAAATATGATGCGATGGATATATACATATATCTGATATTAACTTGGCATTACTCCTTCCTGAATATGTGTTTTTGTTAAGTTGTATTCAGTTGACTTTTATGGTAATTGATTCCGTTGACTTAATGGATTTAGACAAGATGTAGAAGAACTTCTAAGTTTGTCAATAAGCTTAATCATTTGGATTTTCATAGACGTTTTAAATACACAATGCCATTTTTAGGGTGAATGTGTCATGATTCAGGACTTGGTGGAGGATGTGCAGTTTGGTTTCTCTTCTGTCAAGTAACACGTTAGATTGCTGAAGTTAGTGTGTAAAGATTAATGTATGTGTAGGTTTAGTATTGATATTAAAATGTCTAAAATTTGGAATGTTTATGCTTTTCTCTACACAAACTACGAACTGGGAGAGTTGATGTCAAGGAAATACCTTGCGTTTTTCCGTTCTGTTTGGAGATGCTGTTAGCTTTCCAAGTTTTGCGTTAGGAAGATGAATGAAAAATATTTTGGCTTTGTGATACAAGAGGAGGAGGAAACAGAAGGTAGGGATGTCAATATACCTCTTTTTCGCGCGGGGAAGCGATATGGTGAATGACTTATTTCTATGTTAGATAAGGTGCAATTTTCAGCTTTAGATTTTGATAATCAACATTTTTGTATTTTACATGAGTTTGTATGTACAAATATAGAATTAACAAAGTATATGTATGTATAAAGGGTGTGATTACTGCATTTATTTGTTTTTCTCAATTGTGTTGGTACTAAAACCTTTTGTTAAAAACCTTTTTTAAAACTTTTTGGTGTAAACCTTGTTTTCAAAAACCTTTTTAAAAATTCTTAAAACTTAAACCCTTTTAAAAACTTCTTTTTCACTCTTGTCGATGCCATCTCCTTTGGCAACGGTTTCAGTTGACGATTCATGTTAGCCGACCCCAAATCACTTTGGGAATAAGGCTTAGTTGTTGTTTATAATATGGCAAGAAAGTTGAAACATAAAATGCTACAGGGTACACATCATCAATGACATTTTCCTTCACTTTTGCCTTGCTGCATTATTGTATGAATTTTGAGCGTCTGTTTGTGTAAGCTTGACCAACTAGCAGTGCAAGTTACAAATATGCAGAAACTTTGTGTATTGGTGGTCATGAAATCATGTTTGCATCCTAGAATTTTTGACTTATCTCTTCACCTTGATGCCCAACAATGTCTTTCAATAAGCAAAGATTTTGAAATTGAGAGGGAGTAATAATGAAATTTCGCCATGTGCATTATTATTTTCAGGATTTCAGACCTAAATACTTGTATTAGACTACTAAACTAGTAGAATTACTGTTCATAGATAAGAGTTTTCTACTGCCTTATTCTGAATAAATCTGTTTTACCTTAAACTCTTCAAGATGAGGTTTGCTACTGCCTTGTTTTTGAGTTTAAAAGAACTTCTGGGTTTTTGTTTTTTTGGTGCTTTATAATTCTCTCTCTTTTCTAATTCAGGGTATGATAACAATTTGTTTGTTTTCATGTAGCCCGTGCTCATCTGTCCCTCTTTTCATATTCTCTGTGAGTTGTCTCCATTTCTGAGCTCCATACCCAGATGGTGTATTTCCCTTAGTTCATTCTATCTCTTGTTTCTTACTCTCTCTCTTTCGCCGGCTTCACTTTTTGATCACAAAGTTATTGCACAATATCTGTTTCTGAACCCAATTGCTCTCGCAAATTCATTGTCTCATTAGCAACAACAATGTCATTAATGGTTGCTAACAGCTTACCTAGCGAGTTTCTGGGTATTCCTGTACTTGAACCGCTGTCAATTTGTATAAATTTGGTGTTGCTACTTGTATTTCTGTTATTGGTGTTGGCAAGGCAATTCATTACATGTATAAATGTATTGGCCATATTAGGTTGATTAAGAATGATTCTCACCAGAATTCAGTCCTGTTCGTCGAGGATTAGTTTATGAACTTAATGAAATTGTAGTGGGTAATTGGTATAAAGTGATAGTGTTGAGTTGCTTGTATATGCTGTTAGTGCATGTAGTTTATTTGTACATAGGTTTGTGGAATCTTTTTTTTTGCAATTAAGATGTAAACTAATATGGAATTGATTTTGTAGTAGGATGACGAACACAATGGTAGGTAGTGAATGGATGCATTAAAGGTTTAATGGGAAATTTCTTAATTCAACTTATGCTAAAAAAGTTGATGAGTTTGTTGAGCTAGCTTCTAAGCAAGACAAGGTCATGATCGATGGGTTATTGAAATATCCTTGTGTAAAATGTTGCGATGTTCCATATTAGATCCCGATAAGTGAAGCTTCATATTTACCAAAATGGTTTCCGACCTAATTAATACAAATGGACTTCTCATGGCGAAGATGAGTAAGACGATGCAACTCCAAATGGTGTGTCTACTCCCTATTATTAGAGGACCTTTTATTAGAGGAATCAACGGGGGTTGAAGAACCACCTCAAGAGTGCAAGAAGTTTATTGATATGCTAAAAGCTTTTGTATGATGGTTGGAGGTTGTCTTTGTTATCAGTCGCCGCAAGGATAACTAACATGAAATGTGAGTACAACATTCCAATTAAAGCTATTGATAGTGTTGCATAGTTGATTAAGGATATTGTCGAGAAGTAAGTAAAATGACAAACACCTTTAGAAGGATTCAAAAGTTGCCTAACATACCTAACTTCCTCACCATAAGATAGAATGATAGATGTATGTCCTAATGAGTGTATGTTGTTTTGGAAGGAGCGTAAGGATCTCACTGGATGTCTTATTTTAAAGCAAATCGCTATAAAACTCAAAAAATGAATGGCAAAAGTAATCCTAGAAAAGTGCTATATTATTGTCAATTGTTCTAAGGTTGCAAAAATTGTATGCAACAGAGACCACAACTAGGCAGATGAGATGAGATGGCATTGCAAGAATCCTCGAGAAGAGGCTCAAGAGGGTGTGCTGTCTCATCCTTGTAATGGCCAAGCATTGGAAGCAATTTGATGACAATTTTTCAGATTTTGCTAAGGAGTCGAGAAATGCTCGACTAGGCCTTTGCACTGATGAATTTTCACCTTTGGGGTTGTCAGGGAAACTATATTGGTGTTGGGTAGTTATGTTAACTTATTACAAAATTTTCCTCCCGAATTCGGTATGAAAAAACCTTTCATGGTTATGAGCTTGATTATTCCGGCCCAAAAAGTCCTAAAGGGAACCTTGACATTTTTTACAACCTTTTATCGATGACTTGAAGCTTCTCTAGGAGTTTGGTTTGCCAACGTATGATGTCTCGAAAAATCAGAACTTTGAGTTGAAGGTTGCCTTACATGGACTAACATCCTATCATGATTGTCTAAGTTGCCTTACATGGACTAACATCCTATCATGATGGTCTAAGGCTAGTAAGTTAGCTTGTCCATATGGCATGGAGAATACAAATGCCTTCACTATAAAAAAGGGTTGGAAACAAACATGGTTTGACTGTCATCGTTGATTCAGACCTCGAAATCATCCTTTTCGACGAAATAAGAGTGCTTTTTTCAAAAATAGAGTTGAATTTTCACGTCCACTCCAAAGATTGAGTGGTGAGCAAATTTGGGAGCGTGTTTCAAGGCTACTTACGACAAGAGAATGTAATGAAAATTCCACTTCGAAGGGAAAACTTAAAGGGTTTGGAGCTTCTCATAATTGTACTGAACAAAAGTGCATTTCGGCAATTTCCATATTGGAGCAAGCCTTTGATTCACCATAATTACGTTGAAGAAAATGTATTCAATAATGTCTTTCATTATGTAATAGATGTAAAAAAGAAAACAAAAGACAACTTCAATGCAAGGAAGGACATGGTCGATGTTTGTAAACAACAAAAGTTGGAAGTGCGCAAAGATGATACTAGTATGCCGATTGCCCCCTATGTGTTGTTTGATTAGAAGAGGAAGGCTTTATGTGAATGGTTGCAAAGGTTGAAACTCCCTGATAAATGTGCATCTAACTGAAGTAAGTGTATAGATACAACGGAGTACCAACTATATTGCATGAAAAGCCATGATTGTCATTTTGTCATGCAACAATTGCTATCTATTTGCAATGAAAGATTTGTTGCCCATCAATGCGTGGAACGCCCTCACGGAATTGAGCCAATTTTTGAAGATGCTATTGGGGGTGTGCATCCTGTCATTTTTTCGAGTCATTTTTTTTGAGGGAACGATCTAGGTGTGCAAATCTGTGTAGAGGATGTATGATATTGGCAGTAGGTATTTGTTTGTTGCTTTACATTACCTATGCACTATTTTTTGGTAGTAGGTATTTGTTAGTTGTTTCAAAAAAGAACTCGTTAAAAATTGGATCAGTATTAATAGTATTATTTGTTGGTTGTAACGAGTTTCCAGCATGATTATTTAAACGTATTTTATGTATGCTTTCCGATTATTCATCATATGTTTTTTATATGCTTGTGTCATGCTGGATACTCGTTACAACGAACAAGTAGTGATCTTAATATAATTACCTATTTGTTGGCACTAGGTATTTGTTGGTTGCTTGAAAAAAAAAACTCGTTAAAAATTCAAAATTGGCAGTAGGTTTTAAAAAATTGATACCATCTGAAGACATGATATTAATACCTTAAGTTTTAGTAGTTTGCTTGCTTCACTTTACCTGATCTGGGTAGTTCTTTTTGGTTATTTACTTAAGTAGTATATGAGGTATTTGTTGGTATCTGTTTTGCTGTTCTTAGTTTTGCCTTTTTGTCTTTTTTAGGTTGATTTCCTTGTTTGGCAAAGAGCTGCATATTTTTGCTATTCCCTTTCGAATCAAATTCATCTGGTTGCAAGGCCTTGCTCCAACCTTATTATGTATCGTGTTTAGAATCTGAACATGAAAGGAAAATAAGTTGCAACGTAAGCCAACAGCTGTTGAGCTTGACTATGAAGGTCATGCAGATAAGGAGGGACAATTTGTGAACGCAAAGGTGAAAGCTGTTTGGGTAAGTGGTGTTTTCTTTTGAGAATATAGGTTTTATATGAGATATAAGTGAGAAGTGGTTGTCTACAACAATGTAACTGGGATTATTTTGGTGTTGAATAGCTGGATTGGAGTGCGTGATGATATATTCTGGTTGGCTGGTTATGGTTGTGTGGTTTAGGTGGACTGAAATGCTTAATTATTTCTTGTTGTTTGAGGGTTTTTTGCATGACAATGGTGTCGGGTTATGATAATAGTCGTGTTTAGAAGGTTAAGTGATGTATACACACTTTTGCATTTGTTTGCTTCTGTGTTGTTTGGGTGTTCTAAAAATGTTGTAAGATACATGAAATTTTGTAAGATACCAACATCTAACCATTCCGCGAGTCTGTCCAACAGCCTGCACCATGCCCATGCCACGAGTCTGCCAGCCATGCCACAAGTCTGCCCCCCAATCACCGGAGTTATAGCTGTTGCGTGTTGGGTTATTGGAGGGTCTGATTTCTTGATACTTCCAAAACTCTCATAAGACATAGCATAATTATATTTCAGTTTGAGTAAAGGCCAAGTGTACAATTTCAATTTGAGTAAAGGTCAAGTGTACAATTTCAGTCTGCACCCACCCATGCCACAAGTCTGTCATCTCTTCGGTGGCTGTTTGAGTAAAGGCCAAGTGTACAATTTCAGCTTCATGTCAATCAAAGCAAAGGCCAGAGCAAAATTCAGATAGTCCTGTACCCACTGTGTCATTCTCCCAAACTGAAACCCCAAAACCTCAAGACCCTAAATTACCCACTCTTCACTCGCATCTTTCTCATTCCTCTGTATCTGTCTCCTCTGTATCTGTCTGATGCTGCTGCTTTAGGTGAGCCCGCTTCTTTACCATTAACATGTTCGTCGTCTCGTCTGTATCTGTCTGCCAGTGATTGTGCGACACCACCGATGCTGCTGCTTTAGGCCAGCGTGTTTCTTTCTCATCTGAGTCGCTGATGTTCGATCTGTGTGTACCGCTGCCGCAGCTGCTCCTTTCATTTCTGCCTGTCGCAACCCCAGCCTTACTGGAGTTACAACGCTGTTACATGTTGTTGCTGGGTTATTTGTGCTTTATGTGTGGCTGCCTTGTTGTGAATTCGTTCCTCCATAATGAGTTTAACAAATCTGATTTCAAGCCCAAGCATGATTTCGTTTCCTCAAAAAAAAAAATCTGATTTATGTTGTTGCTCGATGCGATGCTGTATCATCTTGATTCTTTCTCATGGTATGAGTTACTGCTATTTTCTTGTGCTCTTTTGCTTGTTAAAAATTGAAAGAGGGGAATTATCATTATGCATTCTGATGGTATTTGTTATTATTAAGGTTCCGTTGATTCTAGATGTTAGTTTACATTAATTGTGTTTTACTTTCAAAATGTTGACACTACTTATTTTCAGGTTGAATATAAGAAGAAAAAAGATGTTAACTAACAATGTGAGAGTGAGAATCGAAAGGCTGAAGATGAATTGTTTTATGAGGCTACCTGTGGATGGGCCAACAAGGTAGGATTTTTGGATTAGGCTTGACAGACTCATACTTGTAAAGACCAAGTTGTAAAGAGAAGAATGCCAAAAAGTCACGACACTATGTGATGAGATTGGAGAATCAGGTCTTTCATTTGATCACTTGATTGATGAGAATTTTGAAGTAAAGATGGAGTTAGATGCAACAAAGGTAAGTCTTGCTCAAACAAAAGACATTCTTGATGAAACTACTACATCAATGAAGGTTTAACAACAAATTCTAATGCAAGCCAATCATGGTTTATTCTCTTCATCTCCATCTTTGACTTCACACCAATCCTCACATATATCTTAGGTTACTATGTATTCTACTTTTGGACATGCGATAGTCTTTTCTATACATGCATACAGCATACCCAAGACTTGAGTTTCTTAGACTACGTATGCTATATAATCTCAATACAGCCTTGAAGTAGTAATTTTGTGAATGGCTTGAAATCTTAACATAGGTTTAATTAGGGGCTTTTTTTGTTTAGTATTACTAGCTCATGTTGAACTTAGCCTATTTTGTATGCATAACTATGTAATTCCAATTCATGTATAATCTGATCTTGAATTAATGCGTAATCATATTTAAAGCTAGTACTCAATGCAAGTTATTTCAAATATTTGCCTCAGTATAATAATATAGAAATTTAAATAAACTATTTAAACAACTGAGTTTGCAATGGAACTAATATCTAAGTGACTCAATAAAAATCCCTTGCTAAAATCAGTGAGATATTATTAAAATCTGATGTAAATTCAGCGAGGGAAGACAATCTGTATCTTATTTTAGCGACGGAAATTTTGAATATTTAGCGACGGGAAATCATAATCCGTTGCTAAGATCAGCGACGGATATTTTATTCTATTGCTAAACTCAGCGACGGCTATTTGGAGGTGTTGGGGAGTTTCCTATTGATCTCTGTGCTTTTCTTGTTACTCGAATAATTCAGGAAATGCAGCAGGCTTTTAGGCGTGAAGAGTTGTTCGCTGCTCCCAATTCTCTAGCGAGGAAGGAAATCTATGTGGGATGGCCAGATGGGTAACTCCATCGCCAGATTGGGTGGCTTTAAACATGCAGCCTGGGGAGTTCCTGCCATGGCGGGAGGGGTGGTGTTCTACGGGATCACCTTGGTAAGTTTCTTGCAGCTTTTTCGAACCAAATAGGGATGTGCTCTGCTCTTCGCGCGGAACTACGAGCTCAAGAGAAAGGGCTGCAATTAGCTCGTGAGACAGGGATAAAGAAACTGATGGTTTAGCTTGACAATTTGGTCTATGTTCAAATCCTCCAAGAACAATGTGATTATGTTGCCACGTCATTCATAGATGCAAGCAGCTTTGTGCTTTATCGGAGTGGGAAGTGAAGTTTATCCATTGCTATCAAGAAGCCAACCGGGCCGTAAATTGGCTGGTGAACCGAGGAGTAGATCAAGATACGCCTCTCACAATTTATCTCGAGTTCTGGTTCATTTAGGTAGTGCGTTAGCTAATGAGATAAGTGGAGTGGCATGGCCATTTAATTCCACATTAGTTTTTTGTTTTGTTTGTTTGTTTTCTGGGCACAATGTTGTCCTGTTAGAAGTTGGGGCGAGGGGCTTGGTCAGTGGGGCTGAGCCAATTGATTAGTGGATCCAAGGACCCATGTTAGCTATATGAAAACTGCATTGTTCCTTCTTCATGAGCGTTGGTTTTTTTTTTTTTTTTTTGAGGGGATCATGAGCGTGGGATGAAAACTTACAAATGTATTAAATGAAAATTTTCTAAACCTCGCTTTCAACAATTGGTTGGCTTGTCTAATTCAATCTTACAACTACTGAGTTTTTATTTTGGAGAGCTAGGGTGCGCCACTTAGGCGTGGCTTAATATCATCTTCGTAATGTACCTAAAAAACGACATCATAGTAGAACAAGCTGCCCTTAATAATTTTTGCTCCACAGGATCTTTAAGGTAGTCACAGGGATATGGTGGTGACGAATCCGTGTGGACCAAGACTTTTGAGTCTACATACAAGATGAGCGTAATATAATGATATTGCCACTCAAATTATTAAAAGAATTACCAAGTATTACTTGGTTTAGTGGTAAGAAAAGCACCCTTATAACCTCAAGGTTGGGGGTTCAATCTCCGATAGGGACATTTTGTGAATATGAATTCCTCTTATCATTCTCCTCTACTCTCAAGTGTCTGGCCCATTAGGACCGTGGGCGGAGTTCGGGCCACTTTCGAAAAAATAAAATAAAGGAGAGAGAATGATGTGTGTTAAGCTCTATTTGTCTTTGCTATGATATAATGGGCCCCATTTGGATGACCAAATTCATGATTTAAATCATAAGATGATTTAATACAGCTTCATGACCAATTGGTCTTGGATGACATAAAAAAAATACATGAGTGTGGTTCATGTATTTTTTATTTCTTGTTATCAAGCATCTTTCATGAACAAATAGATCGTGAATGTGAGGGCTCTTACAAAAAATCCCCACTACACTTAAGGCCAAGTCTGTTCAACTGATTTTCAGTTCAGTTTAGGTCAGCTCTAATAAGTTTGGTTTAGTTCAGTTCAGCTCCAATAAGTTCAGTTCAGCTCAGCTCCAATAAGTTCAGTTCAGCTCAGTTTAGCTCCAATAAGTTCAGTTCAGTTCAGCTCTAATAAGTTCAGTTTAGTTCAGTTCGGTTCAGTTAAGCTCCATTCCTTATAATTTAATTTAACCATTTTGTTTAATATTATTATTATTGTTGCTAATTTATTTTTACTTATTATTATTGTTGTTATTATTATTATTGTAATTATTATCTTTGCTATAGCTTGTTATTATTATTATTTTTATATATTATTTTTATATATAATTTTGTTATTATATTTACTCTTTATTATTACTATTATTATTATTATTATTATTATTATTATTATTGTTGAACATGGTTTGGGTTGGTGCTCGATTTAACCAAATTTCATGTCAATACGAGTATTTTAATTTATAATTGTTGCTTTATTTTACCGACTAGATATTCACTAGTATATCATATAAATAAACTACAAAAGCTAGAATATTTAAAAAATTACAGAGTTGCTAATAATACCAAAGTACTATTTAAGGTGCAAAATCGTCGTTACGTTGAATATTAAAGATACTTTGGCATTTTGAGGTAGCGTTTGGTTTATAAATATCGTAGACCAACTCACCACAAATCGTGGTTTGGTTAGAAGCACCAACCCACGTTTTAAGCTAACTATAATTATAATTGCTAAGTTTTATTATAATGGTAATATTAATTTACTTCTTAGACAATATTGTTATTAAACCAATCAAGTATTAATATATTATTACTAATAGTAGTAATTACTCATTATTAATTTATTATTATTATCGGTATTTATTATTTTTATAAATAATTTATCATTTTCACTATTATTTATTTACAACTATTATTTAATAATATCAAAAAATATTATCATTATTCATTTAATAATATTTTAAATTATTAACTATTATTACTTAGAATTATAATTACTTGTTATTTAATATTCATTATTATTATTATTATTTACTTATTCTTTATATATATCTATTTCAATTCAATTCAGTTCAGCTCCAATAAGTCCAGTTCAGTTCAACTCCGATAAGTTCAGCTCAGCTCCAATAAGTACAGTTCATTTCAGTTTAGTTCTGTTCAATTTAGTTCTGTTCAGCTCCAGTTCAGTTCAGCTCCAATAAGTTCAGTTCAGTTAAGCTAGAATTAGACGAAGAGAACAAGCCCTTAGACCCCTCAAATTTCTTGAAATATGTCCACCAAAATTTGGGAATATTAAGGTTCTTACAATATCTAAAATTATCATTAGAAATAAACTAATAATAATCATTTTATTATTTATAGTAATATTATAAGTTATCTTACTGTTTATTAAGATCAGTTATATTAAGTTTTACTAGTCTTATATCCACGCGATGCGTGCAACAGTTAAAAATTTAATTAGTAAAATAACTAATTATCTAATTAATAAAGAGTGTACGAGATTTTTTTCCTTTATTTTATTTTTGGTGTCCACCCTCACCTCTTGCCTTATATAATAGAGATTATACATATTAGTATTAGCATTACTTAATTTATAGTAATATTATAAGTTATATTAATATTTATTAGGATTAGCTATATTAAGTATACTAGTCTTATATGCACGCCATGCGTGCAATGGTTAAAATCTTAATTTGTAAAGTAACTAATTATCTAATTAATAAAACGTTGAAGAGATTCTTTTTGTTTCCTTTATTTTATTTTTGGTGTCCATCAACACCTCTTCCCTTATATAATAATGATTTTAAATATCAGTATTGGCATTACTCTTTTCGTAAAATATAAGTTAAATGAAGTTCATTTCAATTCAGTTCATTTCATTTCAGTTCAGTCCAGTTTACTTCAGCTTTATTAATTTCAATTCAGTTCAGTTCAACTTTATTAATTTCAATTAAGTTCAATTTAGTTTAATTCCATCAGTCCAAAAGAACAAAGACTTGGGACATGCTCTCTTCGGCCAAATCTAATGAACTGATTGGAGATGAACTAAAGTGAATTAAACTGAATTGAATTAAATTGGATAGAATAAATATATAAATAATAATAATATGAATATTAAATAATAATTATAATGATAAGGGTCAGGGTTTTTGGGGTTTAATGGGGTATTTATAGGTTTGCCTAAAAAGTAGGCTTAGGGTTTAATTGGGCCATTAGGTTGATCATCAACTTGAAAAGAGATTGGGCTCCTCAACCCATAATTAAAACTAATTAAACTCAACCCAAAACCCAAGTACTCATTTAATAATTTTCAAAGTCCAAACCCAGTAAAACATTTGATTATTTAGAACGTTAAATAATCGTTTCGACTTTCAAAATAGTCAACCATTAAAGAATTTAATCAATTAAATAAGAAAATCATTTATAAACATATTTAAATATATTTGTAAAATTCATAAATCACTGGAGATTGCATTCGATTTCCGAAAAACATCGTTTTTTGTAGGAAAAAGTCGTCTTGAAGTACGTGCCCAAAAATCCAGATTATTGGTCCTCGTTTCGTTGAGATTATCAAAATTCTTGTCCATAAAGAGCGTACGTCAGTATCCATTTTTTGGAAAAACGTCGTATTTCGTACGAAAAAGCTGTCAAGAAGTACGTACCAGGAAACCTGGCTTGTTGATACTCATTTTGTAAGGATTCTCAAAACTCCTGCCCTTATAGGGCCTATGGCGGTGTTCATTTTCCGAAAAAGCAACGTTTTCAGCAGGAAAAATTCGTGTCGATATACGTGCCCCAAACTCGAATTGTTGGTGCTCGTTTCATAGGGATTGTCAAAATTCTTGCCTATAAAAGACGAACGACTTGTTCTCTGAAAATTGTCGTTTTCAGTGTGAAAAAGTCGTTTCAAAGTACATGCGCGAAAACCTGGCTTGTTGGTACTCGTTTCATAGGGATTCACAAAATTCGTGTCCATAGAGGGCATAAGGCGTTGTCCGTTTTTTGATAAAACGTCGTCTTCAGTATTAAAAGCGCGATTAAATATTGTCTCGAAATTTGTGCCAACTACAATGCTATATATCAAAAATACATATTTTAAAAAAAATTGTAAAATTGAATATAAAAAGAATATTAAAATGTGAATCATGATTTGACCAGTCAAATTATAGATTAGTAGGGTAATTAGCGAAAATGGCAGCAACTTACCATGAAATTAGTGTTTATAGGCTAGTTGGCAAAAAAAAAAAACTATAAGGATATAACTAGCAAAGCGACCTCTCTGATAGGATGTTATTCAAAAATAATTCTATTTCTAACTTATTAGACATTATCATAATTATTGTTAATACTGTAGTATTTTATTATTATTATAATTATTATTATTAATAATTAATTTTATTATTCTTAGTTTAATGTTGAATTTATTTGCAATTTATTTAATATTTGCATTAATATTAATTCAAGTACGTTAAATTTTTCTAAATAAAGATAATTTCTACTTATAACTTACTAATCGTCTTCTTCTATATGATCGCTCACCTCTTTGATATCTTCTACATGATCATCATTAGCATCTTCACGACCATCATTACCATCCCCGTGGTCAATTTGTTGTGCATTAATCGGTTTCATGTCTTTCTAAATTATCTTAACTAATATTTTTCTTCTTTCAAACATGAAAGCTTTTTGATCGTCATCTTATCTACTCTCTCCGTTTCTATTTGTTTGTCCCATTTAGTGTAACTCCAATTGACAAGGAAGATGATGTCATAGTTCATAGGCATGTGGATGGGGACAACAATTAAATAGTCCACTCGTTTTATAGTAAATGTGGTGATTAAAGTATATCAGAGAAAATTGTAAGGTACATATATGAGATCAAAAAGTGATAAAGTAGGGGTAGATGGGCAATATAATTTTTCCATATTGAAAAAGATGAAAAAGTAGGACAAACAAAAAAAACTGACAAAAACGGAAAGTAGGACAAACAAAAAGAAATGGAGGGAGTATTAATATTAAGGTTATTACAATATCTAAAATAATTATCATTAGAAATATACTAATAATAATGATATTATTTATCATAGTAATATTATAAGTTTTTCCCTTCGTCCCCCAAAGAATTTCCCATTTTTCCATTTTGTTTCTCCCAATTTCATTTTCCATTTCCTTATTAGGATATGGTACACCTACTATGATATTATTTGTGAAGAGCTAAACCATGTATGCAAAAGTACAAAAAACGCCCACAACAAACAATGTAAAATACCAATTTGCCCTTTACATAAATCAAACCTATGCTCTCCCTTTTTCCCTTTTCCCTCTCATTTCTCATTCAAACACCAGCAGCCGTCCACAGTCGTCGCCGTCGTCCATCTCCGGTTCTCATCATTGTCGCCCATCACCAACCTCCATGGGAGAAAAGAAGAGGCTGAACTAGCCCACCGGTGTCTAAACCACCGCCGGTGAAGGCAACATTATTTTATTAATCATCGCTTTGTTGAACCGGTTATGGAAGCCGGTTGCTCCGAAGCTGAACCGGTTCCAGGTTCCGATTCCAGGTTCCAGTTCCACCATTGATTAGCCTCCGTGGTGGAATTGGTCCCTGAAACCGATTCCGTTCTAGAGCCTCCGGCTTCCGTGGCTGATTCTGGTTTTCTTCAGTAAAGACAATGGTTATATTAGTACATCCATTCTACTTGCAATTTGGGTATGTGCTGTTCACTGTTTCTTCTGTGATACAAACAGTAGTGTTGCTGCTTATGTATAGCCATATTGGTACTTCGCAGCGGGTGAATTTATTTAAATCAAGAAACTTCATATAATTGAATCTTTAAGTTTCAATGGAAGATAATAATCTGGTTTTCTCTTCACAGTTTGGACCCCATGCTTGTTTGTCTGTTGCACAAAAAGAATTTATATAGTTTGCTCACTTCATGTCAATTAGAATTTAGAGAATTCATAGGTTATATATCTTGTTCAGTTTAGAGAATTCATAAGTTACTATCACTTAATGCTCACTTCATGTCAATTACAATTTTTATACCAGTTCTGAGCATTAAGCGATTTTTAGATAAGCTTGGCTTAAGGTACATTCAATTGAACAACGATTGAATAGGTTTTAATTTAAATTAGTGTTCAAATTAGATCAGGTCATATAGTCTTTTTAATTAAGTGTGTGGGTATTTTTGATATATTTGCGGGCGCATCCTATTATTTTCCTTACAAAAAGTACTTGACCCCACACTCTCCATCCTAATAAACAATTCTAAAAAATACACATTACCTTACTTTTCCATTATAAAATAAAAATTTAAGCCCTCACTAACCTCACTCTTTAAACTTTGTGCCCAAAAGAAATGAGAAATCCTTTAGGAGACGGAGGGAGCATATTCCTATTATTATTAGGATTAGTTATAGGAACAATATAATATAAATATTAGTATTAGCATTACTCATTTCGTAAATATATAAGTTAAGTGAAGTTCATTTCAGTTCAAGTCAACTTTATTAATTTCAGTTAAGTGAAGTTCATTTCAGTTCAGTTCAACTTTATTAATTTCAGTTAAGTAAAGTTCATTTAAGTTCAGTTCAACTTTATTAATTTCAGTTAAGTGAAGTTCATTTCAGTTCAGTCCAGTTCTCCTAGCTTATTTTCAGTTCCTTAGTTCAGTTAAGAAAATACTTTTACTCTAACATATCACTATTCAGTTGAGTTCAATTCCGTTCAATTTAGCAATTTAATTATATGCCGAAGAGAACATACTCTTAGTTTAAGAGTTAAAATTAATCAAAACCTTAAACGGGGCCTATTACGCAAACCCCTCACCATCCTTCATAGAGCCTTTATTTAATATCTTCTTCTATCCTTTCCATCTCTCTTTCTTTCCACCGTCCAATTCCACAGGGATTCTAAGGTATATTATGAAGGCCCCCCTAAACTAAAAAAGTAGATTATGAAGATCCCACTAAAATAAAAGTAGATTATGAAGATGACAGTGGCGCACCGTGACTCTTCAAAATAAAAACCCGTCCTTGTGGTATTGTAACATTGAATTAGCCAAGCTGCCCAATTGTTATTAGAATATGTCAATTTGTCATTTAATACATTTGTATGTTTTAATGCAACGCACATGCAGAAGTAACAATGCAGTTTATAGCTAGCAACGTGGTCCTTGGATCCACTAATCAATTGGCAGCGGCCTAGCCCTAGTGACCAAGCCCCTCGCTCCTGTTAGAAACTGACTGTTTACAATGACTGAACAAAGACTAAATTCAAGGCTGTGTCGCGGTGGAAGACCACTGACTTGAAAGCAATTACGGCCCGACTATGGTGGTAATCGCAACTGGCCGGAAAGCTCCCCAAGGTTAACACAGCGACCTTTCTAAGTCACCACTAACAGAGAAAGATCTTGGAGACAGAATAAGCACGTACCCAGTGTTTAGAAGAGAGAAAGAAGAAGAGAAGAGAAGTGAATTTCGGATGCAAAACTGAGGTAGCAGTGGACTGATTTTATAGTAAAAGAATCAGGCCAAATAAAGAAGGTAATAAACAGAGGGAGGAAATCAAGGGCGACAATAAAGGCCATTAACACTGTAATAAAGGCCATTTAACACTGTAACGTTTAACAACGTTTCAGTTTTACATGTTACCGTTACACACAGTTGGGCTCGGGTCCAAAAAGATAAGCTCCAGCTCAGGTCCTAGGCCGGGCCGGGCCGGTCGGGCGGCGCGCGCTTGTGTGTGTGATAGCAAGCCCAAACCCAAGTTTGATCTCCAACCACAAAAACCAACCAAGTACTCAACTCAATAAACATGAAGAGGAAGGGAGTTAATAAACAAAGGCAAGCTCCCTTCCATAGGAGATGTGGGATGTTTGGAAAAAACACAAGTAGGCTTTGCAAGCCTTAACTCCAATAGCCCCAACTATATCAATTAATAAGTCTATCGACATTATTAACTTGTAGGGTTTTAACTTTATGCTTAATAACTTCATTGCTTTCCACAATTTGGATAACTTATTACCTTTACAAAAGAATCCGGTGGGAAACACGTTTCAATATTTCATAACTTCATTTTTCAAAATGCCGCTAGTTTAACAGAGCAATGACCACAAGTACTTTCCAAGTTTCCATGTATTGTGATTTGATATGTCCCCCTTTTATCTTCATTTTCCTCCATTTCCCCAGTGAATTCTCTATTCTACAAGAAGTTGATCTTATTCTCTTTCTCTTCTTTCTTTTCTCTCAGCCAGATTCGCTATATCTCATATGCACAACAATAGAGCAAATAGGCGAAATTGATTTAAAGGCATCAAAGCAATAGTCTTTGCATCGAGCTAGTAATATTTTATGATGACATAAAAAACCTAGAACTTGGTGGTTGATACTCCCACCTCTCAAGCAAAGGAGGGTCTAGAGGCCAACAGGGGCATAAGCCCTAGTACGAGCCGACAATTTTCTTTTTGAAAAGCCTAATTGATTGATTACTCTCTTGAACCTGAATGCTTCTAATTTCAAATCATACTCCGGCTCCCCATGTCTCATTCGTAATTATTTGATCTGTTTGATTTATCATGATCTTTAAGAAACATAATTTCTACATAGTAAGTTTTACGTATAGGAGGATAGATTGGTACACATGTTATGATGAAGTTAACATTATCTCACGTGATATTGTTTTTCATTGTATACTAATTAGCAAAATTGGCAAAGTTTTGCTCTTAAACGTAAATTATAACTCACACTTAAGAACGAAAGATCTATACGTTATGCTACTTTTCTTAGAAGATTTATATGTTGATTCGGTAAATCATTTAGTCAAAGTTCAAAATAAGTCACTTATTTATGCTAAGCTCACACAGGTCTTAGATTCTTTAAATATATATTCAAATATGATAAGAAAACCAAAATACAAAATCAAATTTATTGGTAAGGTTGGAGACAACTTTATGCTTAATTTTTTTTATATATAATAATTTTTTTATGTTTCTCATTGAATTAATAATAAAATATCATTTTTTCCTTTTTAACATTTTCTCTAAGTTGTATATACATAATTCAGATAACATATTAAAAAAATTGGCCCTAAAATTAAAGAAAATCTAGGATTTGTGGTTGCCCATTCATTTCTGATCAATTCAATGTATGTATATATATCTATATATATATATATATATTAAAAAGCGTAGACAAGAGTTGCAATGCGCCAAGTGTCATAATTCTTCTTTCAATATCATTCTATTCATATCATTGTCATATATTAAAAAGAACATATCAATGTGAAGATTAACCCACAACCTCAAGCGTGGAATAGAGAACTCTAACCATTCCTCCATCACACCAGTATTGATTCTTTCATCAAAATTTATGATGATATATGAATGGAAACCAAGGGCTAACGTTTAGAAATTTATATTATAAATAATTATTTTGCAATGACATTTTTCCACACTAATACCATTCGCTATCTTTAACTATCCCCAACTACTACTTAACTACAACGCCCTAAAACTCCGGGGTATCGCCCGAGTCAAATACTAGTTTTTCCTTTTAAAAATTGCTGACGAGTTCTTTCAATTTCTGATACCCCTTTTCGGCAAAACAATCCAAAAAATACCGACAACAAAATGGAGATACCACTATAATTTTTTTGGTATAAATATATGGGAAATTTGCCAAAAAGGACCTTCAAAAAAAACATTTTGTGAGAAGGGACCTTAAAAAAAAAATTGGCTTTTAAAGGCCAAAAACAAAAAAAGTTTGTGAGGAGGGACCTTATTTTCTAATTAACACCTAATTAAACACTAATTATATATTAAATATAATTAAACAAAATTAAACCTAATAAAATCTTTCCCTCTCTCTCCTCTACCATACCCACCACCAGCAAACTATCACCCCCATCTCTCTCCTCTTTCCACTACCACCGTCGCCCTAGCCACAAAACCCCATCCCTTGTTCGAACCCCATGGCCCACCGCAGCCACTAAACCCCCCAACTACCCCATTCGAACCCTTGTTCGCACCCCATGCCCCACCACAACCACTATATCCCACGCCCCACCGCTTCGAACGCCCAATCGCTTGATTATGCTTGGTTTATGAAGGCTGAATTGCTCGGTGTTTTGCTGTTATGTAGGGTGGTGTTTGTGGTGGCTACTTAGTGGCTTGACGGGGGTTGAATCGTGGCTGTTGGTGGCAGATTTAAGGGCTGAATTTGGGATGAATTGTGGTGGTTTGGAGGTTGTTGATGGGGCGGTTGATTGGGGCTAAAATGGTGAATGATTTGGGTGGTTTTTAGTGGTGGTATAAGGCTGGAAGTGGGCTCCAGTAGGCGGTGGTGGTTTATGGCGGGTTTAGGGGCTGAATTGGGTGCAGCAAATGGTGGCTGGTTGTGGTGGTTGAGATGGAGGTTCGAATTGGGGGTTTAGTGGCTGCAGTGGGGTGTTGGGTTCGAATTAGAGGGTTAGGGGGTTCGAACAGGTGGGCCATGGGGTTCGAACAGGGGGGTGGCTAGGGCGGCGGTGGTAGTGGAAAGAGGAGAGAGACGGGGGTGATGGTCTGCTGGTGGTGGGTATGGTAGAGGAGAGAGGGGAAAAATTTTATTAGGTATGATTTTGTTTAATTATATTTAATATATAATTAGTGTTTAATTAGGTTTTAATTAGAAAATAAGGTCCCTCCTCACAAACTTTTTTTTGTTTTTGGCCTTTAAAAGCCAAAATTTTTTTAAGGTCCCTTCTCACACAATATTTTGTTTAAGGTCCTTTTTGGCAAATTTCTCTAAATATATTGATAATAGTCTAAACATATCACGTATGTTTTGAAAGATTTGGCCCCCAAACACAGATAGTTTCAAGACCCGCCACTGCTTCCAAGGTTTTTTGACCTTGAGTTCAAATCCACATGGTAGCATGGGAGGATGGGGATAGAGAGTTTTGTTTGGATTGGACCTCTAGCGGGTAGGTGTCTTGACTCTTGAGCAATGACAATTCACCAGATATTTAACTTAAAACATGTTCTCTTGTATTGAAATTAATGGATATGAACTGAAGGTAATAAAAAATAATAATGACAATAATAATAACTAAATATAGTAATAGAAAACAAATAACAGATTATAACTAACAAATAATAAATGACAAATAACAATCCCAAATATAAATGATAGTTGTAGTAAGAAAATTTTGTCAAAAGAGACCTTTTAAAACTTTTTAGTTGTAAAGAGGTACCCATTAAAATTTAATTGTCAACAAGCACCCAATAATTAAATTTATTTGTTACTTTGGATCCAAACTTTATTTTCCAGCAAAGAAGTCAATTTTCCGGCATTGACCTCATTAAAGAGTAACTTCTATCATTGTCTTCATTTCACTCATCCTCTCTCAAACCTCCCCCCTCCCTTCTCTGTTTTCTTTGAAAAACAACCATGGAAAACAAAGCTCTTAAGGTTTAAACTCTAATTCTCTGCCTCTGTTGTTGCTCCTCCTACATCATCTCTATCCTCTACACCACCATCAATAATTTTCTAATCATCTTTTTGATTCACCATTGTTGCTGTTTCTACTTGCTTAACCACTTTCGCCATTATTATTTATTACTCAACTCACTCCTTCAAATTCAACCATTATTCTTTGATTCAAACAAAGAAATACTTAAAAGTAGCCCAGAAAATTAGTTACAAAAACTGATAATAACTCACGAAAAATTCTTTCTTGTAATTACAATTTAAATCTCCAAATTGAAATGAAAAAGAAGGAAATTTTGTATAATCAAATCAAATTGTTGGAAACCAACTAAGCACTCAACAAAAAGGAAGAGAGACTTGAAGAATTGAGACATGATGAAGTGGACAACTAATTGTTTTCATGAAAATGGAAAAAAGGAGAACTTAGATAAGGAAAAGAGAGAAGTAAAGAAAGAGTTTTAGTTATTGGCAGGTGAAAGTTGAAGCAAGAGCTTTCATGGAGGATAGGGGGAAGTTTGCATGGGTTTGGTAGTTTGGAAGGAACCCGAGAAGGGAAGGGCAGTGTGTGAGAGAGGATTACTGAAATGAAGATAGTAAGCTGCAAACCTACTTTTAGGAGAGAGAAAGTATTATTAAACGAGGTCAATGCTGAAAAATTGACTTAATTGTCGGAAAATTGACTTTTTTTTACTGGAAAATGATGTTTAAGTCCCAAATAACAAATATATTTAATTATTAGTTGCTTGTTGACAATTAATTTTTATATGGAAACCTCCTTACAACTAAAAAGTTTTAAAAAATCCCTTCTAACAAAAGTTTCTTGTAGTAATAATAATAACAATAGTAGTAGAAAATAATCTGAAGAGACTATGGCCTATAGACTATAGTGTTAGTTTTGTTGCATGTACTTACAAAGGGATATGTTGCGTGCATTTGTGTGCTTCTTTCTTGTTCTTATCCTATCCTAAAGTTTTCCACATTTACTGTTTATCAGTAACACCTTTTTATACTTGTATCAGCTGATTTTGGCACTTCAAAATAAATTTTAGCTCTTATTTTAAAAAAAAAATAGTTGTCAGCCCCGGTGATGTCCTGGGTTATTTTACATAACTCAATTTAATGTTTAGTTACATTAGGTAAATTATAAATTTTTTATATATGGATTGAGATGGGATTTAGTTGTTTGTAGTTTAAAAGTTAAATTTTATAAAAAGTATCATTTTAAAATTTATTGCAATTTCAATCAAATTAAGCACAAAAATTGGTTAACCAACAATCAAGTAAATTGATTTCAAAAATCATCTTACTTGATTAGTTTAATATTAGAGCTTATTCTATAACCGTACGCAACTCTTGAAATTATAGATTGTACGTGCATGAAATTAGAACTTGGTATTGTTGTTAATATATGTTGAAAAAAAAAAGGCAGATTATACAAAAATTATTTATTGTGATAAGAGATTGAACTTAACAAGTAGAGTAATAAAAATTGGGTAATAACATGTTAATTGATTATGAAGATGGGATTTCTTATATTTTGGTTAGTTTGTTAACAACTAAAGTCTTTGGAGTGGTGGTAAATATTATGCTTTGTTGTGCATGAGGCTGTGGGGTTCAAGCCTCCTTCCATCTCCAAGATATATTTCCCATTTGTTTTGTATGTGGTCTCTAGTACAAGTTTAACCGTTAATAAATTTATTTGTGTGGTAATAAAAATTACTATATAAAGTTGATATTTTGAATTAACACGAATTTAACAAGAGACAATATAATCAATATTACATTAGTGATAATTTATAATCAAAATTTACGAAATTTGACTTAAAATAAAGCTAATAGAAAGTTTATTGACAGAGAGGGGGAGTAGTTAGTTACAAGCTATATTAACCATTAAAATAGTACGGCTAACAAAAGCACTAAAACTGTAAGCAAATTAGCTTCCACGCTCAAAAAGTACCACCAGTCCACCACCCTTCGTTTATATAAAACCCTAAATCACTTTATGGCACTTGTAATCTTCTGACAACAAACGGAAAGAAGAAAAGGAAAACAATAAACATTTCATGGCTTTTGTTATATCAACCCCAAACTTCAAACTAATTAGCGCATCTCTTATTTGTCATTCCCCTCACAATAACCCACAAACTACAACTCCATGTTTCAAATACAAACTACCCATCTTAAAAAGCAGCACCTCAAAGCTCTTAACATCAAATTCTCTAACTCCTATATGCAATATATTGGATTCATCAAATACACCCAATAATAAAAGGAATACAAGGGCAAAATCAGCAGCAATTCCTGTCCAGGAATTGGATTCAAATTCCTATAAAATTTGGTGGTCTGATGTTGTAGTGAAGAACCCGAAGAATGTGTTTTTGAGACGGGAATGGAATTCTCTAGACGTTGCTAATTTAAGTGGGTTCATAATGGCGCACGGGTTGGCTCTTTGTTCTCCATTTGCTTTCAATTGGGGTGCAATATGGGTGGCTGGAGTTCTACATATGTTAACTGGATTTATCGGTATTTGTCTTTCATATCACCGAAATTTAACTCACCGGAGTTTTAAATTACCCAAATGGCTCAAATACCTCTTTGCTTACTGCGGGGTTCTAGCCCTTCAGGTTAGTTATTATTCAGCAATTTAGGGCATGTTTTTTCGACTTATTTTTAGTTTATTTTAATATTATTAGCTAGTTTTAGACCACAACATTAACCACGCTGTATCTTACTCTTCCTATTTTTATCTAATAGAGACATTTGTACTTTTCACACTTGTTAATGTATATCTTTGATCGCGAATATCTCTAATTACGCGTGAGTAAATATTATAAAAAATTGGTATTAAAAAACTACATATTAAGATGAATCAAACAAGATCCCATATGACTATGTTTTTTCTCATGTATAAATAACATGTGATGGTCAAAGACTAGAATGTATATAGTAACGAATGTCAAAATGTCCCTATTAAATAAAAACGAAGTATTTTAACCATTTTCTTAACTAACACAATAATTTATGAAAAGTGATCCAACTCTGCCCTTAAAATCAGTCATTCTAAAGAATAATATGTGTAGTGAGGGAATATATGGTTATAATTAACAAAAACTAATAAATTTTCTCTTGGAACATATATAGGTTAATGAGTTTAGTTATTTATATGTGGTAATATTAGAAGAGGAGGTCTCATATTTTCGGGTTTTCATAGGTCTAGAACAGGAACCAAGTCGCGTATTGTGATGAAGATCGCGAAACGTGACTAGTGCTGGTCAGGACCGCGACCCGGGGCATGCACCGCGACCATCTTGGGTCGCGAGTCGCGATCTGCTTCTCGGGTTCGCGACGGGGTTTCTAGTTTGCGTGTTTTCCGAATGGACGGTTTCTACGACGTTTTCCAAAAGTGTGAAAAGCTGGAGGACTTTGTACCTCTCTTTTCAATCATGAATTGAACAAAAGTCTAAAAGGAGAATGGATATCGATCATTCCCTGTTAATTTTCCCATCAAAAAGATGCACAAAAGAACAAAACGAACTTCATATTCGTTGTTGCCTTGTTAGCTGCGGTTATGTTGGTTATTGCACGATTTTGTTGAAGTAACTTCTCTGATTTCCTAGAGGGGTGGATAAAAGACTCCTTGCACATACATATGTATTGGGTATGAGAAGAAACACAAGATAATCAGATTTTAGAAGAAACACAAGATAATCAGATTTTTTTTCTTTATTCTCTATACTTGCTTGCTTGAGAATTGTTGTCATTATTCTCAAGTGTTCTTCTTAAACACATTTTACAAAGTTCTTGCTTGATTAATTTCTTAGATCAGAGAAGTGGATTGTTTACTCCATTGTATCTCATTGGTAATTTCATGCAACCCGGTGATCTTAGAGGGCGAAGTTAAACTAATAGAAAAGTGTAGTTTCCGTATATTGGAGTGATGATATCTTAACATTCTCTAATTTAAGCATTATAAATTAATATGAAAAGAGAAGAGGAGTTGTAGGAAAGAAAAGAGAGAATAATGACATCATGGTAGGAGGAAAACATGTCATGTTGTTTTCTGTAGTGAAAGAATTTTAGCCATTCTGTATTTAGAGTATGTAAGTTGTTATGAATAGCTTAGCTTGTAACGTAGAATAGGGTTGTTCACAGGTCCAAACCCGGACCGGACCGGAAAAAACCGGATCGGACCGAAGACCGGAATTCTTAAATATAAGACCCGAAGATCGGACCGATTTTTCATTGGACCGGGACCGGACCGGACCAGAAAAACCGGTCCAAACCCTGGACCGGACCGCATTAGACCGGTTTTTCACTTTTCCACACTCTTTTTAATACTTTTGATCATTATAAGGAAATATTATAAAAGTAAATCTTCAAAATGAATTTTTCAAGGTCTTTTTTGAGACTTTAATCTAAATTAGTTACTAATAAAATATAATCTAAAACATACAAAAGGAGAAAATTATATTTTTTGATCTTCGATATTCATATTTTTGAATGAAAAACCGGTCCGGTCCAAGACCGATTTTTACAGGGTTTTGGACCGGACCGGACCGAAGACCGGAAAATTAAAATCTTTGACCCGAAGGCCGGACCGGTTGTGACCGGTCCGGTCCGGTCCAGGACAAGTCCGGTCCGGTCCGGTCCACTTTACCGGTCCGGACCGAATTTTGAACAGCCCTAACGTAGAATATTATTCATTAATTCACACTAGAAAATTTTAGTTGTTATGAATTTAAGAAAATAGTATCTTTCATAGTAGTTGTTTGTTTAATTCTAAAATATTATTTCAGTCAAGTCCCTCTACTGTTTTATTTTTGTTGAGTTGTAGTGTTTACTAAATAAGGCAATATAACAAAATAGGCATGTAAGTATATATGTACAAAAACATAAAATTATAAATAATATTTATTATTTAAAGTAAAATATACATGGTAGTTTTTATTAGACTATCGGGGTCTCAATCCGGGTCATACCATGGCACATTCTTGTTTTTCACATGCACTATACCATTTGGACAAGACAAAAATTAACTGAAAAAGTCACTTGCAATGTAATAAAATTACAAATTAACTTCATATTCGTTTTCGCGTGAATTTGTTTTTTTATATTAAAAATTACCTCTTCGCCGGAATTTTCCGCCGATTGTTTTCCTTTCCTCCTCTTCATTTTCCTTCGGTAGGTGATGTAAATGGTAGTGGTGTGAAAGTTGTTTATGGTTAAGGTGGAATGATGAAAATGGGGGAGGTAAAGAGAGTGCAAAGAGAGTGGGAATAAAAAGAGTGAGTTAGGAATAATGAGTGATGGGTAAAGAAGGAAAAAAATAGAAAGTTAGGGCGTTGTATGGATATTTTAGGGCGGCGAATAACTCTTCCCTCAAATAATCACCCAATGAAAATTCTTGGGTGTGAGTGTTACAATACAAGTTATGAACTTATGATGTAACACTCCAGCGCACTATATCATTTTCAGTATAATTTAAATTATTACAGGTTTATATCATTTTTGATACAGATATCATTTTTATCTTCTTACACCATAAGTTATGGTATACCATGTTACACCTGAGACTTCTTCATCGCAGAATCGCTAAAAAGTACTATGGCAAATATTCGAAATAGTGTTAAAGTCACTTATAAATGAAAAAGGCATGTTTCACACATAGCAATTTGATGAGTAGGAAACTACCACAATGGAAAATTAAGAGAACTTGGAAATGACCAAACACACAAAATAAAGGGGCAAACTTGAAATTAAGATAATTACTACAAAAAATTGACCAAATTTGACCTTCATAACCCTTTTTTTATTATAGGTAAGTGATGCAATTGGAGAAAAGATGTTCCTGAGATTCTGAATTTAGCGTAGAAATGAGCATACATTTATCCTCATTCATTACCCCTATTTTACATAGGATACACAAAATAAATCGAAAATGACCAGATTCGAGAGATCGGACACTAATCGAATTTGATATCAACCAGATTTTTGACATGGTCTGGCTAGCTATTAGTTATGTGCATTGCAAAGTGAAGAATTTTTCTTAATTTATTTTCTAGTTTTCCATCAATTTACCAGGTAGGCTTGTTTAAATCTCGTAAAAAAGGAGATTAGGTAACTTCGATTGTTATAATATCTAGAATTTTTTTTTTTATATTGAAATTCAAAAATGTTGAATAGAATTTTAACCGATATTTACAATGTGACCTATTTTTCTTTTAGAAAAGATGTAGGTATAAGAAGTTCTTAATGCCCTAGTCTTTTAGTAGTTTTTTACTAATATTGTAATATGATTAAGAGCATGGTTTTACTTTTACCAAACTTAATTGAACTAAAATTATCAATAATGAACTGAATTTATTTAACTGGACTAATCTAAAATTATATGTACGAAATTAAACTTATTAGGATTCTGAACTAAACTCAACTTATTAGGCAAATAAGTAGATTGTCCAAGGTGTATTTAATCATCATATGTAATGTTTTTATTTGAAGACTTGCCAAAAATTAACGAAATCCGACCAAAAATTGTGTTACAAACAATAAATATTGATCCGAGACCTAAAAATGACCCGATCCGAAAAATCAAATAAGAATATATTAGACTTGACTTGTAACAGACCAGGATCAGGAAGAAACGAATTGGACTCGACCTGAAATATAAGACCATTAAACAATAAAATCTCATTGAAAATGTACTTTTACTTAATTTATTGTTGTATTTGTTTCACTCTTCCCAATAATTAACTTTAAAATTACACATTTCAATTAAAAATTCTTTATTTCCTTATAAAATTATTGATATAATTCAAATGTTGACCTGAATCAAAACTGACCTAATTAGAGTAGACTTGACCTGATCCGAATCCATATATCCAAATTTAACCCAACTCAACTCGAACCCATCTGAAAATCACTAAACTTGAAAAATAAAACTCCACTAGAATCCAATCTGATCGACATATTTTCCAGAACTATGTGTAGACATATTAATTTTAAATCTGACCTGAAACTGTTATAGACCGGAAATGATGGACAATGTAGATGATAATATAAGCAAGGAAATAGTGATTTTAATGGTGATACAGAATTGAGGTTGGGATTGATGGGATGAAGATATTACATAAACCCTGAGAGATAATACAAGCTAAGTACTACACTACAAAACATTCATTCTCTCATTAATATTCATCATGACCTCTCTCTCTCTACTTAGATCTATTTATAGATAAGTTTACCCTAAAACTTCTACTAAGTTCCTATTTCCTAAATTATTATATACTACCAAAAGTACCCTTATCCTATTAATATCCAGTCAATACACTACCGACCCCTTAACATTCACCGTGTCCTCAAGGTGGATAGAAATTTGCAGTGGATGCTCGGCTTTGACAACAATGGGAAGTGGCTTCCTTAAACATGGGGATGCCCAGCTTCTAATGTCGTGCCAAATCTTCATTAATAATGCTTGTGACTACATCTACCAATAAAGTTATTTTGAATTAAACTTGGATGTTAAAGGGAGATGCTATGGAGTGGGGGTGTGTTGACATGTTGTGGTTCGGGAGGATAGGGAAGTTGTGAGTGCAATCTGGTTTTGGGAGATGGTTGAGTTCACGGTGAAGCAAATTGTTCTGATCTGTGGACTAATTAGGAGTACGAAGTGTGGGTTGGAGAGATTGGGTTGGGTAATTGGGTATTAAGTGGGTGAAGTTAGACAAGAGTTTGGAAGCATTGAGTTTGGACATATATATGAAATAAATTGGGGTAGGAATTGAGTCTGGAAGGATTGGTGGAAATGTGTAATGAATTGGGCGTTGTATAAAATGGGTCATGTTCAGGCCTTACCGTCCTTGTTCATAAATACTCATCTGATTCGTTGGAGCTCAGGAGGAATTTATAATCACATGACACAATTTGTACTACCTCAACAATGATGTCATCCCTTATTCCATTTACTAAAATGCCTTTACTAGTGCCTTCTAATATTTGCTTCCCCTCCAAGCCAGAAGCAACGAAGCTTCTTCCACACACTTTTAAACTTTTCATCTGCACTCTGCTGCCAACACCACCACCTTCCCCACAAGCATTTTCGTCACTGTAATCATCGACGGCTGCCACAAATCCTCTAAAGCAATCTTGGCAAATTCCATCAGGTTTTCCACCAGGCCCATACTATCAGAACCGTCGGTTGCAAAACCTTTTCTTTCTCTCCTCCCACCACCACAAACGATGGTTTTATCACCAAGGGTACCGCCACCGAAAAAACCAGGTCCACTAGCTGCCGCGTGCATCACTTTTCTAGAATTCCCCTCCTCTTCCCGTTGATGTTGTCCACCCTCTATGCCAACCACCGGTGTCGCTACCAACAACCCGATTCTCTTCTCTTCCACCACTTCTCACTTGTTGCCTCGCATCTCTCTTGACATCGAGACAACCATCGGCACCATACTCATCTCCTCCTGCAAAATCAGTTGTCACCATGGTGATGCAAGTGTAAGCTCCAGTGCTCCACCTTGTTAGTGAAAATCGCTGGTGACGTCCCAAAATGCAGCACCAACAGATTCCTTAACTCCTCCTATCAAAGGAAGGGTCGTCGTCGGTGTTCCCTAATAAACCACCTCCACGCTTCACCATCGAGCGCAACACATAAGCGGCCCTAAACTCCTCCTCTTCACTGAACCAGAAGATTTGAAAGTGGTCTTCAATGTCCAAAATCCATCTCTTTGGGTTTTTTCCATTAAACAAGGGAAGTTGAAGCTCATACTGTATGTTTTGTAACTTTCTCCGATTCGGAAACCACCGAATTATCTTTGCACATCCTTCGTGAACTAGACTTCGTAGCTCCTCCATTCAATCTTCTTCCGTTTTTTTATTCTTTTTCAAACTAAAAAAATTAGTTGTAGCTCCGACCACCACCACAGACTGTACGACTCTGATACGAAGTTGTTATAGATCGAAAATGATGGACAATGTAGATGATAATATAAGCAAGGAAATGGTGATTTTAATGGTGATATAAGAACTAGAAATAAGGTTGGGATTGATTGGATGGAGATGTTACATAAACCCTAAGAGATAATACAAGCTAAGTACTACACTACAAAACATTCATTCTCTCATTAATATTCATCATGACCTCTCTCTCTACTTAGATTTATTCTCTACTTAGATTTATTTATAGATAAGTTTACCCTAAGAACTCCAACTAAGTTCCTATTTCCTAAGGGGCCGTTCGTTATCGTTTTTTGTTTTCAGTTTTCAGTTTTTTTGAAAACAAAAAACAAAAAACATGAAACCACAAAAGTGTTTTCTCTTTTTAGTTATCAGTTTTCAAAATCATCATGTTTCCAATAAGTTTCACTAATTTTTGATTTCTTATGGGACATATATCATATAACTTTCAAATACAAAACTGAAAACCACAGTGCGTGATACCAAACAGGCCCTAAATAATTATAAACTACTAAGAGTACCCTTATCCTAGTAATATCCAATCATTACGAAACTTGGCCCAAAATAGTGGGTATTAATCAGAAAATATTGACCTCGAACCTTAAAAATTAAGAAAGTTGGTCAACTTGACTAATCCATTTAACTCGATTATGTTTGGTTAACTTTTTGACTTTAGAGTTAATATTTTAAGTTAAGAGACTTAACGCCCACTATTTTTCGGATTAGGGGTCAATATGTTTGAGTTAAACCTGAAAAGTTACATTTTTACACATTGAAGAATTAACTTTTGTAAATTTAAAAGTAGTTGAATTAATGCTTTGTATAGGTAATTTAAAAACTCTGACCCATTGCAATTGAAAATATGACCCGATCTGAAAGAGCTCCAACTTGTAAAAGAGCTGACCCAAAAAAATCGAACCTGAATCGGTCCCGTTGTTTTGACATGGCTAGTTATGTCCATTGCTACTTAAATACTTTTTAAAAATTATTTTCTAGAATGCTTTGTATAGGTAATTTAAAAACTCTGACCCATTGCAATACCGAATAAATTGAAATATGACCCGATCTGAAAGAGATTCGAATTGTAAAAGAGCGACCCAAAAAAATCGAACCTGAACCAGTCCGTTGTTTGACAGGCTAGTCAAATCCATTGCTACTTGAATAATTTTTTAAAATTATTTTCTAGTTGTATATAAATTCGCTAGCTAGGAAGGCCAGTTTAAGACTCATAAAAAGTATAGAATTAAGTAATTTTACTGTAATTTTTTTTTATGATTTTAGATATTTTAATTAGAATTTATTTTTAACATGTCATCATCTGTCTTTCAATAACATTCTATCAACATCATTCTCATATTTTAAAAAAATTGTTAATATAAAGATTTGTACCCACAACCTCTTTTATGGAAGAAAGAGTTCTAACCACCACTCCATCTTACCATTATTGATTCTTTTATCAAAATAAATAATGATGTATGAATGGAAACCAAGAGTTAAATTGTAACTTTTAAAATCCCAATTATAAATTAGATAATTTTTTTTTCCTTTCTTTCATAACTTTTTTTGGCCTGAATTATAGTACTTTCTCCGTCTTTTTTATTGACTACACTTTCCATTTTAGGAAATTTTAAATTAATGACTACACTTCTCCTTTATTCCCTTTTTAGTAACTTTTTCTCCCTAACTCCCTCTTACCACTTTTTCTTACACACTTTTACTCACACACCAAAATTTTGCCTAGAATTATGTGTTTAGAGAAGTGTAGTCAATAAAAAAAATGAAGGAAGTATTAGTTATCTTTAACTAATAGTAAATCATAAGCTACAAAAATCATGGGGTCATCGCTCAAGTCTAAGTACTACTTTCATTTTAAAAAGATGTAGAATGGATGCCAAATTAAAATATTGAATCCAGGAAGTTTTTGTGTGCGTGTTGCCGCACGATTAACAAACCGTGCACACACACAATGACTATTTTAATGGGGTTATCAACTATTTTGTGGGGGATTACCAAGTGTTTAGGGGTTATTGATTGTTTGAGGGGGTTACAGACTATTTAGAGCGGTTACTAACTATTTTAGGGGGGCTAAAAATTGTTTGGATGGTTACTAATAGTTTTAAGAGTTACTAACTCTTTGAAAAAAGATTACTTACTATTTGAATGGAGTTACTGACTAATATAGATGTGGGGGTTACTAATATTAAGAGAAGGGGTTACAAATATTAAAAAATAACGTATAAATTACTAATTAGCCGCATATAAGAATTCGTGTGTATTGAATCAGAACGACATTACCAAACCCGCACCTGGAAAAAATGGATCAGACTTGGCTAACCTGTTTTGCTCGATTTCTCCAAGCTCGATCAACTTTTTGAGTAGTTAAATGATTTTTTAAGTAATTTTTAAACTCTTTGTCCGTTAGGTCAGCTCAATCCGCAATCATTCGGACATGACTCGGCTCAAAAGAGATCAGAACCAAAAATAATCGAGCTTGATCTCAAGCGGCTATTTTGACATGGCTAGTTATGTGCATTGCTACTTGGATAATTTTCTTTAAATTATCTTTCTGATTGCGCATCCGTTCACCTAGTCCGCCAGTTTAAGCCTCATAGACAACAAAATAGAGGCAGAATTATATAAGTTTAATTTAATTGTTTTGATATTAAGGATTGTTAATTTTTTGATTGCAAATCAAAATTTAATAAGCATTTTAAGCCATATTACAATCTGACCTATTTTTCTATTTAAAAAACATGTAGTATAAGTGGATATCAAATTATATTATGGAAAATGTTATACGTAGCCCTTATGGTTATGTATAAACATTTAATACTTTCCTAAACTAGTAAAAACAAATAATAACTAACACTGATTGACGTGTGATTTGTTAATAAATTCCCAAATTAATACTATTGTGGGTAAAATATTCAATCCTTATACTTAGCCCTAAGGACTAGGAATAACAAAACCCATATATTATTTTTTGAGACAAATCTAATGAATTAGTAGTATATTTTTTGTCTTGGATGTAAAGTTACGATCAATTTTACATTAATAGAATTAAATGTGGAAACTTTGATGTCCTAATCAATTTAGGAATTTACTAGCTAAAGTCCCAATGAATTTAGGAGTTCAATAATTGGAGTCCCGATGAATTTAGGAGTTAGTAATTTTCTTAAAAATAATTTTTTTAATTGATTTGTGCCTTGTGTTATGGCTATTGTAGCTGGCGCAATGTGGTAATCATAACTCCATCTTTTCCCTAATATATGCCATGTTTTCTTTTGCACAGTCTCCTAGTCATATTTTTGACCTTTTATATAGCAATTTCATATTAGTAAAAATATAAAAATTGATATTATGACAGTACACGTTAAGGTGAATCTAAAAAGATCTTTCATGAGTATGTTTTTTCTATATAAAAATTTTGAAGCTTGACTTCCAAAGAGGAAATATGACTTAGGGCCTGTTCATTTCAGGTTAATTTCAGTTCAGTTCAGCTCCAATCAGTTCAGTTCAGAGCTCCAATCAGTTCAGTTCAGTTCAATTCAGCTCCATTCTTTTATAACCATTTTGTTAAATATTATTACGTTGGTCAAATTTATTTTACTAATTGCTCTTATTATTATTATTTATCTATTTTTATATCATTATTATTAAGTATTATTATTATTATTATCTATATATTATTTGTTTATTATAGCTTTATTCATTATTATTACTATTATCATTAGGGAGGAATATGGTTTAGGTTAAAAGCACAAATAAACCCGCGTTTTCAGCCCATAATCCAATCAAATCACGTCAAAATGGTTTATGATGTAATTTTGCACAGGCTGTCCCAATCATTATTTTATTACTAAATATTAATATATAATTAAATCTAATTATTAAAATAGTAATATTATTTTGATTCTTAGATATTATTGTTATTATATAATCATCATCAGGTATTAATATGTTGATAAAAAGACTATAAAATAATTGTTATTAATTATCATTATAATTATTAATCATTATTATTATTAATTTATGATTATTAATATTTTTTATTTATAATTATCATTTATAAATATCCAAAATACAATTATTATTATTCATTAATAATTATTCATTATTATTATCTATCATCATAATTATTATTTAATATTTATATTATTGTTTTTTAAATATTATTTATATATTTATTAAATTCAATTTAATTTAATTCAATTCAATTCAGTTCAGTCCAGTTCAGTTCAGTTCAGTTCAGTTTAGCTCCAATCAGTTCAGTTCAGTTCAGTTTAGTTCAGCTCCAATCAGTTCAGTTCAGTTCAGTTGTTTTCAGTAAATCTAAACAGACCCTAAATATTAGGAGACAGAGGGAGTATATATTATCTTAGCTTATTTGAACTTATTGGCCATAATCTGCACACCTGGAAACATAAACCAAACATATATAAATGGACCCAAATGAGCCAACTAGGGACTCAATTTAACAATCTGAAGTTCAACTGAGACTCAAAGTTACTCGATCCAACCCGAATCAAGTAGATCCAAACTTGACCCAACTCAATTCTGAAGGGACCCAACTTGGAATGGCTTGAACTATACCATTATCTAAATGAAAAAAATCCTATAAAAAACTAACCTGAATCGACACTTGACCCGAAATTAACTGAGACCCAAGCTCAAACCGTACATTTATAAATTGTATTTTATTTTATTTTTTTCTAAATCCAATTTATTTTTAGCAATTATTAGCTTATACTTTATAAATTTCATTTTAATGTTAAACTTTTTATGTACCTCTTGTTTTGATTTTTAAGTTTTAACCTTTCTTAAAATATTTTTTTTTCAGAACTTAATTTTCTTAAATATAGGGTTTTCTTCTTCTTTTTGTTGGGTGAACAATTTTTGGTTAAAGTTACCAGTACTTTTAACTAAAGATAATGAAATATTTTAAGTAAATAATACTTCCGCCGTTTCGAAATAAGTGTCATACTTTCCTTTTAGGAATATTCAAAATAAGTGCCCCATTTCCTTATATGGTAAGTTTTTAAGCATAAAGTTACAAACTTGTCATTCATTAATATCTAAGTATCTCTAATTGTCATTAATTAACCCAACCCACCCACCCACCCCTCTCTTTCCCCTCCACCAGTTCACCACTCAACCAACACCCCATCTTACACTTACTCTTCGTCCTCCTCCTACTAAACCTCCCTCCACCCACCCAATTCACCACCCACCACCAATAGAAAACACCATAAAACCACCCGATCCACAACTCAACATACGGAGAGCCACCGCCAACCATCGACTTCCCATCAAAAAACCACCAACATAATTTTTCCCACTCTTTGTCCTCCAAAACCCCCACCATTAGCCGCGACCACCACCGGTTCTCCCTCTTTGTCTATCTCTTCACCGCCACCGGCGATACTCCTCTCTTTCCTCACCGCGAAACCGCCGCGACGAGCGAATGCTATCAAGTGAGATTTCTTCGATCTCCTTCGTTGTTTCTTCTCCTTCGCTGCTCGCTGCTGTTCTTCTTCGTTGCTCGTTGTGTTCCTTCCTCTTCGTTTCTTCTTTTTATTTCAGACCTAGTTTCCGGTGAGCTAGGGTTAAGGTTTGGATGTGGTTTCGTTGGGTGTGGCTGTGGTGGTGGTTCTTTTCTCTAAGGGCATTGATTTTTGTTGAAAATAAATTGGCGATGGTTTCTGGTGGTTTTGGTGGTGTTTTCGGTGGGTTTTGGTTGTTGGGGTGGTGGTTTTGGTGGCTTTGGTGGGGTGGTGGTTTTGGTGGCTTCCGGTGGGTGGGGTGGTGTTTATGGTGGATCTGGGTTGGCTGGTGGTGGTGGTTATGGGTTGGATGGGGATAATGGGTTATTAGTTAATCAAATTAATTAGATGGTCATCTTCTCTAATAACTTTCTATCTCTAAACTCTCTTGGTATGTGTGCCACTTCTCTATGTAGCACTTAAAAAAAAACAGAGGTAGTATAAGGATACTAAATGGAATTTTTTCCCAATGGGGTCAGCAAATGGAATTTTCCTTAAGAGAATACATGTCTTATCTTGATATATTTTCGAATTTTAGTATTTTCTTAGGTAATGCGACGTGATTAGATTAATTAGTTGCTTAGGTGGCACGATGTGGTGCCAAATATATCAATTAGCTTAGGTGGCATAGTGGTGCCAATTTAGGATTCCGCTTTAATTACTATATACTACCTAAGTCTAATATAGACCGTGTCCACACTAAATTTATTGTAGACCCAGTATAAATCCCAAAAGTTAAGATTTTGTAATTTAAAGTTAAGGTTTGACAATCAAAAGTTAAGGTTTTGCTATAAAAAGTTATGTGTTATGAATGAAAAGTTAATGCTTGTTTCTAAAGTTAAGATTTTGTAATTAAAAGTTAAGGTTTAGCAATCAAAAGTTAGGTGGTATACACTATTTTTAGTGTGGATCAGGTCCACCCAAGAATTTGTCCTATATACTAGGTTCTTTCCCGGGCATTTATATTAGTATTTTTTTTGGTGTAAAAGAGGGGCGAAGCCATTTTACATTAGTATTATATATAGTATGATTAAGGCACCTTCTTTTTGACTAATTTAGTTGTACTTAAATTACTAATAATCAACTAAACTTATCAGCACTAAGGCCCTGTTCAGTTCACCTTAAAATAATAATATTCAGTAAAAATAAGTTCAGTTCAGTAAAAATAAGTTCAGTTCAGCAAAAATAGTTCAGTTCAGTAAAAATAAGTTCAGTTCAGTAAAAATAAGTTCAATTCAGCAAAAATAAGTTCACTTCAATAAAAATAAGGTGAACTGAACAGGGCCTAAACCAAAGTGAATTAGAAAATTGATTAGTAGCAAGCGAATCGATTATTCTTGCGCGTTATAATCATCAATGAGGATTGACTTAGTCAATCCCATATCATGTTGGGAATAAACATGTGTTGTTGTTTTTTATAATCATCATTGATTGTTATCTTATGTTCACTTGCAAAAATTTTATTCGACCTAAAACCAATTAAAAAGGGGGGAACCCAACAGAAAAATAGTTGCCTAGAAACCCAAAATATTGATCCAAAACCTAAAACAAGAGGAAAGGCAAGGACTAAGAAGAGTTACTCCGCAACCACTTTGCATCAAAGGGATCCTAACCCAAAAAACGATAAAAGTAGGTTACATTCGACCACCCCATTTAACCCAATATCTCCAGGTTTAATTATTTTTTTTTGGGAAATTTTCTGAGGTACCCCCGAGGTTAGGGCTAATTCCTCGGGTACCCCCGAGTTTTTCGAGCTAGCTCAAATGCCACCAGAGTTACTGCCGTTAGCTTAAATGCTCTTACTACAAAATTTTCCGTTAGGTTTCCGTTAACTTTCTCTAATTTTCATTAAAAAAACAAAAGAAAAAAACAAAAAATGTAAAAATAAATAAATAAACCCCACCCACTCTCTCTCCTCCCCCTTCCCTCCTCCTTCCCAGTCACAACCTCCCTCCCACCCCACCCACAATCACTGCCACTCACCACCACCGACCATCACCGGCACTCACCAACAACAACCACAACATCTTCAAACCAAGTCACGACCCTCTCTTCCCCCTCCCCCCACGCTCCCCTCTCTCTGCACAGATCGAAAAACCACCCAATCACATGCGCGCGGCGAAGCGTATCCTCCTCCCCCTCCAATGATCTCCGACGCCGAAGATGGGGAGGGTGGTGAATAGGGTTTAAGATAAGGTTGTGCGGTACAAGCATTGGCCCTAAACCCTATTCAACCAAGCAGCGTCAAAGGGTTTAGGCCTTTAGGGTCAAGTGAGGGTGGCTTCGAAGATTTAGGGTAGGGTTGCGGGTGGGGAGGAGCCGCGACGAAGGGTTTAGGGTTCAGGCGAGGGTGAGGGTGGCTTCGAAGGTTTAGGGTAGAGTTGCGGGTGGGGAAGGTGGGGCGCTGGTTTAGGTTAGGGTTGCGGGTGGTTTCAGGGAGGAGGTTTTTGGGTCGTTTTTGGGTGGTCGGTTTGGGAAGTTAGTGGCTAGGTGGTTTGTGGGTGGTGAAAGTGGCTGAGTTGTTTTGGGGGAAGGTGGTGGTTGAGAGTGCGGTGGCTAGGTGGTGGCAGAGTAGGGGAGGGGTGGGGGAGGAGAGAGACATGGAGGGGTAGGGGTGGTTTAATTGAAATTAAAGGGTAATTATAAAGTTAACGGAATCTTAACGGAAATTTAGTATTAATGACATTTAAGCTAACGGCAGTGACTTTGGTGGCATTTGAGCTAGCTCAAATACCCCGAGGGTACCCGAGGAATTAGCCCTAACCTCGGGGGTACATCAGGAAATATCCCTTTTTTTTGTTAAGGGTCAATAATTTCAAGTTAAAACCTACTATCATGTGGTCATTTTCTGGATTTCGGGTTAATAGTTTCAAATTAAGACCTGAAAGGTTGCATTTTAGCGCATTATTATAAGAAGAATTAAGTTTTTAAAACCATTTATTTGATGTTGTTAATGGTAATTGATATGTATCGTTTGTGTATATATACAATTAATAATTCATATTATTCAAATAATTCATTGTATCTATCTTAACCTCAAAAATATAAACATAGTAAAGGATAAATAGGGTCAATCCTACAAAGAGACTAACTAATTCACAAAAAATCAAAGTTTATCTAATTAACAACTATTCACAAGAAAAAGAGAATATAGAAAAGTATTACATATTTATCTATTTACATCAAATTGAGTGCAGGGGTTAAAAAGATAATAATAATGAACTCATTGACGGAATAAAACTACTCTACTACTTACAAGTGGTGACCACAAGCAAAACCAATATAGCCCATTAATATATAGATGACCATGCTTATAAAATTAGATATAAACACCTTCAAATTATCAATTATAATTAATAAATTAATTACAGAGTCTAAGATAACAAAGACTCCCTACTTCCCTTAGTTTTAATCATTCTTGAACTAAGCCTAAGTTGATTTGAAGCCAATCTAACCTACAAAAGTATATTTTCAACAATGCATAGATTATAATTGGTAGAATTCCAAACTAGGAGGACCTCACTAAGCCTAGCGAACTCATACACATAAATGTTTAAATCAATTAGGTCAAGCATACCCTCTAGTCTAAATCCATACCATCTTTACATGTTAAATTTAAGCTAATTATTTCTATGCTTCATATAGTCTAAGTTAAGCAAAACTATATAAGTGACAACATTAGTCACCACTCCAATTAATGAAATAATAATTATAAACCAAAATTTCAAATTCATATAGATTATTCAGATAATAATTGTCCTTAGAGAACAACAAATCATGAAATTGTCTCATCGAAAAAGATGTAGATTCTAGCTATAGGTGCGGGAAAAGCTCCGCTATACAAGATCTACTCAACGATTGTAGTTTTGATGATAAAAACCTTTATTTTGTTATCTATTTGTTAGATTTGATTTTCTATTATGGAAACTGTATGACGCTTTATTAATTAATTGATTTTACTTTAAAAAACACATGAGGGGCCTATATTGTTCAGCTTATTTTCAGTTAAGTTCAGCTCTAATAAGTTCAGTTCAGTTTAGTTCAGTTAAGCTCTAATAAGTTCAGTTCAGTTCAGTTCAACTCTAATAAGTTCAGTTAAATTCAGTTCAGTTCAGGTCCAATAAGTTCAGTTCAATTCAGTTCAGTTCAGCTCTAATAAGTTAGTTCAGTTCAGTTCAGTTTCAGCTCCAATAAGTTCAGTTCAGCTTCATTCCTTATACTTCCTCCGTTCCATTTTAAATGCAACGATTTGACATTTTTTCTCTCTACTTTATGTCAAATCGTTGCATTTAAAATGGAACGGAGGAAGTAATTTAATTTAACCATTTTGTTTAATATTATTATTATTGTTGGTCTAATTTATTTTACTTATTATTATTATAGTTATTATTTTTGCTATAGCTTGTTAATATTATTATTATATATCATTTTGTTATTATGTTTACTCGATATTACTACTATTATTATTATGGCTCAGTTTAACCAAATTTCATGTCAATACGAGTATCTTAATTTAAAATTGTTGCTTTATTTTACCGACTAGATATTCACTAGTACATCATACAAATAAGCTACAAAAGTTAGAATATATTTAAAAAATACAAAGTTGCTAATAATACTGAAGTACTATTTAAGGTACAACATCATTGTTACGTTGAATATTAAATATACTTTTGCGGTTTGAGGTGGCGTTTGGTTTATAAATATTATAGACCAACTCACCACAAATGATGGTTTGGTTAGAAACACCAACCCAGGTTTTAAGTTCACTATTATTATAATTGCTACTACCTCCGTCCCATATCAAGCTTTATACACTTCTATTTTTGGACATGACCCACTAATACTTTATTCTTTTGACTTTACAAGCATGACACACTACTCTCTCACATTCAAAAAATATTATCATTATTCATATAATATTATTCTAAATGATTATTTATTATTACTTATAATTATAATTACTCATTATTTAATATTCATAATAATTATTATTTACTTATTATTTATATATTTATTTCAATTCGGTTTAGTTCAGTTCAGTTCAATTCCCATCAGTTCCGATCAGTTCCGCTCCAATAAGTTCAGTTCAGTTCAGTTCAGCTCCAATAAGTTCTGTTTAGTTCAATTCAGTTCAATTCAGCTCCAATAAGTTCAGTTCAGTTCAGTTCAGCTCCAATAACTTCAGTTCAGTTCAGTTCATTTCAGTTCAGCTCCAATAAGTTCAGTTCAGTTCAGTTCAGCTCCAATAGGTTCAGTTCAGTTTAGCTAGAATTAGACGAAGAGAACATGTCCGAGATCTAGTAACATGTGACATTTTTACTAGCTTCATATTAGTTTCCTCCGCCGTTAGTCCAAGTTATCATAATGTTTGTTTATTTCAGGGCCGCCTAAGGCTATATGCAGGGTGAACAACCGCACAGGGCCCCAAAATCTTAGGCCCAATTTACTAAATTTTTGCCCAAAGTAAAAAATAAACTATTTACCACAGTAAATATTAACTTGAAGCAACATCATCTCCTCAGTCAACTCTCATTTAATCATTTAATGTCTTTCAATTCACAAAACCAAACCTCATACTACTAAATACTCATTTACTTCTGAACTTCTCCATGAAATCATGCTCATCTCTTTCTCTTCTCCATTCTAGCTTTACATTTTTCCATCTAAAACAATTGAACAACTTTAATTTTTCAATTTGATTAGCCGTTTGTGAGTTTATCCCCTATATAAAGACATTTTTTAATCTTATGAGCCTCATATTTAATTTCGAAAGGGCCCCTCAAATTATACGAGACGACCCTGGTTTATTTTATATAGGATTTGCAAAGTGGGATAAAATTGGAGAAGTATGAATATTGCAAGCTATATTTAATTTTAGTGCTACTACAACAAATGATAATTTGGCAATAGCGCATTTATTTTGTTAGATTGATTTATATGGTTAGCTTTGTCGTTGGAACATTCAGGGGGATCCAATTGGTTGGGTGAGCACACATCGATACCATCATCAATTTTGTGATTCAGAGCAAGACCCACATAGTCCAATTAAAGGATTCTGGTTCAGCCACATGTATTGGCTATTCGACACTAAAGCTATTTCTGGAACGGTAATATTTAGGAGTCATCTTGATTTCCTTTAACTAGTCTTCTAGGCTGGAATCATCAATGGCCTGTCTCCTCTCTGATCATCGTAGTCCCCTTTCGGCTAGCTCCTTAAGGAGCCTATTACTCACTAGTTACCTTTTATTCCACATAGATATTGTTATTGACTGCTTAAAATTCTGTTAAATAACTCATTAGTTTCCTTATTAGCTCCCTTTATTTATTGGAAAAATTGATAAGAAAGATATGAACTATTGGTCATCTTCTATAAAAAGTTTGCACTATTAATAATTAATAAAAAGTCTGAACTATTACCCTAATTTCACAAAAACAATCCCATTGACCAATTTACCTATCATAATAGGTAAAACTTGATTTTTTTAATTTTTAAATAACCTTTTAAGGGGCATTAATCTTTTTCCCCTTTATTCTCTCTCCTCCTCCTCCCTCCTTGAAACCCCACCCCTCCTTGAAACCCCATCCCCTCCCCCACGGGGCCGAAGATTCCGACGAGGAGGGGAAGGGCGTCGGTGCCTTTATGGTGGTGCGACCTGGTGCAGCGAAAAGAGGGTCTGGGTGCGACCCAATGCAGCGAACGAGGAAGGAAAGCGAACGAGGTTGTGGTGCTTGCGGCGAAAAGAGCGTGGCTGGGGTTAGGGTTTTGAGGGTGGTTGGGGTGTCGGTGGTGGTTTAGAGGGCTGAGGTTAGGGTTTTGAGGGTGGTTGTGGGTGTCGATAGTGGTTTAGAGGGATGGGGTTAGGGTTTTGAGGGTGGCTGGGGTGTCGGTGGTGGTTTAGAGAGATGGAATTAGTGTTTTGAGGGTGGCTAGGGTGTTGGTGGTGGTTTAGAGAGATGTGGTTAGGGTTTTGAGGGTGGCTGGGGTGTTGATGGTGGTTTAGAGGGATGTGTTATGGTTTTGAGGGTGGCTTGGTGTCGGTGGTGGTTTAGAGGGCTAGGGTTAGGGTGGGGGTGGCTGGCAGGGAGTGGGGTGGTGGTTTTGAGGGTGGGTGTGCGAAGGGGGTGGGGGTTGGCTGGCAGGGAGTAGGGTGGGAGAAGTTTTTTTTTTTTTAAAGTTAGTTTAAAAGGTTATTAAAATTATAAAAAAAGAAAAACAAATTAAGTTTTACCTGTTATAGCAGATAAATCGGTCAATGGATTGTTTTTGTCCAATTAGGGTAATAGTTCAGACCTCTTTATGGATTATCAATAGTACAGACTTTTTATACAAGATGACCAATAGTTTTTACCTTTCTTATAAAATTTTCCTTATTTATTTTTATTAAGAGTAACATCAAATGAATCTCGAGAGTGTGGAAATTTGTGGTTTGTTATACCCACATTAGTTTTTTTAGGGAAAAATTGACTAGAATAATCCAATATATGTCCGTTCCGACAAGAATAATCCCAACTATGAGTTATTCCTATACAATCCCAACCATTCTGGAGTTTTGCCACAAATACACCTCGACCATAAGGAAACCTATTTAACAGGTAAACATGTGCCATGTCATGCTTTAATTGACTGTTTACAATTTTTTCTTTTGAATTTCCGACTCCTACCCTCTTCCATCCCGACCCTACCAGTGCCTGAAACCCCTCACACCATCCCCTCGCCACCACCCGCAGCTCTTGTCAGGCGATCACCACCCTTCCCCCTCAGCACCCTCCCCCTCTCCCCTACAACGAACCAATCACCCAAAATCCCAACCCAGCTAACCACCCATAACTACTGAAAAAACGCAAAACCAACACCGCAACACCAGTCTCTTCCTTCCTCTCGTCCCCACTTTTCTTTCTCTATCGTTGCCGCCAGTCCCATCGCGGCCTTGACCACTGCCTCGCCAGCCACCACCGCAACCACCCTATTTCCTCTTTGACAAAACCCGCAACCCTGCCTCCACTGCTTCCCCTTCCCCTTCGCTGCTCTCCTGTCTCTCTCCCAGCCTCTTACTGATTTGTCCCCTTTGTCCTCTCGCCACTGCACCACGATGGCGCGAAAGCTGGCCACCACCCTCGCTAGCACCGTCACCCCCCCTCTCCCCCTGGATTATCTCCTTCTATGTTTTCCTTAACCTCTTTGTGGTTTGCTCTCTAATCCAGAAACCGATTCCATGCATCAGTTTTCCTAACTTGACAAAATAAAAGCTCGAAGTCAAGAGTTGGCTAGGTTACTCAATTTCAAGGCCGGCTAGTTCAACGATTTTTCATGGGAAGGGCAGTGAGGAAGGGTTTCGGGAATGGGGGAGGAAGAGGAGGGGAGGGGTTGGCAGAAGTGATGGTGGGTGGGATGCTGGGTGGGAGTAAAATTAAAAAGAGAAAGAAATTAGAAGAAAAATAAAAAATTTACCTTATTAACAGGTTGCAAGTAACCCGGAAGTGTTTGTGGCGAACCTATGTAATAGTTGGGATTATAAAGGAATAACCCATTGTTGAAATTATTTTTGACAGAACGGCCATAGTTTGAATTATTCCAGTCAGTTTTTCCTTTTTATATTTTTTTTAAAAGACTAACATCAAATGCATCTTCATAGTATAGAACTTCTGGTTGTTATACCTAATATTTATTTATAAAAGTAGTCCTGCGATGATCGATAAATTTAATGCTCAATATCTTCTAAATTCTTATTTTGTAAGAGTTATGCATATTATTTTGTAAGATTTATTAATAGGGTCGACATTTGGGAGTGGAAGGGTAAAAGTAAAAAGGAAAATCCTACCTCCAAATATCCACAATTAACGGGATTCAACCAAGTGGTATTAACGTCGCAAGTTGGTTTCCCAAGCACAATCTTAAGTTGATATTTCTTTCCGTTTGCCTCAACTATATTGACCCTGTGCCCACTTAATAGCATGCAGAACTTTCTTCAGATTTCATGGCATCATCCCTAAAAAATCCTCAATCCCAAGAAGGCATCTCAATCCAGGACTTGCCTCTAAGTATGGATCTCCCTAAGGTAACATTTGTTGTAATATCTTTAACTTTTCCTTGTGAAAACTAATACTTTGTGTTAATAAACAATTAGTGTGTGCCCGAGCCATGTTTCTTTTTTTTTTATAAGTTGACTAGTTTTTTATACTACCTCCGTTCCATAGGTATTGCAACCTTTGACATTTTACACTATTCATACACTACTCTTTGACCCTCTTTTGTGATTTATACACAAGGATAAATATAGCCATGTGGGATCTTGTTAGATTCGTCTCGATATATGCTTAATTGATATCTATTTTTTATAATTTTTACTTAAACAAAATTAGAGATATTAGCGTCTAAAGTAGTGCGTTGGGAGGCGTAAAACTCCTTATGTTGCAATACATATGGAACGGAGGTATTATCATTTGAGAATTTTTGAAGTTTTTTGTTCCCTTGTTTATTTATTTTTCCATTCTAATATGCAACTTAAGTATTGATATAGAGTGATGTATCATTACTTATGGTTGGCTAAGATGGTAAATGTGAGATTTCTATTCAAGAACGTCTAGTGTTTGATCCTCCCTCTATGTATTTTGGTTGGCAATGGCAGCACAATATTGGTTGAGTGAGTGACATGGCGTAATTCTAGGTAGTTCCACGTGATACATATATTTTTTTAAGGAATGCTTTTTAATATATTAGTATAGATACGGAGAGATGTATCATTACTTATGGCTAGTTAAGATGCATGATAAGTGGTGAGATTTTCATTTAATGAGGTTTGTGTTCGATTTTTTCACTACACACTTTGGTTGCCAATGATATCGTTATAAGAGTGGTTGATGAGTGAGTGACATACCGTAATGTTACGGGTTTCCGCGTGATTCATATACTTTTTGGAAACAGTTTCTAATATATTAGTATAGATTTGACATTGTAAAGAGTTTATTTATTGCGTGTTTAAGCCTTGATAAAGACTTACGATAATAAATCTAACTTTGAAAAAATACACTCCAATACTGAACTTACATAAATTCCCTTTTTTATATTAACTTGCTCTGTTGAATTGAATTTTTATTGTCTTCAAAAGACAAATGACCATTAACATATGGATGTATATATTAGTTGAAAAAGAAACACCACAGGAAAAGTAGTTTATTGTTTTTTTTTATTGGAAAAAATAGTTTATCGTTAAGTACTGAAGTAATGTAAATTGACCAATTGAATTTGAATTAGCTAGTCTTGAATATTAGGGTACATACAACTAATTTATATAAATACATTGACTAGCCGGTAGATTAGCTAACACTGTAATCTTAACTAATATGTTGACTTAATAATTGGGGAAAAGGTTTCCATTATGCTAGGACTCTAATATACGGGCTTGACTACATCTACCCAGTGGGTAAGCTACCCACTACTAATAAATCCATTAAAATATTATTATTTAGTTTGGTGGGGGTTCCACCATTACTACTTTTTACTCTCACAATTAAAGGTGGGTAGTTTACCCAGTGGGTAAACAAAGTTTTTCCCCTAATATACTACTACATACCATAACTCTTATATTTACTGCAACTAGAAAAGTCATTACAAGTAATATATTTCGAGACATAACCAATTTCATGATCTTATAGACACCACTATTTCGAGATCACTATAACTTAAAAGCACCAAGAAAAAGAGTGTTTAGAACACATCTTCCAAGTTCTAATGACCTCTTCACCATCCCCGAAGTTCTATACTCCCTCCACCCCAAATTAACTGCCACATTTTCCTTTTGGGTTGTCCTACACAAATTCGCCTCACACCCTTTAAAGCAACCTTTTTTAATTAAACCCTTTTTTTCTAACACATCGTGACCACATGGAGGGAGCACCGAGTACATTTCAGGCAAAGTTGGATATAGTACAGGTACCAGCACAAAAGCGGTAACAAAGAATAAGCCTTAACGCTAATTCAGGAAGCTTCTAGAGTTAAGGTCGAGCTCTTTTATATTTCAGCAAGTGAAACTTCGGCAATAAAGCGACTTTAAACTGCCTGAAATGTACTCAGGTTTGATTAACAACACTATAATCAGTTCATGAGATAAAGAAATTTATCATCTTCTCTTGAAGGAGATATGAATTTGAATGATATAATCAGCAACTTGACTAATTAAGAAATAAGGAATAGAGTATGAATCTTATGTAACAGAGACATAACACGTTACTCAATTCATTACGACCCTGTTCATTTGGATTGAACTTAGCTGAATTTGTCGCAACAAAACTTAACTGAACTGAATTTAATCAATGGAAAAATTGCCTAGAATAATGCAACCTTTTGGCGATTCGCAAATAATAATGCAACCTAAAGATTATTCTGGAATAATGCAACCTTTATACCCCATTTATTTTAAATAGGGTAAAACCGGATTTAACCTAAATATTAATTAATATATTAACAAAAACTTAAAAAATAAAAACTTAACTGGGGTTAAATCCTCTTCTTTAGGTTAAATCCGGTTTTACCCTATTTAAAATAAATGGGGTATAAAGGTTGCATTATTCCAGAATAATCTTTAGGTTGCATTATTATTTGCGAATCGCCAAAAGGTTGCATTATTCTAGGCAATTAATCCATATTACTATGTAGAATCATGTTTAGGATCTTTAGTGTATTCTAACGCACATATATGTGATGATCATGCCAAAATTTGTGTGTTTAAGATGCCGTATTTTGACGTGGGAAAGTCGGATTATGGTTTATGTTTGAGTAAATGAGAAGCATGTAAGTTCTTACTTGAATTTTGATTTGTTAGAATGAAATGGAGTAAGTATGAGTAAGTATGAGGGGTTGTTTGTTGTTGTTAACATTGCACAATAATTTTAGCTTTGTTGTCTCTTTATCACGCATGGTTTCGGGTTGCATATGACGGTTTCCGTTGTGTTGGGTTGAGCTTGATTTTTGGTTGATTAATATGATAATTGGGCTTGAGTATTAGCGTGAAATGGGGTTGTATGCTGCTGTTTTGGACCTTCGAAAAGGCGTTGTGGGCTGTGCGTTGCTGCTGTGCACTGAGCGTGCTGTGCGCTATGCGTGTTGTGCGCTGTGCGTGGCTGTTGTGCGATGTGCACAGCTGCTGCGTGTCGAGGCTGCTATCTAATGCGTTGCTGCCTCTGTTTTTGTCCCTCCTTAAATGACAGCAAGTTGTTTATGCCCTTAGTTTTACCCTTAATTCATATAGTATGTGCATTAGTGTTACAACATGTCCATAGGTTACATAGCAGCATGCGTAAATAGGGAATGTGAAGTTTTATTTCACTTTATTTTTGTATAGCATGTCTTGGTTTTGTTTAAGTTTTGTGATATACTTCATTTCTTATGCTACAACATGTGTATGACTTCTTTATTATTTATGCACTTGTGAAAAATTCCTTCTCTATTTACCACCTATTGATGTGAGTTAAGGATTATTTATATTTTAGTTTATGCCACTAATTAGAAACGCATGAATTTGACTTTGCGAGTACGTAAATATTTTGCGGTCGGGTTATTTATTTATTTATGATTTTGTGTCATTTGAACCATGTTGTTAATTTAATTATTTGAGTTATCGACGTTGTAATGCTCGGGGGAGGATAACACTGTCCTAAGCATTACTTCGCCAAGAGTTATGTACGGAGGGTATTGTGACTCGATCATAATTAACTTTGTACCCAAAGTCAGATAACGCCTTTGTTGATTTGAAGAATAATGTACAGTTTTGGTACTTTTGATGTTTGGTTTTAATTGAGTTGAGTAGCCTAAGGGACGGTGTCCCAAAGGTAACGAACATGCACTCCGAGAGGTTAGGGGACATCACGTTGGGTGTTACCCTACATTGGAGACACCTAGGACTTGTTGTCGTCCGAGAGGTCGGGAGGTACTGCGTGTACTGTCCCGCATCGGGAGTTTGGCCATTCTTAGACACAGACGGTAGGGAACGTAACCCATAGGCCGTTCTGGAGATTCGATCTGACTTTTCCTGAGGAAGTGGGCTGCGGGTCACTAGCGTTCGCTCTCTTGATATTAAATCGATGTTGTAACTACTCGAAGTTTTATTATTCTGTTAATTTGATATTACTTCTGTTAGTTTTATTAATATTAGTTTTATTATTTTGTTTTCTGGTTTATGTCGGTTTTCTTGAGTTACTATGCCGTTACTTGAATTATTTAATTTTGAAGCATGTTGCCAGTAGTGTTTTGCTTTGTTATTGTCGTTACTGTTATTTGGTTTTTATGTAGTTATTAGCGTAATGTTTATTGTAACTGTACTTAAGATTACTTTTTGAATCCTATATTGTGCTGGGAGAGCTGTTAGTTACTCCCCACTGATTGTGGATATTTGTTGAATATTTTGCAGATGCTGAAGTTTAGAGTTGTTATCGTTTGGATCGGGGTTGTGAGATCCGGCCTTGTGAGCTTCAGTGTAGTGCTTGTCATAGTGGACGAGCATTATGAGTTAGATATTAGGACCTCTAGTCTTATGGGTCTTAAGCAGTAGTTTAGTTGTCTTTCTATGTTTAATAAGGTTATTTTGGATAATGTGTTAACTTGTTAAATCTTGAGACGATGGAGATGAGGGTATGGGACCTCATCCCTCTGTACATTTCTAGGATTTGATTATCTTATGAAATTGTTGTTTATTAATATAGTTTAATTTTACCCTAGAGTGACATTTCCGTCTCGGTGGTATTTCCGCTACCACTGATTTTATCTTTTAGTTCATTTATTTAAGTTAAAGTATAGTTGGTAAAGGACGGGATGTTACAGAGGGAAAATGGAATTTTGAACCCTTATCCTTTGTCCTGCCCCAAAATATATTATCCATTATCTCAGCTTTGTTTATTCCTACTGCTAGTATTGATGAGCTTACATGCTCCCTTGCCCAAGGGCGCTTCTTTAACACCAAGATAACTTATGTTGAGCTTTGGCAGCAACACTTCAACTCCACTACACTACAAACACCCTCTCCAATCACCACCCTAGTTAGGAATACCAAGAGTTGGGACAAACTTTGGCAATGCCATCTGCCACCTAAAGTCAATTTTTTTCTTTGGTCAATATTCTGGGATGCCTTACCTGTCAAAGATGCTCTGCAGAAAAAAGGAGTACAACTCAACCATTACTGCCCCTTTTGCCCTAGTATACCTGAAACCTGGTACCATGTACTGAGACACTGTCCAATAGCTCAGGAGGTATGGCAATGCTTCAATCAGTTACCATCTCGTTTCACGTAGATAATGATGAAACATGGATCACCAATAACCTATTCACTAATCAGGATGACACTGAAGTAACTTGGAACACCAAACTTGGGATAGGTTGCTGGGAAATGTGGAAGAAAACAAATACTTGGGTCTTTCAACAAAAGAACATAAAGGCACAACAGGTGTACCATCAAATCTTGCGCCTTACAAATGACTTTGTAAAAGCAAACACTAATCAAGGCAAAGAACTCTATCTGGCAGACAGTTTGGAAATGCACCCCAACCACTGTATGATCAAAGTGGATGCTTCCTTCTAACCCAAGACTTTACAAGTCGGAATAGGGGGGATACTTAGAAATTTCCATAACCATTGTGAGATGGCTTTTTGCAAAACAATGAGAAGTAGTGATGCTACTACTGCTGAATTTCAGGCGATCCATGAGGCCTTAGATTGGATAGTGGAGCAAAATCTGTGTAATGTTCATATTTTCTCTGACTCGAAAATAGTAGTGGACTATATCACTCACCCTTCTGTGATTAAAGATTGGTAATGTAACTTGGCCGCCATGTGTAGGGACCACCCAGAAAGGAATAGAGCATGGGAGATAGCTAAGGTTGGAAGGAGCTGCTTGGAGGATGCCGACAAGCTAACTAGATGGACGAGAGAACAAAATTTTTTCTATAATTTGGGTGTAACAGTGTTCTCTTCTCCTTTTTTAAGGGATGTTTGTAAGCTTAATGTACCTTTACTTTTGGATAATTTGCGTAGGGCTCTACAAGCCAACAGATCTGATCAAACTGTTTTCACTAACAATTGTTGTAATAGTTTTATGTAGTTAATTTAGAGAGTTCCTTCCAACCAAAAAAAAAAAGATGGCGATGAAGGGCATAAACCATGATTGGCTTGCATTAGAATTTGAACTTGTTGTTAAACCTTTATTGATGTACTTGTTTCAGCAAGATTGTCTTGTGTTTGAGAAACACTTTCTTTGTTGCATCTAGCTTCTTCTTTACTTGAAAATTCTCATCAATCAACTCAAATAACGGATTCTCCAATCTCATCACATAGTCGTGTTGTGACTTTCTGGCGTTCTTCTCTTACATCTTGGTCTTTCAACGTATGAGTATGCTGCTGAGCCTAATCCAAAAATCCTACCTTTGTAGTCCGTCCACCGATAGCCTCAGAAAACAATTCATCTTCAGCCTTTCGATTCTCACTCTCACATCGTAAGGTAACAACTTTTTTCTTCTAATATTTAACCTGAAAAATAAGTAGTATCAACATTTTGAAAGTTGCAAATTATGAAAGGTAAAACACAATTGATAAACTAACATGTAGAATCAACGGAACCTTAATAATAACAAATACCATGAGAATGAATAATGATATTTCCCCTCTTTTAATTTTTAACACGCAAACGAGCACAAGAAAAGAGCAGTAACTCATACCATGAGAAAGAATCAAGATGATACATCATTGTATCGAGCAACAACATATATCAGATTTTTTTTTTAAGGAAACGAAAACATACTTGGGCTTGAATTCAGATTTATTAAACTGATAGGATGCTTTTTAGAGACAAATGGAGGAATGAATTGACAACAAGTCAGCCACACATAAAGCACAAATAACCCAGCAACAACATGTAGCAGCGTCGTAACTCCGGTAAGGCTGGGGTTGCGACAGGCAGAACTGAAAGGAGGAGTAGCAGCTGCGGCAGCGGTACACACCGATCGAACATCAGAGACTCAGATCAGAAAGAAACACGCTGGCCTAAAGCAGCAGCGTCGGTGGTGTCGCATGTTTGATAATGTGAAAACATTATTTTCATATTATATCTTCGATATTTATGTACTTCGGGGTATTTGAGCTAGCGGAGATGCCACCAGAGTCATTATTCGTTGCTGAAATACCATTACCACTGAAAGACGTTAAATGAACGTTAACAGCAGTTAGAAAAAGGTCTGAGAGCCTACCATTACTGTAATCTGAGGAAATAAAAGGAGATTTCTTGTGTTTCCATATGAACCCTAATTTCATTCGAACATTTCATTGTCTCTGCAATTTCTTCCCTTTCTTTTGTCTCTCATTCTCTCTCTTCATCTTCCTTGCTTTTGAACCCTAATGGCTAATGAAATTGTTGATGAAATTTTAGGTTCTCTAATGTACGAGCCCAGAAAATGCAAGTGTAGGAAGAAGATGGATATCAAGGTTTCAGAGTCGAAAGACAACCCAAAGACTTTATACTACAAATGCTATGTGTGTGACACATTTGAATGGGCTATCCCAAGAGTACCTGAAGAGTTGAAAATGAGAATTAATCAAATTGGGGAAGGAGGTGCTGAAAAGAAGATGTTGAAGAAGATGGTGAAGAGAATAGATGATATCAATTGGGGTGTGAAATTAATTGGGTGGTGCATGTGTCTTATTGTAACTTACCTTTTTAAGATGTAGGATTTAGTAACTGTTGGAGAAAAGGGATAGATGATGTCTTAAAATTTAGGGTTTATCCCTTTTTAAGGTTTATCCCTTAAGATTTAGGGTTGTATTTTTTTGGTTATTTGAAGTTAAATGGAAGTTCAGTTTTAGTTTCTTAAAATGTGTTCCATTTGTTATTCAGTTTTGTAAATATTAAACAAACAAAAAAATCATCAACAACAACAACAATAATGAACATAAACAACAATCTTTATTTCATTTCAGTTTTGAAAATGAACAAAATGAAATGAAATATTTAACTTGTTTTCACAAAGTACCCAAAAGACAAAAGTCAACAAGTAACTGTTTTATAATTAGAGTAAACCCAAAAAAAAAACAGAGTTAAACACATGAACTGTCATGCCTAGACTTTGGCTTTCTTTCCTTTGCTTCCTTTCTTCTTACCCCTAAGCACATCAACTGCTTCTTGGGTAGAAATACCTTCTTTCCTGCCTCTCTTCTTCTGTTTATCTCCTTTGCTAGTTTGTGAAGCTTTTTGTGATGCTGTCAACCCTCCTTTGCAACATTTTTTGTTGTGGCCCATAGTACCACACTTGCTACATTTGAGTGTCACTGACCTCTTCCCTTTTGGTTGCTCACCAGGTTCCCTTTTCCTATTTCTCTTTGGTCTGCCAACTGTTCTTTTGACTTCAAGTGGTTGTATGTCAGGTACATCCCTTTCTGGCCACTGACTATGATCACACATAGGCTGGATGCTTAGTTCATATGCTTGCTTATACTTCTCCACACTGTAATAATCATCGACATAGAAAACAGGGTTGAACCTGCAGTTATTAATCACCCTTAGTGCATGTTTACATGGAATTCCTGAAATTTGCCACTTTCCACATTTGCACCACATTTATTGGGATTGATGTGTTTCCCTCAACAACCTCATATTTTCCTTTGCCGGACACATATAACTTACAAAACCTTGCATCTTCACTGATCTTCCTAAGCTAATCCTTTGCATAGGGTGTCACATCACCTGCAAACCATGTCTCACACATAGCTTGCCTGTTCCCTATTCTCACCATACAACTCCTTCTAATCCCTGCATTTTATTGTTAAAAGAAGATTAAATATGCTGCCAGCTTCCAAGAAATATACTCATTCAAAGAATTCTTTTAAGTATAATAATATACCTTCTAACAGTCCCAATATAGGCATGGTTTGTCCAAACCTGAAGTAGCATTCCAAGACTCAGTGAAGTTGTTTGTGTTGTCTGAGCAACAGATAGTTGGATCAAATCTCCACCTAGTGCAAAGAGATAAATCAATGTCCATCAGATATTGATAAGCTGCAACATCCAACTTCTTCAGCTTTGTCATTGCTTGATTGAACACCCATTCATTATAAGCATCAACTGCATGCCAAAAATAAGCTTCACAATATTGCCTTGGAAATTAATTTTTGAAATTCTTGAACAGGTGCCTACAACATATCCTCCTAGATGCTCTAGGAAACTCTGATTGTATGCAACCTTCAACACCCTATTAAACAAAAACTGTTAGTGCATATATAAAGTAAAAATAGAAAATAAAGTAAAAAAGAGTGTAAGTTCAGTGTTATTACCCTCATCCTATCACTCATAAAAACCCAATCATCCTTGTTAGAGGAAGACAAAGTGTTTCTTAAACACCTAAAGAAGTAAGTCCAGTTGTCAATGCTTTCTTCACTTACAATTGCATATGCTATTGGAAAAATTTATTGATTTCCATCCAAAGCTATTGCAGAAAGCAGACACCCATTGTAATTCCCCTTCAAGTGGTATCCATCAATACCAATTAGTGGTCCAAAACCCTTAATAAACCCTTTGTATTGAGCTTCAAAACTAATAAACATCCTTCTAAAAGTGAGAGGATGTTCAGGCCCTTCATTAAAAGCATATGCTTGGGGGTCAACATCTTTTATGACATAAATGTATTGTGGCAGTTTAGCATAGCTATCAGAATGACAGCCTTGTATCTCCTTAACAGCTGCTGCCCTTGCTTTGTATAATGTTGAGTCATACACATTAACTCCATATCTCTCAAGTACAAGATCTGATAAAGCTTTAATTGGAATCTGAAAATTGGCCCTCACATCATCCAGTATCTTTGAAACACACCATTTTTGTCCTGCCAATGGGTTGTGTTCAATTCTCTGACATGTGTGTGGCCCCTGAATTGTTTTTATAGCCCATGACACTCCATCAGCTAGGACACTTGCATGAATCTTCCAATGACAATCCTCATTTGCACACACAGCTTTGTACCTCTTATTATCCACTTTCTCCCTCACCAAATATGCTCCCTGTTGGATTGAATAGTCAATAACAGTGTCTATGAGGTGCTCTCTGTCAAGAAAACAATCCCACTTCAACAACTCAATCTTTACAAAAGGCATAGTCTTGTAGCTCTAACCATTTTTATAAATCCTTTGCAGATAACCAGCCCCATCTTCATCATCATCATCTTGTTCAATGGGGAAAGAATGTAAGTTGTTTGGATTGTATAATTCATCCTCAGCCCATGGTATTTTCTCATTCCCTACACCAGATCCACCAGACGGCTGAGATGCTTGTTGATTAGATCCACACTCTTCATAGTTATTGGATCCACCATCTTCCTGTTGAACAGATCCACCCATCTCTCTTGTTTTTGGAATGTAACTCCCAGATCTCTTAGCAGTTGTTTTTGGGACCCTCTTCCTTATACTACATGTTGGAGTAGGATCCTGAGTTTCTGTTTCAGCTTGTGTGTGTTGAGTTTGTTCAGTTTCTGGTTGTGTTGGGTGAGTTTGAGGTTGTGCTTGTGGTTCAGTTTCTGGTTGTGCTGGGTGAGTTTGAGGTTGTGTTTGTGGTTCAGTTTCTGGTTGTGTTGGGTTAGTTGGAGGTTGTGTTTGTGGTTCAGTTTCTGGTTGTGTTGGGTTAGTTTGAGGTTGTGTTTGTGGTTCAGTTTCTGGTTGTGTTGGGTTAGTTTGAGGTTGTGTTTGTGGTTCAGTTTCTGGTTGTGTTGGCTAGGATTGGGGTTCAGGAGATGGATCATTACATTGGGGAGTTTGGGGGACAAAGTTTGTTCTAGGGCTCCTCCTGATAGTTGTAAGTTTTTTTGCTTGTCTTTAGATTTGGATGTGTTGGGAACAGATGATTGAGGGTCAGAATAGGGTTGCTTTTTTTGGTGTGTGGCACTTTCAGTATTACTTGACCCACCAACATCTTTTGGACCTTTGTCTTTTTTACCAAATTCAGGCCCAAAATCATTCATTTGCCCAATTGTTCTACCAGTGTTTAGGTCCACATAATAGTACTCTGGATTTGTGTTGATTACTACATCTTCTTCAACTGTAAAAAAAGGGACATATTTGGACAAAGGTGGGATCATCATCTCTTTATGTCTCTTCTTTCTTTCCTCTTTCTCCCTTTGCCTTCTTTCCTCATCCTCCCTATGTTTTCTAGCTTTCTCTTCCTTCTGTTTACTAGCTTTTTACTTAATAGCCTTCAAGTTCAACCAACATTGCACTCCTTTTGAAGGATTCTCAGATTCTTCAATATACAAGTCTATATCTTTTTCCCCCTAAAACACTTAAACATCTTACACAATGCTACATCACCATCAACCTCAACACTCTTCTCAAAACCAGCCTCATAATACCTAATAACTGGACACTTAGTAGGTATGACATTTTGTTTGTAACCCTCATTCTCCAAATCTTCAAGCAAACACATAAAACTATACTGATCAGGATCCTTTATACCAATATCATACCCCTGTTTATTGTAACTAACATTCAACCAATATACCACATCTGCCATACCCTTTTCCTACACATAACAAACATTCCAGTTTTCAAAAACAACAAATAATCCTACACATTTCCACAATTCAAGTATATCATGATAAAGCAACTGTAAATTTCAAGTATCAAATTAGCAAAATGTAACACTTAACTACAATCCCAGTTCAATACATGTTTCAAAAAACCCTAAATTAGAGAAATTCAAAATTTTACCATCAAAACCCTAGATTGAAATATCCCTAAATACAGTTATTCAAAGATTCATTGAAAACATGTCACATAATAAAGGAGGATTTGAGAAACATACCTTTCAAATGTCGAAATCCAAGCTTTCAAAGACGATGAACCGAAGAGTCGACCCAAATTGCAGCGTTATTTAGCCCATAATCACTTTTTCAAGTTCGCATTGCCCAAAATTTCGTTAATGTTGAGTGTTAGAAACCCTAATTTTTGGGGGATTTTGATTTGGGGGAACACCAACAGACTCTGATGAACTTCACAATGAACAACTTTCAAAAATGATCTCCTAATCGCGCTTTTTTCTAACTTCAGTTAACGTTCACTTAACGTCTGCCAGTGGTAATGATATTTCAGCGACGAATAATGAATCTAGTGGCATCTAAGCTAGCTCAAATACCCCGAGGGCACCCGACGAATTAACCCTTACCCCGGGGGTACCTCAAGAAATATCCCTAAATAAATTAGTTGTACCTTTTCCTATTGTATAGCCTAGTAAATATCTTTTGTATCTTTAGCTAGTATAAGTAATGAGTTGGCTTAGTGAAAAACGGTCTTAGTTTAAGCAACACAGGTTAAGCAGCCCAGACAAATTGTTTTTTTTTTTAACTTTTTGACCTAAAACCTTAACTTTTTCATTTTTTTACTTTTCAATCTAAAACCTTAACTTTTACATAAAAATCCATAACTAATACCATATATGCAGAATCGATATCAACACATAGGCTGGAAATGTCAACTAATAAACTTTAAAATTTTAACTTTTGAACCTTAAACCTTTAACTTTTAAACATTAACAAGAGTTATTTTGTTTAACAAATAGACTTAACTTTTAAACCTTGAAAGTTAACTTTTAAATCCAAACATCAACTTTGTAATATACATATATAATATAATAAATCTTAGCCACTCGAAAAAAACCTTAATTTATAAGAAAAAATTGTTAACTTTTCACCCTAAAACATTAACTTTAATTAGAAATTGGGAACAACTTATGTAATAACAAATGAGTTAAAAACCTCAACTTTTGAACCTAAAACGTCAACTTTTGAAAAAGCAAGACGCGCGTGTAAAGGAGGAGGGAAGACACGAAGACAAGTGTTCATGGATCTTTGCTAAATGGGCCTATTGGGCTAGTGTTACATTAAGCTTCATGTGAGACCGTCTTTTATAAGGATTTTCCATAAGTGATTAGGTTGTAACAACTTTTCAATGAAGGAATTATCTTATTTCATGGTATCAGATTCTAGGGTTATCTTTTCCTCTCTCCCTTCCGCTTAACCCTCTAGCCGTCCGTCCACCATCCTTCGGCAGCCATGGCCGGCTCTTCCTCCAATTCTTCTCCTTCTCTCACAAATCTCTCCAATTCTAATATTAAACACAATCTTCCTATCGTCCTTGACATGGAAAACGTGCAATATGCTACGTGGGAGCTTTTCAAAATTCATGCACGTTCTCATTGAGTCATTGACCATATTATTCCCACATCCAAAACTAAACCTCCGTCTACTGATGATGAAAAGGAGGAATTTTCCACCATTGACGCAACGATATTGAAGTGGATTTACCCCACTATCTCAGATGATCTTCTCAATACCATTCTTGAGCCCGATTTGTCGACTAAACAGGCTTGGGAACGGCTTCGGGGACATTTTTCAAGACAATAAGTCTTCCCATGTCGTTACTTTGGAACAGGAATTCTCCAATACGGCTATGAAGGATTTTCCTAATGCTTCGGCATATTGCCAACGTTTGAAAATGTTGGTCGATCAACTCAAAAATGTTAGTGCCCCTGTCTTTAACAATCTTCTTGTCTTGCAAATGGTTACGGGACTTACGGAAGCTTACAACGGCATCGGTACTTTATTCTGTCATTGTGATCCGCTTCCACAATTTTATCAAGCTCGTTCCATGCTTGTGTTAGAGGAAGCGGGTTTGGCAAAGAAAGTGGCTTCAGGTTCGTCCACCATGGTGGCCTCGTATCATGACAATTCGCCCCACGACACTCCCCCCATCATCATATTCAAAACGGTGGAAAAAATAAAAATAAAATTCATTCAAAAAATAAGAATTCCGGTGGTAGACGAAATCATCATGGGGGTGGAAATGGTGGTGGCCGGAATTATTCCGGCAGTGGGGGGTGTCAGGCGGCCAAAACGGACCAGGCCAGCAGCAGCACTCGGCTAGAGGAAATGGATCGCAAGCAGGCACAGCAGCTGGGACATGAGCGTATTAGGGAGGATGGGCCTATCCTCCTTGGGCTTATCCTCCTTGTCCTTGTCTTACCCAGGGCTGGGCACGACCCAGTTAGCATAATAGGCAACAACATCACCAAGGGGCAGGGGCAGGCGTTCTTGGGTTTGGACCGAGGCAGCAGGCCTTCACCGCGGATGCACAACCCACTCCAACGGACATCGAGGCTACGATGCATACTCTTGGGCTCAATCCACACGATCCGAATTGGTATATGGACACGGGAGCGACTTCTCATATGACTTCTTCCCAAGGTACTTTAAATTCTTATTTTGATTTGAGCACTTCTAATGGTATAATGGTCGGAAATAGTTATAGTTTCCAATTCGTAGTTTTGGGGACGCATATTTACCTTCGTCTAACCCACCTTTGACTCTCAAAAATGTTCTACATGCACCTAAAGTCATTAAAAACTTAGTCTCTATTAGAAAATTCACTACTGATAATTTTGTGTCTGTTGAATTTGATTCTTTCGGGTTTTCTGTGAAGGATTTTCGGACGGGGAGGCCTCTAATGAGAAGTGAGAGTCGAGGTGCCTTATATCCCATCACTACTATTCAAAATCAAGCTTCCATTCCATCCACTTTTGCTGCTCTTGCGCCGTCCTTATGGCATCTTAGGTTGGGTCATTCAGGCTCGTCTGTTTTGGAGTCTCTTAGGAGTAGTAATCTTATTGAATGTAATAAACGTAGCATTCTGATTTTTGCTACTCTTGTCCACTTGGGAAACATGTTAAATTGCCATTTGTTTCATCTACTACTAGTACTTTAATGCCTTTTGATATTAATCATTATGATATTTGGACTTCTCCCGTTTAAGTTATAGTGGCCCTCGTTACTATCTTGTTGTTTTTGATGATTATACGAATTATTTGTGGACTTTTACTCTTGCTAAAAAGTCACAAGTCTATTCTACATTCCTTCAATTTCGCACATATATCCGCACATAATTTGAACGGGAAATTAAAAGTATTCAATGTGATAATGGGCGGAAATTTGATAATGCACCATTTTGGGAATTTTGTAAGACTCATGGACTCTCTTTTCGTCTCTCTTGCCCATACACTTCCTTCAAAATGGTAAAGCGGAGCGTAAAATTCGTACAATCAATAATATTGTCTGTACCCTTCTTTCCGATGCTTCGCTCCCCCTACCTTTTACTATATTGTTATTAATCATGTTTTAATGCTTATTAGTATCATGCTAGGTTTATGTGATCTATGTTTTTATGTATGCACTCAGCTTTGCTGATTACGTGCCTTTTATGTGTCGATCATGGTTGTATTGTGTCTATTGATCCTGTTATAACCCTTTACTGGTGAGCAGTCCATCAATTGAGTATTTGTCTACAGGTTTTGAAGAGTCGATGCATCCATACTCATTGAGGATTTGGGATATGATGATGAGAGATTACTTTCTCTTATGTTATGGTTTCTAATAAGTTACTTTATGGATTTTTTTTTTGTTGAAATATAAGCTTTTATAAATCACTAAGAAAGCCTCCAAAAAGGCCCAAGCCACAATAACTTACAAACATCCAAGATGAGAAAGAACTACAACAAATCTCAACCCACAAATAGACATACAATAGGCTTTACCAGCACAAAAACCACACCAGAAGCAAAAACAAAGAAATGACAGAAAACAGACTAAGTCAATTCAGAGAGATTAGAAAACCAATCTTTGTCATTGCTTGTCCAAGCTTGAATATTAAATATGGACTCAAATCTGCTGCACACTTTAAACTGAATTTGCTTCACCACCATAGCTGGTCTGAGGACCTTAAGACTCCAAATGGCTTCATTCCTGGCTCTCCAAATATGATAAACAAGAGCTGTCAGAGCAAGCAAGCACAGGTGTCTTCTAGGTTTACTTCTATATCTTCTCATCCACGTCTTCTAAGTAAGATGAAGGTCATTAGAGGCTTGATATCTCATCTTCAACCACATCATCAACTGATAACCACATGCAGCACTGAAAGAACAGGAAAAAAAGAGATGCTGCACAAATTCTTTCTCAGTACCCCAAAGAACACAACTATCATTAGAGCAGTAGCCAAAACGCACCAATTTGTCCCTGGTTTTAAGTTTACCTAGAGCAAAAAGCCAAGAAATAAAGGAGTGCTTTTGAATATTTAACTTGTTCCACACCCAAAACCTCCAAGGAACTTTCTCAGAATGATTCCAGAGTAAAGAGTAAGGTAATTTGATAGTAAAATGACCTTCAAAACCAATTTGAACCAATAAAACCAGCAGCTAATTTATCTCTCACCATGCATATGTTTTTCCATCCCCAACAATCATACTTCTTTGGTTGATACACAATCCACAACTGTTCTTTAATGTAAATGGAATGTACTCATTTAACCTAGAGGATATCATCTTTTTGAGCAATTTGTCAAACACATTTCCCACAGCAGCTATGTTCCATAAGGCAATATTCATAATCCCCAAGCCACCAAGATTTGGGCCTACAAATCCAGTCCTAGGAAACAGGGGGATTTTTAGTGAGAATGACATTTTCAGACCAAAGAAATGCTCTACGGATTTGAGTGATTCTCAGAACAATTTTTTTAGGAAGGTTAAAAATTTGAGACCAATTGACATGAAGGCTCAAAAGAACAAAATTAATCAAAGTAACTCTTCCAGTATAGGACAGATTCCTAGGAGACCAAGTCATGAATCTGTTCAACAATTTATCACACAAACTATCACAATCAGAGCAAGAGATTTTCTTGGATGTAATAGGAACACCTAGATATGTGAATGGAAAACTGCCCTTTTGGAAAAGAGAAAAATCTAGGATGTTTTGTTGATGTTCTAGACAGACATTTCAAAATAAATAGCAGATTTTCTATTATTAGCAGAAAGACCAGAAGTCAGCTCAAAAGTTTTTAAAACTCTGAGAAGGAGGGTAATAGATGGAACCTCTCCCCTAGCAAACAACATAAGATCATCAGCAAAAACAACATCAATCAATTGAAGGCTTTTGCATCTATAATGAAACTTAAAAGGATGATTATTTGTAGCCCAAGCAAGAGTTCTGGACAAGTATTCCATAGCAATCACAAACAGCAGAGGAGAAATGGGATCACCTTGCCTTATACCTTGTTTGACTTTAAAAAAATCAAGAAGTCCACCACCCATACATAGAGAGTGGGAAGGAGTAGAAACACATTGCATCATCCAATTAATGGACTGAGGGGGGAAATTTATTTATTTTAGTTGTTTAAGTTGGTTTTAAGCTATGTTTGGAGTTTGAATAATGTTTTGACATTTATTATGCTTTAAGTATTTATTAAAGTATTTATTTAATGTTTTCGTTACAAAATTCTGCGTAAGCCGATATGTGACACGGTCGTTGCACGTGCTAAATTAATAACCTCACTTAGCCTAATATAGGGCAAGAAATGGTCGCATCCACGGGGAAACAAGGATTAGTCAAAGCTTGAAAGCGATTAAGCGAGCTAAGCCTATTTTTGGGAAATTTTGAGATTAATGATTAACTAAGAAATAGTGAACTAATTAGCTAACAATAAACTAAATGATTTGATTAAACTGTAATAAGAAAACAGTAGGAATATGCGAATTCCTAGCTAACCTATTAGTCAAGCCAAGGGGATTCTTTAGGGTCAATTAAGGGACTAATTCACTCAAATGTTTACTAATTAGTTTCTCGAGTTAATTAGGAGGACCTAATCGGACGACTTCACCTATTCTCATGGTAAATTCACTCAATTAGGTATTTCCACAACCCATAGTGACTCAATCAAAGGTCCTAGAAAGTCAATCACCTATTCTCATGGTGAAGTCAACCCATGACTAGGATAAGGTCAATCAAAAGCTTCATTTCTCAATCGTTCACTTTTGTCTCCTAAATCAAGTTTAAAAGGTGATCAATCAATTAAACATGGCATTAATTTAAGCTAGACAACCTAATTTTACATAGGTCTAACCCCATAGCTTGACTTTTGAGGTCAACTAGTGATAACCTAGGTCATCCGCTTCCCCTAGTTAGGAAATTACTCTAAAGCAATAAAAGAAGTAAAATAAAAGCTGGAAACATTAATGGAGGTTCAACAATGGTGGAAAACATGAAAACAAACTAATAAGCAACTAATCACTACTTATCGTTGCTAAATTAAAATAAACAAAGTATTAAAGCAAATAAAGAGTAAAGGAAGATGATAACTCAATCTGATGATGATTCAAAGATAAACCTCCATTGAGAATAGCTTCAAAACTCCATTGTTGAACTTCTAGATCTACTTTCACTCACTTAATTCTACTTCTCTCTCTAGAACTCTCTCTAATTAAAACTAATTAATATTCTGAAAATAAGTTAAGTGTCTCCATTATTACAAAATTGGGCTTAAATACCCTCAAAGTACTAGGGCAAAGCCATAAAACACAAAACCGAAACCATCCGAAAAAAATTGAAAAAACTGAAATCAACCGAAACAGACCGAACTTGACCGAAACTGACCGAAACAGCAATGGAGCTAACCGCTCCAAAAAGAATGGAGCGAACGGCTCCAAAAAGAATGGAGCGACCGCTCCAGCCATGGAGCGCCCGCTTCGAGGTTGCTCCAGCCCCACTCCATATCCACTGCTTGTCTGCTTCAATTCTTGGACTATGCAGCGGTCGCTAGTTAGTAAACGGAGTGATCGCTCCCTTGTTCTTGTCCCATTTCTTCGCGCCTAAGCAACACTTAAGAGAAGGTTAGATAAGGGGAGGTGGGATGCAAAATATTATGCAATGATCTAAATGCAACCTACTTAGAAGCAAATGCACTAAAACTAAAGCAAAACATGAAATCATGAAAAAGGATGCAAAAGGGAAAGAAAAGGAAGCTACATGGCCTAAAATGCAACTAAATGACCTAGAACTACTCCTAATTAGTGAGTCTAAAACCCACTTATCAAATTCCCCAAAGCTTGCCAATTGCTTGTCCTCAAGCAATCAAGCATCCCAAGGAAACTAATGCATTCACTAAAACTAGAAAGAGCATCACAAAGTCGAGGTCACTACAAAAAAACGCAATATGGCGACCGTGCAAAATGGTTGCAAATAATACAAAATTCGTTGCCAAAACGACTTAGCAACGGATTGGCAACGGAAAATCTTGGTCGCCAAAATCCTCGTCGCCAAGTCAGGTTAGCAACGAAATGTTAATTAAATTCGTTGCCTTATAGCTTCGAGTCTAGTTAGTCGCCAAATGTTGGTTGCCCCTTTCAGCATGCCCATAGTAGCAACAAATGTTAATTTGGTTGCCAATTTTAGCAACAGATTCCTTTTCCCGTTGCCATGTTTAGCAACAAATTTTCCTTTTTCCGTTGTGATATCACGTATTTATATAGAGTTTTCTCCCTTATTTACAAGCTAATTTGTGCGTCATTGGAGCTCTTGGGAGCTATTTTGTGCTAACTATCGTATGTAGTTGTGGTTTCGTGTTTTAGTATTGAATTGCAGGTTTTATGGAGTTTTCTCCTTATTTCCGAGCCTTTTGGAAGCAACCACGGCTTTACGAGATGTTACGAGGCACGTAGGATGGCTCACGAGCTTTATGGATAGTTTAGGAGGTCCCAAGACCCCTAAACGTGAAGATTAGAGAGCCAAAGAGTCAAATGAGGTTTTCGTGCACTGATCGGGCAGAAATGGCCCGATCGGGCGAAATATTTATGATCGGGTATGAAAGTTGCGGACCCGATCGGGCAAGGCGTGCCCGATCAGATCGGGCGAGAACACATGTGCCCAGACCCGATCGGGCATCCACCGCCCGACCCCTTCGGGTCTAGTGCTGCTAGGTCTTATTGGGACGCTGCGGAGGAGGCGAGCTTGCTGGCACTTTTTGTCGCATGACCCGATCGGGTGGATGCCCATGGCCCGATCGGGTGGGCCGTAACATTTGGCCTATGTGCTGCGCTGTTGCTGCCAGGACCACGAGAAGCAAAAATGTGGCTTTTGGTATTTGACCCGATCGGGTGGGTGCCTCGGGCCCGATAAGGTCTGGCACTATTTATCGCGTTTTTCGACTTCTGCTTCCTATTTTTTTTATTAGACTTGAGGGGTATTATAAATACGTTTTCCTCATTATTTAGGGACATCTTTCATTCATCTTTCATTAGGTTTTAGACTAGTTTTATTCTTCATTGTTCTTAGTTTAATTCAAACACTTTAGATTAATTTAGAGGTGATCAAACCTATTTCGATTTCAATAAAAGTTCCTGCTTTCCGTCAATTGGTACTCTTCTCTACTCTTTATCTCTTTAATTACTTTGATTGCTTAGTTTATTTATTTAATTGTTCATGATGCAATTGTTAGGGTTTCATATTAGTTTTATCGTTATTAATTCGATCATGTCTGAGTAGTCTCTTTCTAGGGTGTTAGATAGGAAAGCCATGTTTATACCATGATTGCGATTTAGATTTCTATCAATTTCTAGGGCTTGATTAGGGTGATTGTGATGTAGTTTGTTCTTTATTGAGTAATTAACGTTATTGCGCAGTTTCGTTGGTTGCTTGTGGTTAATAGTTGTTTGCACAGATCCGTCTTACGACTAGAGGCCTAGGACACGTCAGTATTTCTGATTACGTTAGTGAATATGCGGCGTATGTTGAACTATGAGCGTTGAGTCTTAACCATAGCTCAAAATAGGCTCTAATCTCCCGACTCTTGACTTAGGTTTTGGTAGTAGTTGACCCTATTTGATTGGTATAAGCATGGTGAACCGACCTAATACCCTAGGTTTTTATTCCATAGTTAAATCCTCAATTTATTCCGTATTCTCTAGTCTATTCATTAGTTTAATTAATTTCTTCCCTGATTTCATCTGGAGTAGCTGAATTGGTTAAATATTGATTTAGAAACTCTGTCTCCCTGTGGATTCGACCCTGCTTCCACTGACTACCTAGTTAGAGGTCTGTAGGTTTATTTTTGATTAGGTGACACGACTAAAACCTATCACGTTGCCATTTTTAGCAACGTGTAGAGTGATTTTTGGTTGCCAACCTTGGCTATGTGACGTTTAATTTTAGCAACGGATTTGATCATTTTGTCGCCATCAAATTTCCCGCCTATTCTTTTTGTGCTCTATCATTATCGATGCTTAAATATCTAATATATGTACATTGCATGAAAAATATAGAATAATCAACATCATATGAAATTAACATATATAATTTCATCTCAAACCTCCAAAAAAGGCTATAACCCAATTAATTACATATGGTTCAAAGTACATCCATAATACAAAATGTTAATGCAAAAATCATCTCAGTTCAAGTAAATTAGAATTTTCCTATGTCATATACCCAAAATATGTGCCCCATATTTAACCCAATGACTACTATTACTCCTATACTTCACTATAAAAGATCCCAAAAAATAGACAAGTAATTCTCAATAATTAAAAATCAAGTGGAGGTGTAGGCGATGTCGAACCAAAATTAGCCGAAGAATTGCCTCTAGTACTCCATAAAAACTAAACTTGTTCTTGAATAGCCTTCAAAGTACTTGTTGTATCATCTAATTTGGTCGTGGTTGCTACAAGGCCTGCTTTTGTCTGTTCAAGTTCTTTCTTTTGTTGAGAATTTTCGGAAGTGAGTTGTACAATTTGATTTTGTAAATCAGCCACTAAATCATTGCGTGCCTTCTTCAAACTTGGTTCTTTATGCGGTTTAACATAAAAGCTATCACATGCATTGCCGAGGCCATAGATCTTTCCATTTTTTCATCCACCCAATGATTCAAATAGCAACTCGTCTTTTGTTTTTGGATTCTCAACATCTTGATTAGCAACTTTCTTATTCTGAAAATCATTCTAGAAGAGTGATAAATATGGACATTGTTAGTAACGCACTACTACTCTATAATCAATTTTAATTAGTGCATTATATAAAGCGGAGGAATTTACCCAAACTTTTTCGGATGTCTTGTCGACAAACTTGTCTTTCTTATTGGTTTGGTGCTTCTTGTTAATACTTGGACTGAATTCTTATTTTTTTGAGTAGACAACAAATGATTTATCGGATACAAGATTGAAAATTAGGTGTGAAAGGAGAGAGATATTAAATCTTGTTTAGTGTAGTTTGAAATTAGGGAAATCTAGGTCCTCTTTCGTCAGCAATATCTTAAAAAAGGGGGCTCTAATGTAGAACAATTAAATCAAAGGTGGTTTCTTTTTACTTAACAATAAGTAAGGTAGTTTTTATAAAATCACCCTATAGGCTATAGCTGAAGTAAAATTTATAAGGTAAATTGTCCTCAATTTCTTAGTCTCTATTTATACAATTTACAGGTTTAAATTTGATATTTTTCTTCCCCTTCCTTTTTCTGTGCGAAGCTACTGGTTCTAAGTCATAAAAAAAAAATCAAGTCTTGAATTATGACACAACAATCCATTCCAGATTTTCATCATACTATCAACAATTAACCAATCAACAATCAACAAAAATAATGTCAATTAACACAAATATCGTTCATTGAAACCAATTAACCAAACAAAACCACAAAAATTCACCAATTAACCAAACAAAACCACAAAAATTCACCAGCAATGCAGCGGCGACAGTGGCGATAAAGCAGCGGTGGCGGCTAGAAATCAATGTCGGCGTCCAGAAAGCAGCGACGCCGGCGAGTGACTTGGTGGTGGTCGAGTAGTGAGCAGAGCAATGGTTCACAAAAATAATACCAATTAACCAAACAAACCACAATAACTCACCAGAAACGCAGCGGTGACGATGGCGAGAAAGCAGCGTCGGCGGGCAGAAAGCAGTGTCGGCGTCCAGAAAGCAGGGACGGCGGCGAGTGACATGGCGGTGGTCGAGCAGTGAGCGTGAGAGAAGGTCCAGCAGTGAGCGTGAGAGAAGGAATGTTAGAGGTTTTAGGGATTTGCAAGTTTTAGGTTGGCAAGGCAAGTGAGCGCCAAACTTTCTATTCCGCCAAATATTATGTTGGCAACGGAATTGAGATTTCAAGGATAGAGTCTCTACGTATTTAGCAACGGAATTGGTTATTTTAGGATTAGTCGCCATATATTTAGCAACGGGTAGAAAATATTGGTTTCCCTATGGCAACCAAATATTCCTTTTGAAGCTACTATTTGATCGTCGGAGTTTTTAGTTTATACATGGCAACATTTTAAACTTTTTTGGTTGCCATTTAGCAACAATTTAAAATTGGTCGCCAATTTATTGTCGCTAAAACCCCCTAATTTTTGTAGTGGGTCCTCATCTCATAAGAGGTGTCAAAGCAAAGGGAAATCCCGACCATCTTTCGAAACTTATGGCCGTCCTTCCTTATCCACAAGTTAGGGGTTAAAGGGGTGATCTAAGCTAGTGCGCAAAGAAAATGATCGTCCTAGAGGTCCCTCAACTGTCACACAAGCCCTCATTGGTCCTAAGTGAAATATTTCCCTACCAAATGGAAAAACTCGCTCAACCTTGTACCAATCACGCCCCAAAAGTTCTCAAGATCCCCCAAGCTATCCTATTTATTCACTAGTTAACTCCTTTTTTTGTTGCAAAGGCCCTAGACTACCTCCTCACGCGGTCCATCTCTCACTCGATAGTTATGATTCTGAGGCATGCTATCGAGCACTCGATGTGAGACGCGATAAGAGGGTAAGGTAGCTCATACCAAAAGCATTGGAGCATCTCTAAAGGCCGAAAGCATGAACTTTGATAACGAAAGGCTACTAGCCTTGTGGGCTCTCATGCACCACTTATTAGATCCAAATGGCCAAAGGGTTCTTTTTTCTTTTCAATTTTCATAATTTTTTTTCTGTTTTGTTTCCTCTCTTTTTTAAAGGCTACTAGCCTTGCATTTTATTGAGCTAGAAGGGTTGTCAAGGTCGCTAAAAGACTTATCCAAGGTCAAAGGAGAGAGTAAACACTTTTTATAGGGAAATAGTGACACTTATTCTTACTAAAGACAAGTCACGGACAATCGAGGGGTCCATTCATAACAAGACCTAGGCATCCTAGCCTAAAGCACCCCTAATACTCCTAACGAGCACGTAAGACACTCAAGCTACTTCACCCCTACTACTCCTAACGAGCACTAAGACACTCAAGCTACTTCACCCCTACTCAAAAGCCAAGTTCCCAACCTTTAACCTCTAAAATCGTCATATAGAGTCATTCCTTGACTAAGTGATGCAAAATCTTTTTTCTATTTTTGAATTTTTTTCTTATTACCCTATATGCAACCTAATTGCAACCTAAAAGGAAATAAACAAACTAAAATGCCCTCTCCCCCAAGCTGAAATGAAGTGTTGTCCTCAATGCTTCAAACTAGTCAAAAAGGCAAGGGGAAGAAAAATAAGAAAGGAAAAGAGGGGAAGAAAAGAAAGAAAATAAAAATAAAAATAAGAAAGGAAAGGGGGGGGGAACTATCTACAAAGAGGAATTGAGCTGTCTAGTAAATAACACCTCAACGATTGTAATGACTTGTCATATGCAACCGCACACAATTCCAAAAAGACCAAATGGGCAATAGCTAGAAGCCAAGCATGCACAAAGTAATGCATTACTAAATGATTAAATGGGGAGAAAAGCAAAAAGGTGAGGGAATGAAAACAAATATCAAGAAAATAAGAAGGATCAAAATCAAAATAAAAAGAAGAAAAAGAAAATGAAGAAAAACTATCACTACTATATACCTTTGCTCTCATGGAGTCAACAAGAGCAACCGGAGGGCTAAGAGAGATGGGAGACTCCTTGAGTGGTGACGGTTTGGAAACGTAAGGAAGAGAAATAGGGAAAGAAGGAATAAGACTAAGTCTCCTCGAAAAAGGGATGTGAGGGGGTCGAATAGGAACAACTTCCACACTTAAAACCTCATGCACATCACATAATTTCTCCTCATTGTCTCTTTCACATGCTCCCTCAACCACATGTTTCTTTTCTTGTTCATCATTAACATTTTCAACCACAAGCAAATGCTCTTTTCTCACAAGGGAATCATGGTCATTTAATGATTGAGGTGAGATGGAAGAAAACTGAACATTGGAGTCAATCGGGGAAGGAAGGGTAAAAAGGGAATCAAGGGATTCACAAATGTCGTCACAATCCTCACCTTCCTCCTCATGAATAGGATTAATCCAACCTAGGTTTGACTCATCCTCATCATCACTACTCCAAAATCCATGAACATAAGACACGCGATTCTCCCTAGATGCATTTTCGTTCTCTTCATAGGAAACATTACCATAACCCTCAATCAAAGACCTAGATTCATTAACTCACAATATTTCTCTCCTTCCTTGTCATAATACTTGGGCTCCTCAAAACTAGATGCAATGAGATTATCATATTCGACAAGCATTTGAGGAATAAAATCATGCAATTTTGGCTTAGAATCAAGTAAAGAAGAGCTTTGGTTATCAACAAGGGGAGAAGTATCATTGTAAGTCCCAACATTAAGCACATGACATTGCACATCATCGCAACTAGAAGAAGCAGGGGGAGTATCATGATTTGACATGTGAGAAATTGAATTGCAAGCAAAAGAGACATCATTGTGATTAATACAATCATTAGATAGATAAAAATCATAATGCATTGAATGCATTTCATCACAACTAGGAGAAAGAGGAGGAGGCATACATTGGTCCGGTTGAACTTGCCTAAGATTCGTGCCCATGTCCCACTCATACGTGTCTTGAGCTACCCAAATGTAATAATCCCAAGCTTCATTTAAGGATTTAGATTGAAATTCTCCATGATGCATATCCTCAGCCACGCATCGAGTGAACTCAATCAACCCGGCATAGATTATCTCATAAATCTCCCATAGCTCGCAGCTATAGTTGATTGGAAGAGAATTTTGCACCCTAACCAAAATGACTCGTTCTCAAATTGAGGATTCGAGAAACTAGTCATTCTTGAAAATGTGCCCCATGATGCAATTGCTTACAAAACCATAGCTAAGCGAGGGGTTAGCAATAACAAGAATTTCATCATTAGAGGGGGAGGGAAAAAGAAAAAGAGAAAAGAAGGATAAGGGGTGACTTAACCTCGAAAATCAACATCCAAATCAATGTAATCCATTGCTTCCCCGGCAACGGCGCCAAAATTTGACACGGTCGTTGCACCTGCCAAGTTAATAACCTAACTTGGTGTAAAATAGGGCAAGAAAGGGTCGAATCCACGGGAAAACAAGGATTAGTCAAAGCTTGAAAGCGATTAAGCGAGCTAAGCCTCAAAATTTGACACGTTCGTTGCACGTGCCACGATAATAACCTAACTTAGCCTAATATACGGCAAGAAAGGGTCGAATCCACCGGAAAATAAGTATTAGTCAAAGATCGAAAGCGATTAAGCGAGCTAAGCCTATTTTGGGGGGTTTTTGAGATTAATGATTAACTAAGAAATAGTGAACTAATTAGATAACTATAAACTAAATGATTTGATTAAACTATTTTAAGAAAACACTAGGGATAACCTATTAGTCATGCCAAGGGGATTTTTAGGGTCAATTAAGGGACTAATTAACTCAAATATTTCCTGATTACTCTCTCGAGCTAATTAGGACGACGTAATCGAACGACTTCACCTATTCTCATCGTAAATTCACTCAATTAGGTATTTCAACAACCAATAGTGAATCAATCAAAGGTCCTAGAAAGTGAATCACCTATTCTCATGGTGAAGTCAACCCATTGACTAGCCTAAGGTCAACCAAAAGCTTCATTTCTCAATCCTTCACTTTTGATTCTCAAATGAAGTTTAAAAGGTGATCAATCAATTAAACATGGCATTAATTTAAGCTAGACAGCCTAATTTCACCTAGGTCTAACCCCCTAGCTTGACTTTTGAGGTCAGCTAGTGATAACCTAGGTCATCCCCTTCCCTTAGTTAGGAAATTATTCTAAATCCATAAAAGAAGTAAAATAAAAAATTTGAAACATTGATGGAGGTTCAACAATGATGGAAAACATGAAAACAAACTAATAAGCAACTAATCACTACTAATTAATGCTAAATCAAAATAAACAAAGTATTAAAGCAAATAAAGTGTAAAGGAAGATGAAATACTCAATTTGATGATGAGTCACAGATAAACTTCCATTGAAAATAGCTTTAATACTCCATTGTTGAACTTCTAGATTTACTTTCTCTCACTTAATTCTATACTTCTCTAAATTCTCTCTAATTAAACTAATTAATATTCTTAAAATAAGCTAAGTGTCTCCATTATTACAAAATTGGGTTTAAATACCCCCAAAGTACTCAGGGCAAAGCCATAAAACACAAAATTGAAACCGTCCGTAAAAACCCAACCGAAACCGAAACTAACCGAAACAGCAATGGAGCGACCCATTCCAAAAACGATGGAGCGACCGCTCAAGTCTTGGAGCGCCGGCTCCAAGGTCGCTCCAGCCCCACTCCATATCCACTGCTTCTTTGCTCCAATTCTTGGACTATGGAGCGGTCGCTCCTTAGTAAAATGGAGCGACCATTCCCCTGTTCTTGTCCTATTTCTTCGCGCCTAAGCAAGCAACACTTAAGAGAAGATTAGATAAGGGGAGGGGGGATGCAAATGATTATGCATTGAACTAAATGCAACCTATTTAGATGCAAATGCACTAAAACTAAAGCAAAACATGAAATCATGAAAAAGGATGCAAAGGGGAAAGAAAAGGAAGCTACATGGCCTAAAATGAAACTAAAGACCTAGAACTACTCCTAATTAGTGAGTCTAAAATCCACTTATCAATATGTTTTCAGACGGGCGATAATACATTGATAATTCTCAGAGTTTAGTTCAATTATGGGTAAGAATTTTGAAACTCCCTACGAAAGGAGTAGCAACAAGCCAGGAATAGAAGCACAATATTTCGAGAAGCCTTTTCGGATTGAAAACAACGTTTTTTCGGAATACGCCGCCAAGCACGAATTTGAGAATCCCTACGAAATTCGCACTCATAATGGGCGTACAATGGTGTCCGTTTTTCAAAAAAAATGTCGTTTTCAGTCAGAAAAGGTCGTCTTGTTGGTACTTGTTTCATAGGGATTCTCGAAATTTGTGCCCATAAAAGGCAAAGGTGGTGTCCGTTTTTCGATAAAATGTCGCCTTTAATATTAGAAACCGATAAATTTTGTTTCGAAATTTGTTCTCATTATGATGTCTTATATCAAAAATACATATATCAAAAAAATATAAAATTGAAGAAAGAAATATTAAATTTTTAATCATGTGTTGACAGGTCAAACTATAGATTAGTAGGATAATTAGTGAAAATGACAACAACTTACTGAGAAATTAGTGTTTTTAGGTAGTACTTGGCCATAAAAAAAATTAAGTCTATAACTAGCAAAACAACCTAGTCAGTAGACTGTCATTCACAAAAAATCTAGATAATATTATAAAAATATCGATAAGAATATTTAAAAATAATTATATTAGTAATATATTTTATTAATAGTGACATTAATAATGTATCAACAAATTGATAATAATATTAAAGAACATAATTAGAAATTAAATCGTTAAAAAATTTAATTGAACTTGATATATAATTGCATTAATAACTATAATGATAATAACAAATTAAGAATAATACTGAGATAATAACTAGAATGGCATTGATTTTATCTGGATGTGAGATAATAGTGGGTCATGTTCAAAATTAAAAAGTATAGAGCTTTCCGGGACGGATAAAAAAGAAAAGTGTATACAACTTTTGGGGACATAGGAGTACTGATAATTTCAATGGCAATATCATTATAATATGCTCATGTTGTAGACTCACAACAGGGGTGTAAATGATGGTGTGCAAGGAGCCTTACTGCATAAGTCCCAAAAATCATATTACATTGTGAAATTTTACTTTGCACTTGCGAAAATCACTTTTGTTTTCCATCTAAAAATTCTCAATGTATTTTCCATTTCTCTTTACATTTTCTACTTTCCATCTTTAATAGTGTAACCTTCCATCTTTATTTCCTACAATTAGGGACGCAATTTTCATTTTAAAACCGAGGCCTTAAATATTCAAGACGGCCTTGACTCAGTCACCATGCGGATTCATCACTACTATATGGTCCATATCCCTGTGAGTCTGTGACTACCTTAAAACCCTATGGCTTTAAAATTATTAAGGGTAGCTTGTTCTACTAGGATGTCGTTTTTAAGGTACATTAGGAAGATATTATGCCACGCCTAACTGGCGGCGCACCCTAGTCCTTAGCTCTCCAAAATAGAAACCCTGTGGATTTAAAAGATTGAATAAGACAAGCCAACCAAATGATAATAGCGAGGTTTAGAAACTTTTCATTTAATACATTTGTATGTTTTCATCCAACGCTCATGAAAACGATGCAGTTTTCAGCTAGCTAACGTGGGTGTTCGATCCACTAATCAATTGGCTCAGCCCGGAAAAAACTTTATTTACCCACTGGGTAAACTACCCACCACTAATAGAGAGTATGATAGTGAAATCCAACTCAACTTGTTTAATAATTTTATAATACCTTTATTAGTGGTGGGTAGTTTACCCAGTGGATAGATGTAGCATTGCCGCTCAGCCCCACTGACCAAGCCCCTCACCCCAACTTCTAACAGGACAACATTGTATATAGTTTTTTTTTTCTTTTGGTGAAGAAGAGGGCCACGTCCTAAAAAGAAACAAACAAACAAAACAATAATTAATGTGGAATTAAACCCAGCCACGCCATGACGCCGCTCCACTTGAGGATAAATGATGAGAGGCGTATCTTGATCTAATCCTCGGTTCGTGAGCCAATCTGAGACCCGATTGGCTTTTCGATAGCAATGAATAAACTTTTCTTCCCACTCCGATAAAGCACGAAGCTACTTATATCTATGAATGACGTAACTGCAGTCCCCCAACATAATCACATTGTTCTTGGAGAATTTGAACATATACCAAATTGTCAAGTTGAACCATCAGTATCTTTATCCCTATCTCACAAGCTAATTGCAGCCCTTTCTCTATGACTCGTAGTTCCGCGCGAAGAGCATAGCACGTCCCTATTTTGATCAAAAAAGCTGCAAGAAACTTACAAAGGTGATCCCGTAGAATACCACCTCTCCCGCCGTGGCAGGAACTCCCGGGGTTGCATGTTTAAAGCCACCCAATCTGGCGATGGAGCTATCCATCTCACATAGATTTCCTACCTAGCTAGAGAATTGAAAGCATCGAACAACTCTTCACGCCTAAAAGCCTGCTGCATTTCCTAAATTATTCAGGTTATAAGAAAAGCACGGAGATCAATAGGAGAAACTCCCTACCACCTCTAGATAGTCATCTCTGAGTTTAGCAACGGAATAAAATAATTGTCGCTGATTTTAGCAACGGATTATGATTTTCTATCGCTAAAATTAGCAGCGTATTAAAATTTCCGTCGCTAAAATCAGAAACGGATTGTCTTCCCTCGTTGGATTTACATCAGATTTTAATAATTTCTCACTGATTTTAGAAAGGGATCGGAATTTTATTGAGTCACTTAAATATTAGTTCCATTGCAAACAGAGTTATTAAAGATAGTTATTTTCAAATTTCTATATTATTATATTGAGGCAAATATTTGAAATAACTCACATTGAGTACTAGCTTTAAATATGATTATGCATTGATTCAAGATCACATTATAAATATGATTATGCATTGATTCAAGATCACATTATACTTGAATCGGAATTACATACTTATGTATACAAAAAAGGCTAAATTCAACACGAGCTAGTAATACTAAAGAAAAGAAGCCCCTAATTAAAACCTATGGTAAGATTACAAAATTACTACTTTAAGGCTGTATTGAGATTATATGCATGAGTAGTCTAAGAAACTCAAGTCTAGGGTATGTTGTATACATGTACAAAAAAGACTCATCTTATGTCTAAAAGTAAAATACTTAGTAACCTAAGATATATGTGAGGATTGGTGTGAAGTCAAAGATGGAGATGAAGAGCATAAACCATGATTGGCTTGCATTAGAATTTGAACTTGTCGTTAAACCTTCATTGATGTACTTGTTTCATCAAGATTGTCTTGTGTTTGAGCAACACTTTCTTTGTTGCATCTAGCTCCTTATTTACTTGAAAATTCTCATCAATCAACTCAAAGACCGGATTCTCCAATCTCATCACATAGTCGTGTCTTGACTTTTTGGCGTTCTTCTCTATACAACTTGGTCTTTCAACGTATGAGTATGCTGCTGAGCCTAATCCAAAAATCCTACCTTTGTAGTCCGTCCACCGAAAATAATTCATCTTTAGCCTTTCGATTCTCACTCTCACATCGTAAGTTAACAGCTTTTTTCTTCTAATATTTAACCTTAAAAATAAGTAGTGTCAACATTTTAAAAGTTAAATTATGAAAGGTAAAACACAATTGATAAACTAACATGTAGAATCAACGGAACCTTAATAATAACAAATACCATGAGAATGAATAATGGTAATTCCCCTCTTTTAATTTTTAACAAGCAAAAGAGCACAAGAAAAGAGCAGTAACTCATACCATGAGAAAGAATCAAGATGATACAGCATCGTATCGAGCAAAAGCATATATCAGATTTTTTTTTAAGGAAACGAAATCATACTTGGGCTTGAATTCAGATTTATTAAACTGATAGGATGCTTTTTAGAGACAAATGGAGGAATGAATTGACAACAAGTCAGCCACACATAAAGAACAAATAACCCAGTAACAACATGTAGCAGCGTTTTAACTCCGGTAAGGCTGGGGTTGCGACAGGTAGAACTGAAAGGAGGAGTAGCAGCTGCGGCAGCGGTACACACCGATCAAACATCTATCAGAGACTCAGATGAGAAAGAAGCACGCTGACCTAAAGCAGCAGCATCGGTGATGCTCAGCATCAGACAGACATGTTCGATACAACCATATGATAATGAATTATTAAAGCAACTTCTATGTCCAGTATTATGTGCTTGCCCGTATATGAAATTATGATTTTATGATATAAAATATGAATTTGTTATTATTTTATGTGTTAATTATATACGTTTATGGCATTATATTATTCAAGTTTACTAAATTACTTAATATTACAAATGATGGAGGTTAATCATGTATTATGCTTAGTTAATGTACTAAGTATGATGTTTTATTAAGTACTACGATTTATATTTATGAGCAATATAACTTTATATGTCAATGTCACTGGCACAATCTATATAATACCTCCGGAATCAATTTATATTTAAGTAAAGTGTGGTAATTTATATCTGTTGAATGACGGACAATACAAGAAAATATGTTTTTACAAAAGTATGATTAAGAGCATCAGTTGGAAAACATAGTTATGAAATTATGAAATTTTTATTATTTTCTTATCAATAAACTATATTTAGATATTATGTAAAGTTTATTGAATTACTATGTATTTTGTAAACTATGGGTGATACATGAAAGTATGAAGTATTTTTCTTGCTTATAAACGATATTAAGAATTATGAGATTTAAATTATTAATATGTGCTTAAGTAATATACGACAATCTATGAAATAGGGCTTATGGTATATGCGTATTCAAGTAAACCAAGTTTATATAAATTATGGAAATAATTTATAATTATGATCCATCTATGACTTTTTCTTATATGAGTAAAGTACATTATTTTTGAAATTATAATATAAAATGTGTATAATGAATGATTTTCAAAAGTATAAAGTACGACTTATATGACATTATATTTCTAAATACATAGGTTATGATACTATTATAAATTATTCTCCCTTTGTTTTTTATTTAATTGGGACACTTCTCCCTTTTATTATAAATGTTAAGTTGGCCCACCTAATTATTACACTTCTCTCATACTTTTTCTCTTCTTCTCTCTTACTTTTTCAATTTTTCCTTACTTTTTCCATCCGTCTCTCTTACTTTTACACTTATTCCTTGGTCCGCGCGAAAAAGCAAACGAACCTATTAAAAAAACAGAGAGAGTACAGTCTAATATTGTCTCATGATTTACTTAATGTATGAGTAAAGTTTGGTGTATTATGAGATATGGTTCGTGTGATACCATGTTTATATGATTGCTTAATTATATATGATTATGGTAGAATCATGACTATATGACTTCTACCTCTGTGATTTACTAATAGTAATTTTAAAGTCCAACTCCATCAGTGTGATAATTTATGAAATTATGATCAAAGTGTTTATGAAGTGTTAATATATTACAGAACGTGTAAGCTTCTATTATTTGATGTCTAAGAACACATAAGTAAGAACTAAAACACGGGAAATAACAGCTGAAGAGGTTCTGTCAAATTCTACGAAACGCATACCATATTGAAGTTTGTTTTAAGTGAATGATGACATGCTGAAAGAACACCTTGAAGCTCAAAAACCTTGAGCTTGGTTAATGGTTTTGCAATAAAAATCATGGATGAAGCTTGTTTTGGTTGAAAACCATGGATTGAGGAGGTAAAAGGAAGTCATAGAGGGAGGAAGGGAGGCACGCGTGTGATGGGGTTGTGAAACAACCCGAAATTGCAACCAACTAATTAAGAATTAAACATAGCGGAAAACCTCATCCAGCTATTACCATCACACTCACCACGACTGTGAACCTAAATAAACCATCTTAAGCGAATGATCCTATATCATTTTAAAGAACTCGATTTGTCATTAAAATTCTACCAAAAAATCGGCAGAATTCCGTTTGTAATATGGACCGCCTAAAATATAATTTAGTACTAGCGTTTTATTTAGAAACCTGTATTTACAAAATCCAACAACCATTATCAGTCTAAACTTTATAAATCAAACCTTTTCTAATTTAACTACAATTTAACTACAATTTAACTATTAACTAAAATATTATTAGTTCATCGTCCTCGTCGCGATACAAATAATACGACCGGAGGTGAATCAGAGAAGATCGCAGCCCTCGACAGCGCTTTCTCATGGTCTTCGGTCCACTCAAAACCTTGGATAAGGGACCCGAGGAAAAGGCTCTTTCAGCAATAACATACATAGAACTAGGGTTGAGCATAACTTGGGCTATACTGCACCAAGCCGCAAACCAAACCGTTTTAGCGCAGCTTGGGTTGGTTTATAGCCTCAAAAAAATTGGTTAGTTTACGTTTTTACCAAACCGCAGTTGGGTTATTATATTTCTAAACCAAACCGCACCACAAACCGTCTAAGTTCCTTTAATATTCGACTTACCAATAATTTTGTACCTTTAGTAGTAATATTTGTAGCAACTTTATAATCTTTTAGTATTTTCTAGCTTTTTTGTAGTTTGTATTAGTTTTAACAATAAATGTGTAGTTGGTAAAATAAAGCAACAATTACAGATTAGAAATAAATTATTGAGATAAAAGATAAGTAAATCGCAAACCGCACCGCACTAAACAGTTTTATGTGGTGCGATTTGGGTTAGGTTTGCCCGAAGTGCGGTTTGGGTTGGTTTGAAAAAACGTCAAACAGTTTTTTGTGTGGGCTGGTTTGGGTTATTCTCAAATCGCACCAACCCAACCCATGCTCACCCCTACATAGAACCTTCTTCAATAATGTATTACCTTCATGTACCTGCATATACGAGGCATGTAGTATCAGCCAAAAAAGCCAAACATATATTTAGGTAGCATATATAAAACATATCCTACAAATCATTTTCTTTTGAAACCTAAAACCTTTTCGTATACTCCTTTCTTTTTCTAAAATAAATCCTTTCTTTTTCCTTCTTTAAAATAAATCATTTCTTTCTATTTCTAAATCAATACTTTCTATTTTCTTCTCTAAATCAAATCATTTCCTTTTCCTTTTTTCGAAACAACTCCTTTCTTTTTTTTTTCTTCTTTTTTTCCTTTTCTAAAAAAAATCATTTCTTTCTTTTTCTTTCACAAAGAAAGAGTTATAGGCCTATGGAATTGAACAAACTTTCCTTGCCTTTGGACTAGGTAGTCCCTCCGGATAACTATAGACAAAGACCCCTATTGTGCACACCCTACATACAGCCAAACCGTAGCAAAAGATCTAAGTCTGAAGTACTGATCAACGTACCCCCCGACTATTTTGTATATGTATTGTCGAGACAAACCCAACAAAGTTCCAATTCCTTGAGATACCATTCAGGCAAACCCAAACACTTTGACAACGCAAAATTATTCTTAGAGATATCACATAAGCAATCCAAATCACTTTAAAACCATAAAACTATATACTACCTCCATTTCACAATAGATGCATTATTTTGCACATTGTATACTATTCATAGTTTAGACTTTGGTTGGCTTTGGTGATTTACATTTTAGAAAAACATATTCATCTGGTATCTTGCTAGATCCGTCTCCATGTGTAATTTTTGAATTTCCAATTTTTATAATTTTTACTTATTGATAATTAAAGATATTAATTATTAAAATAATATATTGGCATGTGTGAAAAGTACAAATGATACATCTATTGTGAAACGGAGGAAGTATAAACTTTTTGTAATATAGAAACATTTTTTTCAAATATAATTTAACTACTAAAGAGGTTTCATATCAAAATAATAATAATAACTTGAACTCGTTAAAAGAATTATACTTCATATTTCTCAAAGTAATCCCATTAAAATATTACAATATGATTAACTAATTAAAGAGTATTATCTTTTAAATAATTGCATAATCAAACTCAATTTTTTTAAATGAACACAAGGATTATTGTTATATAATCAAGCTAATGATCATAATTAGCAATTAATAAAATACTCTTTAAAGTAAGGGGTATGACAGTATACCGCCATCACAAAAATTTTCGTCCTCGAAATTTAAAACCATAAAGATTATATATCGAAAAACTAATTAAAAACAACATCAAAATATTTAAAACCAAGAGCTCTAAACATCACAATTAAGAGTCCATCCTCTATTTCGCATCATCTTTGTGTCTCGCTTCAATTAAACGCCTAGGTTCATCGAGGAGCAAAAACTACAAAGGGGCAAATTTGTTGACATTGAACGCTAATCATTCCATTTCAAGAGATCCCCTTTCAAAACCACATCACTTCATTTCTAAACCAAACCAAAAACTCCACTTTCTCATCATTTCAAAGCTACTTTAAATCGTTTCAATGATATAACAAACTTTCAAACTTAATAAAATGAATCCTCCTTTATTTAAAGCCAAATTATTAATAATAACATAATGATAGATAAAATCCATAGCAACTATAACATGATACCAATTACAACAAAAATCTGAACCAAACATATTATATTATCCCCTCCTCAAAATGAGTTTTGTCCCAAAAACTCTTACCATGCTTACACCGCCCATTCTCACTAATTAATTTTTAAAGATATTGATACATGTACATTCACATAAATACACATTGTCACATGAGGCACATAAGAATCACGGGATTAATAGTTTGAAAAGAATGACATTGCCTCTGACTAAGATGGGTTCGAAAAGAACAAGACCCCTCTTACTGAGATTTGTTTGATGGGTTTGAGAAAAAGGCGTCCAGCTCAAGAAACGTATTTAGTATTTCAATTGTTGTATCATTCTTAATATTGCTACTAAGACTGCGGGAGGGTGTTAAGACACAATGAGATATATTGAGACGTGTGATTATTACCGTATCGAAATTTGAGATGTAAAGTCAATATAATATTATTAAGAGTTACCTAATATTATGAGAAATAGAATATTGTAATATAGGACCAATATTCAGATTGATATTGGTTTAAATTTAGAATTTAACACATTATATATGACAATAGAATAATTATTATACATGCCCACAACAAACAAACGTTTGTAATTTTCTCAAGCTCCCTTTCCATCACTTTTAAAAGCCAAGCGCTCTTTGTGAGTCTCAATTGGAAGCTTAACATCGTTGGCCAAACCAAGTGCTTGAAGAAGTTTCACAGTATATGAGTATACCAAGTTGTTTCTGTCCAAGACAGCAACAGTGAATGTGGTGGTGGGTACTCGGTGGAATCATGGCTCCCAAACGTCCTTCGTGGTGGTGGTTACCTGCAAAACAAGGAGAAACCTCGGGGGTGGTTCCGAGGATCGCCTCTCCGATGCCTAAGTCAGTCCAAATTGAGCACAAAATCTCTAGTAGAGAGAAAACGAGTATCAAGTGCAAGTATTTTGTGAGTGTTTTATTGAACGTACCTTACCCATGCATGGGCATGGGTATTTATATGAGACATGAACTTGTAACTGACCTAGTAAAGTGAGTGGGCTTCTTTGAAAGTGGGCCAAGATGGAGCGAGGCCTTCATTAAACTCCAGCCTAAAGGCTATATCCGGAGCGGTCTGCCTGAGGAGGTCTGCTCTGCTCCAGGCGCTCTGACGTGGAGTGGCAGGCTGCTGCCAGCTGGAGGTCTGCTAGGTAGACCCCATACACCAAGTCATGTCAACTTGCCACTACTCTAAGCCATGCCTAGCAGAGTATGGGAAGGCATGATGATTGTTGTGCCAACCTTCCCCACATGAAAGAATTGCAACCCACCTAATACTAAGAAAGTTATAAGCGAAGGAAAGTGAATAGTTTCTAAATGGACAAAGAACAAATGAATAAATGTTAGGAATTTTAAGTTTACAAAGATAGAAATTACCAATTATTTTTAGATAAATCACCAGTATTCCAAGTCTGATTTCCCCATATATATGGCAAACAGAATTCACCAAATATGTAATGTGATGCACCATTGTACACCTTACACCCTACATTGAAAATTTATAGTTGTTTTATAGTTGTTTGCGATAATAACATGAATAATCTTACGCCATTCGGTATGATGTGAACTGTGAATTGTGAATATGTGGTAGCCAATTGTTTTTATCAAAGATAAATTTAATAGATGCTATCGTTGTATTAATGGAATTTTTGTTCTCGAATAACCCAATTGTCTTTATCGTTTGTTCTCTTGTAGGAATTTGTTGTCGTATGACATTAGGCAACATCTATATCTCTTATGTAGAGTCATAAATGCTATCGTTGTATTAATATTTTCTTTTAAGAAGTTATATTATAAATAACAATATAAAACATAATATGAGTTGGCTATTTATAAGGCTTTCAATGCTGTCGAAAAAGTTATATATATACCACTAAAAATTTTATATGAGTTGGCTATATATATGATATGTTAAAAAACTGTTTTCACCGTGAAAACCAAGTAAGAGGGATACATATGAGGCATAAAAGAATACGCGTATTTTATTAATGGAATTTTTGTAAACACCGACAACTTTAATGTTAAAACATGAGAACCGCTTGAATCGACGTAATATATACCCCTATAAATTTTATATTGCCCTTTTTCTAAGTTTTATGGTTTTTAGTAAATTTGGTTTTCAGCAAATTTGGCTTTTAGTCTAATTACCAATCAAGCCGCACTTTTTATGTGCCAAAACAACTAGTCAGTAGAAAACTTGCACAATATAAGATTGAGACATAGAGTTGATTACATACCATACCCCATACCAATAGGGGAAGCCTCCAAAAACATAAAGAAGTAGTCCAAGTGAAAATCCATGCAAAACATATGTGCGTCGAATAAACCGATAAAAAGGTTGATTTTCTAGGTCTTCTACATTACTGGTCTGACCACACTGGAAAAAAATACCAATAAAGAGACCAAGAAATAAAAGAACACACAACTTTCATGTGCCATACATGCGCTAAAAAATTAAGAAATAAACAATTTCTTTAACGGAAAAAGCGACGACCTAGCAACAATTGTACATCAAGTCCCTGTAAATCTTTAATATTAGTTCTTTGTTCTCGCTGAATAAAATATTCATATAGTATTAAAATACTATTAATTATACATTATGAAAACTTTCATAAAATAAACTTCATGATCAAGTACTTTATTGAGAGTATAAGAAATCAGAGAGAATGGAAAAGAGAAAATTTTGGAGAGAAATGATTATTATTTCATCTAATCTGATTATAATGAATAAGAGAGATTTTATACAAAGATATGAGCTAAGCTAAGGATTAATAGAATAATGGAAATTAATAAGGAAAAATTGCCTAGAATAATGCAACATTTTGCCCATTCGCAGATAATAATGCAACCTAAAGATTATTCTGGAATAATGCAATCTTTATACCCCATTTATTTTAAACAGGACAAATGACCGGTGACCTGAATGGAAGGTAATTTTTTTTTAAAACTTTAAATTCAAAACAATAAAATTAAAAACCTAAACTAAACCCCACGCCACCCCTACCCCCACGCCAGCCCCTACCCCCACTCCCTTAGAACACCCCTTGCTGGAAAACCTAACCTCCCAACCCCCTACCCATCGCCGGAATTCTCTATTTTCTTTTGTCTCTAGTCTCGCAGCCACATTGCCGGAAATCTAGGGAGCTTCGAAGGGGTTGGTAGGGGTGGCGGGGAGGGGGTCGAAGGGGGTGGGTGGGGGTGTGCTACTAGGTTTGAAGGGGCGGGTTGGGGGTTCGAAGGGAGTGGCGTGATCGCGGGTGGCTGGGATGTTCGAAAGAGTGGAGTGGTGGTCGGGGTGACTGGCGGTGTTCGAAGTGAGTGGGTGGTGATCGGAGGTTGTTTGGGATGCTCGAAGAGAGTGGGGTGGTGGGCGGGGATTTCTAGGTGGGGTTAGGGGTGTTTTCCGGTGGGCGGGGATTTCTTGGAATTTTCCGTTGGACGGGGATTCTGGTGGTAGAAGGTGGGGTGGGGGGTTCCTGGTTAACGAATCAGGGGAGGGGAGGGGGTCTAGTTAACGGGTCGGGGGGGGGAGTGGTAGTTTATTTTTTTTGTTTTATCTTTTTTTTAGATTTTTTAATAAATATGTTTATTAGAACCAATTATTAGCTGACATGTGACCCACTATACCTATTATTCAGGTCATATCCACTTTTATCCGGTTTTGTCCTATTTAAAATAAATGGGGTATAAAGGTTGCATTATTCCAGAATAATCTTTAGGTTGCATTATTATTTGGGAATCGCCAAAAGGTTGCATTATTCTAGGCAATTTTTCCAATTAATAATACAAGCTAACAAACTCTAACAGATTTTAGTTAGCTAATGTGAGGTGGCATAGAGAGAATGATAAGCTAGCCTACTTATCATTAGTTGAACTTGAACTCAGCTTGTATCTTCAACATCCCCCCCTCAAATTTGGATGTGGTAGAAACATGCCAAGTTTGGATAAAAGTTTCTGAAACTGTTGCGAAGGTAGCATTTTGGTGAAAACATTTGCTAGCTGTTGTTTGGTAGGCAAATAAGTTAGATCAAGGAGACCTTCCATAACTTTCTCCCTTGTAAAATGACAATCAATATGGTCCTTTCATGAAAAATAGGATTTCTTGTTACGTGCAAAGCTGATTGATTATCACAATGTAGGGTAACTAGGATGAGATCAAGCACTTGGAGTTCTTGTAAAAGTCTGACAAGCCAAGTTACTTTAGCTGCAGCACTAGCCATTGCCCTATATTCTGCCTCTGAAGAGGATCTGGATACAGTGGCCTGTTTCTTTCTTTTCCAGCTAATTTGTGAATCTCCCAACATAAGAAGATAACCTGAGAGAGACCTTTTAGATACAGAGCAAGTTGCCCAATTTGAAACAGAGAAAGCCTGTAGGGTTAAAGTAGGAGATCCTTTCAACAAAATTCCTTGCCTAAATGTGTGAGTTACATAGGAAAGAGCATGTACTAGAGCTTTAAAGTGAGCTGTTATGGGATTTTGTAAGAATTGACTAAGTAGCTGAACTGTATAGGAAGATCTGGCCTGGTATGGGTGAAAAATAAAGCTTACCAACCAGGCTTCTATAAAGAGTAGGATCCTGTAAAAGATCACCACTAGTAGATGAAAGTTTTAAGTTTAAAAGAAGAGGTGTAACAGCTGATTTCTTGAATTGCGTGATGCCAGAGATGTTAAGCATCTCTTTGGTGAACTTCTTCTGTGTCATAACAATACCTATAACTGATCTCTAATCCGAAAAAATAGCACAATTCATTTAGATCCTTGTGGCTGAAAACTTGATCAAGATGAAGCTTTAAGGAATGGATACTGTTGAGATCATTGCATGTGATGATCATGTCATCTACATAAACAGCTGCTATAGTAATTAAGGATTTATCTTGCTTAATGAACAAGCTATAATCATTCTTTGACTAAGTGAATCCTTGAAAAAGAAGTTTAGTAACAATAGAGAACCATTGTCTAGAAGCCTGTTTTAAACCATAGAGAGATTTCTTAAGTTTACAAACTTTTTTTGGTGAATCAGGGTGTCCATCAGGGAGTCTCATATATGCCTCTTCATGAAGATCTTCATGTAAGAAGGCATTGCTAACATCAAGTTGAAAGATCTTCCATCCCTTGCAAGCTGCTAGTGTTCATACACATCTCACAGTAGGCATCTAAACTACCGGAGAAAAAGTCTCCAAATAGTCAATCTCATACTTTTGATTATACCTTTAGCTATTAATCTTGTCTTATGTCTCTCAATCTGTTCATTTGATCCCAATTTGATCTGGAAAACCCATTTAGAACCAATAGGTCACTACTATAAAACACCCTACGGAGTCGCCCTTTTAGAGTCGCCTATTTGAAACGTGGGACACAAAAAGCTTTTAGAGTCGCCTGTTTCAAAACAGGCGACACAATAAGCCTATCAAGAAGCAAAAAAAAATTATAATTTACTTTTCGTGTCGCCTCCCAATTTATAGGTGCTTTATGTGTCTAATATTAATTTACAACCGAAACGCTAGCTTGAAGCTATTGTGTCGCTTGTTTTCGCATGGGTGATGCATAAAATTTTGTGTCCCTTGTTTTTTACTAACCGAAACTGTAGGAGGCATTGAAACTGAAGATGGCAACGGGGCGGATCTGGACCGAATCCTGTTCCGTTTCTCTAGAGACAGATCCAGATCCGGCCAAGATCCGCCGGTTCTCGAAAATAAGGACCCAGACGCGGAGCCAACGGGTCCACGGATCTTTAACGGATCTTGAACGGATCCTCTCTTTTATTATTTGAAAAAAGTTAATGTATACTTTTTAGATAATTATTTGTATTTTTTACACGAAAAATACATATACATAATTTTAGCAGGGGTAAAGCAAAACATTTACCATATTTTTAATCGTTATATTAATGTTTGGGAGTAACGACTTTATTATAATTGATAGCTATTTATTGTGTAGTGATTCACTTAATATTTATTCTCAAAGTTATCTATTACATAATAAGATTATTACATTATTATCTTATTTATATACTATTTATCGTTATATTTTTTTAAAAGATTTTTAAAACGGATCTGCGGGCCGGATCTGGATCTCAAGTGCAAGATCCAGATCCAGAACCGTTTGCAAAACAAGGACCTGGTTCCAGATCCTGATCCGCCGGATCCAAAAGATGAAAATCCAGATCCTATTAAACGAATCTGAATCCACGGATCTGAACCGGGTCCAAGATTCATTGCCATCCCTAATTGAAACCAAATTAACAAAAACCAGAGCGCATCATCCTTCCTCTAGACCTCCATCAGTTCTCTCTAACCACACTCACTCCTGTAAACCCTAGAAACCCTTCAAGTTAAGCAATTATCTCATGTAAACAAAATCATTGAAACCCAAAATCAAAACCAAATCATCTCTATTTTACTTGCAACTTTCTCTGTTCTATGTTTTGTGAACCACCACTGGCCACCACCGGTGTGTACACCGGCTTTGTTGCTCTTCTCGCCGTTGAATTTTCTGCGTCTCCTCTATGCCATGGCGTTAAAAAGCTCTCTGTTCTCTGGTCAAAGGTCGAGAGACCTCCATTCGAAAACATCTCTCTTCTTTCTCTCTGCCTACACAGTGGCCGAGAGACCGCTGCCGCCATCAGAGAACCGCCAACGTGAGACCACCGTCGAGAAGTGTCACAGGTTAACTTTGGCAGGTAAGCTCTCTTTTCTCAATGTATTGAGACTACAGTTGCTTAAGATGCTGATACTTGTTCTAATCAAGATGGTAGCAGAACTAGTGTCGAAACAACTCCAAGCAGAAGAAAATGGTTTGTTTAGAGAGGGGTTTTGAGTTCATTCCTTCTGTGTTATGCACTTTGGTTATCCGAAAATTGGGAAGCAGCGGTTGAGATTATCTAATTTCATATGGTGTGAATTAAAGTGTTATTATTGTAGCTCTTTGGGTCTGTTTGTTTCTAAACTTTTGGATGGTTTTGATTGGTAATGTCAACAGGATTGTTCATGGCCCTGATGGATTCTAGTCTTATCCACTCCATTATCTCTAAGGTTCGACTTATCTTATCTGCTTTTCCCTCATTCTATGATTTTGCATATCTTTTCATTTGCGTGGTCGGATTTATGATATATAGAAACTCGGTTGAGTTCTGACTTCATTTTTTATTAGCTATTTAAATCGTGTTTTGGTGTTCAATGATTTGGTAATTGATTTTGAAATTCTTGCTTGTGTGTCTATGAAATGTATTGATTGGAGTACTGTTACTTGAAATGCAATCTCTTTTTTTACTTTCAGACCACATTTTTTCTCAATTTATGTTGCTTTAAATCTCTTAAAGAATTGGAAATTTACTGGTGTTCTTTTGACATGACATCCGTGAACTTGCTTGGGATGCCATGTTAGCAAATGATCTTAGCAGTTAGCACTATCTTAGGAACCTTGAAACATACAAGGTAAGGAGGACACTTGCGCCATTAATTCATAATGGCTATGGAAAGAATTCTCATTGGCCTTATATATGTCCAATTATCTCTGTTCATTCCTTGTTGTATAGCTTCCTCTTATTCATTAGCATCTTGTGTCGCCAATTTCTTAATTTGGTTCCTTTTCATAATAATTTTGAGACAGACACATCCCTATACCAATATAATTGGAGTATGGATCATGGTTACTGTGACGTGGGTTTGAAGAAATAAAATCTCAAGTTGGAAACTGAAACATTGTGTTACTTATATGCTGCAGTTCTACATGTTTAAGAGTCTATGATATCAATGTCTAATGACGAGCAGAAGATTATGAGTCTGATGAACTAGAAAGCTTAGAGGAAGAACAAGAATTTAGTGACTATTCTTATGAATCTGATGAGGATCATGAGCTGGGTTCATGGATGCTCGCATTAAGGTCAGCATCATCTTTCCTTAGTCTTTGCATTACGAATCATTTTGATGTTTGGGTTTCATCTACTCAACTACCAAAACATTTCTCAGTGCTAAAAAAGCCTCTCTTCAACTGATGACACTGCCACTGACTCATTCGACTTCATTTTCAAGCAAGAATGCATCATTCGAAGTTCGCAATTCTCTTAAAGAGATGGACCTTTCTCAGTGTGCACTTAAAGGTATTTGTATCCTATCCAATTAAATTAGATTTATCTTTCTTTGCCATATTTGAAATGAGGTCATATTATAAGCTTTGTTAGCTTTGCCAAAGGGACCATGGACAATTTGAGGAATGTTGGTATCCTGGTATGTCGTGTTTTTTGTTTGAAATTCTTGTAGTCTTGGAGATATTTGTATCCTGAGGTTTATCTATCTAGTTGTGTGAAGTGCTCCTCCTGGCTTAGATTTGAGGAATGTTCGTATGCTGTTATGTCGTGTTTTTTGTTTCAAATTTTTGTAGTCTTGGAGATATTTGTATCCTGAGGTTTATCTATCTGGTTGTGTGAAGTGCTCCTCCCCACTTAGATTTTTTTTGGGTTTTGGGGCTCATAGCTAGCAAAGAAAATTAATTTATCGTGCTTGTTATGGAGTGAACTCGTCATAGTTTTTCCTTTTCAGAAAGTCTTTATGACCACCTGCATCTATCTGAGATCTCCTATATATGCCTATTTTCCTTCTAAGAAAGTTTCCTCCTTGGCTGATGACAGCTATATGCGATTCTGTCCATGTGATCACAGGAGCAGAAGTTGAAAGCTTCACTCTTGTTCTCGAATTTTGGTTTTGAGGAGCAAAACATAAACCTAATAACTCTTGTTGCTGATTCGCGTCTTTAAACGCCTTATTTATAGATCTGTTGCACCTCTTCTCATATACGAGACTGTTTGGACCCTCTATACAGATGGGTTTTCACTTTCAATATTGCATTAGTTATTGATTACCTCTTGTTTTTCTGGTGTAGCATTTTTCGTTGGAGCCATACTCTCAAGAGGAGAACATACAAGAAGTGGTGATCTTTGTATTTTTTTCAATTATTTGCTAAAATGTAAATGCTATTGAGATGTATCAATCAATAGTAGATTTTATGTTGTAAAAGATAATATTTTTGGTTATGATATGGAGGTTGTGAAACCATCGGATATTTATTTTTTAAAATTTTGGTATTTAATGTTTAATTTTAATGTAATGAGTGCATGACATAATTAATACTTCATATAGCAAAATAAATAAATAAATATAAGTTTATGCATCCCCTGCTAGGTTGTAGGCGACACGATAGCATACCTACAGTGTCGCCTCTGAAGAAAGAGGCGATGCATAAATTAGTTTGTGCTTTTGGTAAGAGGACCTATCATGTCGCCTCATTAATAATAGGCAACGCATTAGCTTATTATATGCGTCATGTTTAAGTTGCAGGCGACGCATAAGGGTAAGTTCTTTGTGGTGAAATTGACCTATAGTGTCGCCTCCTATCTAAGAGGCGACGCAATAAGTTGAGTTTTGTGTCGCTTCCCATGCGACACCATAGACGCATACCTATCGTGTCCCCAGCAACAGAGTCGCCTTCCAGGCGACACGATAGCCTGTTTACGGGCGACACGATAGGATGTTTTTGTAGTAGTGAATGTTGGACATAAAAGTTACTTTAATAACTCAATATCATATAATCGTATCGAACATGATCATAAAAAATTAATCATAAAACACATATGCATCAATAAGATATATATGTATTTAGAAATCACATTATTTAACAGACACATATATGATGCTGGACATAAAGGTTACCTTAGCCGCTGATTCCATATATAATACTGTCATATAACTCCAAGAAAGGCATCCTTAGGTCTTTCATCTTGCCACATTGTCGGTCCATAAATATATATATATATATATATATATATAAGAATAAATAATTAGACTTCACTCAATTCTTAACTGATTGTAGTATTTTCCATAATTCATTCTTTCAGAAAATATATTTTTATCATAAATTCTTAAAAGCTATATTTACAAATTAGAAACATTTCTAAAACATTTCATAAACAATGGTAAAATGTATTATGATGAGTTGCTTGGTACTGCTATGACAAATAGAATATCTGTAAAAAAAAGGCGGTGATTGAGAGAGGGCCAACACTCACAGAGGAGCAGATTCAGATGCTAAGTAGACCTTTTGATGCAGAAAGTGAAGAGGGCAATTTGGTCTATTCATGGAGAGAAAGCTCCTGGTCCAAATGGTTTTGGTGGGTATTTCTATAAAGATGCATGGGTTATTGATGGTCAAGGGATCACTGCTGCTGTTCTTGATTGCCTTCACTCAGGGAACCTTCTAAAGGAGGTAAATACTACTATCTTGAACATGGTTCCTAAAGTAGCATATCCTAGTAGTGTTATGGAATTTCGACCTATTGCTTGTGTAATGTTCTTAATAAGTTTATTACAAAGGTGTTGTGTAATAGATTGAAATTGGTACTAGCTTGATTGTTGAAAACCAAGGGGCCTTTGTCCATAAGAGGTTTATTGTACATAACATTATGGTGTGTCAGGACCTTGTGAAACACTATGGTAGACAGAACTCTAGACCTAGTGTTCTAATGAAGCTTGACATGAAAAAGGCTTATGAGACTATCGACTAGGATTTTCTGCAGGAAATGTTGGAGCATTTGAAATTTCCTAGCCACTTTATTAAGCTAATCATGGTGTGTGAGAGAACTCCTAAAATCTCTATTATGCTTAATGGCTTTCTGCATGGTTTCTTTGAGGCTAAGAGGGGCCTTAGATAGGGGGATCCCATCTCCCCCGAACTGTTTGTGGTGTGCATGGAATATATGTCTAGGTTAATGAGACTACTTCAAGAGTTTCCTCTGTTCTCTTTGTATCCTAGATGTAAAAATACCAAGCTTAATCACTTGGTGTTTGCTGATGATGTGATACTTTGTTGCAAAGGTGATTTTCCTTCAACTTATCTGATGCTACAAGCTTTCCAATTATTCTCTAACTCTTCTGGTTTAAAGATAAATGAAATGAAATCTAAGTTTTATTCAGTGGGTGTGGACTAGTATGATATTCAGAGGATAAGAGATGTATCTAGATTCAGACATAGCATATTGCCTTTCAAAAATCTAGGGGTGCCCATATATGCTAATAGGGTTTTTGTGTCTGAGTGTCATGCTCTGGTGGATAAAATGTGCTCCAAGATTAAAGTTTGGTCGTCAATTAGGAATCTATCATACACAAGTAGACTTCATCTTGTCAACTCTGTTTTGTTAAGCATACATATTTATTGGGCTCAAATTTATTATCTCTCTAGGTCTGTCCTTCTCGAAATTGAACAAATCTGTAGAGCATATCTATGGCATGGTTCTTATTTCAGTTTGAAAGCTAGAAATGTTGCTTGGGAAATAGTATGTTCTGAGAAAAAGGCTGGTGGTCTTGGGGTTCGAAACATTCAAGTTTGGAATAAGGCTGCCATGATGAAATATGTGTGGGCTATAATAGCTAAACATGATTCTTTGTGGATTAAATGGGTGAATGTGGTCTATGTTAAAGAGGCTAACTGGTGGGATTTTGTTCCACAATCTAGTTGTTGTTGGTATTGGAAATAGATTTGCAGATTGAAGGAGGAGGCCAAGCTTATCTATAGTGAGAATGATCTTAAAAATTTGCATCAATTCTCTATCAAGAAATGCTATACCTGTTGATAGGTGAAGTTGACAGAATTCATTGGGATAGATATGTATGGAATAGGCTTTCTGTTCCAAAATATAAATTTATCTCCTAGCTTATAATGTTAGAAAAACTTAGAACTGCTGATAGATTATCCTATATTGGTGTACGTAGTGATGATAATTGTGTTATGTGCTTAGTGAAAGAGTCACATAAACATCTGTTTGTTGAATGTGTTTACTCTCAACAATGTTTGAGAATGTTGCAGACTTGGATGGGGCTTAGTCAGTCTCAAAATTGGTTTCACAGAATGTTGCATTTCATATCAAAAAGAAGAAGATCTCAATTCTAGAGAAGAGTGATAGTTGTTGCTTATTGTGCTCTGGCATAGTTAATTTGGTGGACTAGAAATGAGGTGATTTGGATCATGACCTTATGGAGACCTGAAGCTTTAATGAAGAAATTCCAAAGTATAGTGTTGTTAAGAGTTGGTCTTGTATTGCCTAGCAAAGTGACTGTAAATGATAAAATTTGGTTTGAGAGGTTAAAGTTGGATCCTGTATAGTTTTGGTATGTTTGCTTGCGTTGTCTGTGAGGATTCCAACCTAGTTGGTTTGCTCACCCTTGGTTGAGCTTTAGTGTTAGAGATATATTAGGACACTAAAGATATTATAAATATCTTTAGGATAATATTAATAAGTAGGATATATTATTATCTTAGGGAAACAATATCTTATGATATATTTCCATTAAGTATTAGATTAATATTTGGAATAAGATATTATGGAGATAACTTCATAGTAGGAGTCAAGTTTGTAATTGCTATATATAGTGTGCTCATGGTTCATTATTGAACACACCTTATTAAAATTATATTGTTTCTCTCCTATCATAAATTTATCGTGGTATTAAGAGCAAGTTAGATCTTGGGATTACCTATTAAAAAACTTCCCCTACCAGTGGGTTAGACAATTTTGTCACCGGTGGGATTCATACATTATCATCCAAGAATACTAATTTTGTGTTTCTCAAATAGAAAAAAAATATTCAATCCATGCGCATTACTCTCTTTGATTGTTGAACGTTTTTTTTATTCAAAAGATACTATGACTTCTAATGATTGATCCAAGGCATAGTTTTGATCCCCCGCACCATTTATACAATTGTTGTAGCAGTTAATGATTATTTACTCTTTTTTCTTTTATTTATTTTTTTGGAAAAAAAAACGACTCACCTTGTGTCGTGAGACAAGGGTTTATTGGTTCTCTATGTGCCTTGAGACATGAATTTATATTTTCGACTCTCCTTGTGCTGTGTAACAAGGGTTTTCTATGATTTTGAGCATATTTTGCTCTAGAAAACAACATCTTGTTTGATGTTTGTTCATTAATATTTGGGGAGTGGGTCGAAAAGAATGGTGTCCCTCGTCCAACTTATATTTCACGAGTTCGAAAAGAAAGGCGTTCCCGTCCAACTTATACTTGAATTCTCGACGTAGATGCTACATAGTGGGTTCGCCTCAGCTGAGATATGACAGGTTCGAAAAGAATGGCGTTCCCGTTCAAGTGATATTAATGGGTTCGACAAAATTGTTGTGCTAGTTATACTGCAATTTGAAGGGTTCGAAAAGAATGACATTCCCCGATTTTGCTCATGAAAAAAAACCAAAATATTGAAGACGACAACACCATATTTGTATATCGACTTTAACGAAAAGAAGTTTCAGTTCATCTGATTGATCTGCTACTATTATTGAATTTTTTTCTCCAATCGCAATTTTCGCGTTACTGACATTGCGATTGCGGGAGGGTGTTAGAGATATATTAGGAAAAATATCTTTATGATAATATTAATAAGTAGGATATATTATTATCTTAGGGAAATAATATCTTATGATATATTTTCATTAAGTATTATATTAATATTAGGAGTAAGATATTATGGAAATAACTTCCTAGTAGGAGTCAAATTTGTAATGGCTATATATATTGTGCTCATGGTTCATTATTGAACTTAATAAAATCATATTGTTTCTCTCCTCTCATATCTTTAGTATCCTAATATATCTCTAACATTTAGGTTGTAATGTTTTTGGTGTTTATGTATTTTCTCACTTACTTAGCAAAAAAACAAAACAATGGTAATAATAGTTTTATTAAATCAATAGTAACAATTTTCTAAAATGCTTTTCTAGCAACAGTATTATTACTTTAATTTAAACTAGTATTTAAGCCCATGCGATGCTCTGGGATTTATATGTATTATACTTTACTACTTTAAGACAACTAAAATTTGGTGTAGAAAGATATTAGTAAAAAGTCATAGATTAGTAGTTTTCTTCACAAAATGTATTAAAATATTGTACCTTAATTATTGTTTTTCATTGAAAACATATAATATCATTAATATCATTATTAGTATTGATAAAAGAAACAACAAAAATGTAGTAGCACAATGGTTAGAGCATTTATCTTCCACACTCGAGATCGGGGGTTTGAAACTTCTCATGGACAATTTGTATTTTTTATGAGAGAAACGTTGATAGAATATTGTTGTAAAGAATGAAGAGCGCAACGTGGCGGATTGCATCCTATGCTTACGCTTTTTAATATATATATATATAGATTATTGAAAGAATGAATTGGGTTTCTATAACTTAATGAAAGTCAAGATGTGACTTTTTGGGTATTTTTATTATAATTTACTGGTTCCTAAAAGAACCACTTACTAGTTCTTGTGTTGAACCATGAACAAAGAGAAGCTAAAGGGAGGAGGAGGAGCGAGGATGGTGTTGTGGTTGCTGGGGTATGGCGGGCTGGGGTCAGGTCGTCTGGTTGCAACGACAGCTTCTTAGTGGGGTTACGGAGTGGCAACTGTGAACAGGGGAAGGAAGAGGAAGCAGCGAAGGAGGACGGGAAAGGGGCGAAAGGTAGGGCAGGGATTGCGGTGCTTCGATAAGCACAGAGGAGGCGGAGGGTGTTGCGGCGGTGGCTAGTGCTGGTTGAGAGGTGAAAAACAAAGAAAGAAAATCAAAGAAGAGAAGCTTGTTGTGGGATGCTATTGAAGGGGAGTGGGAATGGCTATTTGTAGCCATTGTTTGAACACCTAGAAGCTCAAAAACCTTAAGTTAATGGTTTTGTAATAAAAACCCTGAATGAAGCTTGTTTTAGTTGAAAACCATGGATTGAGGAAAGAAATGGAAATCGGTGAGGTGTTAGTAAAATTAAGAATTAAACACAGCAGAAAATCTAATCCAGGCTATCACACTCACCACGAATGTAGACCTAAAACAACATAACTTACTTAAACTCTAAACTTTAATGAGCCATCTTAAGCGAATGATCCTGTATCATTTTTGAAGAGCTTGATTTGTTATTAAAAATCTACAAAACTTCGACATAATTCCATTTATAATACGTATCGACTAAAACTTAATTACTCGCGTACGATTTATAAACTTGTATTACAAAATACAGCAACCATTACCAATCTAAACTTTATAAATCAAACCATTTTTAATTTAAGAGTTTTTTGTCAGAAAGAACCTAATAAAACACAAGTTTTCTACGGAAGGACCTAATAAAAAAATTGTCTAAAAAAACCTAATAAAACACTTCTGGTTGTTACTAACAACCTATCTATGATTTTCAGGCCAAAATCCAATATTCCGGCGTTGACTTTTTTAAAACTCTCAATTGACTCGTTTTTTTATATTTCCTCTCCCAAATACTGCTCTCCTCACTCCCATTTACTGCCCTCCCAAATAAGTCTTCTCTACTCAAATTCTCTCTCCACATTAAAGTCATCTTCTTCAAGTTTTCGAATTTGAGTAAAACGTATTTTAGGAACCCTAATTTTTCAAATTGGGCAAAAACAATTAATAAGAACCCTAGATTTCTATAACCCTTGAACATTGAGAGGAAAAATTTAGAAGAGAAAAACATACCTTGTGTTTGATAAGGATTGAAGCTTGAGATCGAAATGAAGCATTAATGGTGATTTGAGAAGAACCCTAGCTTTGAAGATTTGGGAGGAAATTGGAGTAGAGAACAACTGATTTGCATTGCGAGGAAAATCTTTGAGTAGAGAAATGTTATTTGGCAGAGCAGTAAATGGGAGAGGGAGAGCAGTAAATAGGAGAGGAAATAAAAAAACGAGTCAATTGAGGGTTAAAAAAAAGCCTACGTCGGAAAAGTGTATTTTGGCCTGAAAATTATAAACAGGTTGTTAGTAACAATTGAAAGTGTTTTATTAGGTCTTTTAGACAATTTTTTATTATTATTAGGCCCTTCTCTACAAAACTCGTGTTTTATTAGGTTCCTTCTGACAAAAAAAACCCTTAATTTAATTATAATTTAACTATTAACTAACGTTTTACAAAGTTCAGCGTCCTTGCCGCGAAACAAATAACACAAATAACATACATAGAACCTTCTTCAATAATGTATTACCTTCATGTACCTGCATATACCGGCAAGATTTCATAGTATGAAACCAAGCATATATGCAGTATGATATATCAAACATATCCTACAAATCATTTTCTTTTGAAATTAAATAGTAATAAATAACTTTATAAAACCTTTTCTGTATTTCTTTTTTCTAAAAAAAATCCTTTCTTTTTCCTTCTTTAAGGCTCTGTTTGGTTGGGTGTAAAACATTTTCAATGTAAAATGATTTTCACGGAGAATAATTTACAAGGATTACACAATAGAATAGTTTTCTATTGTTTGGTATCATTTTAAGAAAGATGATGGAAAAAAAGGAAATGAAGGGGAAAGTAAGGAGGTGGTGAGAGGAGATCTAGTAAAAGGGAAGTTAAGGAAAAGCAAGGAAATCAGTTTTCCTTTCATTTTGTAGGGAACGGTTTTCCATCATTGGAAGAGTTATTTTACTACCTATGAAAATGATTTTCTACTCCTTTGTCAAACAAACGATGTAAAATTGGAAAATAGAGGAAAATAGTTTTTCCTACAAAATATTTTACACAATACCAAACAGAGCCTAAATCAATCCCTTCCTTTTCTATTTCTAGATCAAATTCTTTCTATTTGCATCTTTGAATCAAATCCTTTCCTTTTCCTTTCTCGAACAACTCCTTACTCTTCTTTCTTTTCTTTTTTTCCTTTTCTAAAGCAAATTATTTTTTTTCTTTTGCTTTCACAAAGTAAGAGTTATAAACCTATGAAATGGAACAAACTTTCCTTGCCTTTGTGCTAGCTAGGCCCTCCGGATAACCATAGACAAAGCCTGCTAGTGTGCACACCCTACATACAGCCAAATCGTAGCAGAAGATCGAAGTCCGAGGTAGTGATCAACTTACCCCCGACTATTTTGTTTCTGTAATGTCGAGACATACCCGTTAAAGTTCCAGTTCTTTGGGATACCACTCAATCAATCCCAACCACTTTGAAAACACAAAACTATTCTTGGAGTTACCACATAGGCAATGCAAACTATCTTCAAACTTTTCTTATAATCTTCTAGCCTTTTCTTAACTTTCTGTAACTATGGTTCGAAAACCAGAACTTTCCATCTTTAGAGAAACATCCTCCCATTAAAACCAATTTTAACTAAAATATAAGATAACACCCTTTTAAAAACTCTTTTTCAGAACTCTTCTTGTAAACTTTAAAAGTTCCTTTCCAAAGTAAACTTTCTATCTTTGGAGGAACATCCTCCCTTTCCAACAACCAAAATCTTAACTTAAATACTTTGTTTGTAAACTATAAAAGTTCAACAAGAAATCATACATTTTTCGATAACACCAAATGAACGACCTCATTCAAAACGTCTCCTTAATGAAATCGATGAAGTATATATATAATTATGATTATCATCATCTTTCTATAGAGCGAACTAAAATCTGTAATATGGATGAATTTTAATCTAGAATTAATCAATTTATCTATCTATCTATCAATCAATCATCAATCATCAATCATCAATCAACGATCATCAATCATCAATATCGAATCTATTAAATTAAATAAATTCAAGCCTGAATTCACTCAATTGCTCATTTAATCATTTTATTCAATTTAATTGTTCATTCATTTAATTCAATTGTTCATTCCTATTGTTCACGAGTCTGTTGTTCATTGTTCACTAGTTCTTACCTTTTATTCATTGTTAACTAATTCTTTTTTATTGTTCAATATTTTTATCATTTGTTCAATTATTTACTCTGTTTTTCACCAACCTATATTGTTCTTTCATTTTGTTTAATTGTTTATTTTTTTATTCAATTGTAAACTCATGTTATTTAATTGTTCATTAAATCATATCATATTATTCAATTCTTCATCAAATTCATTCAATTATTCATTTGATTATTTTATTTAATTAAATTGTTCAAATCCTATTGTTCATAGGACTTTCCAGTTGTTTATTATCACTAGTTCTTACATGTCATTCATTGTTAACTAGTTCTTTTTTCTACTGTTCAATATTTTTCATAAATTGTTCAATTGTTAACTATGTTGTTTATCTACCTATATTTTTCAGTCATTTTATTCAATTGCTCATTCTGTATAACAATTGTTCATTCGTTTTATTCAGTTGCTCACTAGTACTTTTCTGTGGTTCATTAGTGCCTTCTCGTTGTTCATTGTTCACTAGTACCAATTCAATTGTTAGTTCATTCATTGACCACTAGTACTTTATTCAATCACCGATTGTTCACTAGTACTTTTATGTGGTTCACTAGTGCTTTCTAGTTGTTCATTGCTCACTATTACTTTATTCAATTGTTCATTCATTAATCACTAGTATTTTATTCAAGCACGTACTAGTACTTTCCTGTTGTTCATTGTTCATTAGTTCTTTCCAGTTGTTCATCATTCACTAGTTCTTCTCTATTGTTCAATTATCTTAATCATTTATTTATTTCTATTCTTCATTCATTTTATTCAATTGTACATTAGTTTGATATAATATTCACTCTTTATCATCTAATGTTTATTGGCCACTTGATGAATCTCCAGAAATGATAAACCAAATGCACCACCTGCTGCAACTAAACCCCACCCACCAACCAAGGCCGCTACTAAAAGCCCCATCTATAGAGATACAAACCATAAAACCTGTTGTGAAGAGGAAATCCCTTACTCAAAAGGTTAAAAACCCTTATGTGAATTCACGTACCGTTAGATGTGGAGATGGAGGAAGTGCAGCTAATAGACTTGACTTGGTCCAGCGAGAAAATAAGAGTGATCAAGGCAAATCGCATAATATTAGGGAGACGTTAAGACTTCTTGGCGGCCAATTTATTAAGTACCACATCATATCACCTAGACGAGCCGATTATCCTTTCACTTGGGAAAAGAATGTTCATCATTATAAGGTCTATGAACGCTTAGACAGACTTATTGCCTCACACTCGTGGTCTAATGAGTTTCCGACGTCTTATGTGACTAATGACGTCTTCTCATGCTCGGACCATCCACCTATCATCCTAAACTTAAACACGTAGACTAGCTCGTCTTACTATGAACAGGTTTAGATTGCAAAATGCATGGATCAATAAACCACAGGTCAATCAGATTATTAAGAAACATTGATGTTCTTATACTCCAGGATCTTGATTCTATTCCATTTGTCAAAACATTTGTCGAATTAAAGTTGATCTCATAGCTCGGCATAAGGCTAATTTTGATCATGTGCAAAAGAAATTGGAATCTAATAGTCAAAAGATTCTAAATATAGAGAACAAAATCATAGCAAGGCATAGCAATGCAAATATTGTACAGTAGTAAGGCAACCTGAAAACTTGTTGTGTCTTTCAACCAGAAATACTGGAGCAAATATGCTCGTAAGAATTGGCTGATAAAAGGAGATTTAAATTTTTTCATGCAAAAGTCACTTCCACACATACAGAAACAACACATCTTTAGAATACGAAATGCCCTGGATCAAATGGACCGACGATCGTGATAAATTACAGCATATCTTTACAAATAAAGTCTGAACACGTTTAACCTCTGACCACCAACAACAATGTAACCTCATTATTCCTTGGTTGGCTCCTTGTATTACACAAGAAGATAATGCCACTCTCATTGCCCACATAACGAATGAAAAAATTCATCGTGCCCTTTTTCATATAGACCCGACTAAAGGTCCAGGATCAGATGGCTTTGCCTCTAATTTTTGTCAAAGTTATTGGAACCTTGTTTAAAAAGACATTTGCCTCACAATTCGAAATTTCTTCAATCATGGTCATTTTCTAAGGAGTGTCAACCATAAACTCCTCCACGATAATTTCAACCAATAAGTTTGTGCTCAACTCTTTATAAGATAATCGCGAAAATCATATTCAACAGATTACTACCTATTCTTAACAATATCATTAATCCATTTCATAGTGCTTTTATACAAGACCGAGAAATCCATGAAACTATTTTAATCGCTCAAGAAATACTTGATACATTCCAGAAATCCCAAAATAAGACTGGTCAGTTGGCATTAAAGTTAGATATGGAAAAAGCATATGACCGAATCGAATGTGACTCCCTCTTCAAAACATTGTCCCTCCTAGGCTTCCATGAGAAATCATGAATATATTGGATCAAATTATGTGTAATGTCGGTCTCGTACTCAACAATAGTGAATAATTCTATTTCTGATATATTTACTCCATCCCGTGAACTGAGACAAGGAGACCCCCTATCCCCGTATCTTTCTATTCTCTGTATGGAAGTATTGGCTTAGCAATTAGCTTTTGCATCCCCTGATAAGAAATCAGGAATTGGATTTAAATTATGTCCCAGAACTTACAAAAACCCTGGTCTCATCTTTGCTATAATTGTCTCCTCTTCTGTAAAGCTACATCATCAGCAAGTAACAACCTGAAGAACGTTTTAGATATATAATTTCTGTTACGCTTCAGGACAACTCCTTAATTTCCATAAATCATCTATTTAATTTTCGAAAAAGACTCCCTCATATACAAAATCTCTTGTTGCGGGCTATTTCACCATGCAACCCAAGCATTCGCTTAGACGATATTTAGGGCGAAAATTTTATTCGCACTAAAGTACCATTGTAGACTTGAATTCCCTAATTACTAGAACATACAAGCACCTAAACTCTTGGACCACTTCCTTCAAAGAAGGGCGTGCAATCCTTGTCCAAAGTAACTTAGAAGCTGTTCCGGTTTTACAATGGCCACCGCCAAATTACCAAGTTCTACAATCAATAAACTATAATCCATTAACCGAAACTTCTTTTAGAAGAAAGGTCATGACAATGAAGATGGTATTCCACTCTTAGCCTAGGATGAAATTTGCAAGCCCAAGATTTTGGGCAGTTTGGATCTCCGAAAGACAAAACATATGAACCCGGACATGCTATAGCCAAATTAGCTTGCAAATTTTTGTCTCAACCCTCTAATAAATGGATAGAAATGATGTGAAAGAAATACCTAAAGACTATTAAATCTTTCTTTGACTACCAACCCAAGACAAATGATTCCCTAACATGAAAAGCAATCTTGCAAATGCGAGACTAATTCGGCGAGGGATCCGATGGAAAGTAGGATCTGGCTCGGATAACTTCTTATGGCTAGATAACTGGTGTGATCAAACCAGTTTAATTGCAATACTTAACTTAGAAGCTCCTAAAATTCCTAATTTAGACCTTAAAGTAAGAAGTTCATTCTTCCCGTTATGACATGGAACTCAGCTTTTTTGAAGAATATCCTTCCCCTTCAAATCTGCTCTGAAATTGAAGGAACACCACTCGCGTCAGCTGAACCATAGAAAGACGTGCCACCTGACTCGGATGTAACCCGACCTTCTTTCAATCTCCAAAATGGTTATACTTTTGGAGTTGGAATATAGACATTCATCTAAAAATAAAGTCTTTATTTGGCAACTCCTTCATAATGGATTATCCACACGGGATAATCTTGAATGCTGAAAGCTTCAAGTTCCTTTTAAATGCCTCCTCTATCAGACATCGCAAGAAACCATAAACCATTTATTTATATCTTGTCCCCAGACTCGTATTCTCTGGCATCATGCCATGATTAAAGATTTCATGGGAACAACAATCCCAGATGCCCCTCTCCGTGATGTTTTTACTCTAATTAAAGACCTTAACAAACACACTCTAGTTAAATTCTTTTTGCTACTATGGAGCTTTTGGAAGGAAAGAAATTCAGTTATATTCGACAATGACACTTACCATATTAATCGAATTCTTAAAAGAGCTAAATACTCAATGTTTGCATGGAATTTGCCCATCGACACTAACTCATCCTTCTACAACCCAATCCCTTACAGGTTAACTAATCAAATTCATGTAGGCAGAAGACCTCTGGAACCCAATATTGTTAAACTCAAATTTGATGGCTCCTCAAATCAAGCATCTGCAGCTGCTGGCATTGTCCTTCGTACCTCTACTGAAAAAATTCTCAAAGTGGTGGCTTATAATCTTAGGGGCATCTTTCCCTCTGATTGCCGAAGCTAATGCCCTTCTTAATGGGCTGATTCAAGCTAAAAGTATGAAATTCAAAGATTTTATTATAGAATGAGACAACCTCATTGTGACCAATGTTCTACAAGGAAAGTTCGAGACTCCCTGCTATATTCAGGAGCTTATAGATGATATTCGTCACCTTCTCACATGTTTCTGTTCAACGTCAGTGCATCACATTTTCAGAGAAGCGAATTTGGTCCCTGACTACTTTCCAAGTAAAAACATCACATTACGACAAAAATTCAGATGTTCGATGTCTTTGAAGATCCTATGTTGTATTGTTCTTTTTCATTAGATAGAGTGTGGTTCACCGTTATGAGAAGGAACCTCTAAGAGTTTTCTTGTACCTCTTCAAAAAAAATTATAGAGTACTATAATTTATGCCATTAAACTTGTTTCGACAGAACCGTTTAATTTGAGATCCACTCGTACTATTTATTTTCCTTTGAATAAAATCCCACATTATAACTTTGGGTTATAATGCTAATTAAAAATTTTAAAATAAAAAATCCTTTTGTCAAATATTAATAGAGCTCTATTTATAAGGCTATTCAGGTAAAATAAGTTCTAATAACTGATAAGGGTCAACAAGATAAGGAGGAATAAATTTCACATATAGTCGGATATGTTCAAATAAATATCAATAAGTTCAAATTAGTGGATTAAAAAAGGGGTCAACTAGGTCGGATTCGGGTACGATTTGGATTTTACGTCCTTTTGGGTTAGGTTGATTTAGTTTCCTATTGGGTTAGGTTAGAAGTGTTTTGGGTCACTTCAATATATTGGGCATAAAAATAATTAACATCAAAAATGAAATTTATGAATTATAAGCTAAATTAAATAGGATATGCCAATAAAATAAAATAAATGTAAAATTACAAGCAGGTACAATTCGAGCTTGAGTCAGATGTTGGGCTCAAGGTAGTTTTTCAGGTCTAATTTTCATCCAGGAAGTGGTATAGTTCGAGTTATTTTAAGTGGGTTCTATTCAAGTTGGGTCAGGTTAAGTTTGATCGACCTAATATGATTAAACAGGTCAGTCTGGGTCAACCTTAAATTTGACCCATTTAAGTTTCAATCATATGTGTATTTAGCAAGTGGTTATGCAAATTACTAGATTGGGAAATGAACTAGAAAGTGGCAGAATGGTTATTAGGGTTTGCATAGACTTAAAATACTACCTCCGTCCCAGAAAGCTTTATGCACTTTTCTTTTTCATCCGTCCCATAAAAGCTGTATACACTCCTATTTTTTGACATGGCTCACTAATACTTTATTTTTTTGACTTTACAACCATACCCCACTACTCTCTCACATTCAAATACAATAATACCCCACTAACTCCTATTACATCTATCTTTTTAATAAAATATAATTGATAACCAAACAACAACTTATCATCTAAAGCTACGTGCATGATCAAGTGTATAAAGCTTCATGGGACCGAGGGAGTAGCTTGTGTGCTTAAGGCTTTATGTTCAGCCCAAAGTCATGGCCTTTAAAACTTTTAAAACAAAAAAATGTAATTCCCACTAGAAGAATTTTAAGAGTAGGATTTTCCTCTCTCAAAGTGCTTGGCCATTAGGACCCGAGCTCCAAGCGGCTTTCTTCTTACCAAAAAAAAAAGTTGATAATCTCAACCCTGCCTGCTACAAATGGGTTGGGTTCGAATTGGGTTGGCGGGTTGAGTCAACTTTTGCGAGCTGTAGTAAGAACTAAGAACCTATTATCTAATAATTAAAGTGGAATACTAAATTGACACTAGTGACATTGCGCCACATAGGCATATTGTTTTATTTGGCAGTTGGCACCATTCGGCCCTACCTAATCAACTAATTAACTAATCACGTTGCACCACCTAAAATTAAAAATATAGTATTCCGGGCACTATGTAACCTGCTTTCGTTCTTCTCTGTCTTTGTTGGTGCAGCCTCGCCGGACACCATGACCATTGTCCTCTCTCTATAAGCAACGTGGTGGTTTCGAGGGTGGGGGAAGGGAGGGGTGGTGTTTTGGGGGGTCGAGGAGGAGTGGGGGTGGTTTCTATAGTACTCAGAATTATTAAAACTTATTTTATTATTTAGTAAGATTTAATATTATTTTCATTTAAATATATATTTCGATAATTTTTTTTATCTAGTAAATATATTTCTTCAAAATAATTTAATTTAGACTCTAATTATTTAATAAATGAGTTTATTAAAACGATTTGATTGAAACGCCTTCAACCTAAATATTGTACCTATTGTTAATGACATTTCTATCTTATTCTATGGGTATTTTTATTCAAAATTCATCCATCAACTAGACCAAAGTTAAAACCCAATCAATTAAATATCAATTTTAATCAATGAATCCATAACCCATAAAAATCATTTAGCCTGAATAAAGGGAAAGAAATCAAAATAAAAATTTGAAACTGAAAATCAAACATTCATCCAATCATCACATTCATCTCCTCCCATTTCTCACTTCAACTTTTACTCAAATTCTCCATCAATCAATTTTGACCCTATTTCTTTATTTAGTTTTAACTCCCCAACCTTCTTACTCCTTCATGATCGCAATTTTTATTCAATTTTTAGAGAATCTCTCCAACTCCCACCAAACTCCAGGCTTTCATTGAAAATTTTCAACTTCGAACTCATACATCGTTAGGGCCGGAACTGGGGGGTGCATGGGGTGCACGTGCCCCCCATTTTTTTAAAAAAAAATCGGATGTTTTGGGCAAAAAAATAAAATTAAATAGTGTACTAATATTAAATTCTCCTATTTGAGTCATGAAAAGATGATAGCATAGTTGGTGAGGTTGCATTAAAGTTAAAAGTGGTGTAGGGAGGTCATGAGTTCAAGTCTTATTTTGTTTCTTTTAATAATATTCTCTCTTCTTTAAATTTCTTTGACTAGTTTCTATTACTTTCTTTCTTTTTATTGTTCTCTTCTTTCTCTTTCTCATTCTTTTTTTCTTTGATTTTTTTGTTATTAACGTTTGTATTTAGTATTTTCGCATATAATATAATACTTTCTTATTTTAACATTATTCATAATATATTCTTATAGTTCATTATATATAGATTAAAAACGATGGAAAAAGCGAGATTGTTCTAGTAAATTGTTCTCTTCTTTCTCTTTCTCATTCTTTTTTTGTGACTTTTTTGTTATTAAATTTTGTATCTAGTATTTTCGCATATAATATAATACTTTCTTATTTTAACATTATTTATAATATATTCTTATAGTTCATTATATATATATTAAAAACAATGGAAAAAGCGAGATTCGTGAATAGCGTCAAACGATAAATACAACAATCTTTGTGAAATGGAGTTTAATACATATACATCCATTTTTTGGATATATCTCAAGCATGTACCAGTTTAATTGTGCACCCCCGAATTTGAAATCCTGGTTCCGCCATTCGCTATAAATAGTCATCTCTTAAGCCCAAATCACGCACACCTTCTTCTTCTTTCCTTTCTCTGTTTCTGCCTTCCTGGTTCCTCGAACCCACGGAAACCACCAAAAAGAACACCATCCTAAACCACAAACACCAAAGCCCACACTACCACGCCACTCTTCGCAGACCCACAACGACCTCAACACCACCGTAAACCCAATATAGTTCGCACCCCCTGCTGTGTTTCTGTCCTCTTGGCACAACCATCGTAGACAATCGCCAATACACCTCCTTTCTCCCAAACGCACACAGCCACGCACCGCCAACACAACCACCTCACCCTAGCAGCCACCGCAGCATTGCTGCCACGCCTGCCCTCTTCTTCTCCTCTTCTTCTGCTGCTCGGGCCCCTGCTTGGTAGCTAATTTTAGACTATGAGTTCGTAGACGGGAATTATTAGGAGATTTGATTTGCTAGTAGTTTAAAAAGTACCATTTTTTCCTAATTTGTAAGTTTTTTTTAAAAAAATAAACACATATAAAGAAAAAAGTGCGGAATGAAAAATAGTAATATTTATTTTTAAGGAGAAAGGTGTTAAACTAATGGGAAAAACTTTGTTTACCCACCGGGTAACTACCCCAGGGGCAGAACTAGGGGGGTGCATGGGGGTGCACGTGCCCCCCATCTTTTAAAAAAAAAATCGGATGTTTTGGCCAAAAAAAATAAAATTAAATAGTGTTCTAATATTAAATTCTCCTATTTGAGTCATGAAAAGATGATAGCATAGTTGGTGAAGTTGCATTAAAGTTAAAAGTGGTGTAGGGAGGTCATGAGTTCAAGTCTTATTATCATCAATTTTGTTTCTTTTAATAATATTCTCTCTTCTTTAAATTTCTTTGACTAGTTTCTACTACTTTCTTTCTTTTTATTGTTCTCTTCTTTCTCTTTCTCATTCTTTTTTCTTTGACTTTTTTGTTATTAACGTTTGTATTTAGTATTTTCCATATAATATAATACTTTCTTATTTTAACATTATTCATAATATATTCTTATAGTTCATTATATATAGATTAAAAACGATGGAAAAAGTGAGATTGTTCTAGTAAATTGTTCTCTTCTTTCTCTTTCTCATTCTTTTTTTTGTGACTTTTTTGTTATTAAATTTTGTATTTAGTATTTTCGCATATAATATAATACCTTCTTAATTTAACATTATTTATAATATATTCTTATAGTTCATTATATATATATTAAAAACAATGGAAAAAGCGAGATTCGTGAATAGCGTCAAACGATAAATATAACAATCTTTGTGAAATGGAGTTTAATACATATACATCCATTTTTTGGATATATCTCAAGCATGTACCAGTTTAATTGTGCACCCCCGAATTTGAAATCCTGGTTCCGCCACTGAACTACCCACCTTCAATTGTTAGTGTAAAAAGTAGTAATAATGGTGGAGCCCTCACCTTATTTAATAATATTATTTTATTATCTCTGTTAGTAGTGGGTGGATTACTCAGTGGGTAGATGTAGCTAAGCCCTAAACTAATTAGTATTGGACTATCTAAAAAAATGCTTTCTGAAAAATATGTGTATGGGGGATTCGGCTCCACACTGGAATGCGTGGTTGACAAAGTATGAGGCATTGCTGCCACTGAATCAAGCCCCACTCTCATGAAATTTTGCACAAAATTTATTTTTAACTATTAATATGAATTGGGCCTTAGCCGGGCCTGCCGATGTTCATCTAAAAATAGATCTCATTAAGTTTAAATGATAAATACGTGACTACAGGAACCATAATATGACTATAGACAATAAACTAATACGGAATACAAAATAACTCATATAATGCTGGAAATGATGATAATTAACATTAATCACGATAGTTTCCATCATCATGTTATTAATGTTAGTAACGTTGTTATTATTATTAATGGTATCATTATTATCACTATTATTTCTATTATTATTATTAATTTATTATCATATTTATCGTTATCATTATTATTATCATTATCATTATTGTATTGAAGCTTTAAAAATGAAAATCAAAACTGAACTAATTATAAGAAGTTGTGACAAGTGCAATGAAAATGGGGTCCTAGATTAGCCATGAATGAATTGAGATCTGGTTGTTGAATTAAAGATATGAGAAATTGTTTAAGATAAGTCAATATTTATATCATATTTTAATAGTGTTAAGTTCACTTTTGTGTAATTTTAGAATAAGTCAAGTTTGTAGTAGTATTTACTTTCAATGAGTTCAAGTTACTAGTTACTTGAACAACAAGTAATTTTTTTTGCATTTTTCTTTGACTTTAAACCATCCATTTACACTGTAGTCACCACCACCACCAATCGACCCCAACCACCACTCAAAATCTGACCTAACTACCAAAAACCACAACATCCACCTCACTCCACCTCCCAACACCACCACCCTACCCCAATCACACCCTAATCCACCCAAACCACCCACCCTGAAACACCACTGCCACCACCTAAATCCATCTCCTTATATCACCATTCGAGCAGCAACCACCACACATACTCCAACAGTACTCCGATCCACCACGAAATCACTACCACCCTACCCCAACCACCCTCTAAACCACTTATAACCCTTCTAACACCACCCAGACCACTGGAACCCAACCTTGATCTCAATCAAACAACCCCACTAAAAACCACTTAGAACCCTTAATTAGAGTACCTCCTCACCGAATCCCACATAAGTACGGAAGTATCAAACACCAATATTAGAACCAGTATTCCAATTCATGTATCCACAGAGCATCGCCATTAATACCCTTTTTGTCTATGGCCTCCCTGGTGATGTCATGTCTTGTGAAGTTCACAACCTCTTTCGTTGTCGTTCTAGGTTCAACTCTTGCCAGCTCAAGTTCACTGGGCGTGGCAATCAAGTGGGTTATTCTTCCTTTACATTTCTCTAGTTGTTGCAACTTTCTATAAATTAACAAGAATAATCCCAACTATTACCGTTCCGCTCAAAATAATCTCAATTATGAGTTATTCTAGAATAATACAAACTATTAGGGGTACCTTTCTAAAATAATCCAAACTTTATTTTTCCAACATTTTGCAACAACTATAAATTAGTAGAATTAAGAGTTTGGAATATTTTGAGAAAATGCGCCCTCATAGTTCAGATTATTCTAGAATAACCCATAATTAGGATTATTTTGAGCATAACGATCATAGTTGGGATTATTCTAGTCAATTTTTCCTTTTTTAATTCTTGCTAATTAATAATATTGATGTTTGATTGTTAAGGATTTCACCCCATGAAATGTCACAAGGAGAGTCCCACATTCCTCAACTTGGAGAGAGTTGTTCACCTAATAGGGCAAGGAGATACTCCCCTTATTGTCATATGTTTCAAGGTGGCACCTCATTTGGTCTTGTGAAGTGGATTCCATCTCCTTCTTATGGATGGGGCCCATACCCATACTTAAAATGGTGTTGGAGCTAGACCTACAGCTAGGATACTGGTCCATTAATATATACACTGGGCTAGTTTACAAAAGGGACCTCACATATGAGGGAAAGTGTTAAGGATTTCACTCCATGAAACATCACAAGTGAGAGTCCCACATTGCTCAACTTGGAGAGAGATGTTCACCTAATAAGGCTAAGTGACTACTATCTTATTACTATATGGTTTTAAGAAGGAACATCATTTGCTCTTGTGAAGTGGACTCCCTCTCCTCCTTATGAGTGCGACCCAAACCCATATTTTTCATGATTCTTCTTGTTAGAACGTTTGAATTGTACGCCGTGTTTGGGGTGACTTTATTTTCTGCAATTAAAGAGTTGCGTGTTGGCATTTATGGTGGTTGTATGTTGAGGTGTGAATGGGATGTTGAATGGTGGTCGTAGGAAAATATGGGTAAGAGAGAGTGAAGGAGGTGAGTTTTGGTGGTGAAGGTGGTGGCACAGAGGAGGATAGAGTATTTGGGTAAGAGAGGGGGAGGTAGAAAAGAGTAGAAGAAAGTGAAATAGAGAATATGCATAAAATTAATAAAAATTGCAAAATCAAAATCAAAACCAATAAACATGTAACACGTATATCATTGGAACTCATTGAAATAGATTACGACTATAAACTTGACTTTTAGGTAATTAGCCAAAGGTAAACTTAATTTTAGAAGACGACGTAGAGGATAACTTATTTAAAACGATTTTTCCTTGAAAATATTCACACTTGGTTAAATGAGATGGCATATATATGTATATCTACGGTGAGTTTCATAAAAACTACTTCCTCCGTTTTTTATATTTGCACAAATTGCACCATTGGATTGATTCACAATATTTATGGAGAGGAGAGAGATAGAAAGAAATAAAGAAGTGGACCCATGTGATAGGCGAGAGGTAGAGAGAATTAATTGGCGAAAAAAATGGTGCACAATAATTTGTAACTTCCAAAAATGAAAAATGATGCAAGTATAAAAAAATGGAGGAAGCTAATCATTTAAAGTGAAATAACGGAGGGAAATGATGAACATGTTGCCCAATATAGGAGGTTCAACGACCACTTACAGGTTCCTGAATTATGCTGACTAATATTCCTTTTATCTTGATGTGATGCAAATAGAACGGGTGTGCACACTGAGAACTCTATTATTATAGCCATGATTGGTATGAAATGAGTAGGTGGTGATAGGGGAAATGACCCTAATGAATGCACGGGTACCCCATTAAGCTTCTATGTACCCCATTTACTTGATTTTCACGGTGAAAACAGTTTTCACTTAGTACTCTTATATATATATATAGGAAACCCTTTGGATTAAATGAATAGATGAGCAATATATTAAACAAAGCAATGGTACGACTTCTCTAATCTCTCGCTAGTTTAGCTAGTTGGGCTTTATAGCATGCCCCCTTGCAAGGTGGAAAAATGAACTTAAGAGTAAGGGTCTATTCTATTCGTCTAAAAAAATTGAACTAAACATAACTATTAATAATAAATAATAATAATTAAAAATAACTACTAATAGTAAATAATAATAATAATGATATGTAGTAATACTCCATCTGTTTGTTTTTAATTGTTACAGTTCACTTTTGGGGAGAAGCAATAAAATGAATGAAATCAAGGCAATCATTGCATTGGGAATACATAAAGTAAGAGAGAGAGAGTTGAAAAAGCAAAAAAGTAAAGAGTGGAGCAATTAGTAGATTATACACCAAGGAGCACCATGATGCTCCTTGTCCAAAACGCAGCCAAAATTAAACAAAACGCGTGCTTTTAAGTTGGGCGCGCTGCTCAGTGTACATTGAGTGTTCACCAGTGTACACGAAAAATTCAAAAAAAAATTGATTTGACAAGTTACTGTTGAACATTAAAAGCATGCTCAGTGGTTTCTCTTCCTCACTCTCCATCATTTCTCTTTCTCTCTCCAATTTCTCTCCCCAAAAGCTCCAAACCTCCATTACCAAAACTCCAAAAACTCAAAAAAAATCCAATTTCGATTACTCTCCTTCACGAAAATTCCCCAATTTTTTTTTTGAAATTGCTCATTGAACACCATATATCCGAATTGTAGCATCAATTTTTTACAATTACGAACATTAGAAAAGAATTAAACAAACAAGCAAATAAAAAAACAAAGCAACCAAAGAAGTTACGTTGCCAAAGCCACTCCAAATTCATCATCCAGTACCGACGATTCTTCCAGCCACAACAGAGTAAGTTTCTCCTCATTTTAATGTACAAAAAATGCTCCTTGGATGTGATTGTTTTCTAAATTTTCTTTGTTTTTCGTTCTTAGATCTGAAGAAGAAATACCACTGAGCAACCCTTTTGAAATCAAAAATCCAAGAACCAAAAGGAGGCCAAACATCCAAACAGAGGTAATTCCAAAAATGTAAAAAGTGTTGTTCTTCGGTTTTATTGTACAATATATATATGTGAGTGTACATTATATAAATTTGTTTTTGATTTAGCATGTACAAGGTTTTTAATTTTCAGAAAGTTGATGGATATGCTTTAGAAAGTTGTACATTAATAGAATTAGAATGTACATTGGTGGTTGTTGGGTGCTATGGATATGCTTTAGGAAGTTGTAAATTAATAGAATTAGAGTACGTACATTTGAAGGTTGTTGGTTGTTTCTATGAATTCATACATTGTTGTTAGTATGGTTGTTCATTAATGAAATAAGAAAGTACATTTGATGGTTGTTGGTTGTTTCTATAAATTCATACATTAGATGGATGTGCTTAAGAAAGTTGTACATTGTTGATTACCTGGTTGTTCATTAATAAAAACCATATGTACAATGACAATCCCAAATCTGAGAGTGAAAACAATTCTTGAAACTGATGCCAAGTGAGTACTTTTATTGTGATTTGTTTAATTTATTTGTACATTGTTGATTTCATAGTTGTTCATTAATAAAAACAATATGTACAATGACAATCCCACAGCTCAAAGTGAAACAATTTCTAAAACTATGCCAAGTCTTTTTGTTTCTTTGTACATTAGTAAATTCTTATTGTATAATACATATGTTTATATGTTCATTATCTATATCACCATATGCGTTTTTTGATTTGTACAACGTATATGATATTGATTATGTACACTACAAATCCTTACATAATCATTATATCTAATAATATGTACATACTCTCGTAAAGGATTCCATACCTTGTATCCAGGCCCAAGCACGGGAAAAAGAAAGTCTCAATCTCTAAAGAGTAAGTGATATGTACACTACATACTTGTTCTATGTACAAGACAAATGCATATATGTTCATTATGTCTAAAAAATGAACAACAATATCTTTACTTTAATGTTCACTTTTTTGAGCATACGTACCATGACTATTCCCCAAATGTTCACTCTTTAAGTCTAAAAGTAAAAAGTCTTTACCTACGTGTCCCATTACTAACACGACAAACATTTTGCGTTTAGTTTGATAGCATCAAACACGTCCAGACACAATATTGCATTCACATTCTCAAGAGCAAAGTCAACAAGCGGGGACATGCGTTGCGAAAAATGCCAATAATCATAAATGAAATCAAGTTCTTTTTAGCAACATTTCACATTGTTCCTTTTTTTTGTAGAAATTTAGAATATTTTTTTAGTCACTGGCTAATTGATCATTTTTCTTTTGGGTTAACAAGACAATATCCTTGTATTTTATATCTTGCAAATGCCCATTATATATATATCCAAGTCTCATTATTAAACATATGTACACTCAGTTATGATCTTTTGTACGATTGCATGTAAACTATTGTACAGTTACCAATGTTCATTCACTTTACACATATATACAAGACCATAATTCATATGTTCACTAATTGTATACAGATGTACATTGTCTAAACCTATATGTTCACCCATTAAGTTTTTGGTGACACTAAGTTTTCTCAAATATCCTTGTATTGGAACAATTTTTTTTGAAATTGAGTACTATTATACAATGAACATTTGAAATTAATAAATGAGCATGTTTAATAATCATAGTGAACAATAAAGTTATATAAAAAACATATGCAAAAGTTAATAGGAACATTTGGAGGGAAAAGTTTTAGGGAAATGAATTCAAAATGTCCAATTATGGAGGAGAGAGAAAAATAAATAAATCTGATGTACATTTGGGGGTTAATGTACAATGGGAAATTTTTTGTACACTGGCAAAAGTTCTATGTACACTGCGAGCATGCTGACGTACATAATGACGTGGGCATGGAGCACCATGCTCATGGTGCTCCTCCCTGCACCATCTAATTTGCGAGAGTGGAGTGGGGTGGTTGGGTGTTTTAGGTGATATTAAATGGACTAGTGGGGCTCATTTGTATGGGAAAATGAAGTGTAAGGATGTGATAGTTTACCATATATGTAAAGAGTGTAAGTGTAACAATTAAAATGAAACGTTCAAAAAAGGAAACTGTAATAAATAAAAACAAAAGGATAGAGTAATTATTAATTAATAATAATTAATGAATAATAATAATAGTATTTTAGTTTTTATTAAATGATAATTATAAATTAATAAATATTAGTGATAATAATAAATTTTTTATAATATTAATGATAATAATAATAATTATTAATAATAAGTAATTATTATAACTAGTATTAATATATTAATACTTGATGATGATTTGATACCAACAACAATGTCTTATCTTACCAGTATTATAATAATAAGAATTAGTTATATAATCCTCTATCCATTTTTTGTAATTGTACAGTTTATATTTTCACGCTTGCTTATACAATTGTTTGAACGTTAATATCTCTAGTTGTTGTATTTATAAAAATAATAATAAAAAATATTCCGAAAGTGCATATCGAGCACATGGATGTATTTTTCCTTACCCATATATCACAAATGATAGTCAAAGTGAAATTTGTGAATAGTGCCAAATGTCAAAGTGTAACAATTAAAAATAAACAACGGTAGTAATAATTAGCAATAATAATAACTTGGTCGGACCGCATAAAATTGCAACTCAAACCGTTTTGGCACAGTTGATCGGCTTATGGGCTCAAAAAACCTGTGCTGGTTTGTGCTTTCCACCAAACCACGGTTTGCTGTTTTGAGTCAGTATATTATATTTATAAACCAAACTCACCACAAAATGTCAAAGTATCTTTAGTATTCAGCGTAACGATAATTTTGCACCTTAAATATTAATATTATTAGTAACTTTTTAAAAAGTTGAATATCTTTTAACTTTTTGTAATTTATTTGCATGATTTAATAGTGAATATCTAGTCGGTAAAGTAAAACAACTGCAAATTAGAATACATGTATTGAAATAAAATATGAGTGGACCGCAAACTGCACTAAACCAAACCATACTCTGGCCTAAGAATAATAGAAATAATAATGAGTAAAGAACATAACAATGATAGTAGTAGTAGTAATAATAATAATAAAAATGTAATAATAATGATAATAATGGTGTCTTTGATGAGGCTTATCGTTCTTTCGATGGGGCTCTTCTGTCTTCTTTGGATCGTCTTATTACTGCTTCGGGCCTGGTTTTGGCGATTGGAAGTGTCGTCTTGCTACACTACCTTTTGCCTTTGGAGGACTTGATGTTTATTGCGCGAGTGATGTTCGGCATTATGCTTATCTCGCGTCTCGTTTGCAGTCTGCTGGTTTATAGAATAAGCTTTTACGTCCTGCAAGTATTGTTGGTTGTGGACGTGCCTTTGAGGATGCGTTGAGTCTATTTAATAGAATGTAGTTTCTGACATTTTAAGTAACCTTAGTGTTGTCACTGCCCTTAAACTTATGAAGAAATTGGCAGATATATACTTCACAAAGGTTACTGCATCTGCAGAATCTACTTTTTCTTTATCTTCTCGGCAGTTTACTTTGTGGAAGTCACAGCTGGGGGATCACACCTCTGATTGGATTCGGGCAGTTCCTATTTCGGGGTTGGGTCAGACGATGAACCCTAAGACTTATCGTAGTGTGTTGTGTTACTGGTTGGGTGTTCCTTTGTTCTCTACTTCGATGCCGTGCTCTGCTTGCTCTAGGGTTTTTGTTGGGGATGTTTTCGGTGATCCTGCGGTGTCGTGTGCTGGTATTGTGGGTATTAAACCTCGGCATAATATCGTTCGGGATACTCTTGTTGATATTTGCTATATCGGTCTGAGATTTCGGCAAGAAAGGAGGTTGACATTGGATTGTCTAGGGGGAACGTCAGGGCCCTCAGGCCAGCAGATGTGCTTCTTTATTCTTGGGATCTTAGTCTTGATGTGTGTATCGACTTGACAGGGCCTTCTCCCTTGACCCATTCTGGATTGTCTGACTTTGTTCCTAGACGTGTTTTTGCTGATGCGGCTCATCGGAAGCGGGTCAAGTATGAAACTCGTTGTCGAGCAGTTGGGTATGACTTCCTTCCCTTTTCCTTTTCTTCTCTTGGGGAATTGGATAAGGAGGCTGTTGCGTTGCTGAAACGGGTTCAGCACTTCTCGAAGACACAGGACATAGGGGCACGTGTTGCTGCCCATATTTTCAGTAGGATAGGGTTTGGTATAGATAGAGGAGTGGGTGCCCAGATTGTATCTCGGTTGCCCACTAATTTCTTGTAGGTTTTATGATGTCCTTTCTATAATAATAGTATATATAATGATAATAATAATAATAATAATTTATGGGATATGGTTTTCTCCTTCTCTTCTTTAGGGGGATTGGAGAAGGATGTTGTTGCCTTACTAAAGCGGATACAAAAAATCTCCATGGCTCAAGATATTGGGGCATGTGCTGCTGTTCACATCTTTACTCGGATTAGTTTATCTATAGCTAACGGAATGGAGGTTCAGATAGTATCTCGACTTCCCACTAATTTTTTGTAAATATTTTGGGTTGTTTGATATAAAATAATAACCATTATAACAAATAATAATAATAATAATAATAATAATTTGTAAAAAGAAATTAGAACAACGAAATGGTTAAATGATAAATGGAGCTGAATTGAAGTGAAGTGCATGGAGCTGAACCAAACTGAATTGATTGGAGCTGAAACTGTACTTAACTGAACATAAGATGAAGAGAACATAACCTAAAATGGTGAATACTAGGTCCATTACAGATATGTATACAAAACAAAGAAGGCATATCCAAGATTATGTCCACAGTCCAGTGTCAATTCTCAACTCATGTTCTCTGGACTAACAGCTTGTTTGGATAGCTAAAGTAGAAGGGGATGGGGGAGATGACAAAAATCTATTGTTTGGATACCAAGTGACAGTGTTAATACTGTTGTATTCAAGTAAACCTTGAAGGATAACGCTACACACTATGCGTCTATGCGAGGATCCTGAAAAGCAAAGCTACTCAAGCAAGAAGAAGAGTATTGTACTCACTGTGAGCACAATGGTATTAACTTGGCAAATCATAAAGACATCATCTTGCAGCAAATGGGTCACATATGACGGTAGTTACAATAAAGATAAAGAACGAAATCAATAGAGAATACACAAAGATAAATCGTGATTCACTATAATGTGCTAGCTAATTCTCCAAGACAGAGGGAGAATTGTTTTAGTATCGGAGGGAAAAATGACTATAGATGTGTTAGTCAACACACCTCATATATTAGTGAATGAGGCAGAAGTTAGCGCTTAGTGTTTATATAACACCTTTAGTAGTTAAACTAATCTACGAGGTCCTCGTGCTTGCTTATTCGAACTAATAGATAATTTAATGCATATTCACCAAAATGGTTCCTATAAAGCAAACAACTGTACATCACATAAAATACACAGTGAAGACATACAAGAGCTAGTTATACAATGAAACAAAATGTAAATCACATCAAATGGTTTCTTTGATGGCTAATGAAGAAGAAGAGTCTTTCCAATTTTTTCAAGTTGTTGAATATTCTAACATTTATTTTTTTATTTTATTATATTACAAATATATTATTAGTTAACTTGCCCAAATGACATGGTGCAACAGCTAGAGCTGTCAAAACCTGACCTACTCCTGGATTTTGAACCGAACCCGACCCGGAACCGACCCGATCCGACCCGAGAAATGATACACCCGAGTCCGACCTGCACCCGACCCGAGCTCAACCCGTAACCGAATGACACCCGACAATCTTCGACCTGACCCGACTTGCACCCGACCCGACCTCAACCTGTAACCGAATCCACCCGACAATTGTTGACCTGAACCCGACCTGCACCCGACCCGAACTCAACCCATATCCGAATTTACCCGATGAAACCCGGTTTCAACCCGACCCGATGATGACCCGACCTGATCTGAACCCGACCCGATCATGACCCGACCTGACCTCAACCCGACCGGATCATGACCCGACCTGACCTCAACCCGACCGGATCATGACCCGACCTGACCTCAACCCGACCTGATCATGATCCGACCTGACCTCGACCCGACCCGATCATGATCCGACCTTACCTCAACCCGACCCGATCATGACCCGACCCGATCATGACCAGACCTGACCTCAACCCGACCCGATCATGACCCGACCTGACCTCAACCCGACCTAATTATGACCCGACCCGATCATGACCCGAACCAATCATGAACCGACCTGATCTCAACCCGACATGATTATGACCCGACCTAAATTTGACCCGAACCGATCATGAACCGACCTGATCTCAACCCGACATGATTGTGAGTCTGTGACCGATCCGATCAAGACCTGACCCAAATATAACCCGAACCGATCATGATTATTTTATTAAATTATTTTACTCAAATTTTTTAGTTTAAACCCTCTACAATAAAATATTGAACACTACTTCTTCCCAATAACCTTAATTAAATATTCCAATTTAATATTCTAAATTATATATTCATATCAACCCGTAATTCAAATCATTATTTTTTATGAAAATCTAGAATTTGATTCAATACTAGTGATTATTTAAGAGATTTATGAAATTTATAATATTTTAAATTATTTTCAAGTATTGAATATTTCAATCTTCCCAACTTTGAATTTTCTTAGAAATTAACAATATCTATAAAAAAGGAACATAATCACTTAATTAATTCAAAAATACTTCGTTCAACTAAATTAAAATAATTATTTAATCCAAAAAAAACACAAATTCCTTCTGTATATGATTTATTATCTCTTAATTTAGTTTGAATATTCAATATATAGCTTCACAAGATATCCTAATTGAATATTCAAATTAATATTTTAATTTATTGATATTTTGTGAATAATTTTCAAAAATAGTAATAATTCTACATTACCTCAAATAAAAAAATAATAATAGTATTTTACAATGTTCCAAAAGTTAGCGTCAATTAAGGATTTATATGGTAAAGGGATTGTAATTATATACTGTTTACTTTTTAGTTCAAATTAAAACCTTAAATATATATTCAAATTATGAATTATAAAGACAATAACTAATTATATATATAAATTTGGTTACAAATAAACATCAAAGAAATTTAAAAAAAAACTTGGTAATATATGAAAAGTTGATTACAATTATACTTTATCTTATAAAAATTATACATACTAACTTACACCTAAAATAAATAACTAAATATATATATAAAAATTTCATTACAAATAAACATCAAAGAACTTCAATGAACTTAGTATTCATATTATATAAAAAAAGATTACAATTCAACTTTATACTACAAAATTTCTTCATACTAACTAAATATTAAATACAAAATTATAATATAGAAAAGATTGATCCCATACATTGTGATCATCTGCAAAACAATAAACAAAAAATTAAGATTAAAAAATACTTCAAAATAAAACAAATAGTATTAAATGAAAAAAAAAATAAGAAAAAATGCTCTCAAATCTTATATCATGGAAACCCAAGATACCAGCAATTTCATCATCGAGCAAAACATCACAATAAGGATGCTTAAACAATATTAGAAATTGCTGCCGGCAAGGATTTATCATGGGAATCAAGTCTCGATATCATTAAGATAAATAAGAAACTGTTTCCAACAATGATTATCCAAGGGTAACAAAATTTCTAATAAGTCAAACATCTTAAAAGATATTACTTACCATTATATGACTAACAAAAATGGAGGATCATGTTTAAGAGTATTACATCACATCACCAACATCATTGTCTTCATTTTCAATAGCACGAAGCCCTAATTACAAGAATTGTATAATCATTACATTAATTTTATTAATTTAAGAGTATTACATATTAGTAAAATTTTATACCTTGTTGATAATCACGTTCAATTCCAGACATTTGATATTCCATTCTTTATAACTACATATACAAATGAATAATAAACATATGAAATTTATGTATGACTTGATTATCCATTCCTTATAACAACATTAACAACATTAAATATAAATTTATTACATCACCGATTCCAAAATGAATAAATACATCAATTGTGTAACAAGTTAATAAATAAATTACAATTAAAACAATAATAAAAAAGGGACCAGGTTCGGATCATGGAAGAAGGACCAGATCTGGATCATGGAAGGACCAGATTCGGATCATGGAAAGACCAGATCCGGATCATGGAAATAAACAATAAATGAAACATGATATAATTTCAATCCGGGTTCAATGACGGGATTATAAACGGTTCGAAACCGTTTTAGTAATAGTGAATACCCGTTTTAAATTTGTTTGATACCCGAATGAGTTAATAAAAAAAAGGAAGACAAACCGATTAAATACGGGTTTTAAAACGGTACAAACCCGTTTTATAACTTATTGGTGCCCGTTTAATTTTGGTTTGAATCCCTTTTAATTGAGAACTTATTCAAAATGAAATAATAAATATAAAAAAAGTCAGACAAACCTTAACGGGTTTTAAAACGGTACAGACCCGTTTTATAACTTATTGGTGCCCGTTTAACTTAGGTTTGAATCCCTTTTAAAGAGAACTTATTCAAAACGAGTTAATAAAAAAGGAAGACAAACCGATTCTAATACGGGTTTTAAAATGGTACAAACCCGTTTTATAACTTATTGGTGCCCGTTTAATTAGGTTTGAATCCCTTTTAAGAAATAACTTATTCATGCTCGGATTTACTGTAGCTATGTCGGACCATGAACCGGTTTTCTAATAATTAGACCAGCTTCTCTCAAAAGAATTATAAAACTAAAATAAGTGAGAGAAAAAATTAAGTGAAAAAGAAGCAAAATAAATAAAAAACGAAAATGGAAATAAAAACGATTTCAAAAACGAAAAAGAAGGTTGGATCTTTTCATTATATTTTCACAAAACGAAGAGGGTTGGATCTTTTCATTTTAAAAGAAACGAAAATCAAAACCCTAATTTAAAGAAGGGAAAAAACGAAAAAGGGGTTGGATTAAACGACATAAAACGAAAAAGAGGGTTGGATCTTTTCATTTTATTTTCATTTCCAATTTAAAATCAGAAAATCTTTTTCTTCCTCAAAATGAAATTGGAAATGAAAATTAAAAGAAAAACGAAAATGAAATCGAAAACGAAAATCATAAATGAAAAACTAAAATCAAATGAAAACGAAAATGAAAATTAAAAAAGAAAAACGAAAATCAAAGTGTTTTTACAAAAACGGAAACCAGTGTTTTAAAAAGAATGAATTACCGGCGAGGAGTCCGGTGAGGAGTGCGGAAATCCGGCAAATAAAACAGCAAAAGTCCGGCGTTGAAACCCTAGAAAGTGTTCGTGATTTGAGAGAGTATCCGGCAAAGAAAACGACGAAGTAGCCGGCAAAGAAACCGGCGAGATAGCCGGCAAAGAAACCGGCGAAGTAGCCGGCAAAGAAACCGGCGAAGAATCCGGCAAAGCTAATTTGAGAGAGTGAGAAATAGTGAGAGAGAGAGGAGTGAGAGAATTTGAGAGAGAATAGTGAGAGAGAGAGAGGAGAGTAAATGATTATGTGAGAGAGAATAGTGAGTGAGAGAGGGGTGTGAGCTAGGTTTTTAGTTTATATAGTGAAGGGGAAAAGAAATGGGATGGGAAATGGGAGTGGGCCGGCCCACTTAGTGAATAGTGAGTATATTTTTTTTAAATAGTTTTTTTATATTATTTTTATTTCTCATTATTTCTTAGTTATTAATTTTGTAAAAGAAAATTAAATTATATTGCCACCAATAGTGAAAGTTTAGTAATATATTTTTTAAAAAATTGTCACTTGTATGAAACACCAAGACAAAAATAACATAAATATTGAAAAACAATTCATAAACTCAATTTCAAAAACTATCGATCATATTAAAACTAAATTGGAAAATATATATATATAATCCTGATTTCAATGGACAATGTTCAATGGTGATTATTGTCTCATTGGTATAAGATTTAACAAGTACTTTCGTTAGATTGGTTAACGATCGATCATACTAAAATTAAATTATAAAATTTTATAAATTCATCGTCTATATATATATATATATATATATATATATATATATATTCGAAACCATAATCTCAATTTCAATGGACAACGTTCAATGGTGGTTATTGGTATAAGACCTAACAAGTAGTCTCGTTATATTGGTTGACGATCGACCATACTAAAACTAAATTATAAATTTATAAACTCATCGCCACTTATATATATATATATATATATATATATTCGAAACCATAATCTCAATTATTGACAACGTTCAATGGTGGTTATTGGTATAAGACCTAACAAATAGTCTCGTTAGTCGTTATATTGGTTAACGATCGATCATACTCAAATTAAATTATAAATAACTCATCGGTCATCGCCACTCAAATATAATATCTTTCTATCAAATATATATACACATATATATATATCAAATTCGAAATAATCCTCAATTTCGAAACATAATCTCAATTTCGATGGCCAATGTTCAATAGTGGTTGATTTATTGGTATAAGACTTAACTAGTAGTCTCGTTATATTGGTTAACTATCGACCATACTAAAACTAAATTATAAATTTATAAACTCATCGCCACTTATATATATATATATATATTCGAAACCATAATCTCAATTTCAATTGACAACGTTCAATGGTGGTTATTGGTATAAGACCTAACAAATAGTCTCGTTAGTCGTTATATTGGTTAACGATCGATCATACTCAAATTAAATTATAAAAAACTCATCGGTCATCGCCACTCAAATATAATATCTTTCTATCAAATATAATATCTATCTAATATAATTACAAATAAACTTCAAAGAACTTAAAAGGAGTTAGTCATCATATTATATAAAAATTTGATTACAGTTAAACTTTACACAATAAAATTTGTAGATGCTAATTACATCTATAATACATAATTACAATGTGGATATGATTTTGATTACAATTAAACTTCATTGTGATTTGTGACCACCTACAAAAGAAAAGCCAAAAAAAAAATACCTTAAATTACTAAATAGAACAATCAAAATTAAATGAAAAGAAATAAATAAAAAATATAACAATTACATATAACATTTGATTATCCATTCTTAATAACAACATTAACAAAATTAACAACAAAAAAATAAAAATTATTACATAACCGGTTCCAAAGCGAATAATACATTAAATGAATAATAACGAATAATTAAATAAATATATATATATATCAAATTCGAATTAATCCCCAGTTTCGAAATTTGATTGACTCGAACTAATCTGATATGATGTTAACTTGACTCGAACATAATTTGACCTATACATAACTGGATCCGAGATCGTGCCGACCTAGACCTGAAACAAAATCGACCCAACCTACACCCTAAACGAAATCGACCCGACCTAGACCCGATCTTAGGCTAACTCGACCCGATCATAACCCGATCCGAGGTTGACCAACCCGAACCGAGGTTGGCCCGACCCGGGCATAACCCGATCCGAGTTCAACCTGACCCGATCATAACCCGATCCGAGGTTGACCCAACCCGGGCATAACCCGAACCGAAGTTGACCCGACCCGAACATAACCCGATCCGAGTTCAACCTCGACCCGATCATAACCCGACCCGAGGTTGATCCGACCCGAGCATAACCCGATCCGAGGTTGACCCGAACCAACATAGACCCGATCCGAGGTTGACCCGAACCGACATAGACCCGACCCGAACCTTACCCAGACCCGAAATTAACCGTCATAACCTGTTCCAAACCCGATCCGAACCAAACCCGACCCAAAACTGACCCGACCCAGGTTCAACCCGACCCGAACCGAACCCGAAGTCATTCAAACCCGAACCAACCCGACCTATCTAGTCGGATACCCGAACTTGACCCGACCCGAGCGACACCCGACCCGACATGACCCGACCCATACACCCGAATTGACAGCTCTAGCAACAGCACCCAACTATCCACCCGTCTATTATTTTTTTCAAAAAGCGTTATTTTAAGGTTATAGAGTTCGATCACTTTTATATTATTGTGTTAGTTATTTAAATAGTTAAATACTTAGATGTACCTCAGGTAATACTAGAGTCAAACTAGCTATTACTTTATTAGTATCATCATATCAACTGAAATTATGTTGATAGAAAAGAACATGTTCTAAATGGAGGAATAATAACTAGAAATAAACAAACCTGGAGGGCTAGAACCCCGCAATAAGCAAAGAAGTATTCAAGCCATTTAGGTAGTTTGAAACTCCTATGAGTTAAATTCCGGTGATATGAAAGACAAATACCGATATGTCCAGTTACGACAAGTAGAACTCCAGCCATCCATATTGCACCCCAATTGAAGGCAAATGGAGAACAAAGAGCCAACCCATGCAACATTATAAACACACTTAAATTACCAACGTCTAAAGAATTCCATTCGCGTCTTACAAACACATTCTTCGGGTTCCTCACTATAATATCAGACCACCAAATTTTATAGGAATATAAATCCAATTCCTGGACAGGAATTGCTGCTGATTTTGCCCTTGTACTCCTTTTATTATTGGGTGTATTTGATGAATCCATGTTTATGCGAATAGGAGTTAGAGAATTTGATGTTAAGCGCTTTGAAGTGCTGTTCTTTAAGATGGGTAGTTTGTATTTGAAACATGGAGTTGTAGCTTGTGGGTTATTATTGGGGGAATGACAAATAAGAGATGGGCTAATTAGCTAGTTTGAAGTTTGGAGTTGATATAACAAAAGCCATGAAATGTTTTATTTTCCTTTTTCTTTCTTCCGTTTGTGTGTCACAAGATTACAAATGCCATTCAGTGATTTAGGGTTTTATATTAAAGAAGGGTGGTGGTACTCTTTAAGGCTTGAGCAAGTGTAGGTTAATCAAATCAATATCACTAAAGCCAATTTGCTTACAGTTTTAGTGCTTTTGTTAGCCATATAATTGGATATATATTACTCCCTCCGTTCCCTAATGTTGTTCCCATTTCCCGAATTAGTGTTCCTTTAAATTGTTTCCCATTTGGAATCTTTCTAAATTTAACTTACATAAAGTCAACATATTTTCTTATAAACTCTCAATCTTATTGGTTGTTTTGCATAGTATTATGTGTTGTCCTTACATTAAATGTTTCTTTTACATTTATTATGCTTTGGTAAGATAAAATATTCAATAATTAACCCAAAAACATGCAATCTTAATATAATATTATACTAAGATTCAATTTTCTTAATTCTCTCCCCGATTCCAAATGGGAACAACATTTGAGAACGGAGGGAGTACTATCCTAATAGTTAATATAGGTCATTGACAAATACTCCCTCTCTCTGTCCATAGACTTTTCATTAGTTTTTTTACGTCAAATTTAGTAAATTTCGACTATAAATTCTCACTAAGATAATATTGATAATAGTCATGTCGAATCTTGTTCAAATTCATGTTAATATGTAGATTCAAATATCAACTTTTTATAATTTTTGTCAATACACGAATATAAATATTTAATGGTCAAAGTTGTACATTGAAAGCCGTATTAAAAACAAATGGGACATATATTTGGGGATGAAGGGATTAAGTTATTAGCTTAGATTTTTACTTACTAGAGTCTTGGCAACCATTTGTGAGAGAAAAGTTGTTGGGACGCTTTTGGCACTCCCTCTTAACACTTCTAATGTTTTTCAAAAGCGTTAGTAGAAGTGCTATTTTATTTTTCAAGTGCCAAAATCAGCCCCGTTTGATACAAGTATTAAAAGGTGTTATTGATAAACACTAAATGTGGAGAACTTTAGGATAAGAACAAGAAAGAAGCACACAAATGCACGCAAAATATCCCTCTCTAAGTAGATGAAACAAAAGCTAATACTGTAGGCCATGGTATCTTCATATTATTTCTACTACTACTGTTATTGTTATTACTACAACAATTATTTATATTTGGGATGGTTATTTGTAATTTATTTTTATTATTCATTTATTATTATTTGTTAGTTATAATCTATTATTTTTTAGCTATTACTTTCTAAATATTTACTTTTTAAATATTATCATTATTATTTTCATCATTACCTTGAGTTCATATCAATTGTTTTCAATCCAAAAAATATTGCCTTAAGTTAAAATATTTGGTGAATCGTCCTCGCTTAAGAGCGAGGACCCCTATCCCCATGCATCCTCCCATGCTACCACAAGGATTTGAATCCGAGATCGAAAAACCTTGGGAGCAGTGGCAGATCTTGAAACCATTCGTTTTGTGGGGCAAATCTTTTACAACATGTGATCTAGATACTTGAATTAGTATATAAAATGGTGTTTTTAGGAACTTGTCGATATATTTATACCAAAAAATTTATAGTGGTATCTCAATTTTGTTGTCGTTATCTTTTGGGTTGTTCTGCCTAAAAGAGGTTTCAAAATTTGAAAGAATTCGTCAACAAGTTTGAAAAGAAAATGTATTAATACATTGAATCGATCTGAAACGAACGGACAACCAAAAATCTTTGATTTTCTTTAATTTTAGGGCCAAATTTTTTAATATGTGATCAAACTTATATATATAGAACTTAGAGAAAAGGTTAAAGAGCACAAAATGATATTTATTGTTAATTCAATGAGAAACATAATAGAGTTATTATATAGTAAAATAATTAAGCAAAAAAGTTGTCGTTGTCTCCACCCTTACAACAAATTTGATTTTATATTCTGGTATTCTTATCATATTTGTTTGAAACAAATATGGGTTTTGAAAAAAATAACTAATTTTAAACTTTAACTATATAGGCCTTCCGTTCTTAGGTGTGTGTTAGATTTTACTTTTTAGAATAAAAACTTGCCAATTTTGCTCACTGCTCAGTAATATATAATGAAAAAAATATTATGTGAGATAATCTTAGCTTCATCATAACATGTGTACAAAACTATCCCCCAATACGTAAAACATATTATGCAGAAATTCTGTTTCTTAAGGATCATGATAAACCAAACAGATAAGACAAATAGATATGATACATGGATGAGTATGATTTTAATTAGAAGCATTCACGTTCAAGAGAGTAACACCAAACAGTTAGGCTTTTCAAAAAAAAATTGTCAGGCTCGTACTATTTATTTTTGACCTTTTAAACCTAGAATATGAGTGTAATATTTGGATATGCGTATTGGAACAATCGTACGATTCTATGATTCGATTCTACAATACAATTCTGAGAGGTCCTTCTGATCTAAAATAGAATCTCGATTCCGACAACCGTGGATATAGTATGAATCTGGCTGAGAGAAAAGTAAGAAGAGAAAGAGAATAAGATCAACTTCTTGTAGAATAGAGAATTCACAGGGGAATGGAGGAAAATGAAGATAAAAGGGGGAAAGTACTTGTGGTCATTGCTCTGTTAAACTAGCGACATTTAGAAAAAACGAAGTTTATGAAACGTTTTTTCCACCGGATTCTTTTGTAAAGGAACACAAATTGTGGAAAGCATACAAGAATGAAGTTATTAAGCATAAAGTTAAAACCCTACAAATTAATAATGTCGAGAGACTTATTAATTGATATTGTTGGCTAGGGGCTTGGTCACTAGGGCTAGCCAATTGATTAGTGGATCCAAGGACCACGTAGCTAGCTATAAACTGCATCGCTATTTCTGCATGTGCATTGCATGAAAACATACAAATGTATTAAATGACAAATTGCCATATTCTAAAGTGACTTTCAACAATTGGGTAGCTTGGCTAGTTTAATCTTGATAATATACCTTAAAACCCCTGTGGAATTGGACGGTGGAAAGAAAGAGAGATGGATAGGATAGAAGGGAAAATTAAAGGTTCTATCAAGGAAGGTGAGGGGTTTGCGTAATAGGCCCCATCTAAATATTAGCCCGCACCTCTTAAGTTTTTTTTTTGGAATGATTTGATTATTTCTAACTCTGAAATTAAGTGTTTGTTCTCTTTGTCTCATTCTAATTGAACTGAACTGAATTGAACTGGAGTTACTAGAGCTAAAATAAGCCGAACTGAACTTATTGAAGCTGAACTGAACTGAACTGAACTAAAGTGAATTCAATTGTAATCAATATATAAATAATAAGTAAATAATAATAATTATGAATATTACATAGTAAGTAATTATAATTCTAAGTAATAATAATTAATAATTAATAATTTAGAATAATATTAAATGAATAATGATTATATTATTTTTGATGTTATTCAATGATAATTATGAATAAATAAACAATAGTAATAATGATAAATTAATGTTAAAAATAATAATAATTGATAATAATAATAATAAATGATAATGAATAATTACTATTATTAGTATTAATATATTAATACTTGATGATGATGGTATAATAACAGTAATGTCTAAGAAATAAATTAATATTACCATTATAATAATTATTAGCAATTATAATGATAATTAGCTTAAAACTTGAGGATTGGTGTGTGCTTCTAACCAAATAGCTTAAAACTTGAGGGTCGGTGTGTGCTTCTAAAACTTGAGGATTGTCTATAATATTTATAAACCAAACCCCACCACAAACCGCCAAAGTATCTTCAGATGTTGTACCTTATTTGTATGATGCAACAGAGAATATGTAGTCGGTAAAATAAAACAACAATTGCAAATTAGAATACTCGTATTGGCATGAAATTTGGTTAAACCGTGACACCAATCTAAACCGTACTCATCCATAAAAATAATAGTAATAATAATGAGTAAAGATTATGATAATAATAATAATAATAATAATAATAATAATAATAATAATAATAATAATAATAATAATAATAACAATAATGTAGTAAGTAAAATCAATTAGACCAACAACAATAATAATAATAAATAAAATGGTTAAATAATGAATGTAGCTGAACTGAATGAATTTTTTTGAGCTGGATTGAACTGAACTGAACTTATTAGAGCTGCACTGAACTGAACTGAAATTAGGCTGAAGAGAATACAAGCCCTAAGAGGAGCTTAGATCTTGTAAATTTATAATAGAATAAGGTTTTGTTCTTTTGGATTGAATGAAGCTAAACTGAACTGAACTAAACTAAACTAAATTAAAATTAATAAAGCTAAACTGAACTGGACTAAACTGAAATGAACTTCAATTAACTTATATTTTACGAAATGAGTAATGCTAATACTAATATTTATAATATAACTTAATATATATAATCATAATGATAGTAGTAATATAACGTAATATTATTATAAATAATAATACTTCCTCCGTTTTTTTTAAATGTGGCACTTTCTATTTTAGGAAGTGTCAAATTAAAATTTTCACAATCTGTTTTGGTCAACAAACTCTCTCTCCACTGACATAGGTTCCCTTATTTTTTTCTCTCTATCTCTTTTCCTTCCAAAAATCGCCTAGTAGTCCATGAATCTAAAAGTGGTACATTAAATAAAAAGGAAGGAAGTATGCTAATTTTAGATATTGTAATAACCTTAATATAAATAGATAAGATGACGCTCTAAAAGCTTCCATATTTGAAACAAGAAAAATATTAGCTAAGATAATTTGAAAAGACATGAAACCGATTGATGCACAACAAGCTGACCGCGAAGATGTTAATGACGGTCGTGAATATGCTAATCAATATCAACAGTGACATTATTAACAGAGGGTCAGGGGTAGGCAAATAAGCATGTCCATAACCATGAATTGGCATACTATGACAATTTCTGGCAATAATGTCATTGTAGAACTTGATCATTTCCCTGACCGTCGTTTGACCTTCCCCGTTGACCACCATAAATTTTATTTTTATGGTGATTCTTTTTGTTTCAATGAGAGCCATGACTAGGATACCAATACAACACAAAAATATTCATAGACAATATTATATCTCATAAGCTTCCTTTTATATAAAGATATATTTTCATATATTCTAACACAAACAAAACAAAAACTAATGTGGACCATCAGTTTCTTTGTCACTATCTCACGAGCTAATTGCAACCCGTTCTCTAGGGCTCGTAGTTCCATGCGAAGAGCAGAGCACATCCCTATTTTGATCGAAAAAGCTACAAGAAACTTGCCAACGTGATCCCGTAGAATACTTGTAATGCCTCGCACACGGGGTCCTAAATTAACATCACTAACCATAGATGATATCAATGAGAACCGGAAGCATTTCCTCAATGCGATGTGCGTTATGGCCCACTATTAATACAATATCCTTAAAAAAGCTCACAATTTGTCTACAACAATAATGACCTTATATAAATGCTCCTAATAGCCTTAGTCAATGCTTCGTGAACTCCATCTTAATGACTTCCTTTCCGTTGGTCAACACTCATCCCTCTTTCTTAATCTAAAATTCATTGAAGAAAAATAGAGAAACAAGAAAAGACAGAAAACATTCCAAAAAGAGTGGAAAACTCATAACTTTACCCCAACCCGTTAAAACACTTTTAGTTCGAAAACATTTTTCATACACATGCACTTGTCACGTTACTCTAGTAATTATTCGAAAATACTTACTGAAAACATTACTTTAACTTTGAACAGTCTGCTGGGAAGGACCATTCACATGAGCCCAAATCATTGGCAAGTATAGGCTTTGGACAAAACATTACTTTCATCATCATTTGTTAAACATTCGACCATCTTGGTCCATTCATAGATCATAAACATTCCCACCACCTATTACTTGATCATTTACCAATTTAATTTATAACTCCAAGCCATCAAGACAATTTTGTTTCCACTTTTCATTACAGTATCTTAATTTGTAAACTGTATAGAACTTATATTTCTAAACAACATCCAACATCCATATAATCATAAGTAAATAATATACATAAAATCATATAGATAGATAACCATGACGTTCATATCGTACATGTACTCATGTTACTAAGCACTTTCATAATGCGTAAGAACATACATAAACTCTTATAACTCGGAAGCTAAGTCGTATAAGCATATGATATGATCTACCTCATAAACACATTAGGTGTTCCTCAAAGCATAAGCGAGTCGGGAATACAATGATTAACATGAAAGAACATACATTTATTAATCCGCATAGGTTATCAATATACATTAAAACTTAACACTTTCAAAAGAATACACTTATCATCTTAAAAAGCATCACGTATTTCCATCATTGACATTCTTAATAGCTTGAAACCCATTCTTTTGCATTGGTATCTTGTCGAGTACAACATAACATAAGCCACATAGAATATAAGTGTTCCAACAAAAAGGTTGCGTGCCACGGGAGAATTATTATCCCCCAACAAAAGGTGGCATAATAACATAATACAAATGCCACGGGAGAATTATTATTCCCCAACAGAAGGTGACAGAGCCGCCAAAATAGTACGTGCACGACCAACAAAACAGACTACTACCAAGAACCATCTTTCACTTTCATTTAGCATGTTTTGTATCTATTAGTGTTTTCATGAATCATGACAGAGTCGTTATATGAATTGTACTTTTTATATAATCATACATTTCCAGAAAAACGAACACTTTTGGCATGTCATCATTCACTTAAAACAAACTTGCATATCGTAAGCGTTTCGTAGAATTTGACAACCTCTTTTGATTTTATTTCCCGTGTTTCATTTCTTACTTATGTGTTCTTAGACACACTACAAGAAAATGGACTTTGTGCAACGAATGCTTTAAGTTTGTGCAACGAAATTTAGATATGTAGCACAATCTGTAGAGTTTTGGCAACAAATGAAATTTTGTTGCACAAAGTCACGTATTGGGCGTCGAATTGAAATGTAGTTGTGGATTTAAATAAATTCACCCACTGTGAACTACCAATATGACTATACATAAGCAGCAACACGACTGCTTGTATTACCAAAGAAATATAGTAAATAGCACATACCCAAATTGCAAGTAAAATGGATGTACTAAGTAATAACCATTGTCTTTACAGAAGAAAAGCAAAACCAGCACGGAAGCTGATGGCTCCAGGACGGAATCTATTTCAGGTATCGATTCCACCACAGAGGTTAATCAATGGTGGAATTGGGACCTGGAATCAAAACCTGGAACTGGTTCAGCTTTGGAGCAACCGGATTCCATAACCGGTTCTATAAACGATGATTAAAAAATAAGATTGCCTTCGCCGGCGGATTAGACGACGGTGGGCTTAAGTTCCTCCTTTTCTTTTCTCCCATGGAGGTTGGTGATGGGCGGCAGTGATGAGAACTGAGATGTACGGCGACGGCTGTAGACGACAGCTGGTGTTTGTGTGAGAAATGATAGGAAAAGGGAAAAAGGGAGGAGCAAAGGTTTGATTTTTGTGAAGGGCAAATTGGTAGTTTACGTTGTTAATTCGTTGTGGGTGTTTTTTGTATTTTTATAGGCGTGGTTTAGCTCTTCAAAAATAGTATTATAATAGGTGGACCATATCCCAATAAGGAAATGAGAAATGTAATTGCGAGAAATAAAATGGAAAAATAGGAAATCCTTTGGTGAACGGAGGGAAAAACTTATAATATTACCTATAATGAATAATATCATTATTGTTAGTACATTTCTAATGATAATTTTAGATATTGTAATAACCTTAATATTAATACTTTCGCCGTTTCTTTTTGTTTGTCCTACTTTTCATTTTTGTCAGTTTTTTTGTTTGTCCTGCCTTTTCATCATTCCCTATATGGGAAAATTATATTACCCATCTACCCCTACTTTATCACTTTCTGATCTCATATGTACCTTATAATTTTCTTTCACCTGCTTTAATCTCCACATTTACCGCTGCCTCCGTCCCAGAAATCTCTATACACTTGATTGAGCATACTTAGTTTTAGATGATAAGTTGTTGTTTGGTTATAAGATAGATGTGAGAGGAGTTAGAAGTGTATAGAGTTTTCTTGGACGAAGGGAAAAGGAAAGTGTATAGAGCTTTCTTGGACGGAGGGATTATAAAATAAGTGGACTCTTTAATTGCTGTCTCCACCCACATGCATATGACATCATCTTCCTTGTCATTTTCAGTTACAATCAACGGGTCAAACAAAAATAAACGGAGGGACTAGATAAGATGACGAGCAAAAAGTTTCTATGTTTAAAAGAAGAAAACTATTAGTTAAGATAATTTGGAAAGAGATGAAAACGATTGATGCACGACAAACTGACCATGAAGATGATAATGATGGTCGTGAAGATGTAAATGATGATCATGTAGAAGATATTGAAGAGGTAGAAGATCATATGGAAGAAAATTATTAGGAAGTTATAATTAGAAAATTATCTTTATTTAGAAGAATGTAATGTACTTGAATTGAGATTAATGCAACTATTATGTAATTTGAGCCAAATAGAAAATAAATTTAATTTTAAACCAATATTAATTAATTAATTAATTAATAACAATTTAGACTACAGTAATAATAATTATGATAATGTCTAATAAGCTACTCCCTCCGTTCCCTTTTGTTGTTCCCATTTGGAATCTTACACTATTTGAAAGTAGAGAGAATCTTCTAAGTGGTTTCCAATATATAAGAAAAACATAGTCATGTGGGATCTTGTTTTATTCGTCTCGACGAGTACATCAAGAATATCAAACTTTTATAATTTTTATTAACATGTTGTTAAAGATATACACGATATAAAATGTGCATTGGCAAACGTGAAAAGGCAAATGGGAACAACAAAAGGGAACGGAGGGAGTAGATAATAGAATTATTTGTGAATTACTCCCTCCGGCCCTTAATAAATTTCACATTTCTCTCTAAATGTTTGTCCCATATAAACTTCCCTTTTCTCCAAGTGGTAGATCCCCTATAATAAACTAAATTACTTTTATCCATGGGACCACACTTTATGTCACTAGAAACAAAAACTATACTCTTTAAAATCAACAACAATGATAATTTTTTATAAAAAAAATCACGACCCACCACCAACTACTTTCTTAAATTGTGTGCATTAAATGGGAAGTTTATTGTCGGACGGAGGAATTTTATGTGTTTTTTCGAAAAATAGACACCGCAGTACGCCCTTTATGGGCATGACTTTTGTGAATCCTTACGAAACGAGTACCAACAAGCCAGGTTTTCGAGCACGTACTTCAAAACGACATTTCCAGACTAAAAATAACGATTTTCGGAGAGCGGACATCGTTGTACGCCTTTTATGGGCAAGAATTTTGAGAATCCCTACGAAACAGGCACCAACCAGCCCGCTTTTGGGCACGTATATGTAGACGATATTTTCGTGCTGAAAACGATATTTTTTCGGAAACGCAAACCGTCATATACCCTATAAAGGAAGAACTTTTGAGAATCCCTACCGACCAACAAGTCAGGTTTTCGGGTACGTACATCTAGACAACTTTTTTGTATGGAAAATGACTTTTTTCCAGAAAAGGGACACCAGAATTTTGAGAATCCTACGAAACGAGTAAAAACAATCCTGGTCTTTGGGCACGTATTTCGAGATGACTTTTTCCTACAAAAAAGACATTTCGGAAATCGGATGCACTCCCCCGTAATTTTATGAATTTAATAAATATATTTAAAGTATATTTCTAAATGATTTTTCGTATTTAATTAATTAAATTATTTAATGATTGACTATTTTGAGAGCCAAAACGATTATTTAACGTTTTGAGTATCAAACGTTTATTTGGACTTTAAGAATTATTAAATGATTACTTAGGTTTTGGGTTGAGTTTAATTAGTTTTAATTATGGGTTGAGGAGCCCAATTCTTTTCCAAGTTGATCATCAACGTAATGGCCCAATTAAACCCTAAACCTACTAGTACTAGGTTTCAGGCAAAATTATAAATACCCCATTAAACCCCAAAAACCCTCACCTTTACACTCCTATTTTCTCTCTCTTTTTCCTCTTTCTAAACTGTTGTCTCTCTCCCCCTTTTTTCTCTCGATTTACGTGCGATGGCGAGCCACCACCCTCACTCTCTTTTTTCTCTTCCACTCTAGCGAACCACCGCCACCCATCACTCCCTCTCTTCGCTGATTGCTGCCGCCAGCAACAACACTCACTCTCTCTTCTTCTTCTCGGCTCGCGTGAGCTGCCAGCCACTGACAGCAGTCGCGCGTGGTAGCACGCGCCACCTTCACCCAGCCACATGTGTCAGCCGCTGCGTCCTCCTCTTTCTTTGTTTTCGATTTTTCATCTTATTGTTCTAGTTATTTTTCATCCCTTTTTCCTTTATATCATTTATTAACTAGTTTTATTAATTAAAGCTTTAATTTTGATGTTTAATATATAAAGGTAATAACTTTATTGTTTGAGTTAATAAATATCTGATTTTTATAATATATAATTTTAAGTTATAATTTCAGATTTAATAAATTATGTTTAAAGTGAAATTTAAACATTAAAGTATCGATTTTTTTAGGTTTTTCAAGAACACTCTTGTACTATTATATTAAAGGATGTTAAAGGTTGAAACTCTAGTGTTCAGAAAGGATTTTAAAACGAGTTTAAGAGCGTTTTGAAATAATTAATTATAAATGTTGTGAATTGATTAGAGTATTAATTCGTGAATGTTTTGATATTTGGTAGGCGGAGAATTTTCCTTGAGTGATTCTAGAGTTCCTAAAGTGGTCTCTCATTTTGTCTACAAAAGGTACGTACATGTCCTTATGTGTTAGACTTGTATCATGTCCTAAGGTTAGGATTTTGTATAGTGTCATGTATAAGGAACCTTTTTATGGTTCTTACGTGGCTTTGAAATATGGAATTACGTGTTGTCAAGCATGCTAAATGCCTATGTTTATCTACTACATGATTGAATGAATGTTTTGATTCAAGCATGTTTGGGAAGGGATATTTATTCATTAATTCATATGAGGGATTAATAAATGTATGTAATTATTGGATCATGGATTATTATATTGTTTCTCTTATGATTATTTTATTATTTTGCAAACATCGAGGACTTTGTGGGTAACTTGAATTGGTATCATTATGATTTTTTTATTACTTTGAAAAGACCGAGGGCTTCGGACATTTCAATTGTTGATTTTAGTCAATAAATAAATTGAGGATTAATTCATGGTCAAGTGGATTTGTTTGATCATGATGTATAATCCTAAGATAAAAACTGAAAATTGTTGTATCCTTGTTATTTGATGGTTGTCTTTGTTAGAGTCCAACATCGAACAAAATATTAATACTTAAAGTGAAAGTGAATAGCAATAGCTTTAAACTTGTGCACGTTAGAAGTTTTGGACTAATATGAGTTGGAGTAAATGGTGGTAGCCCATGACTTTCCTTGGGGCTGAATCGATCACCATACCCTATTTCTTTTTACATTAGTACCTCAATATCGTTGGTCGTGAGGATTACGGATCACACCCATAATTCTTCTTCTAAATTGAAGACAAGGTTTGGTTGGACAACTCGATCCATTGTCTATTCAATTTATTAAATGAATTATCTTGTAGTCTTGTGAAGTCAATTCTAATTTTAAGAGTCGTTGTTTTATGATGTTGTTGTTGATCATGTTTTAATGCTAATAGTATCATGCTAGGTTTATGAGGTTTGTTTTGTTATGTATGTACTCAACTTTGCTGGTTATGTGCTTTTTGTGTGTCGATTATGTTGTATTTATTGATCCTGTTATGACCCTTTAATTTATTGACGAGCAGTCCCTCAATTGCGTATTTGCCTATATGTTTGAAGAGGTATTTTCCTATATGTTTGAAGAGTCGATGCATCCATACTCATTGAGGATTTGGGATATGATGATAAGAGATTACTTTCTCTTTTCTATTGCTTCTTTTATTTATGTTATGGTTTTAAGATACTTTATGGATGATTTATTTTAAGTTGGTTTTAATCTATGGTTGGAGTTTGAATAATGTTTTAACATTTATTATGGTTTAGGTATTTACTAGAGTATTTATTTAATGTTTTCTGCTACAAAATTATGAGTAATCCGATACGTTTCACACGGACGATAATACTTTGATAATTCTTTGAGTTTAGTTGAGAAAAATGTATTTTTATAAAAGAGATAATTGTCGGGGTGTTACATCGGATACCACCGTACGCCCCTCACGAACAAGAATTTGAGAATCCCTACAGTACGAGTACCAACTATTCGGATTTTCGGGCATGTACTTCGACACGACTTTTTCGAACTGAAAATGACGTTATTTGGAAAACGGACGCCGCCGTACGCCCTTTATGGGCAAGAAGTTTGAAACTCCCTACGAAAGGAGCACCAACAATTCGAGAATTCAGGCACAATATTTAAAGATGCCTTTTTCGATTGAAAACGACGTTTTTTCAGAAAACGACGTTTTTTCAGAAAACGAGCACCAAACACGAATTTCGAGTATCTTTACGAATTTGAGAATGCCTACGAAATCGCGCCCATAATGGGCGTAGAGTGGTGTCCATTTTCGAAAAAAATGTCGTTTCAGTTCGAAAAAAGTCAACTCGATGTATGTGCCTGAAAACCTGGCTTGGTTGTACTCGTTTTGTAGGGATCTTCGAAGTTCATGCCCATAAAGGGAAGTGTCCGTTTTTCAATAAAAACATTGCCTTCAGTATTAAAAACACGATAAAATGTTTTCTGGAAATTTGTGGTCATCATAATGTGATATATCAAAATTACATACTTCCTCCGTTTCGCAATACTCGCAACATTTCTTATTTGCACACTATCCAATGCAATACTTTGAACCTTAATATCTCTAATTATTGATAAGTAAAAATTATAAAAAGTTGATATTATGATAGTATGCATTAAGACGAATCAAATAAGACCCCACTTGACTATGTTTTTTCTTATACACTTATAAAAAAATATAACATAAGATAGGTTCATGCATAGTGGCTACTATTTTTATGTTGCGAGTATTGCGAAACGGAGGAAGTATATAAAAAAAATGAACAAAGAAGAATATTAAATTGTTAATTATGATTTGACTAGTGAAACTATAAATTAGTAGGGTAATTAGTGAAAATGGAAGCAACTTACTAAGAGATTAGTGTTTTTAGGTAGTAATTGGGAAAAAAAAATTATCAGACTATAACTAGGAAAACGACCTAACTAATATCCTTTAATTCAAAAAAAAAATTCTAGATAATATGAGGGGTCAAAGTGAAGTGGGGATTTTTGTAACTAAGATTTTTTTATATATATGGGGAAATATATGAATGGTTTTTTTATGGAAAAAAATGGTCTTAGGGTTTGTTCTTTTTAACTTATTTTTACTTATATGTATTTATCTGAATTAATCTGAACTTAATTTTTCTTATTATACTCTATATGACCTTATTGGACCTTATTTTCCCTTATTATATGAAACCTTATTCGACTTCATTTGACCCTATTCGACTATTCGACCTTATCTAAACTTTTATTTTTATAAGGATTGAAACTAAGTTGAAAAGAACGGACCCTAAATAACTAACAAGTTAGCTTCCCTAAAAGAAAAAGGGGAAACAAAAAAAGAATAATGTGGTGAAAGCCCTAAATTCTACTTCCACCATCCCAGAAAGCGCTATACACTTGATCAAGCGCGTAGTTTTAGATAATAAGTTGTTGTTTGGTTATCATTTGTACTTTAAAAAAAGGTATAGGTGAGACGAGTTAGTGGGTATTGTTTTATTTAAATGTGAGAGAGTAGTAAATCATGGTTGAAAAATAAAAAAAATAAAGTGGTAGTGGGTCAAATCCAAAAATAAAAGTGTATAGAGCTTTCTGAGACGGATGAAAAAGGAAAGTGTAGACAGTTTTCTGGGACAGATGGAGTACTGATAATTTGAATGGCAATATCATTATAATATGCTCATCTTGTAGACTCACAGTTGGGGATTAGATGAGGATGTGCAAGGAGCCCAACAGCACAGGGCCCAAAAATTATACTTTCTCCGTTTCTCAATACTTACAACATTAGCATAGTAACCACTATTCATTCATCAATCTTATATCATTTTTTTTTGAAGTGTATAATAAAAAATATAGCCAAGTGGGGTCTTATTTGATTCGTCTTAATTCATACTATATAGTTCCTCCCTTTCACTTTAGATGTTACACTTTTTTTTTCACGCTTATCAAGGAAACGATTTAAGGGCGTAAACGAGCAAATTAATCAATGAAATTTTGACACAAGTAATATAGAATCTCATTCTTGCTTGTATTAAAATTTCATCTAAAAATTTACTCGTTACACCCTTAAATCGACTCCTTGATACATGTGAAAAAAGTGTAACATCTAAAGTGAAACGGAGGAAGTAAGATTAACTTTTTATAATGTTTACTTATCAACTAGATATATTAATGTTTAAAATATTGTATTGGATAGTGTGCAAACAATAAACGTTGCGAGTATTGCGAAACGGAAGAAGTATTACATTTCAAAATTTTACTTAACACTTGAGGAAATTACTTTTGTTTTCCACCTAAAAAATCTCAACGTATAACCTTTCGTCTTTATTTCCTAAAATTAGAGTCCCAATTTTTATTTTGGAACCGAGGCCCAAAATATTCAAGACAGGTCTTGACTCAGTCACCACGTATAGGGCTAAGCAGAACTTGCGCTAGACCGCACCAAACCGCAGACCAAACCGTTTTGGCGCGGTTTGGGTTGGTTTATGGGATCAAAAAAATGGGTTGGTTTGTGTTTTTTATCAAACCGCGGTTTGGGGTTGGGTTATTATATTTCTAAACCAAACCGCACCACAAACCGCCTAAGTGCCTTTATATTTGACTAACCAATAATTTTGTACCTTTAGTAGTAATATTTATAGCAACTTTGTAAATTTTTAGTGTTTTCTAGCTTCTTTTGTACGCTATTTTTATGTTTTTAACAACCAATGTGTAGTTGGTAAAATAAAGCAACAATTACAAATTAGAAAAAAAATTATTGAGATAAAATATGGAAAATCCGCAAATCGCACCGCACCAAACCGTTTTATGTGGTGCGGTTTGGGTTGGGGTTGGCCTAAAGTGCGGTTTGGGTTGGTTTGAGAAAACGTCAAACCGTTTTTGTTTGTGTTGGTTTAGGTTATGTACCAAACCGCACCAACCAAACCCATGCTCAGCCCTAACCACGCGGATTCGTCACTACCATATCCCTGTGACTACCTTAAAATCCCTGCGGCTTAAAAATTATTAAGGGTAGCTTGTTCTACTAGGATGTCGTTTTTAAGGTACACATTACGGGGAAGATCTTATGCCACGCCTAACTGGTGCACCCTAGCTCTCCAAATTAGATTTATTTGTGGCAAATTTTAATCCTCCCTCCGTCCCATAATATAGTGCTTGTATTTCATTTTGGGTGTCCCAAAATGTTGTTCTTGTTTCCATTTTTAAAAGGTACTAAATTCCTCACATACCTTCATCAAGTACTTGAAAAATGGTCCCCCCCAAAGTATTTTATTCTAAAATATCCCTTTTCTATGTACTTGTCATTATTATATTTGTCTTTTCTCCCTACTTTACCACTTTAAATTTGTTGTTTTGTTGTAACAAGTACTTCAATCATTGGTGTTTTATCTAACCTTAATTTTTGTGAAAATGAGAAACAAACACTATATTATGGGACGGAGGGAGTACAAGATATGTCGTTTTTACACCCTTAATTAAGGGTAGTTTGTTCTACTATAATGTCGTTTTAAGGTATATCAGGAAGATATTATGTCACACCTAAGTGGCGCACCCTAGTCCCTAGCTCTCCAAAATTGAAACCCTGTAGAGTTGTAAGATTCAATAAGACAAGCCAACCAAATGTTAAAAGCGAGGTTTAGAAACTTTTCATTTAATACATTTGTATGTTATCGTTCAACGCCCGTGAAAACAATGCAGTTTTCAGTTAGCTAACGTGGGTCCTTGGATCCACTATCAATTAGCTCAGCTCCACTGACCAAGCCCCTCGCCCCAACTTTTAATAGGACAACGTTGTATATAGTTTTTTTTTTTTTTCTTTTGGTACAAAAGAGGGCCACGTCCAAAAAACAAAACAAGACAAAAATTAATGTGGAATTAAAAATGGTCACGCCACTTCTCTTATGTCATTAGCTAACATGATACCGAAATTAACTGGAACTTCATGATAAATGATGAGAGGCATATCTTGATCTAATCCTTGGGTACGTTAGCCAATTCGCGGCCCGATTGGCTTCTTGATAGCAATGAATAAACTTCACTTCCCACCCCGATAAAACACAAAGTTGCTTGCATCTATGAATGACGTGGTTGGAGTCTCCAAAATAATCACATTGTTCTTAGAGGATTTGAACACAGGCCAAATTAACAAGTTGAACAATCAGTTTCTTTATCCCTATCTCACAAGCTAATTGCAGCCCTTTCTCTAGGGCTCATAGTTCCGCACGAAGAGCAGAGCACATCCCTATTTTCATCAAAAAAGCTGCTAGAAACTTACCAAGGTGATTCCATATAATACCACCTCTCCCGCCGTGGTAGGAACTCCCCGGGATGCATGTTGAAAGCCACCGAATCTGGCGATGGAGCTACCCATCTCACATTTCTTACCTAGCTAGAGAATTGAAAGCATCGGATAACGCTTTACACCTAAAAGCCTGCTGCATTTGCTGAACTATTTAGGTTATAAGAAAAGCACATAGATCAATAGGAAACTCCTTACCACCTCCAGATACTCGCCGTTGAGTTTAGCAACGAAATATAATAACTGTCGCTGATTTTAGCAATGTGTTATGATTTTTTTTCGCTAAGAGAGTGTTTGGATACAAAATGGGAAGGAAAAGAAGGGGAGAGCAGGGAAGGGGAGAGAAGAGAAAGGGAGGGGAGGAAAGAATGATTGGTTTTCCTTGCAAATCTCTATAATGTTGGAGGGAGCAATTTGTTATAAATTGATCCTTCCATTTCCCTCCCTCCAAATCCCTCACCCCCTCTATCCAAACAATGGATTTTTGTCATTTTCCTTCCCATCCCCTCCCTTTCTCTCCTATTTTAGCTATCCAAGCATGGAGTAAAGTTGGTAGCGTATTAAAATTTCCGTCGCTAAAATCAGATCGGATTGTCTTCCCTCGTTGGATTTACGTCATATTTTAATAATCTCTCCCCGATTTTAGCAAGGGAATTTTATTGAGTCACTTAAATATTAGTTCCATTGCAAAACAAAGTTATTTAGATATATTTTAAATTTCTATATTATTATATTGAGGCAAATATTTGAAATAACTTACATTGAGTACTAGCTTTAAATATGATTATGCATTGATTCAAGATCATATTATACTTGAATTCAAATTACATAGTTATGTATACAAAAGAGGCTAAATTCAACATGAGCTAGTAATACTAAACAAAAGAAGCTAGTGTATGTTGAGATTACCAAATTACTATTTTAAGGCTGTATTGAGATTATATGCATGAGTTGTCTAAGAAACTCAAGTCTAGTGTATGTTGTATACATGTACAAAAAAGACTCATCTCATGTCCTAAAGTAAAATACTTAGTAACCTAAGATATATGTGAGGATTAGTGTGAAGTCAAAGATGGAGATGAGAGAGCGAGAAAGTGTGCAGGGACGACGCCGAGCAAGATGCCGGAGGCCCCCGAAGGATCCAGCAAGATAGTGGCAGCCGCACCTACCTCTTTGTGGTGAACAATGTCAACAACCCCAACCCAACCTAAAACCCAACACATACCGATCAAACCCAATCACTTCCACCTCTGAATCCGATACCCCCACCTCCTTCTTTCAACCAAGAATCAGAGATCTTCATCTCCAACCCGCCACAAACGTTCATTGATTTCTCTAGTGAGTGGGGAAACTCAATTATCTTTAAATCGTGGGGAAATCATTCTCTGCAGATTTCCTCTTGCACCGTATTCGGAAGCTATGGCAAATCCATCAGCAAACCTCTATCATCACTTTAGGAAGAGGCTTCTTTCTGATTCAGGCTTCAACACCGGACTTGAAATTCAAGCTCCTTCAAACGGACCCTGGTTCTTCAATGGCTTCTAAATTGCTACTCTACCTTGGACACCATGGTTCAAGGCGATAGAAACAAACATCACCATGACACCAGTTTGGGTTACAATTGCTGAGCTACCTATCGAGCTCCACAACAGAGAGATTCTGACTAAGGTAGCAAACTCTCTTGGACAACTAATAGGATTTAGTAAGAAATCCTTTGAAAGCATGATCAAAACCTCAGTCTCAATACAAATCTGGGTAGACTTATCTCAATCGTTGAAAGAAGCTATTTGGATTGGGAATTCAAAGCGAAGATTAGTGTGGCATGATATACCATTGTTTTGCTCACTCTGTAACACCATTGGACAAACTAATTGTCATTGCGTCCTATGGATGGTAACACTGAGCAAAATGATACATAGACAAACACCAACCAGGGAAAGCATAGCTTAAACATGGGTGATTGGCAAGTAATACACAAGAGGAAAACCAAAGGAAGGAAAGTCATAGAGGACAACACAATCTCCAGCAAAAATTGCAAAATCTTTGATTCCTTCAGTGCTTTGAACGACGGTGGCGACACGACGCCGGTGGAGGAAACAACGGAGAAACAGTACCAACCTAGCAAAAAAAGACAATGTTTGGTTTGGCGGGAAAAACATAAGGCACCTGCTCAGTGTTTTTCATGTTCAAACACTTTAGTCGAGTCACGTGCCCAATCACATGACTATCCTTTGGATAACACCTTATCTATTTGTAATCCCCAACAACCTACTCCCTTCAGCCACGTGTCGCCGCTTCTTAACACCTCACAAACTCCTCCCTTCAATCAATCCTTTCTCATAACCCTAACTCATCTCAATCTCTCCGCCACTTTCCCAAATCACCCCAACCCTAATTTTCTCTGCAACTCTATAGCACTACCACAATTCAACCCTTTCTTACTCTTCAATGGACCCAGATCATCAACAAATACTCCAAGCTTTTTTCCAAACCCGACAACCATCCTCACAACAACATTACCAAATTCTACCCATAACACCACCCTCTGACATTATCAAAGCCAAATGCGAGAACACACCAAGTTATCTCTCCTTTTCGGATAAACCGATTACTCAACCAGAAATCGACCCAAACAACTACCGTTTCCTCATCAGAGCCCCCAACGCCTGGTTGGCGGTCAAGCCTCATATCATCTGAAAATTCGTCGTGAAACCAACCTACGCGGATGTTCCATTCACGGAGATGGTGTACTAACTGAAGGGCGAAAAGGAGAAACATCCAATACATCTACCAAATATTACAGATCTCTAAGGTTTATGCCCGGTAATAGCCAAAATTGTGAGGGATTGGTACAAAACACTACCACAGGAGGAAGAGGCAGTAGTGAGGGAGGATTGCATGTTCTAAATAGATCCGGCTCCGATCTTGCCTCAATTAAGGACGGACTATTTATTGACCTCTACATTGAGCATGTTCATAGACAGTCACACCAATGCAGTGTATCTAGCACATACAAACAGAATTTCGAAGTTTTGGCAATCATCCTAAACCCGATAAACAAACCATCCATCAAACAAGAAAACTTGCAAGAAGAGGAGGAAATAGAGCAGTGGGATCTTTGGACAACAAAATTTGCATTCCAACTACTGAGGAAAGAGGAATCCTTCGACTTTACAAAGGGAAGAGTGAGGAAAAACAAGGGAAGCTCGAGCAGGGGATGTCATTCCCAACTGAGAAACTCCCTCCCAATTGATATGTCTGTCCTGGCATGGAATATCAGGGGCATCTCTAGGCCCAGCTTCAAAACCAACCTGTTTCATCTTCTTCAAGAACACAACCCTGACATTGTATTCCTCTATGAAACCCGAACCTCCATTAAAAATCCCCTACCAATCATTGAATCCCTCCCCTTTAATGAACACTGTCTCGCTGAACCTAGGGGCTTCTCTGGTGGCTTGCTGGTCTTGTGGAACTCCTCGAGGGTGGATTTCACCACCATGGGGAGGGACGTCCACATGATCCATGGTGTCGTTCAGGTACAAAATACTCAATACTCCTTTTCTTATCTTGTATTTATGCTAGCACTAGTTTTAAATCCAGACTAGAAACTTGGGATGCCTTGAGGAATATTGCTAATAACTTAGATTTACCTTGGCTTGCAATGAGGGATTTCAATGAAATGATTTGTCAGTCTTAAAAATTTGGGGGAAAACCACACAAATTTACAAGAATGAAAGCCTTTAGAGATTGCCTGGATGACTGTGGACTCACTAATTTGGGTTTAAATGGAATCAAATTTACCTGGACCAACAAACAGAAGAAGAAACCACTTATGGAACGCCTTGACAGAGCACTTGCCAATTCTGAGCTTTTGACTTTGTTCTCAAACCTAGTTGGTGTGGAGTTGCCGTATACCCCTAACCAAATATAATTAACCTTTTTCCCTAACAACTGAATGTATAGTGGAAGTAAGGGTCGTATCCATAGGGAGGAAAGTACGAGTCTATAAGTAGCGAAACCAAACCCCTAGAGTCTTCTAGGAGTCACGTAACCAATGGGGGGTTTGCTTAAGAACAAAGTACTACAATTATAGAGACTAAATAAGAGATGATGTGGATTAAGTCAATGCAAAAGAACCTTGGACTCAATAGTATCCACTTCCAACCAAATTATTGATCATGGAGCTTACAAATATTTCTCCTCTTTGGTCACCTATTGAGAAGACTAAACTTCTAACCTCCTAGATAGTGGTTAAACACACACGATCAGCATGGTTTGAACTCCCTCTTACTATCACCTAACTAAATAAAATAGCATTTAAGTTGAAACCAATAGTAGCATTAAAACTGAGGCACAATATGATTGCTAATGATATTGAAGCAATAACATTCAAGCACTAAGTAAAATCTCTCTAAGTACTTGAAGTAACAAATCAGCATTACATCAAAAACCTAGTGTGCTACCAAAGAAATAAGAACATAGCTAACCGATCATGTCCTTAACTCTAGCATTTGATCATTCACACAACTACACTAGTAGTACTCCTAGTAAGATTATGCAAATATCAATGAAATAAGCTCAAGAGACCTTACAATAACCAATGGAGATGAGAAGAACAAGAGTTCTCACATACAAGAAAGCTTCAACTAACCGGATGCAAGTAAAGTTTACGCTAGAACATACATGATTTACACCAAAGATTTCTAAGAGTTGTTGGTGTTTCAAACCCTAAAAATGGAACCTAATTAAGTACTCTGATGTTCTTCTTCTCTCTCTACAAATAAAAAAGATCTAAAAACATATGATAAAAACCATCCGTAGAAGGAAAGATAAAACATAAGAGAGGTGGGCGGCAGTGCCTGGTCGCGACCCGCGACCACTGTCATGAGGTGCGAGTGGCAGGTCGCGACCAGCGACCACCATCGCGACTCGCGACAGGCTACTGCCACCCCCTTTTCTTGAGAGCTATAACACAAAGGGGAGGGGGAAGAAAGAAATTGGAAGCCTTGCAAGATCCTCCTTCAGGTGGCTTGGCCGCTGCAATGGCTCGATGCTTGGAGCTCGGAATCGGAAGACTTGGAGCATGGCTCGGAAGCTTCAAAGGACTTCGAAAGGCTTCAAAATGACGTGCCGCTAAGAACTTGGATGATTTGATGCTTTCGAAGATGATAGAATGCTGCAAGATCAAGACAAACACCAAAACTTGCGACACGACTCTATAGATATCTTTAACACCAAACCAAACCAAAGCCCGAACTCTAAACACAACCCGACACACAAAACCATCCAAAAATCGCCTAAGATTGGCGAATAACTTCGACGCATCACAAGTTGTCAACACTCTAACTAGGGCTAGCTCATATCACAGTCCGATCCTCGTCCATTTACAAAACCAACTAACCATAATGGAGCCTCTTTGGTACCTAGATCCCTCCTTTTCTAACCTAATCAATGACTTCTGGATTGAAAACCATGACAACCTACCCAACAAACTAAAAATCCTACCTAATCACATCCAACCTTGGGCTTCTAGTAGATTTGGTAACATCTTTAAAAGCAAGAGGAAATTACTGAGCAGGATTAATGGAATTCAAAAACACTTAGACTCAAGACCTAGTAACCAATTTCCCTGGGAACTAGAACTCTTTCTTCAAAAGGAATTGGATAAAAGCCTGGACCAAGAGGAGGAATTTTGGAGGATAAGATCTAGAGAGAAATGGCTGACCTCAGGGGATAAGAACACCAACTTCTTTCACAACTCTGTAATTAGAATTAGAAGGAGAAATAGAATCACCCTTATGAAGAATGAAGTAGGAGAAGAATTAAAAACCAATGCTGAGATTAAGGAACATATTTGGTTATTCTACTCTAAACTTTTCACTAATGAGAAAACTTGTGTACCTAGACTCACTATGAATTTTGGTAGCATTAACCTAGCCTTAATTCATTCTATGAGAGAGATAAAGAATGTTGTGGTTAGCTCCAACCCTTGGAAATCACCTGGGAAAGATGGTTTTCATAACTAGTTTTTCCAGAAACACTGGCATGTTGTCAAGAATGACCTCTACCATTTCTCCCAGAGTGTGTTTCTTAACAGAAAACTGAGCTTCTCAATGAATGAGGCTTAGACCCATTAGTCTCTGCCCTACTATTGCCAAATTTTTAACCAAAATCATAGTTAAGAGGCTTAGACCCCTCCTCAAAAACATCATCTCCCCAAACCAGAATAGCTTCATCCCTAATAGAGGGACTGACATTAACTACATCATTGCCTCAGAAGCATTAAACTTAATGAAAACTACTAGAGGTAAGAGAGGCTACCTAGCAATTAAAGTGGCTAGAAAAAGCCTATGACAGGTTGGAATGGGACTTAATCCTAGATTGCCTTATAGCTCATAATCTAGACCAGAAACCTGCCAACACATCATGTCCTGTATCACTTCTACCTCTTTCACCATCAATGTCAATGGTGAGAGATCTGAGATAGTCACGTCCTCTAGGGGTATTAGGCAAGGAGATCCATTATCACCATATATCTTTATTCTCTGCATGAAACACCTTTCCAAACTCATTCACTCTGCTTGTGAACATGGTTCTTGGATACCTCTAAGCTTTAGCAGATCCAACATCAGATTGTCTCATCTACTATTTGCTGATGACCTAATCTTGTTTGGAGAAGCTTGTACAGCATCTGTAAAGTCTATTCTTGAAACACTAGCACACTTCAAGGAAATCTCAGGCCCGAATGTAAATCCTAGTAAGAGCAAGTGTTACTTCTCAAAGAATACTTCAGCCACCCAAACTCAAACACTCTCTTACATGTTGGGCATCAAGGCCAGCCGAGACTTAGGAGAGTACTTAGGATACCCACTGACTGATAAAAGACCCACCTACAATCAATTGGAATATCTAATCAATAGAATGAAGGACAAACTGGCCACATGGAAGACCAAGTTCCTAAATAAGGCAGGTAGGTCAACACTAAGTAATGCCACTATGAACTCTATGGCACTCTACCCTATGAACTGCGTAGCTCTCCCTAAAAAATGCCTGAAAGAACTAGATATGACTATGAAGAATTTTTTCTGGGGGTCAAATGAGGAAAATAAGAGATTACATTTGGTGGGATGGGGGAAAATTTATGCACCCAAAACACTAGGAGGAACTGGTTGTAGATCACACCTGATTCTCAATGAAATATCCTTGACTAAACTGTGTTGGAAGATACACTCTAGTAATAATCTCGCCACTGATGTACTTAGAGCCAAGTATTCAAGTTCTGCAAAGGTTCACTAATTTCAAAAGGGGCTCACATGTCTGGCAAGATATTGGGAAAGGTTGGGAAAACTTTACTATGTCTGCTATATGGTCTATGGGTAGTGGAGAACACATCTCCTTTTGGTTAGATGACTAGACTAGGAAGGGAACCCTGAGAAGTTTCCTTAGTGGACCCCTTACCCTACAAACCCCACCATGAAAGTTTTAGACTGTCTGAGAGAGGGGAAATGGAATTTTGAACCCTTGTCCTTTGTCCTGCCCCAAAATATATTATCCATTATCTCAGCTTTGTTTATTCCTACTGCTAGTATTGATGAGCTTACATGCTCCCTTGCCCAAGGGCGCTTCTTTAACACCAAGATAACTTATGTTGAGCTTTGGCAGCAACACTTCAACTCGACCACACTACAAACACCCTCTCCAATCACCACCCTAGTTAGGAATACCAAGAGTTGGGACAAACTTTGGCAATGCCATCTGCCACCTAAAGTCAAATTTTTTGTTTGGTCAATATTCTGGGATGCCTTACCTGTCAAAGATGCTCTGCAGAAAAGAGGAGTACAACTCAACCATTACTGCCCCTTTTGCCCTAGTGTACCTGAAACCTGGTACCATGTACTGAGACACAGTCCAATAGCTCAGGATGTATGGCAATGCTTCAATCAGTTACCATCTCGTTTCACGTAGAAAATGATGAAATATGGATCACCAATAACCTATTCACTAATCAGGATGACACTGCAGTAACTTGGAACACCAAACTTGGGATAGGTTTCTGGGAAATCTGGAAGAAAACAAATACTTGGGTCTTTCAACAAAAGAACATAAAGGCACAACATGTGTACCATCAAATCTTGCGCCTTACAAATGACTTTGTAAAAGCAAACACTAATCAAGGCAAAGAACTCTATTTGGCAGACAGTTTGGAAATACACCCCAACCACTGTATGATCAAAGTGGATGCTTCCTTCTACCCCAAGACTTTACAAGTAGGAATAGGGGGGATACTTAGAAATTTCCATAACCATTGTGAGATGGCTTTTTGCAAAACAATGAGAAGTAGTGATGCTACTACTGCTGAATTTCAGGCGATCCATGAGGCCTTAGATTAGATAGTGGAGCAAAATCTGTGTAATGTTCATATTTTCTCTGACTCGAAAATAGCAGTGGACCATATCACTCACCCTCCTGTGATTAAAGATTGGTAATGTAACTTGGCCGCCATGTGTAGGGACCACCCAGGGAGGAATAGAGCATGGGAGATAGCTAAGGTTGGAAGGAGCTGCTTGGAGGATGCCGACAAGCTAACTAGATGGACGAGAGAACAAATTTTTTTCTATAATTTGGGTGTAACAATGTTCTCTTCTCCTTTTTTAAGGGATGTTTGTAAGCTTAATGTACCTTTACTTTTGGATAATTTGCGTAGGGCTCTACAAGCCAACAGATCTGATCAAACTGTTTTCACTAACAATTGTTGTAATAGTTTTATGTAGTTAATTTAGAGAGTTCCTTCCAACCAAAAAAAAAAAGGAAAAATTGTCAAGAATAAGTCAACATTTGCGTTGACCGCTTCTAACAAGTCAACCTAAAGATATTCCAATACCAAGTTAACCTTGTATACCCTCCGCTTTTAACAAGTTAAAACCGGCTTTACCTTTTAGCAACTTGTTTAACAGGTTAAAGTGACACATGTCACTCTTTTATTGAGTATTTAAAATTTAAATTTATATTTAAAAAACAAAAAAAAACTCTCACCAAAGAAGAAGTGAGCAGGAGGTAGTGAGATGGGACAGTGGAGCACTACAACAATAGTGTTCATTTGCGACGAATCATTACGATCGTGCGCGAATGTGGTCGTAAAAGGTTAGCATATACGTCCATTTTAAAAAGTGGTCATAATTAGTGTCGGTTTTCAACGACGAGTCCTAATTCTTGTGGTAGAAGGAAAAATCCGGTCGCCAAATCACCTTAAATAGTACCAAAATATTGAGCGGCAACATTCGTGGGCGCTAAAACACAAATAAATTATTAAAATATAAAAAATAACCTTAAAAAAAACTATTCCCACTATTCCCACTCAACTGAACGTGACGTTCATCCCTTTCCTCACTCCCCTTCAACAGCTTGAAGCATCATCAAAACTGAACGCCTAGATTCGCCCCCAAAATCTTCAATTTCTTGAAGTCGAGATTACTCTTCGTCTGCGCAAGAGGGAAGGAAATCTTCACCGGTAAGCTTTTCGTTTTATTTTGCCAAAATTTTTAATTTCAAATTTGTTCTGCAACATTCTGCTTTGATCGATTATTAGGTTGAATTTCGTTCCCAAAATCTTCAATTTCAATTTTATTCTTCAATAATCTGCTGTAATTGACTATTTAGGATGAATTTCAATAATCTGCTGTAATTGATTTTAGATTCAAGAAACGAATTTGACAAGGGAATCAAAGATAAGTAACATCCTTCACCTCTCTGTGAATCTTGGCAATATGGCAAGCGAGACCCATCTTTGAAAAGAATCTCTTGGTGGCAACAAAGTACAAGGGGCCATGATTGCTAAACAGGCCTAACATATGAAATATCAAAACATATATATAAGGAATCATGATGCTCACATTAATGTTAATCAGTAAACAGAGGAAACAAAAAGAATAATCGCAGAAATTCACCTGGTATAAGAAGGTATACAAAAGAATCTGGTAGCATGTGTTTCCCATTCCTGCAGAAAAGAAGTTGAATGACCTAAAAGTGAGAAAAATAAAAGGAAAGGACAAGAAACCATGTTTCTAATTCATGTTAAAACTATTCTTGATGAACAGCAATTTCACAATTATTTTAAGCCACCAACAGATATCAACTCTACTCCTCATGTAAGCTAGAGGCATCTAATTCATGTACCAAAATGAGAACAAAAACTGCAAACTGCGAAAACTTTATCTTGCTAGCTCTAAGTTAAGTTAATTCTCAATATCTAAGCTAATAAATTTCAGTCCTTTAGAGCACTTTGGACTTCACCTCATGCTGTAATCTAAAATCTGCAGAACTCTGGACTCGTAGCTTTAGTGAAAACACTCAGCCAATGAATATATAATCGGTTAAGTTGAATCACCGGAGAAACATTATCAGTGATCTTCCATGGCTTTCTGTTTGACGTGCACATAACAGCACCTTTGAACATTATCAATGAAAATCGGTTCAAATAAACAAAGTGACATTTATAGCAGAAATCAATGACATTATCAATGATGTGAAAGCATTGTTTATATGGATTCTTGGAGGAGTTAGAGAATGATAGAGGACATTAACGTGGCTACGGTCCCAAACCGGAAGCTTAGATATGGAAAAGTTATATAACTATTACTGTAGGATCATGAGTGCTCAAATTTTGTTGTTTAGAAAAATAAAATTTGTGGGTGAGGGAGATTATTCACAGGAAAGATTTAAAATCTTGTGGTTTTAAGCAAAAAGATCATCTTAATAGTTGACAGAGATGGTTTTGCTAGACTTTTAGCCCATGTGTGATTGCCACTGAACATGGATTCGCGTGAGAGTAGTAGTATTGCTAAATAATTACCAACTTTTCTTAAGTTCAAGTTAGATGGAATGGGGGCATGAAAAATGCTTGGAACTCGCTTTTTGTGAATTTGATATTTGTTCAACACGTAGAGCAGGGGGTTGTTTATGATTAAACCTTATTGTGAACTAAATTCTCATTTCCGCTTTTCCTATAGGAACCTTCACAACCTCCTAGATGTTGGTACTTGGTCGGTTTGTTGCATGGGTTTGTTGCTTGAGTATAGGATCTGCTTATCAGATCTTTTGGTTATAGATAAACTCAAGTTATACAAACTACTAACAAAATGATAATATTAATTGCCAAGTAGTAGATGCATTCTTTGTGTATTTCAAGGAGGAAATAAGGCACAAATCTTTTAACAGTGATTTTTTTGTGATGTAGACCAGGCTTACATGTTGTCACCCAAGGGTTGATATGTGAATCCTTCTGAACCAGTATAATTGGCTTATTTTGGGGATGAATCGGTGATGGGGTGGTAGTAATGGGTCCGGAAGGACTTGAAACAAAATCTCATATCAATATAGTTGCTTCACTTCTATCGTTTGCAGGATGACCATTAGTCTGGACACTAAAACTTTGTAATCCACTGATGCTCTTGTATCTGCGAAGATTCGTACAATGTTTTGCCTTTATCTTAGGAATTGCCTGTTCTGCTGGGTGTCTTGTCTTTAACTGGTTTTGTTTAGAAGCTGCGATAGTCATTTTCATTGCTAAGAAGTCAGAATTTCATGCCTTTGTTTTTTATATTCTGAAAGGTTTGCTACCATTAACCATTGGGTCATGTTATTCTCTCCTTTTGCTGTTCTTTTCTTTCTATCTTTTTCAACTAATGCTTTGATTACTTGGCACCTATCCCCAGTGTTGAGGTTTCCATTATCAATTCTTGATCAACTTCCCCCACCATCTGTTATGGTTACATTTTTCAGGAAAAATTGTCCTCCATGAAATCTATTTGACATTTCTGGATTTGCCTCTGTATCTTGGGTAATGGTGTGTGGGTTTGTGTGTGTGTGAATTAGTTTTAATGTTGTTTCCAATCATATCTTTATTAAGTTATTCTAAGTATGAACTCATTATATTTTCCTGTGCTTCATAAATGTCTTGTCATAGGTTACGTTTTTAATTTTTCATAAAGTAAATCTATCATACAAAATGAGAATGGGTGATGAAGTTTTAACTCTTTTGGTTTTTCCATGTAGGTACCCGTGCTTTTGATGTCAACATTGATTTTTTATGTTAAGGATTGAAGCTTGGGGTAGACTAACAGGTAACTGGATATGTATGAGTTGTTTTTTGTTGGATTTCTTACAAAATAGTGTATGGGTTGTTAGAATCGAAGATAAGCTTGCCTCATACTATCATATGTGTAGATTAGGTTTGATTACACTGCACTTGTAGCCTTGTTTATTTCCCCCCTTCTATTTCACTTATTGATTTTAAATTGAATTTACATTTGTTTGTTCAGTATATAATGGTGCCTTGTAAGAAATGGATGAAACTTTCTCGAGATGATCGTCTGAATGATGAGTATGAAATAGGTGTTGATAAATTTATAAAATATGCATTTGAACGGACCGGGGAAAAAGAGGAAATTAGATGTCCATGTGTAAAATGCAAAAATTCATCACGGGGACCTTCAAATATGGTTAGAGAGCACTTATTAGCCTATGGAATCATTCAAAGTTATACCTTTTGGTACCACCACGGGGAAAGAGTAGGGGGAGGATATCTTTGAATCTGAATCTAGTGAAGGATTAGAGGGAGATGTCGAGTTACTAGAGAATGATGGCGAAAATGAAATTGAGGCAATAATTGAGGATATTTTTCCTAATTATAATAGTTTTGGTGAAAATGACCTCCATGGTGATTTAGCGCCTGATGATCCGAATGATGATGCTAAGAAATTTTATAGATTATTTGATGATTTCCAAAAGCCATTATATGAAGGGTCTAACTCCTCTAGATTATCAACAATCGTTAACTTGCTTCACATCAAATCTCTTGGGAGGTGGAGCAACGAGTCATTTACTATGTTGCTGAAATATATGAAATCTCACTTGTTACCACAAGATTCTATCCTTCCTGATTGCTATTATGAAGCAAAAAAGACCACTAAAGATTTAGGTCTCTCTTATGAAAAGATTGATGCATGTGTTAATGATTGTATGTTGTTTTGGAAAGATGATAAACAGTTAGACTATTGTAAAATTTGCAATGCTTCTAGGTGGAAGCAAGGTAAGCATAGTGGGGAAAGTAGAACAAAAGAAAATGGTAAAAAGATACCCGAAAAGGTGCTCCGATATTTTCCTCTTAAGCCAAGACTTCAACATTTATTCATGTGCTCTAAAACCGCTGATCATATGAGATGGCATCATGAAAGGACCGTCGAAGATGGGGTTCTCGAGCACCCCGCTGACGGAAAAGCATGGCAGGAGTTTGATAAACAACATAAGCCTTTTTCTTCTGAACCTCGTAATGTTAGGTTAGGGCTTATAAGTGATGGATTTAACCCCTTTTCAAATGTTGCAAAACCATATAGTATATGGCCGGTAATGCTTGTTCCCTATAATTTGCCTCCCAAGATGTGCATGAAACAGTCTACTATGTTTTTATCCATGCTTATACCTGGTCCCAAAGGTCCAGGTGATGCTATTGATGTATATTTGCAACCTTTGATAGAAGAGCTGATAGAGTTGTGGGAAGTGGGGGTTGAAACTTATGATGCATCGAAAAAAGAAAATTTTAAAATGCATGCAGCTTTCCTTTCAATTATTAATGATTTTCCTGCATATGGAATGTTATCTGGATGGAGCACTAAGGGGAAGAGGGCATGTCCTTGTTGTCACAAACAAACTTCTTATTTGTGGTTGAGTAATTGTTCAAAGCATGTGTATATGCGTCATCGACGTTTTCTACCTATAAATCACCCATGGCGTATGAAGAAAGATATTTTTGGAAAGAAAGAAAAAGGAGAGTCACCAAAGCCATTATCTGGGGAGGAAATTCTTGAACAAGTTACAGATCTTGATGGTATTTGTTTATCTAAAGATCCTACGAAGAGGACGAAAGTGTCACATAAGGTTAGAGAGGATAACTGGAACAAAAAAAGCATCTTTTTCCGGTTACCATACTGGAAGACCCTATTGTTACGACACAATTTAGATGTAATGCACATCGAAAAAAATATATGTGATATTATCTTGGGAACCATCATGAAGATTAAAGGACAGACTAAAGACACAGTTAATTCTCGTCTTGATATGGAGGCATTGGATATAATGTCTAAGCTACATCCTGTTTCGAAAGGTGACAAAATTGAATAACCTCATGCACCATACACTCTATCTAAGAGTCAAAAAGAAATATTGTGTCGATTTCTAAAAGAGTTGAAAGTTCCTGATGGTTTTTCTTCTAATATATCTCGATGTGTTAATGTAAAAGATTGCAAGATTTCGGGATTAAAGAGTCATGATTGTCACGTTCTGTTACAAAGCATACTTCCTCTTGTGATTCGTGGACTTTTGGTGAAAGATGTTTCCGAGCCTTTGATTGAGCTGTGTCAATTTTTTAGTGTGTTGTGTGCTAAATCTGTGAAAGTTGAACATCTAGATCAAATCAAAACTCAAATTCCTTTAACTCTCTCCAAGTTAGAAGCATGGATGCCTCCTTCTTGTTTTGATGTCATGCTTCATTTGAGTGTCCACCTAGCTGATGAGGTAATGCTTGGTGGGCCGGTCCATTTTCGTTGGATGTATCCCGGGGAACGATACCTTCATACACTCAAGTTATATGTGCGTAATAAAGCTCGTCCGGAAGGTTCCATAGCGGAGGGTTATATTGTGGATGAGTGTATGACTTTATGCTCAAGGTACTTAGATGATGCTGAAACAAAATTTAACCGTCTTGAGCGTAATCATGATGGTGTTGATGATCCTTCCAAAAAGCTATCCATATTTTCTCATCGAGGAAGACCTATAGGACGTGGAAAGGTTAATGAGTTGGATGTGTATGAAAGAGAGTTAGCCCACATCTATGCTTTAAAGAACTGTACTGAAGTTGAACCCTTCTATATGTAAGTTGAGACCAACTGTTTTGTTTCATTTTTTTTTAATTTTTTTATTTTATTTTGTGACTTGTTTACTTTCAAAATAGAGAATATGCTAAAATGATAGAACATGAAGGAGTTGAACTCTCCCCTAGTGAACGAGATCTGAACTTTGTGCAATGGTTTAAGAAAAGAGTAAGTTTTCATATTTTCAAACTGGCTTCTTAAATTACTTTCATAATTCAAGATCTTTTCATTTTAATCATGCACTATATATATTTTTCTCCCAGGTTGAAAAGTTGAACCAAGTTAACAAATGTCCTCACGGGGAAGAATTTCTATCTTTATCACGCGGTCCTATTCAATATACTAGGTCCTATTCTGGTTATATAACTAATGGTTTTAGGTTTCACACATCACGTCGTGATAGAAACTTACGAACACAAAATAATGGAGTGGTGGTGTTGGGTGATACTGGTGATAAGCACAAGACTTTAGACTTCTACGGGGTGTTGACAGAAGTAATCAGATTAGAGTATTTGGGAGGCAATTATGTTGTGTTTTTCGGTGCGATTGGTACGATGTGCTTGATCCTAAAAGAGGAATTAATGTTGACAAATTTGGGTATGTTAGTGTTGATATTCAACGAAACCTTAAAACTGATGAACCATTTGCGCTTGCTAGCCAAGCTTCACAAGTAAACTATGCAACAGATGTTGTAAAGAAAGGTAGTTGGCGTGTTGCGGTTAAGACAAAACCTCGAGTTACATATGGGATGCCACTGGAGAAAGACAAGGATTCTCAAAGCATGGAGATCTTGGATGATGTTCAGGATGCGTATCAGGAACGTAATTCATTTGGCTTGATTGCATCTACATCTACATACACACAAAGCGAAATGAGTAATGAAGTTAGAGTTGACGTGGAACCTGAGATCGTTGATGCTACTGTTTTAGTGAAGAAACGAAAAAGAAAAACTTAAAGATGCTCAAGATTGTCTGTGTAGTTTATTGATGGTTTAGTTGGACTTCTTTTGTCGATGATTTTTTCTTGTATTGTGCTCTATCGCCCTTAATATTCTGGTGATTTTTGGATAACTTTAATTATAGTATTGGTTTTCCCGCATAAGTTTGGTTCCTTTATAGATTTCCATATACAGTGACTTGTACTTGAAGCTCACTTTCGTATACGTTGATTTTGTTGATTTATATAAAGTATGTGCAAAATCCTCACTTTTTTATACTTTGGTCTTGGACCAATTACTTGAGTATCAAGGTGATTAATAGGATTGTGGTAGTTAATTGTTTCGTTGTTCTATTTGCTTACGGAGTGATCAAATTTACAAACTGTATAGCAGGGCATAGAGCATTGGCCTATAGCAGCTTCTGTAAGCCCTACATCGAATGTCAGATGATATATTGATTTACTTAGAAGTATCTCAAGCATTATTTAGTTTTCTGTAGTTCCTGTTTTTAAATATTTTCACATGAATATAGTCTATATAGATGCTTATGTACAGGGGTCTAGTTTATTCCCCCTTGTGGCTCTTACTGTTTATTCACTTGACATCTTGTTAGCATTTGTTATGGTGCTCTTTATTCACTGTCATGCTTTTTTGTTGGTCTACTACTGTCAATCTAGACAGGACTCTCAAACCACCCCTGAAAGACAGTCACAGTCCACCAACCATGAGAAGAAACAGAGTAAGAAGATGTTTTCTAAAACCGAATCTAATTAGGGAGTCTAACTGCCCCTTATGTGATCAGCATGAGGATACTATTGATCACCTATTCTTTAGGTGTGAATATAGTATGAAGTGCTGCCAACTTTTAATGGATAAATCTAAAAGACAGTCACAGTCCTTCCTAGAAACTTTTGTTGTTCTGTTTGCCTCTGGGCAGTTTTTCTTTTGATCCTTTATTGAAGATTGCTTTGTTGGTGCTGTTGAGCTATAATATATTTACCTTTTCATTTGCTTCATGTATATTCTTTTCACAGGTTTTGAGTTGACGTATACATAAGAATGGCACCAATTGGGAAGAAACCTACATTTGTCCCACCTGGGATACTTGGTCGAAGTCGTGGTAAAGGATTCAAATCGACTTTGTTTTTTGGTGTGAATGCAAAACTAACCTCCTCCACTCTAGGTGAAATAAACCAAGGAGCTTCTAGTGAGACAATTCGGGAAAAGGAAATTACTGCCGGAGATTCAACTTTCATACCATCTCTTAGTGAGGAAGTTGATCATGATATTGATCAAGATGATTTCATGCAATAATCCATTAATAATGCCGCAATTAGTAACTTTCTTGAACAGAGTTCTGCACAAGATGCCTCAAGGATCCAAGAGGAAGGTATTATATTGACTTTTAATTTTCATTATCTAATCTTTAATACTTTATGTTTCATTGATGATCTTCTTTGCTTGCTTTATATGAAGTAATATCCACTCCTATGGTTGGGAAGAAAACTAAAAGACCGGATGCAAAGCCGAGAGGTGTCAACAAGTGCAAGAAAGTGGCAAATCTCGAACAAAGTCAAAAGCTACTGGTTAATGTTTACAATAATGGTCCGGTTGGAGATAACCATAAGGACATGACAAGGCACATGGGAAAAATAGTTCGAGATCGCTCCATTTGTCCGGTTAGAGTGCATTCTTGGGATGAGATAGAAGAAAGTGCAAAGGAGCATATGTGGCAATCTGTGTTGGTGATGTTAAAATAAAATTTCTTTCATAGCTTTTATTGCTTAAATAATTAATATTCTTGACTTAGTATTCTAATTTTTAGTATTCTGATTTTTTTTCCTACAGAACAAATTTGATTGTGATGTCATTTAACTGGATCGGAACACAATCCTTAGGCATTTGAAAAAATTGTGGCAAAATTGGAGAGGTATATTGATGCGAGATTCAATAATTAAAAAAGGCGGTCCAGAAAAGGCTTTACAGAAAACACCTAATAATTTAACAAAGGAGGATTGGGAATGGCTGGTGAAGGAGCATTTTACAAGCGATAATTTTAAAGTATGATATTTTTTTTTAATATTTCATAATATCCTTTGGAAATAACAATATCTAATTACCAATGAATACTTTACGTTTACAGAAAGTTAGTTCTAGAAATTCTGGCAATAGAGAAGGTTTAACAATGCCTCATCGCACTGGTAGCATGCCATTCAGACAGATTATTTGGGACGATATGGTAAGATCAATCACTTATAATCTTCATTTTATAATACGCTCATTTGATAATTTGATTTTTTTGTATGAAGGGAGGTAAAGAAGGTAGGGACGCACCTCCAATATCCGCTGTTTTTAAGAGGACAAGGAAGAAGAAATCTGGAGATTTAGATGAAGTTGAGAGTGCCAAATATGTACGTAATCTGCTAATGCATTTTATAAAATATTTAGATAAAGATGTTATCGCTTGTTTTTTATGTGTTCCTTTTGTTTTATGAATTTTAGAATGAGATACTTGATGTTGAAAAGGATAACCCATCACTTTCACATTTTGAAATTGTCGAAAAATGCTTTGGGGAACAAGATCGTGGTAATGTTATTTGTTTTGGGTTTGGCGTAAGACCTAAAGATGTCAGAGGGCCTTTACCTAGCAGAGCTGAACTTATGGCACGTCTTCAAGAAAAAGAACGAGAAAATGAAGAAATTCGCAAGGACTTCGATGAATTCAAGGAGAAGCATAACAAACGAGCAAGTGCTGTTGAAGAAAAATTAAACATGCTCATGGAAGCTCATGCTCAACAATCTAATGGTCAAGACCAAGCTATACACAACCATTCACGTGACAATCAAGGTATAATGAATTCTTTTGATCCGATTTGCTGCACATGAATTGGAAATAGGTCTTTTTATGTTATTGTGACACTGCGTCTGGAACATTGCTGCACATTTTAGGATCTTAAGTTAGTATTACTGTGAGGATCTTAAGTTAGTATTACTGTGACACTGCTTCTGGAACATTGCTACACATTTTAGAACCAATTTTGTTGGGATTTTGCTGGGAATTTGGCCATAACTCTGCATGTTTACCGGATTTTTCTAGCTTTCTTATGAGTGTGTTTGCATCAACGTTCCCTGTTACTATTACTTTGTGTTGTCTTGTATCCACGTCTATTGTGTAAACTCCTGAATATTCAAAAAGAAAAGTTTGAAAATTTATTTGTAGCAATACATTTCAGCAATTTTTTCAGTGAAAATCACAGAGACACCAATGTCTGCAAACAAGAGAGAGAAAGAAAGAGTCAGAAACCTGTAACTAAAGCAAGAAAGAAAGAAACAAGAAAAAAGGAGTTTTAAAAAATTTGCATTATATTTGAGAGGTTCTGAGTTGGGTAGCAGCCAAAGAAAGTAATACCAAGAAGAGTAAAATTCTTCTGTCAAGCAAAAGTCCTGTAGAATACGGAACATATTTCATAAATGCTGTCTCCCCAGAACCTATGTTCAGTTTCAGGAGCAAATTTTTGTATTTGGAATATTGAGCTATGCATGTAGGGGTTCAAATATGAACCATTCTTGTAATTTTGTTTGGATTACTTAGGTTCTGTCTACAGAAAGTTTACACTTCGGTTGGGATAGAAATAGAGGGTAAAGAACATTTCTTGAACAAGGAATTTGGAGTAATTCAGGCTTGAACAAATCCTACAGAAAGTTCACACTTGGGTTGGGATAGTAATTCAGGCTTGTTATGCAGGTTTGCTATATCTAATGTGGCAGCAAAGAAACAAATCCTGAACAAGGAATTTGGAGTCTCTTGCAAGATCTGTATCATAGGATCTATTATGGCATGCCTAAGAAAACTAGTGTTCCTCATGTTCAGTGGATGTATTCTGTTTTCGTTTGATCTGTATTTATTCTTTGTTCTTTTGTTTCTAGGTACAAGTTAGAAGCGGGGGATTGATCCTTTGGCCAAACTAATTGTAGCAGGCAATGCCGTGGAGACCGTTATGTGAAGTATTTGGATGTTGGTATGATACGCACTAAACTTTGGTGTTAGACATTCTGTTGGGATTGATATATTAGATCATAGTATTTTGTTTTTAAGGTTGTTTTAGAATGGAAAAAAATTGGCATATTAGTTTGACTTTTTATTGTTATTTTGGACCATGAACCTATACTATATAGGTGCTTTTGTTATTGATATTTGTAATTTGACATTTACTCAAATTTTGTTTAAAAAATATTATTAAGTATGGATTTTACGATGCCTCGAGTGATATATGGTGTAAACGGGGTGCAAAGGTGGTTGTATTGTATTAATTAAACAAAGCCAAGACAGATGCTTACTTCTGAATTTTCACAAAAAAGAATTGTGACGTGACATGTGATCGTAAATATTGGTAAACAAATTACGACAAGGAAAATTGTAGTAATTAGTGAACTAAAAAGTTATACCGTAGCGTAAAATTGCGACCGGATTATTCGTCGTAGTTAGGTATACAAATATTTTCGAAAAACATGTATTACGACAGGATATTTGGTCGTAAAAGGACATTTGAATTTTCGAAAACTAGGAATTACGACCGAAATATCTCGTCATAAAAGAAACATTTAAATTATTCAAACAATGAATTGCGACCTTAAACCTCGTCGTAGATACTTACTATTTACGACGAGAATTTTATCTCGTTGTAAATAGTTTATTACGACAGGCCAAATAACCTGGTCGTAAATTAGCACCATGTCTTTTGCGACGAAGCCTTTAGCAACCGCTCACGACCGTACGGAATTCTCGTCGTAAAAGACCTTTTACGACGAGAAATGGCTTATTTACGACCGGAAAACCGGACGTAGATGAAGCTTTCTCTTGTAGTGGAGAGGGAAGGAAAGGGAAGGTAGAATGGCGGATGCAGCAGGCTCCGGCGAGGCTCCGGCGAAGGCGGCTACCTCTTCCACTGCTTCTTCTTCTTCAGGCGAAGCACAATTACACCAGACCAACATCAATTCAACAAAAACCAAATTCACCAGCATGAATTCACCATTAATGCATAAAAAGTTCAACCAACACACCAAAAAAACCAAATTCCACCATTAATACAATCAAAAATTAGACCTTCCATCATTGAAAAGGGGAAATTGTTGGGACCTGTTGCTGCTCTTGTAGCTGCCCCCTCACGGTCTTCGTCTTCGTCTTTATTGGTTGGCAATGGTGTTGATGATGAAGAGGGGTTGGTTTGCTGTGGAATAGGTGGTAGTTGGAGGTTGAGTAATGGAGCTTTGTGGTGGATTGGGCGGTGGTTGGCGTTGGGCAGTGATTGGCGTTGAGCGGTGGTTGGCGTCGGGCGGTGTTGCTAGCTGAGTGGTTGTCAGTGGCGTGGGTGGCTGAGTATTTTTTTGATGCAGGTGATTTAAGGTGGTAGATTAGAGATTTGGTTAGGATGGTGCTTGGTTTTGCGGTGGTGTTTGGGGTAGGGTGGTGGTGGATTAAAGTGGTGAGGGTGGCAATATGGGTGGACTGGTGGTCATGGAGGGAAGGAGGAGGAGGGAGAAAAAGAAAATAAGGAAAAGAGATAGATAGCTGAATTAAAAAAATAAAATAAAATAACCAATTAAAATTAGACACGTGGATAAGTGACCCAAATTAATAAGTTAGTAACAGGTAACCTGTAAAAAACTTGTTAAAAGCGGAGAGTATACAAGGTTAACTTGTTATTAGAATATCTTTAGGTTGACTTATTAGAAGCGGTCAACGCAAATGTTGACTTATTCCTGACAATTTTTCCAAAAAAAAAAGATGGAGATGAAGAGCATAAACCATGATTGGCTTGCATTAGAATTTGAACTTGTTGTTAAACCTTTATTGATGTACTTGTTTCAGCAAGATTGTCTTGTGTTTGAGCAACACTTTCTTTGTTGCATCTAGCTCCTTCTTTACTTGAAAATTCTCATCAATCAACTCAAATAACGGATTCTCCAATCTCATCACATAGTCGTGTTGTGACTTTCTAGCGTTCTTCTCTTACATCTTGGTCTTTCAACGTATGAGTATGCTGCTGAGCCTAATCCAAAAATCCTACCTTTGTAGTCCGTCCACCGATAGCCTCAGAAAACAATTCATCTTCAGCCTTTCGATTCTCACTCTCACATCGTAAGTTAACAGCTTTTTTCTTCTAATATTTAACCTGAAAAATAAGTAGTATCAACATTTTGAAAGTTGCAAATTATGAAAGGTAAAACACAATTGATAAACTAACATGTAGAATCAATGGAACCTTAATAATAACAAATACCATGAGAATGAATAATGATATTTCCCCTCTTTTAATTTTTAACACGCAAAAGAGCACAAGAAAAGAGCAGTAACTCATACCATGAGAAAGAATCAAGATACAATATCATTGTATCGAGCAACAACATATATCAGATTTTTTTTTTAAGGAAACGAAAACATACTTGGGCTTGAATTCAGATTTATTAAACTGATAGGATGCTTTTTAGAGACAAATGGAGGAATGAATTGACAACAAGTCAGCCACACATAAAGCACAAATAACCCAGCAACAACATGTAGCAACGTCGTAACTCCGGTAAGGCTGGGGTTGCGACAGGCAGAACTGAAAGGAGGAGTAGCAGCTGCGGCAGCGGTACACACCGATCGAACATCAGAGACTCAGATCAGAAAGAAACACGCTGGCCTAAAGCAGCAGCGTCGGTGGTGTCGCATGTTTGATAATATGAAAACATTATTTTCATATTATGTCTTCGATATTTATGTACTTTGAGGTATTTGAGCTAGCTGAGATGCCACCAGAGTCATTATTCGTTGCTGAAATACCATTACCACTGAAAGACGTTAAATGAACGTTAACAGCAGTTAGAAAAAGGTCTGAGAGCCTACCATTACTGTAATCTGAGGAAATAAAAGGGGATTTCTTGTGTTTCCATATGAACCCTAATTTCATTCGAACATTTCATTGTCTCTGCAATTTCTTCCCTTTCTTTTGTCTCTCATTCTCTCTCTTCATCTTCCTTCTTTTGAACCCTAATGGCTAATGAAATTGTTGATGAAATTTTAGGTTCTCTAATGTACGAGCCCAGAAAATGCAAGTGTAGGAAGAAGATGGATATCAAGGTTTCAGAGTCGAAAGACAACCCGAAGACTTTATACTACAAATGCTATGTGTGTGACACATTTGAATGGGCTATCCCAAGAGTACCTGAAGAGTTGAAAATGAGAATTAATCAAATTGGGGAAGGAGGTGCTAAAAAGAAGATGTTGAAGAAGATGGTGAAGAAAATAGATGATATCAATTGGGGTGTGAAATTAATTGGGTGGTGCATGTGTCTTATTGTAATTTACCTTTTTAAGATGTAGGATTTAGTAACTGTTGGAGAAAAGGGATAGATGATGTCTTAAAATTTAGGGTTTATCCCTTAAGATTTAGGGTTGTATTTTTTTGGTTATTTGAAGTTAAATGGAAGTTCAGTTTTAGTTTCTTAAAATGTGTTCCATTTGTTATTCAGTTTTGTAAATATTAAACAAACAAAAAAAATCATCAACAACAACAACAATAATGAACATAAACAGCAATCTTTATTTCATTTCAGTTTTGAAAATGAACAAAATGAAATGAAATATTTAACTTGTTTTCACAAAGTACCCAAAAGACAAAAGTCAACAAGCAACTGTTTTATAATTAGAGTAAACCCAAAAAAACAGAGTTAAACACATGAACTGTCATGCCTAGACTTTGGCTTTCTTTCCTTTGCTTCCTTTCTTCTTACCCCCAAGCACATCAACTGCTTCTTGGGTAGAAACACCTTCTTCCCTGCCTCTCTTCTTCTGTGTATCTCCTTTGCTAGTTTGTGAAGCTTTTTGTGATGCTGTCAACCCTCCTTTGCAACCTTTTTTGTTGTGGCCCATAGTACCACACTTGCTACATTTGAGTGTCACTGACCTCTTCCCTTTTGGTTGCTCACTAGGTTCCCTTTTCCTATTTCTCTTTGGTCTGCCAACTGTTCTTTTGACTTCAGGTGGTTGTATGTCAGGTACATCCCTTTCTGGCCACTGACTATGATCACACATAGGCTTGATGCTTAGTTCATATGCTTGCTTATACTTCTCCACACTGTAATAATCATCGACATAGAAAACAGGGTTGAACCTGCAGTTATTAATCACCCTTAGTGCATGTTTACATGGAATTCCTGAAATTTGCCACTTTCCACATTTGCACCACATTTGCACCAGATTTATTGGGAATGATGTGTTTCCCTCAACAACCTCATATTTTCCTTTGCCTGACACATATAACTTACAAAACCTTGCATCTTTACTGATCTTCCTAAGCTAATCCTTTGCATAGGGTGTCACATCACCTGCAAACCATGTCTCACACATAGCTTGCCTGTTCCCTATTCTCACCATACAACTCCTTCTAATCCCTGCATTTTATTGTTAAAAGAAGATTAAATATGCTGCCACCTTCCAAGAAATATACTCATTCAAAGAATTCTTTAAGTATAATAATATACCTTGTAACAGTCCCAATATAGGCATGGTTTGTCCAAACCTGAAGTAGCATTCCAAGACTCAGTGAAGTTGTGTTGTGTTGTCTGAGCAGCAGATAGTTGGATCAAATCTCCACCTAGTGCAAAGAGATAAATCAATGTCCATCAGATATTGATAAGCTGCAACATCCAACTTCTTCAGCTTTGTCATTGCTTGATTGAACACCCATTCATTATAAGCATCAACTGCATGCCAAAAATAAGCTTCAAAATATTGCCTTGGAAATTAATTTTTGAAATTCTTGAACAGGTGCCTACAACATATCCTTCTAGATGCTCTAGGAAACACTGATTGTATGCAACCTTCAACACCCTATTAAACAAAAACTATTAGTGCATATATAAAGTAAAAATAGAAAATGTAAAAAAGAGTGTAAGTTCAGTGTTATTACCCTCATCCTATCACTCATAAAAACCCAATCATCCTTGTTAGAGGAAGACAAAGTGTTTCTTAAACACCTAAAGAAGTAAGTCCAGTTGTCAATGCTTTCTTCACTTACAATTGCATATGCTATTGGAAAAATTTGTTGATTTCCATCCAAAGCTATTGCAGAAAGCAGACACCCATTGTAATTCCCCTTCAAGTGGTATCCATCAATACCAATTAGTGGTTTAAAACCCTTAATAAACCCTTTGTATTGAGCTTCAAAACTAATAAACATCCTTCTAAAAGTGAGAGGATGTTCAGGCCCTTCATTAAAAGCATATGCTTGGGGGTCAACATCTTTTATGACATAAATGTATTGTGGCAGTTTAGCATAGCTATCAGAATGACAGCCTTGTATCTCCTTAACAGCTGCTGCCCTTGCTTTGTATAATGTTGAGTCATGCACATTAACTCCATATCTCTCAAGTACAAGATCTGATAAAGCTTTAATTGGAATCTGAAAATTGGCCCTCACATCATCCATTATCTTTGAAACACACCATTTTTGTCCTGCCAATGGGTTGTGTTCAATTCTCTGACAAGTGTGTGGCCCCTGAATTGTTTTTATAGCCCATGACACTCCATCAGCTAGGACACTTGCATGAATCTTCCAATGACAATCCTCATTTGGACACACAGCTTTGTACCTCTTATTATCCACTTTCTCCCTCACCAAATATGCTCCCTGTTGGATTGAATAGTCAATAACAGTGTCTATGAGGTGCTCTCTGTCAAGAAAACAATCCCACTTCAACAACTCAATCTTTCCAAAAGGCATAGTCTTGTAGCTCTAACCATTTTTATAAATCCTTTGCAGATAACCAGCCCCATCTTCATCATCATCATCTTGTTCAATGGGGAAAGAATGTAAGTTGTTTGGATTGTACAATTCATCCTCAGCCCATGGTATTTCCTCATTCCCTACACCAGATCCACTAGATGGCTGAGATGCTTGTTGATTAGATCCACACTCTTCATGGTTATTGGATCCACCATCTTCCTGTTGAACAGATCCACCCCTCTCTCTTGTTTTTGGAATGTAACTCCCAGATCTCTTAGCAGTTGTTTTTGGGACCCTCTTCCTTATACTACATGTTGGAGTAGGTTCCTGAGTTTCTGTTTCAGCTTGTGTGTGTTGAGTTTGTTCAGTTTTTGGTTGTGTTGGGTGAGTTTGAGGTTGTGCTTGTGGTTCAGTTTCTGGTTGTGCTGGGTGAGTTTGAGGTTGTGTTTGTGGTTCAGTTTCTGGTTGTGTTGGGTTAGTTTGAGGTTGTGTTTGTGGTTCAGTTTCTGGTTGTGTTGGCTAGGATTGGGGTTCAGGAGATGGATCATTACATTGGGGAGTTTGGGGGACAAAGTTTGTTCTAGGGCTCCTCTTGATAGGTGTAAGTTTTTTTGCTTGTCTTTAGATTTGGATGTGTTGGGAACAGATGATTGAGGGTCAGAATAGGGTTGCTTTTTTTGGTGTGTGGCACTTTCAGTATTACTTGACCCACCAACATCTTTTGGACCTTTGTCTTTTTTTACCAAATTCAGGCCCAAAATCATTCATTTGCCCAATTGTTCTACCAGTGTTTAGGTCCACATAATATTACTCTGGATTTGTGTTGATTACTCCATGTTCTTCAACTGTAAAAAAGGGGACATATTTGGACAAAGGTGGGATCATCATCTCTTTCTCTCTCTTCTTTCTTTCCTCTTTCTCCCTTTGCCTTCTTTCCTCATCCTCCCTATGTTTTCTAGCTTTCTCTTCCTTCTGTTTACTAGCTTTTTCCTTAATAGCCTTCAAGTTCAACCAACATTGCACTCCTTTTGAAGGATTCTCAGATTCTTCAATATACAAGTCTATATGTTTTTCCCCCTAAAACACTTAAACATCTTACACAATGTTACATCACCATCAACCTCAACACTCTTCTCAAAACCAGCCTCATAATACCTAATAACTGGACACTTAGTAGGTATGACATTTTGTTTGTAACCCTCATTCTCCAAATCTTCAAGCAAACACATAAAGCTATACTGATCAGGATCCTTTATACCAATATCATACCCCTGTTTATTGTAACTAACATTCAACCAATATACCACATCTGCCATACTCTTTTCCTACACATAACAAACATTCCAGATTTCAAAAACAACAAATAATCCTACACATTTCCACAATTCAAGTATATCATGATAAAGCAACTGTAAATTTCAAGTATCAAATTAGCAAAATGTAACACTTAACTACAATCCCAGTTCAATGCATGTTTCAAAAAAACCTAAATTAGAGAAATTCAAAATTTTACCATCAAAACCCTAGATTGAAATATCCCTAAATACAGTTATTCAAAGATTCATTGAAAACATGTCACATAATAAAGGAGGATTTGAGAAACATACCTTTCAAATGTCGAAATCCAAGCTTCCAAAGACGATGAACCGAAGAGTCGACCCAAATTGCAGTGTTATTTAGCCCAGAATCACTTTTTCAAGTTCGAATTGCCCAAAATTTCGTTAATGTTGAGTGTTAGAAACCCTAATTTTTGGGGGATTTTAATTTGGGGGAACACCAACATACTCTGATGAACTTCACAATGAACAACTTTCAAAAATGATCTCCTAATCGCGTTTTTTTCTAACTTCAGTTAACGTTCACTTAACGTCTGTCAGTGGTAATGATATTTCAGCGACGAATAATGAATCTAGTGGCATCTCAGCTGGCTCAAATACCCCGAGGGCACCCGACGAATTAGCGCTTACCTCGGGGGTACCTCAGGAAATATCCCTAAATAAATTAGTTGTACCTTTTCCTATTTTATAGCCTAGTAAATATCTTTTGTATCTTTAGCTAGTATAAGTAATGAGTTGGCTTAGTGCAAAACGGTCTTAGTTTAAGCAACACAGGTTAAGCAGCCCAGACAAATTGTTTTTTATTTAACTTTTTGACCTAAAACCTTAACTTTTGCATTTTTTTTTACTTTTCAATCTAAAACCTTAACTTTTACATAAAAATCCATAACTAATACCATATATGCGGAATCGATATCAACACATAGGCTAAAAATGTCAACTAACAAACTTAAAAATTTTAACTTTTGAACCTTAAACCTTTAACTTTTAAATATTAACAAGAGTTATTTTGTTTAACAAATAGACTTAACTTTTAAACCTTGAAAGTTAACTTTTAAATCCAAACATCAACTTTTAAAGTTAACGATATTGAGGTGGATTTACGCCACTATCTCAGATGATCTTCTCAATACCATTCTTGAGCCCGATTTGTCGACTAAACAGGCTTGGGAACGGCTTCGGGGACATTTTTCAAGACAATAAGTCTTCCCATGTCGTTACTTTGGAACAGGAATTCTCCAATACGGCTATGGAGGATTTTCCTAATGCTTCGGCATATTGCCAACGGTTGAAAATGTTGGCCGATCAACTCAAAAATGTTAGTGCCCCTGTCTCTAACAATCTTCTTGTCTTGCAAATGGTTACGGGACTTACGGAAGCTTACAACGGCATCGGTACTTTATTCCGTCATTGTGATCCGCTTCCACAATTTTATCAAGCTCGTTCCATGCTTGTGTTAGAGGAAGCGGGTTTGGCAAAGAAAGTGGCTTCAGGTTCGTCCGCCATGGTGGCCTCGTATCATGACAATTCGCCCCACGACACTCCCCCCATCATCATATTCAAAACGATGGAAAAAATAAAAATAAAAGTCATTCAAAAAATAAGAATTCCGGTGGTAGACGAAATCATCATGGGGGTGGAAATGGTGGTGGGCGGAATTATTCCGGCAGTGGGGGGTGTCGAGGCGGCCAAAACGGACCAGGCGAGCAGCAGCATTCGGCTAGAGGAAATGGATCGCAAGCAGGCACAACAGTTGGGACATGAGCGTATTAGGGAGGATGGGCCTACCCTCCTTGGGCTTATCCTCCCTGTCCTTGTCTTACCCAGGGCTGGGCCCGACCCAGTTAGCATAATAGGCAACAACATCACCATGGGGCAGGGGCAGGCGTTCTTGGGTTTGGACCGAGGCAGCAGGCCTTCACCGTGGATGCACAACCCACTCCAACGGACATCGAGGCTACGATGCATACTCTTGGGCTCAATCCACAGGATCTGAATTGGTATATGGACACGGGAGCGACTTCTCATATGACTTCTTCCCAAGGTACTTTAAATTCTTATTTTGATTTGAGCACTTCTAATGGTATAATGGTCGGAAGTGGTTATAGTTTCCAATTCGTAATTTTGGGGACGCATATTTACCTTCGTCTAACCCACCTTTGACTCTCAAAAATGTTCTACATGCACCTAAAGTCATTAAAAACTTAGTCTCTGTAAGAAAATTGACTACTGATAATTTTGTGTCTGTTGAATTTGATTCTTTCGGGTTTTCTGTGAAGGATTTTCGGACGGGGAGGCCTCTAATGAGATGTGAGAGTCGAGGTGCCTTATATCCCATCACTACTATTCAAAATCAAGCTTCCATTCCATCCACTTTTGCTGCTCTTGCGCCGTCCTTATGCCATCTTAGGTTGGGTCATCCAGGCTCGTCTGTTTTGGAGTCTCTTAGGAGTAGTAATCTTATTGAATGTAATAAACGTAGCATTCTGATTTTTGCTACTCTTGTCCACTTGGGAAACATGTTAAATTGCCATTTGTTTCATCTACTACTAGTACTTTAATGCCTTTTGATATTAATCATTATGATATTTGGACTTCTCCCGTTTAAGTTATAGTGGCCCTCGTTACTATCTTGTTGTTTTTGATGATTATACGAATTATTTGTGGACTTTTACTCTTGCTAAAAAGTCACAAGTCTATTCTACATTCCTTCAATTTCGCACATATATCCGCACAGAATTTGAACGGGAAATTAAAAGTATTCAATGTGATAATGGGCGGGAATTTGATAATGCACCATTTTGGGAATTTTGTAAGACTCATGGACTCTCTTTTCGTCTCTCTTGCCCATACACTTCCTTCAAAATGGTAAAGCGGAGCGTAAAATTCGTACAATCAATAATATTGTTTGTACCCTTCTTTCCGATGCTTCTCTCCCCCTACCTTTTACTATATTGTTGTTAATCATGTTTTAATGCTTATTAGTATCATGCTAGGTTTATGTGATCTATGTTTTTATGTATGCACTCAGCTTTGCTGATTACGTGCCTTTTATGTGTCGATCATCGTTGTATTGTGTATATTGATCCTGTTATAACCCTTTACTGGTGAGCAGTCCATCAATTGAGTATTTGTCTACAGGTTTTGAAGAGTCGATGCATCCATACTCATTTGAGGATTTGGGATATGATGATGAGAGATTACTTTCTCTTATGTTATGGTTTCTAATAAGTTACTTTATGGATTTTTTTTTGTGAAATATAAGCTTTTATAAATCACTAAGAAAGCCTCCAAAAAGGCCCAAGGCACAATAACTTACAAACATCCAAGATGAGAAAGAACTACAACAAATCTCAACCCACAAACAGACATACAATAGGCTTTACCAGCACAAAAACCACACCAGAAGCAAAAACAAAGAAATGACAGAAAACAGACTAAGTCAATTCAGAGAGATTAGAAAACCAATCTTTGTCATTGCTTGTCCAAGCTTGAATATTAAATATGGACTCAAATCTGCTGCACACTTTAAACTAAATTTGCTTCACCACCATAGCTGGTCTAAGGACCTTAAGACTCCAAATAGCTTCATTCCTGGCTCTCCAAATATGATAAACAAGAGCTGTCAGAGCAAGCAAGCACAGGTGTCTTCTAGGTTTACTTATATATCTTCTCATCCACATCTTCTAAGTAAGATGAAGGTCATTAGAGGCTTGATATCTCATCTTCAACCACATCATCAACTGATAACCACATGCAGCACTGAAAGAACAGGAAAAAAAGAGATGCTGCATAAATTCTTTCTCAGTACCACAAAGAACACAACTATCATCAGAGCAGTAGCGAAAACTCACCAATTTGGCCCTGGTTTTAAGTTTACCTAGAGCAAAAAGCCAAGAAATAAAGGAGTGCTTTTGAATATTTAACTTGTTCCACACCCAAAACCTCCAAGGAACTTTCTCAGAATGATTCCAGAGTAAAGAGTAAGGTAATTTGATAGTAAAATGACCTTCAAAACCAATTTGAACCAATAAAACCAGCAGCTAATTTATCTCTCACCATGCATATGTTTTTCCATCCCCAACAATCATACTTCTTTGGTTGATACACAATCCACAACTGTTCTTTAATGTAAATGGAATGTACTCATTTAACCTAGAGGATATCATCTTTTTGAGCAATTTGCCAAACACATTTCCCACAGCAGCTATGTTCCATAAGGCAATATTCATAATCCCCAAGCCACCATAAGATTTGGGCCTACAAATCCAGTCCTAGGAAACAGGGGGATTTTTAGTGAGAATGACATATTCAGACCAAAGAAATGCTCTACGGATTTGAGTGATTCTCATAACAATTTTTTTTGGAAGGTTAAAAATTTGAGACCAATTGACATGAAGGCTCAAAAGAACATAATTAATCAAAGTAACTCTTCCAGTATAGGACAGATTCCTAGGAGACCAAGTCATATTTCTGTTCAACAATTTATCACACAAACTATCACAATCAGAGCCAGAGATTTTCTTGGATGTAATAGGAACACCTAGATATGTGAATGGAAAACTGCCCTTTTGGAAAAGAGAAAAATCTAGGATGTTTTGTTGATGTTCTAGACAGACATTCCAAAATAAGTCAGCTCAAAAGTTTTTAAAACTCTGAGAAGGAGGGTAATAGATGGAACCTCTCCCCTAGCAAACAACATAAGATCATCAGCAAAAACAGCATCAATCAATTGAAGGCTTTTGCATCTATGATGAAACTTAAAAGGATGATTATTTGTGGCCCAAGCAAGAGTTCTGGACAAGTATTCCATAACAATCACAAACAGCAGAGGAAAAATGGGATCACCTTGCCTTATACCTTGTTTGACTTTAAAAAAATAAGAAGTCCACCACCCATACATAGAGAGTGGGAAGGAGTAGAAACACATTGCATCATCAAATTAATGGACTGAGGGGGGAAATTTATTTATTTTAGTTGTTTAAGTTGGTTTTAAACTATGTTTGGAGTTTGAATAATGTTTTGACATTTATTATGCTTTAAGTATTTATTAAAGTATTTATTTAATGTTTTTCGCTACAAAATTCTGCGTAAGCCGATATGTGACACGGTCGTTGCACGTGCTAAATTAATAACCTCACTTAGCCTAATATAGGGCAAGAAATGGTCGAATCCACGGGGAAACAAGGATTAGTCAAAGCTTGAAAGAGATTAAGCGAGCTAAGCCTATTTTTGGGAATTTTGAGATTAATGATTAATTAAGAAATAGTGAACTAATTAGCTAACAATAAACTAAATGATTTGATTAAACTGTAATAAGAAAACAGTAGGGATATGCGAATTACTAGCTAACCTATTAGTCAAGCCAAGGGGATTCTTTAGGGTCAATTAAGGGACTAATTCACTCAAATGTTTACTAATTAGTTTCTCGAGTTAATTAGGAGGACCTAATCGGACGACTTCACCTATTCTCATGGTAAATTCACTCAATTAGGTATTTCCACAACCCATAGTGACTCAATCAAAGGTCTTAGGAAGTCAATCACCTATTCTCATGGTGAAGTCAACCCATGACTAGGCTAAGGTCAATCAAAAGCTTCATTTCTCAATCGTTCACTTTTGTCTCCTAAATCAAGTTTAAAAGGTGATCAATTAATTAAACATGGCATTAATTTAAGCTAGACAACCTAATTTCACCTAGGTCTAACCCCCTAGCTTGACTTTTGAGGTCAACTAGTGATAACCTAGGTCATCCGCTTCCCCTAGTTAGGAAATTACTCTAAAGGGATAAAAGAAGTAAAATAAAAGCTGGAAACATTAATGGAGGTTCAACAATGGTGGAAAACATGAAAACAAACTAATAAGCAACTAATCACTACTTATCGTTGCTAAATTAAAATAAACAAAGTATTAAAGCAAATAAAGAGTAAAGGAAGATGATTACTCAATCTGATGATGATTCAAAGATAAACTTCCATTGAGAATAGCTTCAAAACTCCATTATATTGTTGAACTTCTAGATCTACTTTCTATCACTTAATACTACTTCTCTCTCTAGAACTCTCTCAAATTAAAACAAATTAATATTCTGAAAATAAGTTAAGTGTCTCCATTATTACAAAATTGGGTTTAAATACCCTCAAAGTACTAGGGCAAAGCCATAAAACACAAAACCGAAACCATCCGAAAAAAATTGAAAAAACTGAAATCAACCGAAACCGACCGAACTTGACCGAAACTGACCGAAACAGCAATGGAGCGAACCGCTCCAAAAAGAATGGAGCGACCGCTCCAGCCATGGAGCGCCCGCTTCGAGGTCGCTCCAGCCCCACTCCATATCCACTGCTTGTCTGCTTCAATTCTTGGACTATGCAGCGGTCGCTCGTTAGTAAACGGAGTGATCGCTCCCCTATTGTTGTCCCATTTCTTCGCGCCTAAGCAACACTTAAGAGAAGGTTAGATAAGGGGAGGTGGGATGAAAAATATTATGCAATGAGCTAAATGCAACCTACTTAGAAGCAAATGCACTAAAACTAAAGCAAAACATGAAATCATGAAAAAGGATGCAAAAGGGAAAGAAAAGGAAGCTACATGGCCTAAAATGCAACTAAATGACCTAGAACTACTCCTAATTAGTGAGTCTAAAACCCACTTATCAAATTCCCCCAAGCTTGCCAATTGCTTGTCCTCAAGCAATCAAGCATCCCAAGGAAACTAATGCATTCACTAAAACTAGAAAGAGCATCACAAAGTCGAGGTCCTCATCTCATAAGAGGTGTCAAAGCAAAGGGAAATCCCGACCATCTTTCGAAACTTATGGCCGTCCTTCCTTATCCACAAGTTAGGGGTTAAAGGGGTGATCTAAGCTAGTGCGCAGAGAAAATGATCGTCCTAGAGGTCCCTCAACTGTCACACAAGCCCTCATTGGTCCTAAGTGAAACATTTCCCTACCAAATGGAAAAACTCGCTCAACCTTGTACCAATCACGCCCCAAAAGTTCTCAAGATCCCCCAAGCTAGCCTATTGATTCACTAGTTAACTCCTTTTTTGTTGCAAAGGCCCTAGACTACCTCCTCACGCGGTCCATCTCTCACTCGATAGTTATGATTCTGAGGCATGCTATCGAGCACTCGATGTGAGACGCGATAAGAGGGTAAGGTAGCTCATACCAAAGGCATTGGAGCATCTCTAAAGGCCGAAAGCATGAACTTTGATAACGAAAGGCTACTAGCCTTGTGGGCTCTCATGCACCACTTATTAGATCCAAATGGCCAAAGGGTTCTTTTTTCTTTTCAATTTTCATAATTTTTTTTCTGTTTTGTTTCCTCTCTTTTTTAAAGGCTACTAGCCTTGCATTTTATTGAGCTAGAAGGGTTCTCAAGGTCGCTAAAAGGCTTATCCAAGGTCAAAGGAGAGAGTAAACACTTTTTATAGGGAAATAGTGACACTTATTCTTACTAAAGACAAGTCACGGACAATCGAGAGGTCCATTCATAACAAGACCTAAGCATCCTAGCCTAAAGCACCCCTAATACTCCTAACGAGCACGTAAGACACTCAAGCTACTTCACCCCTACTCAAAAGCCAAGTTCCCAACATTTAACCTCTAAAATCGTCATATAGAGTCATTCCTTGACTAAGTGATGCAAAATCTTTTTTCTATTTTTGAATTTTTTTCTTATTACCCTATATGCAACCTAAATGCAACCTAAAAGGAAATAAACAAACTAAAATGCCCTCTCCCCCAAACTGAAATGAAGTGTTGTCCTCAATGCTTCAAACAAGTCAAAAAGGCAAGGGGAAGGGGGGGAATGAATATTAAAAAAAAAGAAAAATAAGAAAGGAAAAGGGGGGGGGGGGAACTATCTACAAAGAGGAATTGAGCTGTCTAGTAAATAACACCTCAACGATTGTAATGACTTGTCATATGCAACCGCACACAATTCCAAAAAGACCAAATGGGCAATAGCTAGAAGCCAAGCATGCACAAAGTAATACATTACTATATGACTAAATGGGGAGAAAAGCAAAAAGGTGAGGGAATGAAAACAAAAATCAAGAAAATAAGAAGGATCAAAATCAAAATAAAAAGAAAATGAAGAAAAACTATCACTACTATACACCTTTGCTCTCATGGAGTCAACAAGAGCAACCAGAGGGCTAAGAGAGATGGGAGACTCCTTGAGTGGTGACGGTTTGGAAACGTAAGGAAGAGAAATAGGGAAAGAAGGAATAAGACTAAGTCTCCTCGAAAAAGGGATGTGAGGGGGTCAAATAGGAACAACGTCCACACTTAAAACCTCATTCACATCACATAATTTCTCCTCATTGGCTCTTTCACATGCTCCCTCAACCACATGTTTCTTTTCTTGTTCATCATTAACATTTTCAACCACAAGCAAATGCTCTTCTCTCACAAGGGAATCATGGTCATTTAATGATTGAGGTGAGATGGAAGAAAACTGAACATTGGAGTCGATCGGGGAAGGAGGGGTAAAAAGGGAATCAAGGGATTCACAAATGTCTTCACAATCCTCACCTTCCTCCTCATGAATCGGATTAATCCAACCTACGTTTGACTCATCCTCATCATCACTACTCCAAAATTCATGAACATAAGACACACGATTCTCCCTAGATGCATTTTCGTTCTCTTCATAGGAAACATTACCATAACCCTCAATCAAAGACCTAGATTCATTGACATCATGTTCACCCTCTTTTTCTTTTTCATCTCTATTGAGCTATTCAATCTCATTCTCACATCCTTGAGACTACTCTAGGGCATATTCCTTCCACCTAGATTTAAAAGAGGCATGTCTTCTCACCAACTTCTTCATTTGATCAAATAACTCACAATATTTCTCTCCTTCCTTCTCATAATACTTGGGCTCCTCAAAACTAGATGCAATGAGATTATCATATTCAACAAGCATTTGAGGAATAAAATCATGCAATTTTGGCTTAGAATCAAGTAAAGAAGAGCTTTGGTTATCAACAAGGGGAGAAGCATCATTGTAATTCCCAACATTAAGCACATGACATTGCACATCATCGCAACTAGAAGAAGCAGGGGGAGTATCATGATTTGACATGTGAGAAATTGAATTGCAAGCAAAAGAGACATCATTGTGATTAATACAATCATTAGATAGATAACAATCATAATGCATTGAATGCATTTCATCACAACTAGGAGAAAGAGGAGGAGGCATACATTGGTCCGGTTGAACTTGCCTAAGATTCGTGCCCATGTCCCACTCATACGTGTCTTGAGCTACCCAAATGTAATAATCCCAAGCTTCATTCAAGGAAATAGATTGAAATCCTCCATGATGCATATCCTCAGCCACGCATCGAGTGAACTCAATCAACCCGGCATAGATTATCTCACAAATCTCCCATAGCTCGCAGCTATAGTTGATTGGAAGAGAATTTTGCACCCTAACCAAAATGACTCGTTCTCAAATTGAGGATTCGAGAAACTAGTCATTCTTGAAAATGTGCCCCATGATGCAATTGCTTACAAAACCATAGCTAAGCGAGGGGTTAGCAATAACAAGAATTTCATCATTAGAGGGGGAGGGGAAAAAGAAAAAGAGAAAAGAAGGATAAGGGTGACTTAACCTCGAAAATCAACATCCAAATCAATGTAATCCATTGCTTCCCCGGTAACGGCGCCAAAATTTGACACGGTCGTTGCACCTGCCAAGTTAATAACCTAACTTAGTGTAAAATAGGGCAAGAAAGGGTCGAATCCACGGGAAAACAAGGATTAGTCAAAGCTTGAAAGCGATTAAGCGAGCTAAGCCTCAAAATTTGACACGTTCGTTGCACGTGCCACAATAATAACCTAACTTAGCCTAATATAGGGCAAGAAAGGGTCGAATCCACGGGGAAATAAGCATTAGTCAAAGATCGAAAGCGATTAAGCGAGCTAAGCCTATTTTGGGGGGTTTCAGATTAATGATTAACTAAGAACTAGTGAACTAATTAGATAACAATAAACTAAATGATTTGATTAAACTATTTTAAGAAAACACTAGGGATAACCTATTAGTCAAACCAAGGGGGTTTTTAGGGTCAATTAAGGGACTAATTAACTCAAATATTTCCTGATTACTCTCTCGAGCTAATTAGGACGACGTAATCGAACGACTTCACCTATTCTCATCGTAAATTCACTTAATTAGGTATTTCCACAACCAATAGTGAATCAATCAAAGGTCCTAGAAAGTGAATCACCTATTCTCATGGTGAAGTCAACCCATTGACTAGCCTAAGGTCAACCAAAAGCTTCATTTCACCTAGGTTTAAAAGGTGATCAATCAATTAAACATGACATTAATTTAAGCTAGACAACCTAATTTCACTTAGGTCTAACCCCCTTGCTTGACTTTTGAGGTCAGCTAGTGATAACCTATGTCATCCCCTTCCCCTAGTTAGGAAATTATTCTAAATCCATAAAAGAAGTAAAATAAAAAGTTTGAAACATTGATGGAGGTTCAACAATGATGGAAAACATGAAAACAAACTAATAAGCAACTAATCACTACTAATTAATGCTAAATCAAAATAAACAAAGTATTAAAGCAAATAAAGTGTAAAGGAAGATGAAATACTCAATTTGATGATGAGTCACAGATAAACTTCCATTGAAAATAGCTTTTAAACTCCATTGTTGAACTTCAAGAATACCTAATGTTAAAATGAGAAAGAGTACCTAATGCATACTGTGAAATTTGATCAAGAAAATTTCACCATTGAGTGCACTTGTAAGTATTTCACGGAAATGGGTTTGTTATGTGCTCACTGTCTGAGGATATTTCATATACATAATGTTGAAAAAATTCCAAAGAGATACATAATGGGGAGATGGGCAAAATATGCTATGTGCACAAGAGTGGAAGATGATGTTCACAAAGATCTAAATATTGTTCAAGCAGCGGTTTGGCGTGTTCAAGCTACAAGGGAAGCTTTGGCTATAATAAATTTCTGTCAACACGACTTAACTGCCAGAAACCTAGTGGAGAATGTCTTCAGTGATTTGAAGATGAAGGTTGTGTCTCTCGTTGGGAAGGTTGATGAATCTATTACCGTAGATGCTGTCAATAATATGTTAAACCCCCCCGTCAAAGATCCTCCGAAAAAGAGGAAGAAAGGAACAAGGGATATAAGGTTGAAAAGCATTGTTGAGAAGCAGGTGAACAAGCTGAAAGGATGGAAAAAAACCCGCTGAGAAAGCTGCAATTAGGAAAAAGGCAAAAGCACATAAATCTGTTAAGGTAAATGTTTGTACATTAGTATTAACTACATGTACATTGATGTTAAATATATGTTCATCCATTCTTTTACTACATTATTTTTAATTATACACTGACATTGATTAAATAAACACTCAAGTTGGTTATATATATGTACTCTGATATGTGTTTATTTTATATGATTTAATAGTCATTTGTTGTTAAATATACACTGACATTGACCAAATATACACTCAAGTTGGTTACATGTACTCTAATACATGTTTAAATATACATTGATTTTAACAATATGTACATTTTTGTTAAATATATATTGATATAGTCTTTTGTATACATTGTTTTTAAATATACACTGACATTGATTAAATATACACTCCAATTGGTTCCATGTACACTCCAGGAATACATTGTTTTTAAATATACACTGACATTGATCAAATATACACTCCAGTAATACATTGATATCCCCGAAGAAGGTACTATAGCTCACTCAAGCTCTAACAAGTCACTTCTTGATGTCTATGGGCCCGATGATTATTTTCCTGTTAACTACATAACTGAGGAAGTATGAAAAGGTGGGACAGCGTATCATAAAGAAGTTTTGGATGTCTACCATGAATATGCGGACAAGCTTTTTGGGGAATGAAATGTGTTACCTGGAGGAAAGTACTGATATGCTGATAAGCGTTTTTGGAAATGAAGCGTAGTCCACCGTTAATGAGTTGTTGATTGACGTTGTTTTTTTGGAAGTCTTTTGTACTGTAATACTTGTAGCTCATTCATGTTGTATTTGGTCTAATACACCAAAAATAGCTTTTTATGAAATGAAGGCGATGTTAATTATTAATTGTAGGGATTGCAAGCAAATGAACAGCAAATGAACTTAGATTTCCTTTTTGAGAAAAGTCAGGGGGTGAGACTGTATATGTTATACAGACAATGTATTTTTGTAGTGTACAACTTTGTAGAGAGATGGTACATAGGAAGAGACTGATGAAAAAGTATATACATATATTGTACATATGTATTATAGAAATGTACATTAAGTTTAAAAATAAAGCACATTGAAGGAACATATAGTGAATATATTACTAAAAATAGTGCACATTTGTTCTATACAAAACACACACTTTGGCGGACATCAAATTGTGGTGAATACAAGCACAATTGTTTGATTCTTCCTCTTTGCAGATATATGCTAAAATGCTAGTAATATGTTGTTAACCCAAAAGAAAGTATGATGCCAAATACTAGATACAAAAGACATCCAAATTAGTAGGTATTGTTTGATGCATTGTTGGTAAGATAATTACAAAAAAGGACACTGTCAATTGTTGGTAAGAAGAGCTTCATGTCATCTATGACATTCGGCGTTTGCCCTTCTCCTACTTCTTGGCATTATCTGCAACCCATGCGCCACGCTTGTTGGCTTTGCTCCTAAGGATGTCAATGCAATAATGTATCCTAAGCTGTTTGATCATATCAAGCTGGGAGGGCAGATTGTGTTTTGGTGTTAGTAATGGGACACTTAGTTAGTTAAAAACGGGACGGGAATTAAACGGAGTTTAATTCGGCGCGTTTAAAATGGTAAATAATTGAAAAATACGGTCAAACATTCGACTAAAAAACGTTTACTTTTATAATTCGGATACGTACATATACGCATTTAAAACGATTTCAATTTGAAAAATTCGGCTAAAAATTCGGCCGTTGTTTTTCAACATTTTTACAAATTGTTCTATTTTAAAAATATAAGTACATACCACAATACCTATCCATCATAAGTAAAAATATTAACATCTTCGAAAACCATACGCTATAATTCCTATATTTGAAACAACACGGGTTCGACAAGTAACACTACAAGCCCAACAACCATACATACCTAAAGTAAAAATACTTGTTCAACATACATAAACATCACGTAATATACTTACATAAAGTAGATGTCAACAATGGGAGAACTTACATAAACATCACATGGGAGACCAAGGTTCAAATCTTGGTGGAAGCAAATTTCTTATTGTTGGGGGGTTGGGGGGGTGTATGGCTTGTAATGGGCCTCTGGGTGGGGGCCCTGTGCGAGGGCAGCCCAGAGGATTCTTCTTCTTACCATAATATAATCTCATACTTATAAATGAGATTATATTTTTTAAAAAAAAGTAGATTTCAACAAAAAAAAAAATTCATCGAATAGATTTCAACAATTAGCATATAATTTGACTAGAAGCAAAAATGTCTGTATTCCGAAATATACAAAATGTACCGAAATATACAAAATGCACACTCAAAACGACAAATAAATCAGTGATTTCACCAATAACTAAGCATTTTAGAGGCAACTGTAAAAGTGTATGTCAACCATCACATAAAATCCCACCTCCCTTAATTAAGTCTTTCCATTCAAACTGAGATTTTAGGGTTGAGTTCCACTGCTGTAACACCCCGCCCAAATTGAACGCTTTTTCATTAAATAAAACTCGTTGGGGGATATCCACGAGGGTTCGACTCGGATGGTGTGCTACCGCCGCACTTATCTCCTTGGAAATAAATGCAATGCTAATAGGTAACATCACACTAAATTCAAATCAAATTAAGTTTTACAACAACTAAACTGTTTAAACAAGACACTAATTAATATAACGTCTCAGAGTCTCAACGGAAACTAAATTAACACTAAGTGGATGACAACTCTAAAAGTTCTCTCTTTGTTTCCCCAGTCGATCACCCACCTGCACAAATACATTGAAAAGAAACAAGAGAGACAAGCTCCCAAAAATTAGAAAAACTGAGTAATTCCAACTCCATCCCGTAAAATACTAAAGTTGAAAATACTTTGTGAAAACAATAGGTTAATAGAGTCGAAAGCATAGCACATATACATATATAAATACAATTAATAATCACATAAGCGCATACGTATATATATAAGATTAATAATCACATAATTTCAATTAATTAAATAATTCAGCATTATCCGTTTATTTAAGGAGAGGAAAGAGAACGCCAGTAAGCCGGGGTCAATCCCCAGTAACTACTTACTTCAAGGGTGTAGGCCGGGGTCAATCCCCAGTAACTACCTACAAATATTATAATGGCCAAAAACAGAGTCTCTAGCGTGCACACCCCTTCTAACTTGGAAACACATCAAGATAGAAGGAATACAAATAACAGAAAAATCAGCATAGTAACAAAAGAACCTGTAGGTGGCCGCTGAACCTCCCATACAGGGCAACCTGTTCATCATTTCTCTCCGATATTCCACTTTAAGTGATTAATATCTTTTATGAAAGTCATCACTTAAATCGTATATAAATCATTTCATTTAACCAAGTGTGAACATATCCATTCCAATATCCATATCACAATTCATTCACGGCTTATCCATAAAGCCCATTTTCATTCATGTACAAAACCATCATTTGTAGATTTAATAATCCATCATTTTCAAATTTATAACCAATCCATTTTCAATTTTCATTTTCAAACTTTAATAAGCATTAACAATGATAATAATAATAATAATAATAATAATAATAATAATAATAATAATAATAATAATAGTAATGATAACAATAATTTTAACAATAATAATAATAACAGTATTAATAATCATAATAATATTAATAATAATAATATAATGAATTTTTAATTAAACAAATGCCGAGGATAAAATATTATATTATTTATCAAGGTCGTCGATAACGTTAGAATAATTGTCATACCGTCCATAGTCCATGGTCCATTGTCATTATTCATATCCATAATCCGTAGTCATTAGTCATCTTACTAATCATAATCCGTATTTAAGTCAATAGTTATAATTCATAATAATTTTCATTATTATAATTCACATTTCTAATCACATAGTCACGTAATTAAATTATTTTTATACTACGGGATCTATGTTTAGATGGACATCGGAAATTACCTCGTGACGCGTGCCCAAAAGTTAGATTCACGAACAGATCACAGCTCCTGGTAATCCTCGTCTATGCACTCGGAGTCTACAACGAGATTAACGAGATCTAAGTTAGTAACCTAAATAACCCCTTTTTGATTGATAAAATAAATGAACTCCAATAATTCAAATAACATTGAAAAGTTTTCTTAATTATTTCAAAACATTTATAGTAGTTCAAAATTACAACATTTTAGAAATATTAAGAAATAAATATAAGTATTAAAAGGACTAAATCAATATAACTTAGAATATGTTATCTAAACAACGTAACTTTATAAACTAAATAGATAATTTAAAAGAAAAAATTTTATTTTTTTTGTTTAAAAAGAAAAACGAAATATGAAAGGGGAGGGGGAGGAATACTGATGCTTTGAATCAGTTTGATAGAGAGAGAACAGGGGAAGGCGAGAAGAGGAGACACAAACAGGGGAGAAGAGGAGGGTGATGGTTGCGGTGTGGCTCGAGTTCAGGCGGCCAGTGGCTGCGCGCACAGGGAAGCGCACAAGGTGGTGCGTGGTGGCTACGTGCACAGGTAGCGAACAAGGAGGAGGAGGAGTGGGGGTGTTCGGCGGTTTTAGGCGGGTAGAAGGAGTGGTGCATGTGGTGGTTTGGGAACGCCGTTTCCGGCGGGTAGAAAGCGTTTCAGTGGTGGCGCTACTGGTGGTTCCGGCGAGTCAGATTAGTAGAAAAGGTGAGCTGGAGTTTTTAATTTTTTTTTAATTTTATTTTTCAAAACAAAAATCAAAAATTGAAAGAGAAGAGGGAGAAGTTGAAGCAAACCTTGAAAGTGTGGTTTGCTTGAGCAATTGAATGGGTTTGGGTTGGTATTTATAGAACAATTTGGTCAGATTTTGAGCTTTGGAGTCAAGCTCCATTAATGGTGAGTATGGTGAGGTATGGTGTTTGAGATTTCTTTGACTATAGAGTTGATCTTGATCAGAAAATCTGAGATTGTGGTTGAGTTTCAACTCTCTGACAGAGTAGTTGATCAGTTGATTTTTTTTTTTTTGTGTGTGCTTGCTCTGTTCCTGCGTGAGAAGGGGAAGGAAGGAGGGAGATGAAGACTTGCTGATTCACAGCTTTCTTTTTTGCCTTTTCTTTTCCCTTTTTTTTTTTGGCAAAACAAATGTTACATGGACTTAGTATTTGGACTTTGTGTGAGTTGGGCTCTATATGGATAACTAATATGGATGGACCATTAAGTAAGAATGCCCACAATTTAAATGAGTACTTCAAATCCAATAATAATTACATTAATTAGAATTAATGAAAATGAATATTTAGTTTTGTAAATACATTTCAATAAAATAATTTAAATAAATCATTACATAATACAAAACTAAATAAATCATTTCAATAAAATCGTTAAATAATTCAAAAACTAAATGAAATCAAATTTTTTTATAAACATTATTATCAAATAAAGTTGAATTATAAGTAAATAAATAATATTAAACTTTAATAAATAATAAAATAAGCTTTGAAAATTCGGGATATTACAACTGCTGCGCTGCAATTTCTTGCTATTACTTTCTTTTTGAACGAAATTTCCTTAGTTGAGTGAGGAGAATAGAGTAAATGTCGATGGTTTTTGATGAAGGAGAAAGGTTGTCGGCGGTGAGATAGTGAACTTCAGAGTTCAGACGCTTGTCGCCGGTGATGGACGGAGAACTCAGGGCAGCGGTAGAACGCTACTGGGTACGGGCTGTCGGCTATGAGGAATTTCAGATATGGGAGAATAGGTTTTGAACTTCAAATTTGGTAAACAAAAAATACATTTTTTTACATAAAAACGCATTTTATACGTTTAACGTATAAAACGTAGACCTGACTTTTTTTTCCGTTTAATAAGGCCACGACGTATTTTTGCGCTTTTTTCCCGTTTTTTTCAAAAAAACGTGATTCGCGTTTAAAACGCGTTTTATTCGCGAACTTACTAACTAAGATGGGACATGCAGGGAAAATACTTATAACTAGGACAATGGACATTGAACCAAACAGAGTGAACATACAATTAAGTACAGTGTACACATGTACTTACATTATCAGGCTCCAGACCAGTTTCAAAGTTGGCTTCCCAATCTCCATTATAGTTTTCCATGTGGCGCATTGCAAAGATGCCACAATCTGATGTGTTGTTGTTATCTCTCCATGGCATTTCGACTATCCGGGGTTTTAAATGGCTTGTTATGATGTTCAGACCAAGGGATAGTAAGAACCTACTGATATATCGATATCTTATAGAGTTTTTCCCTTTCTTTACAAGCTAAATTGTGCTATATTGATGCTCTTAGGAGCTATTTATGCTAACTATTTCGATATAGTTGTGGTTTGTGTGTTCTATATCATTTTGCAGGTTTTAGGGAAAAACTCCCTATTTACTTGATGTTTTGAGAACCACGCTATAGCGGGAAGTTATGAGGCATCTTTGAGGTCTCAAGATGGTATTTGGACCCCATTTTGAAGAATTAAGTGTGCAAAGACTTGGCGTCTGAAGCCAAGCAAAGCAAGGCAAGAAGAAGACTCGCCCGATCGGGTCGGGCAATAACTGCTCGATCGGGTACGAATGAAGAATCTGAAGTTAAGGTTTCCCGCCCGATCGGGCGGCCTTGCCCGATGTGATCGGGCGGAGCAATACTTAGCCATTCTTGCTGTTTTTCTGAGAGCTGAAGAAGACATCCACCCGATGCCATCGGGTGGTATTGCCCGATCGGGTGCTGGGGTTGCGGCCCCGATCGGGTGGAGTCTGCCCGATCCCATCGGGTGAAGCCTATTTTATTGCTGCTGGAGACTTGTTCCCCACTCTATCGGGTGGAGGACACGGGGATGCGATTTTCGTTATTTTCCCCACTCTATCTTATTGTTTTCTTAGGATCTATAAATACTTTTTAGGTTATTTTTATTGAGATATTTCATATTATTAAACACTTAGAGAGCTCTTAGCCTAGTTTATCATTGCTTTGGATTGTAGAAGACATTCAAGTACAATTTGAATTCAATTAAAGTTTCCGCTTTCCGTCAATTTGGTAATCGTCTTGCTTATTGCTTTATTCCTTTATCTCAATTACTTTAGTTCAATTGCTTATTTCTCAATTAGTTCATGATGCAATTCTTAGGGTTTTCAATTAGTTTTGTTGTTGTCAATTCGATCATGTCTGAGTAGTTCTCTTTCTAGGGTGTTAGATAGGGAAGCCATGTTTATACCATGATTGCTATTTAGAATCCTATTGATTTCTAGGGCTTGATTAGAGTGATTGTGGTGTGGTTTGTTCTTAATTAGTGATTAATGTTAGTGGCCAATTTCATTAATTGCTTGTGGTTAATAGTTGTTTGCACAGATCTGTCTTACGACTAGAGGCCTAGGACACATCAGTAGTTCTGATTACGTTAGTGAACATGCGGCGTATGTTGAACTATGAGCGTTGAGTCTTAACCATAGCTCAACATAGGCTCTAATCCCCCGACTCTTGACTTAGGTTTTAATAGTAGTTGACCCTATTTGATTGGTATAAGCATGGTGGACCGACCTAATACCCTAGGCTTTTATTCCATAGTTAAATCCTCGACTTAATTCGTATTATTTAGCTTACTCATTAGTTCAGTTAATTCTCCATATTTTAATCTGAATTAGTTGGTTAATTGAATATTAATATAGAAACTCTGTCTCCCTGCGGATTCGACCCTGCTACCACTGACTACCTTAGTTAGAGGACCGTAGGTTTATTTTTGATTAGGTGACACGACTAAAACCTATCAAATTTTGACTAAGAAGGTACTTGAAGTTGATGCTATTTCAATGCTTACATCTCAGATGGCGCAACTCACTCAGCAGCTAATGAAGTCCTCTAGTTCAACACCTCCGCCTATGAGCATCAACGCTATGTCAGCAGTTGCACCCATCACCTCATCTTACTGCGAGGTGTGTGGTATTCAGGGCCATTTCGGCCATGATTGTCAGTTCAGTCAGAATCAGATGGAGCAGGCTAATGCTTTTCAGCAAAGACAACCCAATAACCCCTACTCCAACACATACAATCCTGGTTGGAAAGACAACCCACTTCTTTCCTATAGAAGCAACAATGTTCAAAACCCACAGCCACAAAATTCCTACCATCCCCCACAAAATTCCTATCAACCTCCACATCACAACCCAAAACCCAACTACTACCAAAACCAAGGAAATTCTCATCATCCTCCTGGTTTCCAAAGACCTGCTCATCAGAATTATCAGCCAGCACCACAAAATGCAACCCTACAAGAGCCTAGCAATTCTGAACTGATGAAATTAATATTGTCTATGCAGAAGACACATGAGGAAACACAGAAGTCCCAATAGAAGCACATAAAACTTCTCGAGACTCAGATTGCTCAGTTGGCGGAGACTAATGCACAGAGGCAGCAGGGACAATTGCCGGGGCAACCTACACATAGGGAGCAAGCAAATGCCGTTACTCTTCGTAGTGGCACTGCTTATGCTGCTCCTCCTATGCCCGTCGATGATGATATTTCCCCTAGCAAGGAGAAGGAGGTAGTAGAGAAGGAATTGGAGAAGAATTCGACGTTTGATGTCGAAGTGTCTGAAACAGCTGAACAGGCAGAAAAGAAGAAGGAGAAGGAGAAGGTTGCTGATACACCTTTTACACCAAGGTTGCCTTTTCCTCATCGAATGCAAAAGTCCAAGGTGGATCAACAACTTGGTAAGTTCTTGGCTATGGTCAAGAACCTTGAGGTAACAGTTCCTTTCACTGAACTTATTTCTCAAGTGCTTGTCTATGCTAAGTTTTTGAAGGAGATGATCACAAAAAAGAGAGATTTTGGTGGGGTAGATAGAGTCGCACTCACTGAAGAGTGTAGTGCCATTTTGCAAAATAAATCTCCACCTAAATTGAAAGATCCGGGTAGCTTTTCCATCCCTTGTCATGTAGGTGCACTTTTTATTGATAAAGCTTTATGTGATTTAGGTGCATCTGTGTCTGTCATGCCTTTGTCTGTCTGTAATAAACTGAATATGGGAGCACTTAAGTGCACTCAAATTACTTTGCAGATGGCTGACCGTTCTATAAAATACCCTCTAGGTGTTTTAGAAGACGTCCCTGTTAGGGTGGGGAAGTTTTACATTCCTGTGGATTTTGTTGTGTTGGATATGGAGGAGGATGCCCAAATTCCTATTATTTTGGGCAGAACATTTTTGTGCACTGCAGGTGCTGTTATTGATGTCAAGTCAGGATCTTTGACTTTGAGTGTTGGTGATGATACTGTCACTTTTAAACTAACCAATGCTATAAAGTCTCCTATGCTTGAAGAATCTTGTTGCAGGATAGATGTGGTAGACAAAGCTGTAATGTCTGCATTTCAGCAGATACGTGATGCTGACCCATTGGAGGTAGCATTGACTGAGAGTGACTCCTTAGGCATTGATACTGATGTTGATGCCTGTCTTGCTGATTTAGAGGGTCATGGAGCTGAACAGAAACAGGAAACTGTGATACTTGAAAGTGTATGCTCCAGTTCTACTCCTCAGGTAACTAAGGTAGAACTTAAACCACTTCCCTCTCATTTGAAGTATGCATTTTTAGATGATAAGGAAGCATGTCCCGTGATTGTCAGTACTAAACTCACAGATAGCCAATTGCAAAGTTTGCTTGCTGTGCTTCGTATACACAAGAAAGCTATTGGGTATAGTATTGATGATCTAAAGGGCATTAGTCCTGATTTTTGTATGCATCGTATTAATCTTGAAGTGGATCACCGCCCTTGCATTCAACCTCAGAGACGTTTGAATCCTAACATGCAAGAGGTGGTGAAGAAAGAGATCATGAAACTTTTAGATGCAGGGATCATTTATCCCATTGCTGATTCGAAATGGGTCAGTCCTGTGCAAGTGGTTCCCAAGAAGGGGGGACCACTGTTGTTGAAAATGAGAAAGGTGATTTAATTCCCACTAGGACTGTGACAGGGTGGCGTATGTGCATTGATTATCGTAGACTTAATAATGCCACCCTGAAGGACCATTTCCCCTCCCTTTTATTGATCAGATGTTGGAAAGGCTAGCCAAACATAGCTATTTCTGTTATCTAGATGGATATTCTGGTTTTTTCCAAATTCCCATCCATCCAGATGATCAGGAAAAGACTACGTTTACATGTCCTTATGGCACCTTCGCATATCGTAGGATGCCATTTGGATTGTGTAACGCTCCCGCTACTTTCCAACGCTGCATGATGGCCATATTCTCTGATTTTATTGAAAATATCATGGAAGTGTTTATGGATGATTTCAGTGTTTATGGTTCTGACTTTGATGTTTGCCTGCATAATTTGTCCAAAGTGCTTAAAAGATGTGTTGAGGCAAACCTCGTGCTTAATTGGGAAAAATGTCACTTCATGGTGAATGAAGGTGTCGTTTTAGGTCACTTGATATCTGAGCGTGGCATCCAAGTGGATAGAGCAAAGATTGAGGTGATTGAGAAACTTCCCCCTCCAATGAATGTCAAAGGAGTGAGGAGTTTTCTTGGTCATGCTGGGTTTTATCGCAGATTTATCAAATACTTTTCAAAAATTGCGAAACCCGTCACTCAATTGTTGCTAAAGGGTGCCACATTCGATTTTACTAATGAGTGTTTGGAGTCTTTTGACAGGATAAAGACAGCTTTGATCACTGCCCTTATTATACAACCTCCAGATTGGGATCTCCCTTTGAGATCGTGTGTGATTCTAGTGATTATGCGATAGGGGCAATACTTGGTCAGCGGAAGGATAAGCTACTCCATGTGATTCACTATGCTAGCAAAACCTTGGATCCAGCCCAGGTTAATTATGCTACGACAGAGAAGGAGTTGCTAGCCATAGTCTATGCATTGGATAAGTTTCGAACCTATCTTATAGGTTCGAAGGTTATAGTACACACTGATCATGCTGCTTTGAAGTACTTGATGGCTAAGAAGGAGGCCAAACCTAGGCTCATCAGGTGGATTCTTTTGCTGCAAGAATTCGACTTGTAAATCAAAGATAAGAAGGGCGCTGAGAATGTGGTCGCCGACCACCTTTCTAGGTTGAGGTTTGGATCCCCTTCTGACCCTCCTATAGATGACTCTTTTCCTGATGATCATTTGTTTTCTGTGTCCTCTAAAACTCCTTGGTATGCTGATTTTGCTAAATTCTGTGTTACTGGTTCTCATCCTCCCAATCTTACATATCAGCAGCACAAAAAGTTTTATCATGATGCTAGAATGTATTTTTGGGAGGATCCTTTCCTATATAAGAAGTGCTCCGACGGGATGTTTCGTCGTTGCATTCCTGATTGGCAAATAGAGGGTGTTTTGCTACATTGTCATAGTATGCCTTCTAGTGGTCATCTCGGTTCCCAAGCTACTGGTTTTAGAGTCTTACATAGTGGTTTCTATTGGCCTTCGATTTTCAAAGATGCCCGTGCCTTTTGTTTGTCTTGTGATGCTTGTCAAAGGACGGGTAATATTTCGAAAAGGCAAGAGATGCCACAGAGTGGGATTTTAGAGGTCGAACCTTTTGATGTTTGGGGGATTGATTTTATGGGACCCTTTCCTACCACTTGTGGGAATAGGTATATTCTAGTGGCCGTCGACTATGTGACTAAATGGGTAGAAGCTATAGCATCACCAACCAATGATTCTAAGGTTGTGATGAAGATGTTAAAAAAGATAATCTTTCCCCGTTTTGGTGTCCCCCGTGTTGTAATTAGTGATGGTGGCTCTCACTTTCATAAGAGCACCTTCAAGACCCTATTGACAAAACATGGAGTCACCCACAAAGTCGGACTTGCCTATCACCCTCAAACCAGTGGCCAAGTAGAAGTATCTAATAGGCAAATTAAGAGAATCCTTGAAAAAGTGGTCACTAAAGCTAGAAAGGATTGGTCATTGAAACTTGATGATACTCTTTGGGCGCTCCGCACTGCTTTTAAGACCCCTTTGGGTACCACACCCTATCGACTGGTTTATGGCAAGGCTTGTCACTTACCAGTTGAGATGGAGTATCTTTCTGCGTGGGCGGTCAAAGAGATTAACCTTGATTTGACAGCTGCAGGTGAAGCACGACTTCTTCAACTCAATGAGTTGGATGAGCTCCGTTTGGATGCTTATGAAAATCACAGGCTCTATAAAGAGCAAACGAAGAAGCTGCATGATAAGATGATAGGAAAGAGAGAATTCAAGGTTGGCGACAAGGTCCTATTGTTCAATTCCAGGTTGAGACTGTTTCCTGGAAAGCTCAAATCTCGATGGTCTGGACCATTCGAGGTGACAGAAGTGAAGGCACATGGTGCCATCGAGGTTGCCAACCACAAAGGAGAGAAGTTTAAGGCAAATGGACAGCGTCTGAAGCTGTACCATGAAGGTGCCTTTGTTGGTTGTGTGGAGGAAATCCGCTTTGATTCCTCCCCACTTGATTCATCTACCTAGAGAGGTAATATGGTCGTGCGGGACCTTCATAAACCAGCGCTTTGCGGGAGGCAACCCGTATCTCTTAGTTAGATCTTCTTTTCTCTTGTTTCGTAGTTTGTAGCATGTGAGAGAGCGTGAGGGTACTAATGTGTTCCTAGATCTTGTGTGCTTTGATGTGCAGATATGCTAATTGAAGAGAAACTTGAGCCATACTTGCCCCAAATTTGCAAAAAGGCGAGCTACTTACTGAACAGTAGCTCGCCCGATAAGATCGGGTGGAAGATGCCCGATCGGGTGAGCGGAAATTAACATAGAGGAAGAAAAGAAAGGACGCCCGATGCCATCGGGCAAGGTTTGCCCGATCGGGTGCGCAACCCTAGCACCCGATCAAAAATGCCTTGCCCGATCGGGTGGCAGGTCGGGTGAACGCGTAAAAGTCAAAGAAAAAAATCATCCAAAAGGTACACCGCCCGACGCCATCGGGCAACGGTCGCCCGATCGGGCGCGAGACTTGATCACCCGATGAGAAATTAGGCACCCGATCGGGCGGACAATCGGGCGAAGTGAAAATTCTGGGTGAAATTTTTTTTGAATTCCGCCCGATCGGGCCTGCGACCTTATCCCTCTTTTTTACACGGATTTCCCCACTTTTCTCACCATTCACTCATCATCCTTCCAATCAATTCTCTCTCTCTCTCTTCACTCATCTTCAACCCCCAAACCCCTAACCTCCATTAGAACCAAACTTTTCTACCTCAAATCTCCATCCTTTCTCAACCAAACTTCATAAAATCCCCTCCTTTCCTCCTTTCACCCTCCATCTCACAAAATCTCATTCACCAAAATCATCTTCCCTCTCCCATCTCTTCCCACACTCACCTTAAAACCCCATCTTTGTGTTACAAGAGGCTACAAGGCTCATTTTTTACCATGGCAAGCAAATTCCGAAGGCTTATTCGAGGTGAAGGCTCGCGATCTAGGCGAGAGGCAACACCACATCCACCACCACCACCACAAGTTCCACGGGATCCTCAATACCCGGAAATCATTTTCCGGGATGATGAACATCGCGAGAAATTCTTGCGACTTAAAAAGTGTGAGGTACTTCCTACCCGATTTCTAGATGTTGGGCTTTTGTCTAAACTTGGTTTAACTGATGATTTTAAGGACTTCATGAAAGTTCTAGGCATGGAGGCGCTTTATAATGTACATGTTAACACTTATTCTCCTCTAGTCTATGAATTTTTTAGTAGTTTCAGTTTGACAAAGCCCCGGGCCGGTCCGGTCACCCATGTCCACTTTAGACTTATAAACCAAGAACACTCCCTTAGCCTTAGGGAATTTGCGGGGGTTCTTAGGTTACAGGTACGGGGTGACAGCTACCCACCCGACCACTTTAGGATGGCCGATACTTATGTTATGCTGACAGGGGACCCTACGCCCTTTGACATCCAGCACTGTCATTGGGCGAACTTCCATCACCCTATTTTTAGCATTTGGATACGGTTCATGGCCAAGACTCTGTTGGGACGGTTTGAGGGTCACTTGGTCCGGGGGCCGAGCTAGTTGCTATAGCTAGCTATATTGCTAAAGGCTCTAGGGAGCCATTTCAGTACAACTTGGCTCACCATATCGCTATTCAGTTCGAGCGTATCTTGAACTCGCTCCCTAAGCCAAGGGAAGACGTTAGTTGGACCTCTAGGAGGTTAGTTAACGGGGGGTTGATCACATTGTTTGCCCGGCAAATTGCCGGCTTTGACGAGACTCAGCGTACCCCCGTCCTAGGCCCTACCCTCATTTACCTCACCTATCTCAACACCCTCAAAGTCCTGTACCGCCTGCCTGACCATAGATTTCAGTGGGTGATTAAGTCCAAAAATTCCCTCATTCTGCCCGACTCTAGGGCCCGACTACGGCCTCGTCAGGCAAACTACCTACTCCCGTTAGAGGGAGTCGACCTAGTTATCCCTGAGCCAGAGCCCCCTCGCCGTTCTTACCATAGGCGGCATACGCCGATTTTAGACGAGGGCGCCTCCACTTCTGCTCCCCTCCCCCTCCCCTCACACGGACTCATTTGACTTTACCTCTATGATGTCGACCCTAGGTCGCATGGAGACGGGGATGGGTAGAATGGAAGGGCTGATCAACGCGAACACCGCCATCCTCGCGGGCTATGGCACTCGCATCGATCAGCTCTATACCCGTATAGACCAGATCGGGGGGAGGATGGACACCTTGGCTAACGACCAGCACTACACCCTTTATCCTCTCTATGATGACTATTGTAGGCGTGGCATTATTGAGCAGACTGCCCAGCACCCCTCGTGGTACCATTGGAACCCGAGTTATGGCCAGCCTACCGGTCAGAGCGATGACATGGCAGAGGATGAGGAGGATGAGCCTGCTCGTCAGTCAGTCTCTTTAGGAGACTTTCGCCTAGGTCGTAGTGGTTTTGGAGGTGGTTTTGATGCAGGTCCTAGTGGATTTGGTGGTGGCATGAGTGGTCCCTCCGATGGTGGTTTTACCGATGGTGGTGGTACTTCTAGTGGTGGTTTCTTCAGTGACCCCACTAATGATGATATGGGCGGCTGATGCCCTTGTTCTCTCCTCTCCCTCGTTGCAGTGAGGACATTGCCTCGTTCAGCTTGGGGGAGAATCTCTCACTGTGAGTATAGTTTATTGCTTTCTAGTATAGTTTACCGCTTTTTAGTGTAGTTTAAAGCTTTGATAGTTTAGTTTAAGCTTTAAGAAAAATTGAAAAATTTGAAAAAAAAAATATGTTTGATCATGAGTGGTTTGATTGCCTCCCTGTGCCCCTTGTTGTGCTTTATTGAGAATGATTTGACTTTGTTTTCTGGATAGCTGGGCATTTGTGATTATGAGGCTTTGATTTGATGTTCGACTACTTTGATTTCGAGCAATTTCTGACTATGATATACTACTTTGTGCTGCATACCTGATTTGGTTAGACTGTGAGGCCTTTTTCTAGCCTATTGGATTCATACTTTTATCCAGTCTATATTTTGGTGTGTTAGTTCCTCTCTAGCGGATCGATCTTGACTTTGACTTCGTACTCATTTGATGTTTGGTGACTTGTTACACTTGCTATGATAGAGGCGTTCTTTTGACTTATTCTTGAGCCCCAGAGTTAGTTTTTGATACATTTTTATCCTCCTTAGCCCCGCTGAGCCTAATGACCTTGTTTCATGTTACTTAAACCCTTATTATAAGCCCATGGCCTTTGTTTCGATATTATTCCCAAGCCTAGCTTGGGGGAGCTTTGTGTATGGGTTGAGAGTGAAGTTGGTTTCATGGTTTGGTTTGATTGTTGAGGAATCAAAAGTGTATTTGTTGTGGCTTGATTATTAGAAAAAGAAAAGAAAAGGCAAAATTAGAGTTGCGTGAATGAAGTTCAAAAAAATGAAAGAAAAAAATGAAATAAAAGTTCAAAAGAATTCAAAGTTCTTTCATTCACGCACGTTCATAAATAAAGTTTCATGTCATTGCCTAAAACTTGGGTTTGTTGTGCGTATTCATTGAATTTGGAGGATTGGTTTATTTTTCATGGTTTTATGGTGTTGATTGGGAGTTGCTTAGGCCATCTAAGGCCTTGTTTGAGTGTTCATGCTCCCCCTTTCTTGGTTTTTCCACCACATTACCCAAAAGTATCCCCTACCTCTTACCTAAGCCCCATTACAACTCGGAAAAGTCCTCTTGAGCTTGTGCCTACAATGTCTACTAGATTGATTTTGGTCAGTTTGTCAAAGTTAAAGAGTACGTCTGCTAGTTGAGTCGACTTGATTAGGATGAGCGACATTTTACCTTCTTAAACACATGAGAGTGTGAGTGGGAAGGGACATTTATGGTCGGGTCGGTGAGTGTTCGGGCACATTCTTTGCCTGCCACAAAATTGAGAGGAGTGACACCCTTTGTGAGCACCTTTTCAGGATTTGTATGCCTAGTAGTCACTTGAACTTGATGAATTGCTTGGATGATTGGTGGTTGGAAGGATTTGATTTGCCGAACTTGAAGTATGCCTGCTTGAACGATTCTTAGTCTTGAAAATGTTTTTTTTTTAGCTTGAATTATTTTATTTATGGGGTGAGGCAATCTATTCACGATCATGCTCTATTTGCTTGAGGACAAGCAAAGGTTTAGCTTGGGGGAATTTGATATATCGATATCTTATAAAGTTTTTCCCTTTCTTTACAAGCTAAATTGTGCTATATTGATGCTCTTAGCAGCTATTTATGCTAACTATTTCGATATAGTTGTGGTTTGTGTGTTCTATATCATTTTGCAGGTTTTAGGGAAAGTTTACTTGATGTTTTGAGCACCACGCTATAGCGGGAAGTTATGAGGCATCTTTGAGGTCTCAAGATGGTATTTGGACCCCATTATGAAGAAGTAAGTGTGCAAAGACTTGGCGTCTGAAGCCAAGCAAAGCAAGGCAAGAAGAAGACTCGCCCGATCGGGTCGGGCAATAACTGCCCGATCGGGTACGAGTGAAGAATCTGAAGTTAAGGTTTCTCGCCCGATCGGGCGGCCTTGCCCGATGTGATCGGCCGGAGCAATACTTAGCCATTCTTGCTGTTTTTCTGAGAGCTGAAGAAGACATCCACCCGATGCCATCGGGTGGTATTGCCCGATCGGGTGCTGGGGTTGCGGCCCCGATCGGGTGGAGTCTGCCCGATCCCATCGGGTGAAGCCTATTTTGTTGCTGCTGGAGACTTGTTCCCAGACCCGATCGGGCGGCCTTTTGCCCGATCGGGTGGAGGACACGGGGATGCGATTTTCGTTATTTTCCCCACTCTATCTTATTGTTTTCTTAGGATCTATAAATACTTTTTAGGTTATTTTTATTGAGATCTTTCATATTATTAAACACTTAGAGAGCTCTTAGCCTAGTTTATCATTGCTTTGGATTGTAGAAGAGATCCAAGTACAATTTGAATTCAATTAAAGTTTCCGCTTTCCGTCAATTTGGTAATCGTCTTGCTTATTGCTTTATTCCTTTATCTCAATTACTTTAGTTCAATTGCTTATTTCTTAATTAGTTCATGATGCAATTCTTAGGGTTTTCAATTAGTTTTGTTGTTGTCAATTCGATCATGTCTGAGTAGTTCTCTTTCTAGGGTGTTAGATAGGGAAGCCATGTTTATACCATGATTGCTATTTAGACTCCTATTGATTTCTAGGGCTTGATTAGAGTGATTGTGGTGTGGTTTGTTCTTAATTAGTGATTAATGTTAGTGGCCAATTTCATTGATTGCTTGTGGTTAATAGTTGTTTGCACAGATCTGTCTTACGACTAGAGGCCTAGGACACATCAGTAGTTCTGATTACGTTAGTGAACATGCGGCGTATGTTGAACTATGAGCGTTGAGTCTTAACCATAGCTCAACATAGGCTCTAATCCCCCGACTCTTGACTTAGGTTTTACTAGTAGTTGACCCTATTTGATTGGTATAAGCATGGTGGACCGACCTAATACCCTAGGCTTTTATTCCATAGTTAAATCCTCGACTTAATTCGTATTATTTAGCTTACTCATTAGTTCAGTTAATTCTCCATATTTTAATCTGAATTAGTTGGTTAATTGCATATTAATATAGAAACTCTGTCTCCCTGCGGATTCGACCCTGCTACCACTGACTACATTAGTTAGAGGACCGTAGGTTTATTTTTGATTAGGTGACACGACTAAAACCTATCACCTACCATAAGCAATTATCTGCACAAGGGATAGTAGTTAATAGTCAAGTAAAACATAGGGTAAACAATGAGCATGGTAATTATTAGTAATGAACAAGCCTCCTTTAACCAATGTACATCATGGTCATACTGGTGTACAGATTGTTTATTTTTGATGTACCATTCTATAAATATGATGTACAAGTTGTATAATTCTGTTGCACTATTCTTTACTTATAATATACAAGCATGTAACACAATCAAGGAAAAATATGAGCATGTAATTTAGGGTTCTTACCATTTTGGATGGATAGTCTTTATATTTGTCCTGAATGGAGACCCCTTCAGGCAATATTCTATTGTCAAGAATGTCCAAAGTCATTTTGGAGAAGTTCAGGCAAAACACATAGAAATGACCCCCAACACAAATAGGGAAGAACACCTGCACAAAGAGAATGTACAACTGATGAAGGTCAATGATCAACAACATATTAACAATGATCATAATTTCATTATCAGTCCTTACCAAGTCAAACCGGTCTAGATCTTATATACATTGGTCACTGCACTCATTGGTAAGTCTCTCCACAAAACTTGTCATTCTAGCATTTTCTGTGATCCTTGCATTCTTCTTCTCCTCCTCTTCTTGTTCACGAGTGCTCGGGGGGCGTGTGCCAGTTGAGAACAATAAATGCTATTAAAAAATACAGTAATTTAGAGAGTAGAAGGGTATAATAAAACAGGAATAAGATGAATGGATTTTACATGTGCAGTAGTTGAGAAGAAAAGACGTGTTGTGGACCCCGACATGCGCTCCAAGTTCCTCTGGTTAAGGATATAGGCCCATGCATCAATGAACCCATTCCGAATATCCATGTCTCTCCCCAAAGTACGAAAATGTGATCTATTCAGAAATGTCAAACCATCCTCATACAGCAAATCTATGTAATTCGTCATGAGTTTTTTCAAGAAATTCGGAAACAATGTGTAAACATAACCATTATATATAAAAGGGGGAGTAATGTACATTTTTTGAATAACAATGTACATCAACTCACTGTTATGTGAATACCAAATAGCAATGTATGAATTCCAAAGTTCATCAAGTCACTAATACTGTTCAAACTTGAATTTAAAACAGGTAGGTAGATGTAATGGTTCATACCCATCATTTCCAGCTTCAAATGCAAAGTCTGCAATGTAGGTGTTGTATATTTGACGCTTGCCCCGCCTCTTTTGTATCAGATGAGAGTATTTCACCAAGTAGGGCGATTTGAATATCGCGGGTTTGATGATTTTGCGTTGCGGTCTACTTGTAGCAATCCCCTCACAGACTGATCCCTCCCTGCATCATTTATCGTAGTCTTATTCGACGGAATACTAAAAAATCATTTATAAAACGGAATACTATTAAAATGTGTAGCTTTGACAATTGGGGTAAGGAAATATGAATTACCCGTGACTAGGGGAATGATGCTCGTTTGCTGTTTCTTCATATCTTCCCCCGAAAAATAAAACGTAGTACAAGTTATGATATTAAATATGCCATGACATCAAACCAACAAGATTGAATTGGAAATATATTTATACCTCATTGGAATATCCAGAAGAGACTCAGCTGAAAAATCGTCCATTTGCATTTCAACACCGTACAGAACACTATTGGTTTAACATATAGGAAAGAACAAAAGAACCCCAACTTGGTAAATTACAACAAAGTAAGATAATACTCCGAATGTTCAATAAAGAATAAAATAATGTACACTAAGTGAAGTCCAATGATTAATGATAACAGAGACAACAGACACATTCTCATCAATGTACAACCACATCAAGTCAGAGAACATGAAGCCAAACTTGTAGTACACTAAGCAAAACAATGAACATGAAACCAAGATAATTGTACACCACAAGTTAACCTGTTAAAACACAATCAAATGAGCTAGATACCTTTGATGTGACTGGATGAAAGACTTCTGTGAAAAGACATCTACGTCAACGTTCAAACTGGGTAAATTCAATCATAAGTAAAAATCATTGTGATATAACTATTAAAAAAACATCCACAACATGAAAGGTTTGGTCAACCAAGTAACTAATTAATGCTAGGAAAAATTAAAAATCCACACACATGAAAGGCGGCTCACTAGCCAATGGTACATTGTTTCGTACAATTAGGGGGAAAGAATAGTCTATGTAGGGGATTACCCCTGCGTTGAATCTATGTTAGGCTTGGTGGACTGGAAGATGTTGTCTACATGTAGGTCCAACTGATCTTTGAAGTAATAATCCAAGGACAGAGATGGGCTTGCGGATGAAGAAGGATGATCGACTTTTAATGATGTTCTGCCGACACTTAACTCCAAGTTCAAGCTGAAATCTGGGCCATCTATTCCACTGGGTTCCTTCAGATGGTTTTGGACATCTTGGTCCACCATTTCCCATAGTTCAGAGGAGTGAAAGAAAGCGTCGTCTTGGCTTAACAGAACTGAGCCTGTGTCTGGTTGGGTGCCAGGGGTGGGGATGGCCTTGTTGGTGGGTGTTGCCCTAGAATTGTCGCAGCGGTTCTAGATGGCCTGAATAATGCCTGGCGCATAGCCCTCGACGACAGGATCAAGACTGAGATGCGACCCTTGGCTGAGGAGGGCTGTCAACTCAACAAGGTTCGCTGTGATTTTGGAACAAAGGGTGCTGAAGTTTGACTTCCAAGCCTGGATAATAGAAAGGTTAAGTAAATGCCCACTTTGATAAAGAAAACATATGATGAATATTAATGTACAATGCTAAAGAACATATGCATACCTCTAGGGTAGTTGGAGGTTGCTGTTGTTCAGGGTGAAAGGGTTGTACATTGTCCTGCTACTGCTGAAACAATGTACATATTATTAATATTAATGTACAAGGTCAATTAACCAATGTACAATTACATAACTCTGATGTACAACTGTTTAAATCTGTTGTACAATTATATAATTCTAATGTACAACAGATTAATTGCAATTAATAGTAATGTAGAAGCATATAACACACATTGTTGTTGAGAAATATAAAGAAAAAAGTAGATGCATTACTTGTTGTTGTTGCTGTTGTTGCTGTTGTTGCTGTTGTTCATGTTGCGGTTGTTGATCTTGTTGTTGATGTTGTTGCTGCTGTCAATATCATTGGAAAAGTAAGAGTTACACAATGGTTGAATGAAGAAGAAGAACATGAAGCCTAAACACAGGAGGATGACTTACTGGGGGTTCTTGGAATTGATGTTCTTGTTGATCTTGATTTTTATCTTGTTGTTGTTGTTGTGCCTGTGAATTGGAGGGTAAAACATATGATCATATTCAAGAGGATTTACAATATGGGAACCCCAATGTACATAGAGCAAATGTCAATGTGCATAGAGCGCCTACCAGTGTACACAGAGTGTATAACAGTTAACATATTCAAGATGAAAGCCCAATGTACATAGAGCAAATGTCAATGTTCATAGAGCATATTGCAGTGTGCACATAGTGTGTTACCGTTAATAGAGAGTTCATAGAGAGAAAATAGATTTACTTGTTGTTGCTGTTGTTGTTGATCTTGTTGTTGTTGTTGTTGTTGATCTTGTTGTTGTTGCTGCACCAAAACCAATGAAGAGTTTTGTCAGAAAGGCTCTTAATACGAAGTCAAATTCATTCTGTATTTTAACATCGGGAAATGTACCTGCTGACGATCACCCAAGTCTGCTGGAGCAGTGATCCTTGGCATAAGAGTACCCACGCCAAATCCGCAGTCATATTCTATATCAAGCCTTCGCTTGACCAACTTTCGGGTCCATACAGAGAGTAGTGGGAACTGACGGGTAGGCTTTAGAAGCTCCTTCTGTAGACTATCGTAATAGCATACCTTGAAAACACAACACAGAGCAGTTAATTATCCTTACACTATCATCATTAGGACATTTGTGTACTAATGTACATTGAAGTGAAGACAGTGATCACTTTATAAAAGTGACATACATTAAAGTCAAGACAGTGATCATATATAATGAACCAATGTACATTAAAGTGAAGACAGTGATCACTATAAAAAAACTGACATACATTATGCATAAGATGAACGCTGAACAACAACAAAACAGAATGGATCAGCTGGTTACCAGTAAAAAAGGCATTGGACCAGAAAAAAATCTGGTTTGGTCTTCCCTCCAATAGGGAACAGAATGGAGCAGAGAATCAGTGGTGTACTTGCACCAGTTGTAGTTGGGGATGTCATTGATGTCCATTGTTGCTGTTAAAAATATAGTGAATGGTTGGTTGTTGAGGGTTGATTAGATGCAGCTGTTTACGGCAAGGACAAGGAAGCTCCTATTCCAATGATCTGAAACTGGCACAGTGGCATCCACAAGGTGTGTGCACAGCTCAGAATGAAATGGATATGTCCGCTGGATACCATAATCGCGGTGATATTGTCTCCAGCTTGCCATCATGTTCTGGAAGGACGGCTCAATCTCTAGACTCTCATCAACCTCTTTTCCTCCAAGAGGGATACCATAAACCAGATGGACATCAATATCACGGACTTAAAGTTCCTTGCCTCGACGAAGCAAGATGCACCCACTCCCTGTACAATACCTCATGACAAGGAAAGCACAAAATACGGGGTCATTTTCGGTAAGTCTAGGTGCAGTAGACCACTGAAACCCATATCAATGACAGCCTGCCTCTTCTGAGGCTTGGTTAGCTATGCCAACCAAAAAGGCCTTGAAAGACTCTGTGCTCTGCCTAACCTTGAGGTATGGCTCAATTTCTTTTTCATCAGGTGTAACAGCCCGGATTCACCGACCAACTTAATTAGAGCTAAACACAGCGGAAACCTTAATCCGGACTATTACCATCACACTCATCGTCCTAAAACGACGAGTATGGAACTCTAAAAACCTGAACTATTTAAAACTTTAACTATAAAACATTAACACTAAATGAAGTTAACTAAATGATCTAAATGGTATTAATTAAATAGTAAAAGTCTACAGAAAATTCGGCAGAGCTCCGTTTGAAATACGGACCGCCTAAAAGTTAACTTAGGACTCGCGCCCAAATTATAAACCTGTATAACATTTTAATATATTTCCAGCAACTATTTCCAGCTTCTACTTTACAAATTCCTATTTAACAAACTATTTACAACATAACTAAATATTACACTATTACAAAGTCGATCGTCCTCGCCTCAATACATATAAAGATAATTGCAATAAGAATTCCTGCATCAAAGCTTCATAACTTCACTGCTTCCACCTGAAACTAAAACGACACTGCCACCCACCCAAGTGACAGGCCACAGAAATGACAAAACAAACATTTGACTCCCATCAGCAACGCGCTGAGTACTAAACCCGTAAAATAAGTAAAACATGCTTTGGTGGCTTTTGTTTAATACACTCATCACATATATTCACAACAATTCACATAAACTCTATATATACTTCAAATCACTTACTCAACAATATACAACAATATACAACTCTTATTGAAACCGTAGTTCATAAGGAAAGGTAATAGCGATATAATATTTATTTGAAAACTCGGCTTATTTCCAAAACATTTAAGTTTCTTACAAGAAACATTCATTTTCATTTCTTATCTCGTTGTGAACGCGAGTGGAGAGGGGTACAACGTACCGGCTGTCTCCAAACTGTTGAGGGTCGTCACCCCACCTTTTATGTTCTGCTTGCAAGACTTAACTGGACATGTCCTTCAACGTCAGGATTTCGCCCCTCCTGATTGGGTAACAGCTAGGGAATACCCGCCCTAACCCGGGTGCATGTTCACAACCTCATTTCACCATTCTTATTTATATTATAAATATTCAACATAGTATGTGGCGACTCATTCACCTTATTTCACATATCACATTTCACCTTGTAAACACATTCTCATAAATATCACACTTTAATATTCGTAAATCAAGTAATATATAAAGTAATCGATTTGAAAATCATTTCAAATAATTATAAAAGATATTATCAACATGACTGATATCCCACAAGACCTCTATGGCTAATTCCTTTTCCAATAACATCTCCAATCGAATTACTTCACCGACCTCAATATAGTCATTTACTAATCAGTCGTAAACTCAACCTCCATAAGTTACCTTAATAACCTCAACTCCTCTTATTATAATTCCCTACTAGTGTATACCCCAGTAATGGAACAGATCGATACTCATTCTATATTAGAGTCACTCGGATAAGCTAGCCCTAAATGTTTTCCTTTTATTAGATTCTTTTGTGAATCTCCCAAATCAACAACAATTGAACATAACAACTAATTCTCCAATCACAACTAGGACATTTACGTAGCTTGACTAATCTCTAAGAAGGTTCTGCTAATCTTAAAACATAGACTTGATAAGATCGGGGATGATTCAGTTTAGTATATTAACTCTTAATTCATATAACCGTCATTAACTTTGCGACCTCTATGTCTTGTTATTATTAACAACCAACAACAACTAGGATTAATGTCCTTATATTCCCGATATATAGCCAATTCTATAAATTAATATTTCAATTTAAGACTCTAAGTTGGGAACCCTTATGTTAATATAAATTATTAATTCAATTCTAAGATTCAATTCTAAGTGGTTCATGAAATGATTATTCTTAGCCAAGTTAGATTTTAATCCATACGTTTAACTCTGAAGATTATTCCAAACTGATCTCAATACTAATAACGTATATAAGTTAATTTTAAACTCTAAATGAGACCATTCAGTACTCTTGGTTACTATTCAATTGACACATAGGTCATCCTCGTTCTTAAACCAAAACCACAACTAATGACACTTATACAATATATTTAATATAACGAGAACTCTCAGAGCTTATATTCAATTTATATCTATAACATGCTACTAACTAATGGATATCTTTAGACTTGGACTTAAGTTTCTTAATTACACTGAACTAACTAACTCCGTTCTTTTAGGCCAAGACTAGTTGATTTAATTCTATAAACCGATTCAAATTACTTTCCAAATTAATAGTGATCCGATCCCTTACTCAATTTCTTATTATTAGAATTACTTAACTCAATTCATAAATGAACTTAGGCTATTTCACTAACTGATTCATAAAAATTATGAAATTATTGAACTCTGTAAGTATACTGCCTCCTATTTCAATCCATCCCTTTTTGTTGCTGATTAAGTTTTAGATTATATATCGATAGTGAATTAACATTTACTAATTGAGTATATTCCAAAAGCTTACTTCTAAAGAAAAATCAAGAATACTTCCTATTAATTCCATGCTTCCTGCACACGTACTATCAACCTTAAAATCCTTCACACTCACAATTCTCACACTCGATTATTATTTAATCCCTATTTGAATTTAACCCAAAACAAATATTCGGCATATACCATCATTTCACACTCCAAGGTTTTAAACATACCTCGAGCAATCACTCAACGCTAATGAACTTCAATCGAGTCTTAGCTATTCAACAAATAACAAAGTTCATATTCAATCTTAGTCCCTTATTTCAGAAATCAATACTAATTCGGAATCTAACCTCAAGATGGTATCAAAGATAGATAAAATCTAATTGGAAACTCTAACTAAAGAAGGCTATCACAACAATAAAACAACGAGGCAGGAACAACAACAACAGCATCAGACTTCAAACAACAATGACAACATCCAAGTATCTCAGTTTATATAAACTCACTAATATAATCTTAAATCAGTAACTAAACAATCGAAATTCATTTCTAACTTATAACTGAACAAAATTAGATTAAACATCAACTAAACTAACAATAGGTTTAAAACTGAATTGATGTTCTATAATCAAAAGTAGTAGTTTAGTACCTCAGTTAGGGTTTCAAAGTGAGCAAGAACGGTAGTGGAGGTGGTCGTCGGTCACTCACACAACCCTCCTCACGCACAATCCTTCATCCCTCTCAAGAAAACCCCCAATTTTGAGTATAATCTCTAAATAGAGGGTTTTGGTGTTTTGAGTCTAACCCTATCTTGCTCCTTCCCTAATCGCCGGAAAGTTAGCCAGAATTGGCCTGAGATCTTCCGCAGTTGCGCCACTGCTTGCACGCGTCGTCCTCTTTCTTCCTCCTCCGCCGCTTGCCGTGGTTCGCTGCGTCGCCCCGGCGACCGTGTCTCCGTCTTTCCTTCTCCCTCCGCCGGGCTCTCTCTCTCTCTCTCTCTCTCTCTCTCTCTCTCTCTCTCTTCCTCTTCCTCTTCCTCTTCCTCTTCCTCTTCCTCTTCCTCTTCCTCTTCCTCTGTTTCTCGCCTCCCCGACCCCAGCTCTCCCTTCTCTCTTTCCTCTTCTGGTTTCACGAATGAAACCAGCCCCCTTCCCCTTTGTTTTCTTTTTTTTTTATTAAGTTGATGAGTCACATCTCTCTTGTTCTAATTTCATGACACCAAAAATCACAAACACACCTCCCCTTCCCTTCAATTGACACGCCTAACCTCACTCTTTTCCCCCCTTTTTTTATATTTTTAATAACCCATTAATATAATCTTATTTATTAAATGTAAAACCCCATTCTAATATATTTATTTTTACACATATATAAATATAATTAATTTATCTATTTGAAATATAAATCTCATTAAAACTAATATTCAAGCCCATTTCTTATATTAATAGTAATTAAAATAAAATAATTAAATATAATTACGTCAATTAATATAGTACGACTTCTTAATAATAATATATAAAAACAAATATAAATTTTCATTTAAAACACAAGGGTTTTAAAATTAATTAAGCTAATATTATAATTAACAATTAATAAAGGTGCTCCTAAAACAGAGCTATTACACTCTACCACCCTTATAAAAAGTTTCGTCCTCGAAACTTAAAACAATAAGATTTGAATATAGAAATACTTATTAAAATCAAAAACAAAATATGATAATACTATTTGATTTAATTTAATAAAACCAAGATCACAGAACTTCGAGATCAAAAGTTCATCCTCCATCATTAACATTTTTGTGCCTCGGCTACCCGATGCCTAGGTTCATCGAGGAGCTAAAATATCAAAATGGTAACCTTGTTGGCATTGAACTTTAGTCATTCCGTTTCAAGAGATCTTGTTTGAAAACCATAATAGTTATTTCCAATTTAAACCAAACTTTACAAAATAAAACCCTTCCTTTTAAATCCAATAAACAATAATAAATAATAATAATAATAATAATAATAATATAAGTAACATATAATACTAACCATGGTAACCTAACATCAATCATAACTCTGTCCCAATCAAGACTATAACACTCTTCCCCCCTAAAAATGAGTTTTGTCCTCAAAACTCCAATCCACGCTTCCACTGCGCACTCTGATTACTACTTCTTAAGGATATTATGGGTTCAAGTAAGCACATAGTATCACATATTAGCACATAAGAGACATATAATTCCATATAATGCTCAATGAGCAACACATAATACTTAAAAGGCGTAACTACTCTCAACGGCTTGATTCATTTTAATCCTGAACTCATTTTAAACTTACTTAACTCTTACGCTCGGATATGAAGATCCGTGCGTACCTAAAAACAATCCCGCTCTGATACCATTTGTAACAGCCCGGATTCACCGACCAACTTAATTAGAGCTAAACACAGCAGAAACCTTAATCCGACTATTACCATCACACTCATCGTCCTAAAACGACGAGTATGGAACTCTAAAAACCTGAACTATTTAAAACTTTAACTATAAAACATTAACACTAAATGAAGTTAACTAAATGATCTAAATGGTATTAATTAAATAATAAAAGTCTACAGAAAATTCGGCAGAGCTCCGTTTGAAATACGGACCGCCTAAAAGTTAACTTAGGACTCGCGCCCAAATTATAAACCTGTATAACATTTTAATATATTTCCAGCAACTATTTCCAGCTTCTACTTTACAAATTCCTATTTAAAAACTATTTACAACATAACTAAATATTACACTATTACAAAGTCGATCGTCCTCGCCTCAATACATATAAAGATAATTGCAATAAGAATCCCTACATCAAAGCTTCATAGCTTCACTGCTTCCACCTGAAATTAATACGACACTGCCACCCACCCAAGTGACAGGCCACAGAAATGACAAAACAAACATTTGACTCCCATCAGCAACGCGCTGAGTACTAAACCCGTAAAATAAGTAAAACATGCTTTGGTGGCTTTTGTTTAATACACTCATCACATATATTCACAACAATTCACATAAACTCTATATATACTTCAAATCACTTACTCAACAATATACAACAATATACAACTCTTATTGAAACCGTAGTTCATAAGGAAAGGTAATAGCGATATAATATTTATTTGAAAACTCGGCTTATTTCCAAAACATTTAAGTTTCTTACAAGAAACATTCATTTTCATTTCTTATCTCGTTGTGAACGCGAGTGGAGAGGGGTACAACGTACCGGCTGTCTCCAAACTGTTGAGGGTCGTCACCCCACCTTTTATGTTCTGCTTGCAAGACTTAACTGGACATGTCCTTCAACGTCAGGATTTCGCCCCTCCTGATTGGGTAACAGCTAGGGAATACCCGCCCTAACCCGGGTGCATGTTCACAACCTCATTTCACCATTCTTATTTATATTATAAATATTCAACATAGTATGTGGCGACTCATTCACCTTATTTCACATATCACATTTCACCTTGTAAACACATTCTCATAAATATCACACTTTAATATTCGTAAATCAAGTAATATATAAAGTAATCGATTTGAAAATCATTTCAAATAATTATAAAAGATATTATCAACATGACTGATATCCCACAAGACCTCTATGGCTAATTCCTTTTCCAATAACATCTCCAATCGAATTACTTCACCGACCTCAATATAGTCATTTACTAATCAGTCGTAAACTCAACCTCCATAAGTTACCTTAATAACCTCAACTCCTCTTATTATAATTCCCTACTAGTGTATACCCCAGTAATGGAACAAATCGATACTCATTCTATATTAGAGTCACTCGGATAAGCTAGCCCTAAATGTTTTCCTTTTATTAGATTCTTTTGTGAATCTCCCAAATCAACAACAATTGAACATAACAACTAATTCTCCAATCACAACTAGGACATTTACGTAGCTTGACTAATCTCTAAGAAGGTTCTGCTAATCTTAAAACATAGACTTGATAAGATCGGGGATGATTCAGTTTAGTATATTAACTCTTAATTCATATAACCGTCATTAACTTTGTGACCTCTATGTCTTGTTATTATTAACAACCAACAACAACTAGGATTAATGTCCTTATATTCCCGATATATAGCCAATTCTATAAATTAATATTTCAATTTAAGACTCTAAGTTGGGAACCCTTATGTTAATATAAATTATTAATTCAATTCTAAGATTCAATTCTAAGTGGTTCATGAAATGATTATTCTTAGCCAAGTTAGATTTTAATCCATACGTTTAACTCTGAAGATTATTCCAAACTGATCTCAATACTAATAACGTATATAAGTTAATTTTAAACTCTAAATGAGACCATTCAGTACTCTTGGTTACTATTCAATTGACACATAGGTCATCCTCGTTCTTAAACCAAAACCACAACTAATGACACTTATACAATATATTTAATATAACGAGAACTCTCAGAGCTTATATTCAATTTATATTTGTAACTTGCTACTAACTAATGGATATCTTTAGACTTGGACTTAAGTTTCTTAATTACACTGAACTAACTAACTCAGTTCTTTTAGGCCAAGACTAGTTGATTTAATTCTATAAACCGATTCAAATTACTTTCCAAATTAATAGTGATCCGATCCCTTACTCAATTTCTTATTATTAGAATTACTTAACTCAATTCATAAATGAACTTAGGCTATTTCACTAACTGATTCATAAAAATTATGAAATTATTGAACTCTGTAAGTATACTGCCTCCTATTTCAATCCATCCCTTTTTGTTGCTGATTAAGTTTTAGATTATATATCGATAGTGAATTAACATTTACTAATCTAGTATATTCCAAAAGCTTACTTCTAAAGAAAAATCAAGAATACTTCCTATTAATTCCATGCTTCCTGCACACGTACTATCAACCTTAAAATCCTTCACACTCACAATTCTCACACTCGATTATTATTTAATCCCTATTTGAATTTAACCCAAAACAAATATTCGGCATATACCATCATTTCACACTCCAAGGTTTTAAACATACCTCGAGCAATCACTCAACGCTAATGAACTTCAATCGAGTCTTAGCTATTCAACAAATAACAAAGTTCATATTCAATCTTAGTCCCTTATTTCAGAAATCAATACTAATTCGGAATCTAACCTCAAGATGGTATCAAAGATAGATAAAATCTAATTGGAAACTCTAACTAAAGAAGGCTATCACAACAATAAAACAACGAGGCAGGAACAACAACAACAGCATCAGACTTCAAACAACAATGACAACATCCAAGTATCTCAGTTTATATAAACTCACTAATATAATCTTAAATCAGTAACTAAACAATCGAAATTCATTTCTAACTTATAAATGAACAAAATTAGATTAAACATCAACTAATCTAACAATAGGTTTAAAACTGAATTGATGTTCTATAATCAAAAGTAGTAGTTTAGTACCTCAGTTAGGGTTTCAAAGTGAGCAAGAACGGTAGTGGAGGTGGTCGTCGGTCACTCACACAACCCTCCTCACGCACAATCCTTCATCCTCTCAAGAAAACCCCCAATTTTGAGTATAATCTCTAAATAGAGGGTTTTGGTGTTTTGAGTCTAACCCTATCTTGCTCCTTCCCTAATCGCCGGAAAGTTAGCCAGAATTGGCCTGAGATCTTCCGCAGTTGCGCCACTGCTTGCACGCGTCGTCCTCTTTCTTCCTCCTCCGCCGCTTGCCGTGGTTCGCTGCGTCGCCCCGGCGACCGTGTCTCCGTCTTCCTTCTCCCTCCGCCGGGCTCTCTTTCTCTCTCTCTCTCTCTCTCTCTCTCTCTTTCTCTCTCTCTTCCTCTTCCTCTTCCTCTTCCTCTGTTTCTCGCCTCCCCGACCCCAGCTCTCCCTTCTCTCTTTCCTCTTCTGGTTTCACGAATGAAACCAGCCCCCTTCCCCTTTGTTTTCTTTTTTTTTATTATTAAGTTGATGAGTCACATCTCTCTTGTTCTAATTTCATGACACCAAAAATCACAAACACACCTCCCCTTCCCTTCAATTGACACGCCTAACCTCACTCTTTTCCCCCCCCCTTTTTTTATATTTTTAATAACCCATTAATATAATCTTATTTATTAAATGTAAAACCCCATTCTAATATATTTATTTTTACACATATATAAATATAATTAATTTATCTATTTGAAATATAAATCTCATTAAAACTAATATTCAAGCCCATTTCTTATATTAATAGTAATTAAAATAAAATAATTAAATATAATTACGTCAATTAATATAGTACGACTTCTTAATAATAATATATAAAAACAAATATAAATTTTCATTTAAAACACAAGGGTTTTAAAATTAATTAAGCTAATATTATAATTAACAATTAATAAAGGTGCTCCTAAAACAGAGCTATTACACTCTACCACCCTTATAAAAAGTTTCGTCCTCGAAACTTAAAACAATAAGATTTGAATATAGAAATACTTATTAAAATCAAAAACAAAATATGATAATACTATTTGATTTAATTTAATAAAACCAAGATCACAGAACTTCGAGATCAAAAGTTCATCCTCCATCATTAACATTTTTGTGCCTCGGCTACCCGATGCCTAGGTTCATCGAGGAGCTAAAATATCAAAATGGTAACCTTGTTGGCATTGAACTTTAGTCATTCCGTTTCAAGAGATCTTGTTTGAAAACCATAATAGTTATTTCCAATTTAAACCAAACTTTACAAAATAAAACCCTTCCTTTTAAATCCAATAAACAATAATAAATAATAATAATAATAATAATAATAATATAAGTAACATATAATACTAACCATGGTAACCTAACATCAATCATAACTCTGTCCCAATCAAGACTATAACACTCTTCCCCCTAAAAATGAGTTTTGTCCTCAAAACTCCAATCCACGCTTCCACTGCGCACTCTGATTACTACTTCCTAAGGATATTATGGGTTCAAGTAAGCACATAGTATCACATATTAGCACATAAGAGACATATAATTCCATATAATGCTCAATGAGCAACACATAATACTTAAAAGGCGTAACTACTCTCAACGGCTTGATTCATTTTAATCCTGAACTCATTTTAAACTTACTTAACTCTTACGCTCGGATATGAAGATCCGTGCGTACCTAAAAACAATCCCGCTCTGATACCATTTGTAACAGCCCGGATTCACCGACCAACTTAATTAGAGCTAAACACAGCAGAAGCCTTAATCCGGACTATTACCATCACACTCATCGTCCTAAAACGACGAGTATGGAACTCTAAAAACCTGAACTATTTAAAACTTTAACTATAAAACATTAACACTAAATGAAGTTAACTAAATGATCTAAATGGTATTAATTAAATAATAAAAGTCTACAGAAAATTCGGCAGAGCTCCGTTTGAAATACGGACCGCCTAAAAGTTAACTTAGGACTCGCGCCCAAATTATAAACCTGTATAACATTTTAATATATTTCCAGCAACTATTTCCAGCTTCTACTTTACAAATTCCTATTTAAAAACTATTTACAACATAACTAAATATTACACTATTACAAAGTCGATCGTCCTCGCCTCAATACATATAAAGATAATTGCAATAAGAATCCCTACATCAAAGCTTCATAGCTTCACTGCTTCCACCTGAAACTAATACGACACTGCCACCCACCCAAGTGACAGGCCACAGAAATGACAAAACAAACATTTGACTCCCATCAGCAACGCGCTGAGTACTAAACCCGTAAAATAAGTAAAACATGCTTTGGTGGCTTTTGTTTAATACACTCATCACATATATTCACAACAATTCACATAAACTCTATATATACTTCAAATCACTTACTCAACAATATACAACAATATACAACTCTTATTGAAACCGTAGTTCATAAGGAAAGGTAATAGCGATATAATATTTATTTGAAAACTCGGCTTATTTCCAAAACATTTAAGTTTCTTACAAGAAACATTCATTTTCATTTCTTATCTCGTTGTGAACGCGAGTGGAGAGGGGTACAACGTACCGGCTGTCTCCAAACTGTTGAGGGTCGTCACCCCACCTTTTATGTTCAGCTTGCAAGACTTAACTGGACATGTCCTTCAACGTCAGGATTTCGCCCCTCCTGATTGGGTAACAGCTAGGGAATACCCGCCTTAACCCGGGTGCATGTTCACAACCTCATTTCACCATTCTTATTTATATTATAAATATTCAACATAGTATGTGGCGACTCATTCACCTTATTTCACATATCACATTTCACCTTGTAAACACATTCTCATAAATATCACACTTTAATATTCGTAAATCAAGTAATATATAAAGTAATCGATTTGAAAATCATTTCAAATAATTATAAAAGATATTATCAACATGACTGACATCCCACAAGACCTCTATGGCTAATTCCTTTTCCAATAACATCTCCAATCGAATTACTTCACCGACCTCAATATAGTCATTTACTAATCAGTCGTAAACTCAACCTCCATAAGTTACCTTAATAACCTCAACTCCTCTTATTATAATTCCCTACTAGTGTATACCCCAGTAATGGAACAAATCGATACTCATTCTATATTAGAGTCACTCGGATAAGCTAGCCCTAAATGTTTTCCTTTTATTAGATGCTTTTGTGAATCTCCCAAATCAACAACAATTGAACATAACAACTAATTCTCCAATCACAACTAGGACATTTACGTAGCTTGACTAATCTCTAAGAAGGTTCTGCTAATCTTAAAACATAGACTTGATAAGATCGGGGATGATTCAGTTTAGTATATTAACTCTTAATTCATATAACCGTCATTAACTTTGTGACCTCTATGTCTTGTTATTATTAACAACCAACAACAACTAGGATTAATGTCCTTATATTCCCGATATATAGCCAATTCTATAAATTAATATTTCAATTTAAGACTCTAAGTTGGGAACCCTTATGTTAATATAAATTATTAATTCAATTCTAAGATTCAATTCTAAGTGGTTCATGAAATGATTATTCTTAGCCAAGTTAGATTTTAATCCATACGTTTAACTCTGAAGATTATTCCAAACTGATCTCAATACTAATAACGTATATAAGTTAATTTTAAACTCTAAATGAGACCATTCAGTACTCTTGGTTACTATTCAATTGACACATAGGTCATCCTCGTTCTTAAACCAAAACCACAACTAATGACACTTATACAATATATTTAATATAACGAGAACTCTCAGAGCTTATATTCAATTTATATTTGTAACTTGCTACTAACTAATGGATATCTTTAGACTTGGACTTAAGTTTCTTAATTACACTGAACTAACTAACTCCGTTCTTTTAGGCCAAGACTAGTTGATTTAATTCTATAAACCGATTCAAATTACTTTCCAAATTAATAGTGATCCGATCCCTTACTCAATTTCTTATTATTAGAATTACTTAACTCAATTCATAAATGAACTTAGGCTATTTCACTAACTGATTCATAAAAATTATGAAATTATTGAACTCTGTAAGTATACTGCCTCCTATTTCAATCCATCCCTTTTTGTTGCTGATTAAGTTTTAGATTATATATCGATAGTGAATTAACATTTACTAATCTAGTATATTCCAAAAGCTTACTTCTAAAGAAAAATCAAGAATACTTCCTATTAATTCCATGCTTCCTGCACACGTACTATCAACCTTAAAATCCTTCACACTCACAATTCTCACACTCGATTATTATTTAATCCCTATTTGAATTTAACCCAAAACAAATATTCGGCATATACCATCATTTCACACTCCAAGGTTTTAAACATACCTCGAGCAATCACTCAACGCTAATGAACTTCAATCGAGTCTTAGCTATTCAACAAATAACAAAGTTCATATTCAATCTTAGTCCCTTATTTCAGAAATCAATACTAATTCGGAATCTAACCTCAAGATGGTATCAAAGATAGATAAAATCTAATTGGAAACTCTAACTAAAGAAGGCTATCACAACAATAAAACAACGAGGCAGGAACAACAACAACAGCATCAGACTTCAAACAACAATGACAACATCCAAGTATCTCAGTTTATATAAACTCACTAATATAATCTTAAATCAGTAACTAAACAATCGAAATTCATTTCTAACTTATAAATGAACAAAATTAGATTAAACATCAACTAATCTAACAATAGGTTTAAAACTGAATTGATGTTCTATAATCAAAAGTAGTAGTTTAGTACCTCAGTTAGGGTTTCAAAGTGAGCAAGAACGGTAGTGGAGGTGGTCGTCGGTCACTCACACAACCCTCCTCACGCACAATCCTTCATCCCTCTCAAGAAAACCCCCAATTTTGAGTATAATCTCTAAATAGAGGGTTTTGGTGTTTTGAGTCTAACCCTATCTTGCTCCTTCCCTAATCGCCGGAAAGTTAGCCAGAATTGGCCTGAGATCTTCCGCAGTTGTGCCACTGCTTGCACGCGTCGTCCTCTTTCTTCCTCCTCCGCCGCTTGCCGTGGTTCGCTGCGTCGCCCCGGCGACCGTGTCTCCGTCTTCCTTCTCCCTCCGTCGGGCTCTCTTTCTCTCTCTCTCTCTCTCTCTCTCTCTCTCTTTCTCTTCCTCTTCCTCTTCCTCTTCCTCTTCCTCTTCCTCTGTTTCTCGCCTCCCCGACCCCAGCTCTCCCTTCTCTCTTTCCTCTTCTGGTTTCACGAATGAAACCAGCCCCCTTCCCCTTTGTTTTCTTTTTTTTTATTAAGTTGATGAGTCACATCTCTCTTGTTCTAATTTCATGACACCAAAAATCACAAACACACCTCCCCTTCCCTTCAATTGACACGCCTAACCTCACTCTTTCCCCCCCTTTTTTTTTTATATTTTTAATAACCCATTAATATAATCTTATTTATTAAATGTAAAACCCCATTCTAATATATTTATTTTTACACATATATAAATATAATTAATTTATCTATTTGAAATATAAATCTCATTAAAACTAATATTCAATCCCATTTCTTATATTAATAGTAATTCAAATAAAATAATTAAATATAATTACGTCAATTAATATGGTACGACTTCTTAATAATAATATATAAAAACAAATATAAATTTTCATTTAAAACACAAGGGTTTTAAAATTAATTAAGCTAATATTATAATTAATAATTAATAAAGGTGTTCCTAAAACAGAGCTATTACATCAGGACTTGATTCCTGATCATGCTCACGTCTATAATGTACATTAACAGAAAAATAATGAACATATATGCAATGATATTGTACATAAATTGATTTATGGACGCTGAAAAAACATGGTATACATAAATTAAAGTACAGTGTACATGCAATCAACTTTATTGTACATTCATACGTATATAGAATTCAACTTTATTAAAGTACTGATTAATTCAAAAAGAACATAGATACAAATCTATTATGCATCTATGTATAACTCAGTATACATTAAACAAACTTCATTGTACATGCATATAGAATTTAACTTTATTAAAGTACTGATTTATTCAAAATGAACATAGATACAAATCTATTATACATCTATGTATAACTCAATATACATTAAACAAACTTCATTGTACATGCATATAGAATTTAACTTTATTAAAGTACTGATTCATTCAAAATGTACATAGATACAAATCTATTATACATCTATGTATAACTCAGTATACATTAAACAATCTTCATTGTACATGTATATAGAATTTAACTTTATTAAAGTACACATTCATTCAAAATGAACATAGATACAAATCTATTATACATCTATGTATAACTCATTATACATCAAACAAAGTTCATTGTACATGCATATAGAATTTAACTTTATTAAAGTACTGATTCATTCAAAATGAACATAGATACAAATCAATTATACATCTATGTATAACTCAGTGTACATTAAACAAACTTCATTGTACATGCATATAGAATTTATTAAAGTATTGATTCATTCAAAATGAACATAGATACAAATCTATTATACATCTATATATAACTTAGTGAACATTAAACAAACTTGATAATCAGTAATAATGACCATCTTGATAATCAGTAAGAATAGATATTGTCCAATGGATAGAGTGTACCTGGGCTTCCTTCGTTTTTCAGATGGGCCTGTGTATGTTCCAGATTGTTTGGGAGGGCGTTGCACAACTTTGATTTTAGGGCCCTCTTGTGGAGCCTTGTTCTTTGAAACCTTCCTAGGCGGGTCTTCAACAACGACCTCTTGTGGAGCCTTGCCCTTGTCAGTCCTTGACGGGCCATCTTCAGCTCTTTTCCTCTTACTAGATTGGGCCCTGCAAAATAGAGGACACAAGTACTCAGCTTCAACCCTAGATTTGTGATGGACAAAGGCATCAATATTTAGATGCATACACTGTAGATTTCTTCTCGGGAGCCTTTTGCCTAGCATTTGTTTTAGACGCCACACCACGACTCCTACATGAGAACAGTAAGCAGAGACAAGTTAAGAATTTGTACCGCCAAAAAGTTTAAGTGTACAAATAGGGAAAATATAATTTTAAGTGTACCCTGCAGGAGGTTGTTGAGTTTCAGGATTTAGACAAGTTAAATAATTTTAAGTGTACATATATTGATAGGACTGTCAATGTACATTGAACCTCCTAAAGTGTACATAAATAGACTAAGTAATGAACCACTCACTTATCACTAGCTGGAGGTCCTGATTCAGCAGCTGGAGGAGCTCTCTCATTCTCAGTAGAAACAGGCCTGTCAATGTACAAAAAACATCCCAAAGTTAACATTTAGTGGCAAATGAGAAGCATATATTGTATATATATAGAGTTAAATAATGAACCACTTACTTTTCAGCAGCTGGAGGAGCTCTTTCATCCTCAGTAGAAATGAACCTGTCAATGTACATTAAATATCAAATAGTGAACATTAATGGTAAAAAAATGTACAAATTATGATATGTGAGTATATTTGTTGTTAATATCTAAAGTGTTTAATAATTGATTACCAAGTGTACAATGAAGAACATTTAGTGTACAATCAGTGAAGCACTTACTTTTCAGCATTTGTTGGACCTGATTCAGCATGGGGGGAGCTCTATCCTCACTAGTAGAAATGTGTCTGCCAATGTACACGAGACATTAAAAAGTGAACATTAATATGAACTTATTGTACATTAATATGAACTTAATGAACTTAATTGTACACTCACATCTCAGGTGCTGCACGACCTGGTGCAGTAGTAGGACCTGATTCCTTCTCAGTAGAATGGGACCTGTCAATGTACATAGATTGATTAAATATGAACAACATCACTTTTCAATAATTGTACAGATAGGAATTTGGCTTTACTCGGCATAGAAAGTACCATCACTTAGGAATTTGGCTTTACAATAAATATACTCACTTGGCAGTATCTGGGGGACCTGCTGTAGATTGAGTTGCGGGATCAGCTTCACTTTCATGAAAGGTAATAGAATGGAAATATTGACTTTCATGAGATATAATAAATAATTGTTCAATGCCAAGTAGGACTTTTATGGAATATAAGGACAAATTTTTGTTTAATTCAAATATTAGCTTTCTATTAATGTACATTCTATTTCAGAATGAGCCAACAATTTTATACAACTTCCAAACACATTTCTATTATTGTACATTCTACTTCAGTTGCTGTACAATGAAATTAACTTTTCCCACACCAAGGAAATATCAACAAACAACCACCAGTGTACATTTACTTGAAATGATTGTACATTATAGAGTTTTTTTTGTCAGAAACAACCTTTTATAATCACTTTTTTGCGAAAAACAACCTTTTAAATTTTTTTTTGCAACTAACAACCTAAAACCAAATTTTTTTTGTAAAATGGAACCTTTTACCAAAATCCGTCATTGACTGTTAAGTTTGCACCATTGACTGTTAGTTTACTTGTGTAACTTGGTTTCAGTTTATCATCCCTCCTTTTTTTTCCCATTCAACCCAAAAACCTTTTGTATTCTGATATCTCTATATCTCTCTCTATCTCTCTCCCTCTCTCTAGCTTACCTCTGCAAAACTCCGCCATAGCCTCATCATTTTGCTGCCACCATTGAAGGGGGGACAAGAATTCTGGTGAGCATTTATCATTCCTCTTCAATTAATCCATTGTTTTGCATTTTATTGCACTGATTAACACTAAGTTTTTGCTTTTCTTCAATGGCTAAAGGGAGAAGCAGAGGAAGGCCTTCAAGAAATAGGAGCAGAGGGGCGAAGTATTGCATTATACAAAAACCCAGGTGCATTTTCGTTTCTTAAAACCTAGAATGCGTATTAATTGATTATGTAAGTTAGGGTTAGAAAATAGGGATTTAAATCACTTAAAAGATTGAATCTTTTCATGTTTTTGATAGTGATGCAGTAAGTAACATCAATATTAAACCCTAAATTTGCATACCATTTGAGTTTGAAAGATGTGTAAACTGATCTAAACCCCTTGTTGTCATTACTGTTGTTGTGATTAGATAAGATTGTGCATAATATTTGTTGAAGTATAAGAGTTTTGATATAATGTTAGTGCTATTAGTGTTGTTAAGATGTGTATCTGTATGTAGTGTATTGAAATTGGTATAATTGTGGTTGTTAATGTTAAATCCAAGTGATAGTTATTGTATATCTTGGAAGCTATGTGTTTGCAATTAGGGAAATTACAGAAGCATTTTTGTTTTTTTCTCAGGTTTAATGGTAGGATAAACATTTACGAACCTTGGTATAAATTTATGGAGTCTGTTAACATTAAATTGCACTATGGGGGGCAGTTTGTTACAAAGAGGAAGAAGACTACATATGAGAGATGCCCTAATGTAGACCCTTCAAAATATGGGACTTTGATGCATGTAGGTATTTAAGAGGTCTGTTTCTTTGAGTTTGTTTACTGGGTGAAAAATGATTTAGGATTTAATGAGTTAGGAGAGCTTTGGTTTAGGAAAAAAGGGTGTAATTTGCACAATGGTAGGGCAAGAGTGATGAGTGATAATGATATTCCCCTATTCTTAGAAGCTCCTGAGAAAGATGGATTTTACCATCTTTATAATGTGCAGCTGGTTGTTGAAGAAGACAGAAATAGATGGACTTATGCACCTGGGACCACCTTTTACAAAGATAATGAAATCTTTGGTGATGCTAACAGTGATGTAGGTAGTACTGGGGTAGGTGGGAGTTTAAATAATTTAGAGGGGGCCCCATAAGAGAATCCAGTCAGTCTTAAAACAACTCTAAACCCTATATCCGATTCTTGTAGCTCAAAGAAAATGAACCCAAACACAACTGCAGCAGCTTCAGCTCATCCTTCATTTACAACCCCCTCCATTCATATATCCCCTAACCAACCAACCAACAAACCTTATGTCCAAAGGCCAGATAAACTTCCTATAATTTCTGTAAAAAAGAAGCATGAGGTTAGGATTGAGGGGGTGCTCCAAACTGTAGAAGAAGGTGAAGAGTTGAGTGGTTCTGAGAATACAGAGGGGGAGGAGAGTGATATTTTATTGAGTGATGATGATTTTGAAGACAACAGTGATGATGATTTGTTCAATGACAATGTTGATTTTTGTGTTGATGATTCAATTAGGACTAGCTTAGGTTGGCTGTCCAACAAAGAGTTAGATAATGAGTTTCATGATGAAGAAGCTGATGGGGAGGCTTTTAAGGTTGGAACTGATGAGGATCTAGATGATAGTGATGATGAGTTGGTGAGCAACATTGGGTCAAATGATGAAGGACCTCATACCCTGTGTTCAACCCAGATGTGGATTTCAAAGGCCCTATTACACTGAGTAAAGGGCTTAAATTCCCATCAAATCAAGTATTTAGGAAAGCTTTGCAATGGAATGCCATAGAAAAAGGATTTGATTACTACTACCTACACAACAATAATAGTAGGGTGTCAGTGTATTGTGCAAAGAGATGTGGCTGCCCCTGGGAAAGGGGAAGGATTTTGAAGTGCACATGCAATCAGAAGGAGAAGTGTAGGTTTAAGCTTCATTGTGGGAGATTAAAATCAGAAGATAGTTGGCAAATCAAAAGCTACAGGCCTTAACACATTTGTGGGCATCAACATGTGAACTCAAAGTGTACTTCTGAGTATTTGGCACAATACTTAGTGGATTGGAAGGAAAACCCAGGTTGGAACCTCAAAGCCTTCATTAAGAGAGCTAGAAGAGAGTGTAGAGTGGAAATAAATTATTATAAAGCTTGGTATGCTAGACAGAAGGCATTGAAGATGATATTTGGAGATGCAAATCTTGAGTATGAGAGCGTTTGGGACTATGCAGCAGCAATAAGGAAGTATAACCCTGGTTCAACTGTTGTTGTCAAAGTTGAAGGGATAGACACTCCTCCACCAACATTTCAGAGAATGTATGTGTGCTTGCAGCCCTGTAAAGAGGGTTTTATGGCTGGATGTAGGCCTATATTTGGTGTTGATTGTTCCCATTTAAAAGGCCCATACCCAGGTATAGTACTTACAGCAGTTGGGAAAGATGGTAATAACAACATCTTCCCAGTTGCTTGGGCAGTAGTTGAGACTGAAAACTCAGAAACTTGGACCTGGTTTTTGGAGTTGTTGAGGGCAGATATTGGATCAGTTGCTGATGCTGTAACTTGGGTGCATGAACAAGATGAACTAACCTACATGTCTGATAGACAGACGGTATTTCACTTGGTCTCTTTTTTTTATAGTTATTTTTAGTGATATACACACATGTCCTAACTTGTTTCTCACTTTAACTACAAAATGCAGGGATTGTTGGATGCTTTCAACACAGTTATGCCTAATGCAGATACAAGGTATTGCTGCAGGCATATTTGGAGCAACTTCATACTAAAATTTCCTGGTATTGTGTTCAGTACACATTTTTGGAAGGCTGCAAGGTCCTCAACCCAGGTTAGGGTTTTCTATTTTTGTTTGTTTCATGGTGTTGTAGCTTTATGAATTTGAACTAAGTCTAGAATATTTTTTACCCTCTTGTGTTGCAGCACCATTTCAAGCAACACGTGGAGGAAATTAAGAAGCTAAATGTACAGGCCTACAATTATCTAAATGTCATACCTGTATCTCACTGGTCCAGACATGCTTTTAGTACAGGCTCCAAGTCAAGGATGCTTTTGAACAACTGTTGTGAGAGTTTTAATTCAGTTTTGAGGGAGGCAAGAAGCAAACCCATCCTCCAATTAATGGAGTGGATCAGGAGATATGTGATGGGAAGGTGTTTTGCAAAGAGGGATGGTTTGAAAACTTTCACACGAGTTATAATGCCATCTGTCATGAAGATGATTCACAACGGGCTTAAAGAAGCACCCAAGATGAGGCTGATGCAAGCAGATCTTCATGAGTTTGAGGTGGATCATGATGATGACATATATGTGGTGAAATTAGACACACAAGATTGTAGTTGCAACAGGTGGAAGTTAATGGGAATACCATGCTGGCATGCCTTAGCCTGCATACAGAAGAGGAGGCTGAACTTTGAGCAATATGTGCATCCAGCATACCATGTCCAAACCTATGCAAAGGTATATGCACCAGCTTTTAAGGCCATGCCAGGTCAAAAGCAATGGGATGTGACACAACTCCCTAGGCCATTGCCTCCTCCAAACAGGAACATGCTAGGAACGCCTTCAAAGAAGAAAAGAAAGCAAGCTGAAGGATAGGGAAAGGATAATCAGCAAGTGAAGAGGACAAAGAAGCAAAATAAATGCAGTAGGTGTGGTGGACTTGGACACTACAAGACAAAATGTTCCCAGCCTATTGGAAATCAGAAAACTCAAGCAAAGAACAAGGGTGGGAGACCTAACGCTATTGTACCAAATTCTAAGGACACAAGGCATGTTGTTGTTGATGGTGCTGGACCTTGCACACAACCCACCAAAAAACAACAACCAACCAAGATTGTACCTGTGGCCAACAGCTCAAAACAACCCCCTGTCAAGAAGAAAACAAGAGCAACCCCTGTGAAGAAAACCAACCAGCCCCCTTTGAGGAGGAGCACTAGAGGCCAACATCAGGCAACCACCTTCAATGTTTCCTCTTCTGCACCCCAGCCAGAACAGTTTTCTCAACCATGATGATTGGATGCAATATTCATGTTTTTGTAGCTTTTTGAGATGCATATTAGTGACTATGTTCACATTAGGTTAATTTATGCAAGAACAATATTTAGGTCTACTTCTGGTTGAAACAATGCCTCATATGAACTTGCTTGGATGTTTTTGGTAAATTTTGCAATGGAAACAATTACCATAGGTCACTTGTGTATCAAATTGTAATGCTTAAATTTACATGTGGTGTTGATTTTAGTACGTTTTACTTGTCTAATTTGGTTTGTTTTACTCTTAATTACAAAGGTATAGCTAGGGTCCTTCCCTTGAAAACCGAACCCATGCCCTTGGTCCTTCCCTTGAAAACCGACCTCGTGCTCTTGGTCCTTCCCTTGAAAACCGACCCCGTACCCTTGGTCCATCCCTTAAAAAACGACCCCGTACCCTTGGTCCTTCCCTTGAAAACCGACCCCGTACCCTTGGTCCATCCCTTAAGAAACGACCCCGTACCCTTGGTCCTTCACTTGAAAACTGACCCCGTACCCTTGTTCCTTCACTTGAAAACCGACCCCTTACCCTTGTTCCTTCCCTTAAAAAAGACCCCGTACCCTTGGTCCGTCCATTGAAAACCGACCCCGTACCATTGGTCCTTCCCTTGAAAACCGACCCCGTACCCTTGGTCCTTCCCTTGAAAACGACCCCGTGCCCTTGGTGCATCCCTTGAAAACCGACCCCGTACCCTTGGTCCTTCCCTTAAAAACCGACCCCGTGCCTTTGGTCCTTCCCTTGAAAACCGACCCCGTACCCTTGGTCCATCCCTTAAAAAACGACCCCGTACCCTTGGTCCTTCCCTTGAAAACTGACCCGTACCCTTAGTCCTTCCCTTAAAAACCGACCCCTTACCCTTGGTCCTTCCCTTAAAAACGACCCCGTACCCTTGGTCCTTCCCTTAAAAACGGCCCCGTACCCTTGGTCCTTCCCTTAAAAATGATCCCGTACCCTTGGTCCTTCCCTTAAAAACGACCCCGTACCCTTGGTCCATCCCTTAAAAACCGATCCCGTACCCTTGGTCCTTTCATTGCCAATACTATTCATTACCAAAACATAAATACGACATTTACGTACATTAAAAAAATTCCAAAGAAGCTTGTCAAATTTAAAAGTGCAAAACACAATATATAAACTACCATTACATCAACTTCAACAGACCTAATTGATCCACAATCAGTACAGCCCTAACCTAATTGATTACATATTGTCAGCCATAACACACCCACACCCCTAACTTACTTCAATACATATTACTAGACTAACCTAAAAGTTTCACAACCATGAAACTAACAACAACAGATACAATTGCACATAGAAGCACCAGATTCACCAAGCCACCATTTTCAACCTGAATTTCCTTATTCTTCATTGGTTTCTTCTTCCACTTCTCCAACTCTTGAGCCAACCTGTTTTTCTCATGCTCTACACAAACTAACCAAGATTTTAGGATGTGGTTGTCAGTTGTTACCCTATGCTTCTCTGCCACCAGTATGTTGGTAACATCTCTCTGCCAATCTAGAATGCCCTCATCCACCCACTCGAAGGTGTTGCAGCCTCTTTGCCCAGTTTCGTGATTGTAGAATTTGCAAGCAACGAACTTTCTCCCCGGATTTTCATGCTTCCAAGATGTCCTTGTAGCCACATTCAAGCCGCATTCACATTTCACCATTGTTGAAGAAGGGTATGAGAAATTTCTGAGTTTGTTGGAGAAGAACCCTAATTTTGATTTGGGGAAGAAAGATTGTGGGGAGGCTCTGTTTTATAATCGTAGCTGAGAGGGAAATGGGAAAAAAAAGGAGGGAATGATAAACTGAAACCAAGTTACACAAGTAAACTAACAGTCAATGGTGCAAACTTAACAGTCAATGACGGATTTTGGTAAAAGGTTTCATTTTACAAAAAAAAAATTGGTTTTAGGTTGTTAGTTGCAAAAAAAAATTTAAAAGGTTGTTTTTCGCAAAAAAGTGATTATAAAAGGTTGTTTCTGACAAAAAACTCTACATTATAACATGGAAATCTATTTTCCTTCTGGTGTACACTCAAACATGCAACCTTTATCATATTTGTATATTGTACCAGTCAAAATTTATTGGTTGTGTGTACACTCACATTATCCAAACAACCACCTTCAGCTTGTACATTCACATTTACAAATTGTACATTAACAGCCAAAGATTGCACATTTATTCCAAATTTATCCCAAATCTCCCTAATTGCAGAGACACATCAAGGATTGTACATTCTATTTCAATGCCTATACACCAGTAAACCACCACTATTGTACAACAATTTTATACAACTTCCAAACACATTTATATTATTGTACATTCCACTTCATTTGTTGTACAATGAAATTAACTCTCCCCACACCAACTATATATCAAATAACAACCACCAGTGTACATTTACTTCAAATGGTTGTACATTATAACATGAAAGTCTATTTTAAGTAACTCAAACAAGCAACCTAAATCATATTTTTTGTGTGTACACTCACATTATCCAAACAACCACCATTTCAGAGAGAACATGCAATAGAGTTTACAGTTTGTACACTCACATTTGTAAATTGTACATTAATAGCAAAGAACAACAACTACAAATTTCTTTACTTACCTCACTTTTGATGGTTGTCCTTTTTTTAGTTTTTGCTTTTTTGATTTAAAAAAGATGGCAATTGGTACATCTTCTTAAGATCTGCGTACCAAAAACATGACAACGTAAGACAATTGCATCAAAAGGAGCATTTTTTTAAAAAAAATTAATGACAAACTTACCCTGTGGTGGCCGGTAGAATCGCCAGAACAGGGTTCCTAATTTGGAGTGGTTTTGGGCAAGGAACTTTTCTTTGTGCTTTGTTTTCCTATTTGGTTCTTTGTTGAATTCCTTTATAATGTCCATGACTTTCAAAATTAATTGCAACAAGTTCAGCAAATTGTGTTCAAGCGCCGGAAATTGCAAAATTTTGAATTTTTTTGGGGTGATTTCGTGGTCGGAAGTCGCTGAAAATGGGGGTTTGATGTTTGTGTTTTGGTAATGGATGCAAGGAGGTTTTGGAGAGAGAAATTAGAAAGAGAGTTAGAAACTAGAGAGCGAAAGAGAAATGATGGAGTATGGGGAAGAGAAATGGCGATTCACTTTGCCATAAATGTGCCACAGTAAGTTGTCAAATCAGTTACTTTTTTGAATTCATTTTGTACACTGGGGAAGACTCCATGTACACTAAAAAGCGCGCCCATTTTAGAAGCACGCGTTTTGTTTTAATTTGGCTGTGTTTTGGACAAAGAGCACCATGCTCATGGTGCTCCTTGGTGTATAATCTACTAATTGGTTGATGACTGCTTGATAGACAGTTTTGAAAAAAATGGAATAAAGTCCTCACTTAATACAACAACACCCTCACCCTTGCGCTTTGAATTTCTAATACCCAGGGTATTTTAAGAGTTATGTCATTCAGATACATTTTCAAATCAGTTTCTACTATTGTTCATGGCTTGAGTTTCTCATTATTCGGAACTTGAAGGCAATGTCCTTAGTTTTAAAAAGTGCGCCCAAGGAACGCCTAGGCGTCAGGCAAAGGGACACAGTGGAAAAACGCTTCTGCCCACCAAGGCAAGCTGTTTTTCAAGAGGCACGTGAAGGCGCAAGCTTTTTGCCGCCTTAGAGGAAGTGCGAGGCATATCGCCTCTGGCGCCTTTTGGGGGCAAAGAGGAAGATTAAGGCTATGTAAATTAATTTTAGTTCATTTCAAAATGAACGGAGCCTAAGTAGATTTGTGTTGAAAATCAATCAAGATTGAAGTTTTTCTTCAAATTAAATCGTACTAGGCTTTAGAAGTCGAAATCGAGCAAACCCCTCAATTAATTTCATGAAATTGCTTCAAGATAAGACGCAAAATTGCTTCAAAATTAAAAACCCTAAGTCAATAGAAACCCTAATTTATGTCAGACATGTAATGGCCGCTGCTTTGATGGCAGAGATTGACGCAAAGATGGTCCAAAGGTAGGCGCTGGTGAAGATTTTTCATGCACGTCTCCAATCTGCCCCCTTTACCCCTCTGTGATAGTTTAGATTTCTGATGTTCAGTTTTCTCCTTTTCTTTTGATCTTACTGATTTACTATATAAAAGTACAGCATTGCTAGCTATCACTTATATGCAGTCATACATTGTTCATTACAGTGTATATAACGGTAGCAAGAATCTTAAACAATTAAACAAACTCATTTACGCATATACTCCTAAACAAATTTTATACCTTAGTTTTAAAAGGCGCGAGGCGCAAAAGGTCTCTGTAGCCTAGGCGTAAGGCATAAGGCGAAGCCGCACGCCTTTCGTAGACGAGGCGCACAATATTTTTTATTTTTCTAATTTTATTTATCTGTATTTTTTTGGTAATAAAATTTTAAGTAAGGTCCCAACTAATATTAAAAATCCAAAAATAAATCAATTTGCTACTTTCACAAAAAAAAAAGAATAAAAAGAGCCTAATTGAACGAAATCAGTAGGTAGAAATTGAAATGGTACGTAATTCTATTAGAAAACACAAAGGGGGGAGGAGGCTGATATCACGTATTTATATAGAGTTTTCTCCCTTATTTACAAGCTAATTTGTGCGTCATTGGAGCTCTTGGGAGCTATTTTGTGCTAACTTTCGTATATAGTTGTTGTTTAGTGTTTTAGTGTTGAATTGCAGGTTTTATGGAGTTTTCTCCTTATTCCCGAGCCATTTGGAAGCAACCACGGCTTTACGAGATGTTACGAGGCACGTAGGAAGGCTCACGAGTTTTATGGGTAGTTTAGGAGGTCCCAAGACCCCTAAACGTGAAGATTAGAGAGCCAAAGAGTCAAAAAGGAGATTCCCGTACACTGATCGGCAGAAATGGCCCGATCGGGCGAAGTATTTATGATCGGGTATGAAAGTCACGGACCCGATCGGGCAAGCTGTGCCCGATCATATCGGGCGAGAAGACTTGCACCAGGCCCGATCGGGTGGATGCCTCGGGCCCGATCGGGTGGGCCGCCATACTTGTATTTGTGCTGTGCGTATATTAAAAGGAATGTTGGGCCTTGTTCGCTGCTGACCCGATCACAGACCCGATGGGGTGCTGGATCGGGCCAGCTCACTTCACTTCACATCTGCCACGCTGCTGCTACCAGAAGCCCAGAGGAGTATTGGGCTGTTTTGCCTCGGCCCGATCGGGTGGCTGCCTGAGGCCCGATCGGGTGGGCCTACACATCTCACCTAATGGCTGTTGTTGATTCGCTGACCAAGAAACAAAGTTGGGCTGAATTTGTATTTGACCCGATCGGGTACTGTGCTTTGGCCCGATCGGGTCTGGCGCATCTATTCGCGGACTTCGGCTTTTTGTTTCCGTTTTTAGTTAACTTGAGGGGTTATTATAAATACCTTTTCCCTCATTTTTTAGAGACATCTTTTATTCATCCTTTTACTACTTTACACTAGTTTTGTTCCTCATTATTCTTAGTTTAATTCAAACACTTTAGATTAGATTAGAGGTGATCAAACCTATTTCGATTTCAATAAAAGTTCATGCTTTCCGTCAATTGGTACTCTTCCTTACCCTAATCTCTTTTGTTATTCTTGATTGCTTAGTTTATTTATTTAATCGTTCATGATGCAATTGTTAGGGTTTCATATTAGTTTTGTCGTTGTTAATTCGATCATGAGTGAGTAGTCTCTTTCTAGGGTGTTAGATAGGAAAGCCATGTTTATACCATGATTGTGATTTAGACTCTTATTGATTTCTAGGGCTTGATTAGGGTGATTGTGATGTGGTTTGTTCTTTATTGAGTAATTAACGTTATTGCGCAGTTTCGTTGGTTGCTTGTGGTTAATAGTTGTTTGCACAGATCCGTCTTACGACTAGAGGCCTAGGACACGTCAGTAGTTCTGATTACGTTAGTGAACATGCGGCGTATGTTGAACTATGAGCGTTGAGTCTTAACCATAGCTCAACATAGGCTCTAATCCCCCGACTCTTGACTTAGGTTTTGATAGTTGTTAACCTTGTTTGATTGGTATAAGCATGGTGGACCCACCTAGTACCCTAGACTTTTATTCCATAGTTTAATCCTCGATTTATTCCGTATTCTGTAGTCTATTCTTTAGTTTAATTATTTCTTCCTTAATTTCATCTAGAGTAGCTGAATTGGTTGAATATTGATTTAGAAACTCTGTCTCCCTGTGGATTCGACCCTGCTTCCACTGACTACCTAGTTAGAGGTCTGTAGGTTTATCTTTGAATAGGTGATACGACTAAATCCTGTCAAATTTTGGCGCCGTTGCCGGGGAGACGGCTAGTTTTCGAAGTTTTTATTTGATTATTTGGTCTACTTCTCTGTACCTCATTGGAACTTCATTGTTTCAATCGAGGTACGTTTTACTGCTGCTTTTTGTTTCTTTTGTATGCCCAGGTCTCAAAGAAACGGTTCCCCCATTCCAGCGGACCCCGATCTTACTAGGACAGTCAGGCGGATCTGAAAGATAAAGCAAAAAGAAAAGCAGTCTGTTCAGCTTAACACCTCCGGAACAGACACCTTGAGTTCAGTTATGTCAAAATCACTGAAGTCATATGGGGTGCCCAACCCGGATGGTCTCTCCGCTGGACCTACCATGCCCACCATTGCCACGGCAAATTTTGAGATTAAGCCTGGACTCATCAGCATGGTCCAGCAAAATCAGTTTGGTGGGCATCCTACTGAAGATCCAGCAAATCATCTGCAACGGTTTCAACAACTTTGTCGAACCGTTAAACATGCCGGCGTCACTCCAGATCAACTAAAGGTCATGTTGTTCGAGTTCTCATTGAGGGATAGAGCCTAGAAATGGTTGAACGACGTGAAAGAAACAGAATGGAGTGAGATTTCTGCTGCATTCCTGAGAGAGTATTATCCACCCACAAAGACAGCAGAAATCAAAAATAAACAAGCCACGTTTTCCCAAGAGCCTGATGAAACATTACGGGAAGCGTGGGCTAGGTTTAGGGATTTACAGAGAGAGTGTCCACACCACAACATGGACAAATGGTTCTTGACGCAGACATTTTACAATGGTCTGCAGCCTCACACGAAGAGTATTGTTGATTCGTCTGCAGGAGGAGTTTTTCTGGATAAGGAAGTGGATGTAGGCTACGAGTTTCTATCAAACCTCGCAGCCAATGATCATTCCACTTCCCGAAGCCTCACGAGGAAGGTACTGGAGGTAGATGTCATTGCATTATTGACTTCGCAGATGGCGAAGTTGAGTCAGCAGATTAACACCTTCAATTCCTCTTCCTCGGCAGCACCTCCTTTGAGCATTAATGCTATGTCTACCATAGAACCCATTACCTCATCTTACTGCGAGGTATGTGGTGTTCAGGGTCACTTTGGGCATGACTGTCAGTTCAGTCAACTTCAGATAGAGCAAGCAAATGCCTTCCAACAGAGACCACAAAATTTCCAACCTCCCCATAGCTACCAAAACCCACAAAACCACCATCCTCCACCTCCACAAAACCATCCCAAGCCCTCTTACTACCACGCCCCACAAAATTTTCAAAGACCCCCTTCACAAAACTTCCACAACCACAATAATTTCCAAACCCCACAAAATTTTCCCACTCCACCTCCACAAAACAACAACCCACAAGAGCCTCCCATATCTGAAGTGATGAAACTGATGTTAAGCATGCAAAAGGCAAATGAGGAGGCACAAAGAGCCCAAGAGCGACAGTTGCTAGCCATGCAAAGATCTAATGAGGAAGCACAAAGAGCCTAAGAGAAGCACATCAAACTTCTCGAGGCTCAAGTTGCACAATTAGCAAGCTCTAATGCTCAGAGGCAGCAGGGACAATTGCCAGGGCAACCCGTTCAGAGAGAACATGTGAATGCCATCACTCTTCATAGTGGCATAGTTTATGATGCTCCTCCATTGCTCGTTGATGAGGTTACCCCAACTGCAGGGAAGAAGAGGGTGGTAGAGGAAGGAAAAAGGAAGAATTCGACGTCTGAAGTCGATTTGTCTGCAGAAGCTGAACAGACAGGGAAGAAAAAGGATAAGGTTTCTGAAACGCCTTTTACACCAAGGCTACCTTTTCCTCACAGGATGCAACAGTCCAAGGTCGATCAGCAGTTTGGTAAGTTCTTGGCTATGGTCAAGAACCTTGAGGTAACGATTCCATTTACAGATTTAATTACCCAAATGCCTGTTTATGCCAAATTTCTGAAAGACATGATCACTAAGAAAAGAGACTTTGGTGGGGTAGAACGTGTCGCTCTTACTGAAAAGTGTAGTGCTTTTATTCAAAATAAAGCCCCACCAAAGTTAAAGGATCCTGGTAGTTTCTCTATACCCTGCCATCTTGGACCTATTTTTATTGACAAGGCTTTATGTGATTTAGGTGCTTCTGTTTCTGTTATGCCATTATCGGTTTTTGAGAAACTGAATATGGGAGCACTAAAATGCACACAAATCACTTTGCAGATGGCGGATCGTTCTATAAAATACCCTCTAGGTGTTTTAGAGGACGTTCCTGTTAGGGTTGGGAAATTCTATATCCCTGTTGATTTTGTGGTATTAGATATGGATGAGGATGCCCAGATTCCTATTATCTTGGGTAGGCCATTTTTGTGTACTGCTGGTGCTGTAATTGATGTCAAGTCTGGGTCTTTAACTCTTAGTGTTGGTGATGATAAAGTGCTCTTTAAACTAACCAATGCTGTTAAGGCACCTATGCTTGAACAATCTTTTTGCAGGGATAAGGTTTTTGATGAAGTAGTGGTGGAGAAGGTTCCAATTCCACCTAAGGTTGCCTCACCGTCTGGAGGCATTGTCAAGAACATTTGGAGACGAAAGATGTTTGATGAGGGTGGCACTCATTGCCAAGCCCCTCCTATTTGAGAGATGGAGGACTAGGGTCGTGCGGGACCTTTATAAACCAGCGCTGTGCGAGAGGCAACTCGTATTCTTTCCCTTTTTCCTTTTCTTTTTATTTTTCTTCTTTTTTGTGAGCGAGACTGAGGGTACTAACATTGTTTTTCCTCTTAGCATAGTCTTTATCACCTTTTGGCATTGAGGACACTGCCAAGTTCAGCTTGGGGGAGGAGTTCTCTTTGTATTCCCTATCTCTTTTACTGCTTTCTAGGATAGATTTACTGCTTTCAAAATTACTGAAAAAATCAAAAAAATATGGTTCCCATGACTGGTTTAGTTGCCTCCCTGTGCCCCTTGCTGTGCTCTATTTGAAAATGATTTGACTTTGTTTTTTGGATAGCTGGGCATTTGTAATCTCGAGGCTATGATTTGACGTTTGATTGCTATGATTTCGAGCATTTTTGGATTATATTAGACCACTTTGTGCTGCATACCTGAATTGGTTAGACTGTGAGGCCTCTTTGTAGCCTAATGGATTCATATTATTATCCAGTCTATTCTTGTGTGTTAGTTCCTCTTTAGTGGATTGATCTTGACTTTGACTTCGTACTTGTCTGATTTTAGATGACTTGTAGCATGTGCTGTGATAGAGGCGTTCTTTTGTCTAATTCTTGAGCTTCAGAGTGAATTTTTGATATACTTTTATCCTCCTTAGCCCCGCTGAGCCTAATGACTTGTTTCGTGTTACTTAAACCCCTATTATGAGCCCAAAGCCTTCACTTGATATTATTCCAAGCCCAACTTGGGGGAGCTTTTGTATGGGTTGAGTTTGAGATTGGTTTCATGGTTTGGTTTGGTAGTTGAGGAATTTAAAAGTGTATTTGTTGTGGTTTGAGAGTGAGATAAAGAAAAGAAAAGCAATTTTGGAGTTGCGTGAATGAAGTTCAGAAAAATGAAAGAAAAATGAAATAAAAATTCAAAAGAATTCTAGTTCTTTCATTCACGTACGTTCGTAAAGGAATACTCACTCCATTGCTAGAAAATTGGGTTTGTTATGAGCTTTTCATTGATTTATGAGAGTTGGGTTACTTTACATGGTTTTATGGTGATTGTTGGGAGTTGTGTAGGCCATCTTAGGCCTTGTTTGAATGATTTATGCTCCCCCTTTCTTGGTTTTTCCACCACATTACCCAAAAGTATCCCCTACCTCTCACCTAAGCCCCATTACAACCCTATAAAGTCCTCTTGAGCTTGTGTCTGCATTGTTCATTTGATTGATTTCGAGTCAGTTTGTCAAAGCTAGAGAGTATTTCTGCTAATTGAGTCGACTTGACTAGGTTGAGCGTCATTGAACCTTCTTAAACACATGAGAGTGTGAGTGGGAAGGGTACTTATGGTAGGGTTGGTGAGTGTTCGGGCATATTATTTGCCTGCCACAAAATAGAGAGGAGTGACACCCTTGTGAGAGCCTTTTCAGGACTTGTATGCCTTGTGGATGCTTGAGTTTGATAAATTGCTTGAATGATTGGTGGTTGGATGGATTTGATTAGCCAAACTTGAATTATGCCTGCTTGAACGATTCTTAGTCTTGAAAATGTTTTGAGCTTTGATTTGTTTTTATCTATGGGGTGAGGCAATCTATTCCATGTTCATGTTCTGTTTGCTTGAGGACAAGCAAAGGTTTAGCTTGGGGGAGTTTGATATCACGTATTTATATAGAGTTTTCTCCCTTATTTACAAGCTAATTTGTGCGTCATTGGAGCTCTTGGGAGCAATTTTGTGCTAACTTTAGTATATAGTTGTGGTTTCGTGTTTGAGTGTGTAATTGCAGGTTTTATGGAGTTTTCTCCTTATTCCCGAGCCATTTGGAAGCAACCACGGCTTTACGAGATGTTACGAGGCACGTAGGAAGGCTCACGAGTTTTATGGGTAGTTTAGGAGGTCCCAAGACCCCTAAACGTGAAGATTAGAGAGCCAAAGAGTCAAAAAGGAGGTTCCCGTACACTGATCGGGCAGAAATGGCCCGATCGGGTGAAGTATTTATGATCGGGTATGAAAGTCACGGACCCGATCGGGCAAGCTGTGCCCGATCAGATCGGGCGAGAAGACTTGCACCAGGCCCGATCGGGTGGATGCCTCGGGCCCGATCGGGTGGGCCGCCATACTTGTATTTGTACTGTGCGTATATTAAAAGGAATGTTGGGCCTTGCTCGCTGCTGACCCGATCACAGACCCGATCGGGTGCTGGATCGGGCCAGCTCACTTCACTTCACATCTGCCACGCTGCTGCTACCAGAAGCCCAGAGGAGTATTGGGCTGTTTTGCCTCGGCCCGATCGGGTGGCTGCCCGAGGCCCGATCGGGTGGGCCTACACATCGCACCTAATGGCTGCTGTTGATTCGCTGACCAAGAAACAAAGTTGGGCTGAATTTGTATTTGACCCGATCGGGTACTGTGCTTTGGCCCGATCGGGTCTGGCGCATCTATTCGCGGACTTCGGCTTTTTGTTTCCGTTTTTAGTTAACTTGAGGGGGTATTATAAATACCTTTTCCCTCATTTTTTAGAGACATCTTTTATTCATCCTTTTACTACTTTACACTAGTTCTGTTCCTCATTATTCTTAGTTTAATTCAAACACTTTAGATTAGATTAGAGGTGATCAAACCTATTTCGATTTCAATAAAAGTTCATGCTTTCCTTCAATTGGTACTCTTCCTTACACCGAATCTCTTTTGTTATTCTTGATTGCTTAGTTTATTTATTTAATCGTTCATGATGCAATTGTTAGGGTTTCATATTAGTTTTGTCGTTGTTAATTCAATCATGAGTGAGTAGTCTCTTTCTAGGGTGTTAGATAGGAAAGCCATGTTTATACCATGATTGTGATTTAGACTCTTATTGATTTCTAGGGCTTGATTAGGGTGATTGTGATGTGGTTTGTTCTTTATTGAGTAATTAACGTTATTGCGCAGTTTCGTTGGTTGCTTGTGGTTAATAGTTGTTTGCACAGATCCGTCTTACGACTAGAGGCCTAGGACACGTCAGTAGTTCTGATTACGTTAGTGAACATGCGGCGTATGTTGAACTATGAGCGTTGAGTCTTAACCATAGCTCAACATAGGCTCTAATCCCCCGACTCTTGACTTAGGTTTTGATAGTTGTTAACCTTGTTTGATTGGTATAAGCATGGTGGACCCACCTAGTACCCTAGACTTTTATTCCATAGTTTAATCCTCGATTTATTCCGTATTCTGTAGTCTATTCTTTAGTTTAATTATTTCTTCCCTAATTTCATCTGGAGTAGCTGAATTGGTTGAATATTGATTTAGAAACTCTGTCTCCCTGTGGATTCGACCCTGCTTCCACTGACTACCTAGTTAGAGGTCTGTAGGTTTATCTTTGAATAGGTGATACGACTAAATACTGTCAAATTTACGTGAGTAAGTGGCTCGACCCACTTAGCCTCTCTCTTAGCTGGAAGATGAAAGAACACCCAAAGACCCAATAATTCCAAATCGAAGATAGAAAGAAAAGCGCCACAACACTTCGCAGGCGACGATGGCTGCAGATGTGATTCCTAACTCGCCGACTATGCTCATCGGCAATCTCTGTCACCACCGGCAACCCAGCAGCTGTCAAATACCTCACATACCCGAATTAGGGTTTCATCAAATTAGGGTTCAATTCAAAGGAATTTAGTGAAATCAAATGAGGGGTTTTACCCGAATTTGAGTTCGAAAGCCTAGGTAAGTTTTAATTTTGTGATTTTTTTACTCCAAAACGTAGATCTTCTCTTTTCTATCCTATTTCTACCAGAAGCGGCAAAGGCGCTGCGCCCTGCGCCTCTTCAGAAGCGCACCAAAAAGCGCGCCTGGTTGAAAACACCTCGCTTGAGGTTAGAAAAACGCCATCACTCTCTGGCGCCCTTTTTTAAACTAAGTTTTATACTACTTTATTTCTTTATTATATTACTTTATTTGTGGCATATACTACCAGATTTTGGATATATACTACTTTGGCAATAACTTCATAAATATACTGCCTATTCATTGAACATACTACCTTAATCTTCATCTATACCACTTTACTATATAATTATACGTGCGGCCCCCACCCTCATTAAATGGAATTTTACCACTTTACCCATGTTATATACGCTTTACTATTGAACAATTAATAATACTGTTATAGACTTGCATTTCTCATAAAAGTATCCAAACTACTAATCACTGTATTCACGTGCCTCCCACCCCCTTGAAATTAAAAGGAGTCTTTTTTTTCAAAAGTAAATGTATAATTGAAATGAGTACTAAAAATTAAGTACCTAAAAAGGCAAAAAAAATTTAAAAAAATTACAATATTTTGTGGCTCGACTATGAAAAACGTGCGCGTTCGCCTAGCGCCTTGCGCCTTGTGCCTAGGCTCCCCGGACCCTTTGCACCTAGGTGCCCATCGTGCCTTTTAAACTAAGGCAATGTCCAATTCGTATATCCTATACCTATATAAAAAAAGAGTAAATGGTCAAATACAAGTCAACTTTGTAGTAATTTTGAGTTTTCCAATTTTACCCCTTATACTTTTGTAGTAATTTTCTATTCCAATTTTACCCCTAATGTAACAATTAACTTATATCTCCATATCTATATAGAAAAGAAGAAGGTAATTAAATATTACTTAACTAATATTCCTTCTGTTTTTTTAATATGCACAATTCTCCATTTTGGGTGTTTTTTTAATTGGTACCTTTCTACCTTTTGCCATAAATGGAAGGTTGACCCACCTAATTATTACACTTCTCTCCTACTTTTTCTTTCCTTCTCTCTACCTTTTTCACTTTTTTTCCTTACTTTTACTAACCTTCTCTCTCACTTTTGCACTTTTTCCTTGGTTCTAATGCAAATCCTTAGGTGCATATAAAAAAAAACGGAGGGAGTAACATTTTTTAGTGATTTTTACGCTTCCTATTTTACCCCCTTTATAAAAATTATCCTATGACAATTTAAAATAGAAGAAGGTGCTAAATATCAATTAATAACATTTTGTACTGATTTTTATAATTCCTCTATTACCTCTTCTATCAACATTATTTGTGAATGTTGGTGTTTACCGTATTAGTAATATTTATAAAGGAAATTATATGAGGTAATCCATGTTTTAGACATATTTCTAATGTAACCCCATGTTTGCATGTCTACTGCAAGTAACCCTCAACTTTGTAAAAGTTTAAAAAACGTAATAAATTGGGATATAATTTTATATAGGTTTTTGTAACCCACATTTTCATTTGAAAGTTCCATATACGTAAAAAGATTTTTTCTTTGTCGCACACTTCTTACTAGAAATTTAGTTCTTTTGATACAAGGTTATACAAATGAAAACTTGAAAAGAAATACGGGGTACGACAAGCAGCCATATAAGAATTTTTAATCTATGTAACATAGTCTCCGAATTATTAATTTTTAAAATTCTTCAAGCTGGCGGTTACATTAGAAATATGTCTGAAACACAGGGTGAACTCATAAAATTTCTCCTTTTCTAATTCTCATATTATCCCTTATAACAGTATTCGTACGGAATATTAATCTTGTAGTGAGATACATGGTTTTCTCAATTAATCCTATTGTCGTTTTAGAGAGTTGCTGACTTAACGTTATCTAATAGAGGAACTTTTGGTTTACAATTCATATTATGGCTATTATGCGACGTTTTCTCAAGTTGATATGTTATAAGATTTAGTATAATGACGTGGGAATTTTGTAATTGATGGTGTTTTAAGTTATAATGTCATTGTCCTTTCTTCCTTTACTTGTATAGAATGTCAATAATACTTTTTTTTTATTTCTTATCTATGTTGCCAATACATTTTTTCAAAACATAAGTGTGCAAACTCATTTTTATGATGCTGAGCTATATACTTCATCCGTTTCTTTTTAATTGCAACAAACTCAATTGAGTAGATTCCTAGGCAAAATTTTGGTGTGAGTGTGAAAGGGATGGAGAGAGAAAGTGGGGCATCTGATAAAGAGAGATAGAAAGAAATGACTTGTAAAAAAGGAAAGAAAACATTTATTGCAACTAATTTGGTATTTCCATTCTTGGCAATTGTTGCAATTAAAAAGAAACGGATGAAGTATATAAAACACGTGCAATGCACGTGCCGTCTTACTAGTTTCAAACAAAAAAGAGGATGTAAATCTTAAATCAGAGGTAAAAGGCAATGACCAATATCGTATCTCAAGAAAAACAAGTGGAGGACCCTTCTAGAAGGCAATGCACATTGGATGGATACGCAGAGTATGCATCAACAATAAAGACTTGGTCCCTAACATGAACCTGTCATTAGGGGAAAAAAGTTTTATCTAGAACAGCTACACACCTTTGCATCGCTTAAGATTAAATCAACATCCTGCTGGAAAGCAGAACTTTTTATATACTGGCCCGAAACTACCCGTTGAAGCAGTCAAAAGAACTTGGGTGGACTGGCTCCACAATAGAAATAGTGTAGACCAACTTACTCTCCTCACTCCACTCTCTCTCCTCACTCCTTCTTCTCCGGCGACGATGAGACAATTTCCGACCTTCACAATCGTTCCCAATGCCGGAAATCCGACCCTTCTTCATCTTCATCTTCATACCTGGCGGAAATTGACCCAAAAGGCTTCGTGAAGGAGAGGCAGCCACGAAGGGCTGCTGTGCGTCACTGCCGGTTAATCGTCCGCAGTCTGATGGTATGTGGTGGTCGACAGTGAGGCGGCCGGCGTGGTGGCAGGCGATAGAAAGACTGAACTGAATGGAGCATTGACGGCCGGAAACTGATTCGTACACACCGTGAGAAAACAGAGGATGTACCAAACGAGGCAGTGGCAGGCGTAATCAAATTGAATTGGGGGAAAATTTAGGGTTTTATTTTGATAATAAAACCTTAACTTTTCATTCATAACACTTAACTTTTAATTACAAAACCTTAACTTTTGATTGTTAAACCTTAACTTTTGATTGTTAAACCTTAACTTTTGCTAAAAAAAACCGTAACTTTTCATTCATAACACTTAACTTTTGATTATAAAACCTTAACTTTTAATTAAAAAATCTTAACTTTTGCTAAGGAAACCTTAACTTTTGGTGAGCGAAAATTTAACTTTTGCTAAAAAAACCTTAACTTTTAGGATATAGCCTGGTCTACAATAAGTTTAGTGTAGATCGAGTTCATATTAGACTTTAGTTGAAGCAGTGTAGCCACGTCCATAGGATTTTGGATTATTGTACGATAATTTGGAGCATCTTCGTCCGTAACTGGATAATGGAAGGCACTAAAACGTTTATCATATAGGATCCTGCACAAAATTGTAAGCTAGCATCAATATCAACTCTAAAATTTATATAAAGGTTATCCAAAACAAAGACTCAGATCTTGACATGGTCTTTATCAGGACCATAAATTTATACTAGATAATAAAGCTGTCCCGAAATGAGTTACCACATCGCTCCACGTCATTATAAATAAATAATTAATTAATTTAATTTTCAATAGACAATAATTAAAGAAAATAATTATATCTTAAATAAAAATTACACTCCTTATCTGCTACACCTAATCCTTATCTAAAACTACAACTGATATAAAATTATAAAATAAGCCATAACTTTCACTTTAAATCTCAAAAAAATTTAATTTTTGCACCGTTAGATTCGTCTCGAAAAATACTTTGAATCAAGATCCACTTATGATATGTTTATTATACATAGTTAATTAATTAATTTAATTTTCGATAGACAATAATTTAAAAAATGATTATATCGTAAATAAAAATCACATTTCTTATCTAAAACTACAACTGATATAAAATTATAAAATAAGCCATAACTTTCATTTCAAATCTCAGAAAATTTTATTTTTTGCGCCATTAGATTCGTCTCGAAAAATGCTATGAATCAAGATCCACTTATGATATGTTTTCTGGAATTGCAAAAAAACAACTTATATTAACTAAAGGTATCAACTAGACCACTCATTAATTAATAAAATAAGTTTTAAAAAAATTAAACACATAGTCATAAAATAATCCAAATAGCGCAGTGATGGATAATATCATTCATATTAGTTGTTATGATAGTAATCATGCACACAGGCGGCATTAAGGGCATTTTCTGTTTGGAAGGGAATGCCAAATGATGTTTTAAAATTGAAGAACTTGCATATCCTACGAAATATATGGGGTAAAAGGTGATTTTTATTCGGGTGCATCAATTAGGGTTAGGTCAGTTAAAATATTATGTCAGTTGTTAAATTATAGTTGGTGCACCCTAATACAAAATTATAAGGTCATTTTAGAAAATTTAGATATTTTGATTTTATCATATGGAAAAAAATAATTCCATAGGGTCACTATAGTTACATATACAAAATCATAGGGACATTTTAGAAAGTCAAAATATTTTGTTTCCACCATGTAGAAAACAAAATACTACAGGTTCACCATATCGAATTTCCCAAAAAAAAATTTGGCCACTCGTTAATTAATAAAATAAGTTTTAAAAAATTTAAGTTGATTTCTCAAAAATTTATTTCGATATACACCTTACATCTTTTTTCAAAAAAGATATTCCTATTTGGTCAACTATCAACTAGGCGACACAAGTACGTACTACTCAAAAATAGTCTCAAGTAAGAGAATTTCAATTAAACGTGTGCAACGTAATGAATCTTGATGATACATTTAATATCAAACCAATGCAGATTATTGTCAAACACGAACCCACAAAAAATAATGTAAATATATTTATACATGCAATTTAAGTTGGGAATATAGATTTATACATCTCAAAATTGGTATGCAAATCAAACCCAAAAGGAAACCATGCATTATAATCTCAAACTAAATAATCTCCATGGATGAGAAACAATTATTTTTTACCTAAATGAATCATGATTTTTTCTTCATAAATTTGTTCGAAATCATTCAGACACACCTCATTTCAGACAAGTTTTATTATACGTTCGTGTGTATAATGAGTATGATACACCCAAGGCTATCTTTTTGCTCATTGTTCATTTGGACGTCTCAACCCATGTTGATCTGATGAGAATAAGTAATCATAGTATAATTATTGTAGCACAAGTTCTTCAACTGAATTGATGAATTTATAGAAGAAATAAAAGTGAAAAAGAGTAATTATGTGACTTTATAATATCGACAATATCAATAATAGTTTAAAGGAAACATGTTTGTTGTGTTTTTTATTTTATTTTGAGAGTTAACTTTACCAAAGTAACATTTGTGTATTATGACAACTTTAACTTCAATTTATTTTATTTTTCAAACCACCAAAGTGTATAATGACTATTTTTAGAAGGACAATACTATACCTATAAAAGAAAGTAATTTTAAGTTCGAGATAAAGAAAATTATTAGCTCTTAATATAAGAGTCCTTTAAACATTAAACAATTTTACGTTAGTTACATGAGAATTATATGTAAATAACTACCAAAATATAATATCTATCAGTTTACTAATTAGTTTATAATATTTTGTTAATCTTAAACTGTTTAACACTGAAATTTAGATATAATGGAAATTATAACTGAATAAAACCTAACCCGGGCATTGCCCGGGTCATAAACTAGTTATTTATAAACGCAGGACATACAACATGAGAGCATGGTACTAGTAATCAAGCATCAAAAAATCATTTTAATTGCCGATAGCCCAATAGATATTATAGGTTGCACAAGAAATTAAGATAAAATAGGCTCAAATAGGTAAGTAAGCCACTTACCAGCTCTAAGTGAGGTTTCTTCACAAAACCAACTGGCAATAGGAATAGTATTACCTAATAAGCGTACAAGGTGAATAGTTTCTCTATTCTTCTCCAAATGGTGACCACTCTCTCATACAAACATATATGGGGTCTCAATACTCCCTCACACATGTGGATCAGCCATAAATTTGAGACCTATGGCAAAGTAAACAGCCCTAGCATGATTAAAGATACCAAACAAGCCGACCTTGATAATGAGACAACAACGACAACATCAACAACTAAGCCTTATTCCCAAAATGATTTAGGGTCTGAAACTGTTGAAAAAAGAGGTAGCATATTAAAATTATAAATGAAAATGGTCTTTGGCTATGCCTATGAAGGAAGAGAAGAGTCAAGCAACTTACAAAACCAAGAGAGTTCCTTCACCCAAGACAATTCTCCGATGAGGGACAATTGTCACCAATAAACATAAGCTCATGATTTTGCAGTTGAGAAAGAACAGACAGACAATGCATCACAAATTACTCATCCAGAAATCAAAGCTACATAGGAAAAGCTAAGCAACATAACTTTCTAGAAAATGAAGGGAATCTCACCTATTGCACACTTCTCTAAGACACATCCGCAGTCTACGAAGAGCATGCTGCTCTGCTTCAACCTTTGCTTTCAACTCAGAGATATTTGGGCCAGCGTCCACCTTAGGAGCTTTAGGGAGCTCTGGAGTTGATTTTGATAGAGGTTTCTTTGAGGTAGCTTCAGATAGTACTGACAAAGAAGCTTCAATTAGTCGGTCAAAGAACAAAGACCGATCTTCGTTTGATGGTCCTTCCACTTTGTAACTGTGAAGACAACCAAAGAAAAAGAAATCACATTTCAAGGCCAGAATCTACAAACTTGGAAAGGAGAAATCAATTGAAACAAGACTATACTTGTATAAAAATACAAGACAGACATTTTGAAACAAATTTAGTGTCGCAAGAATTTGGGGTTCTGAAGTGATCAAAACAATGGTTCCACTTAGAAATGATAGCAATTGATGCAATTTCTCCTTAGGTATAACTCAAATTAGATGCAAATCATATTTGTATATCCCCGTGTTCCCTTTAAGATAAACCCGGAAAACGAAGCCAAAAAAGACAGTATTGAAGAGGAAAATCAACAACTGTTTACTTTTCCAAGCAATATCACTATAAGTTCTCCACTCATTTGATACAACCTTTTTATGAGAAGGTATGGATCTCAACTTACAAGATCCTCAAGGAACATGCCACACTTTCCTTTCAAAGCATGAGAGCTACAATCTACAGATAATCCTCGTCAAAAGTTTGAGTATGAATATTGGAACCTTTAATCTATGACGTTGTACTGCATGGAATATTGGAGAAGTTGATTTATATATATAAATATTTGTAGCCTACTTTCCTCGTATCAATCGTGCCCTTCATTACTATAGCCATTGAATTGAATTAGACAACGAAATATTGTAGGCTAGTGTTCTTGATAAGAAGTACTTATTCACAGTAGGCAAGATCTGATGGTCATAAATTCTGCATCGCAGGTCATTTAAATCAATAGCCAATATACCTCCTGCAGGCCAAAAGCCTAATAAAGCTGCCTACATGTCAATGATGGGATAAATAAGCAAAGTCCATTTCATCCTGTTATCTAACAAAAACCAGCAAGGCCAATTACATTTCGACAACCAAAAGGATCAATAAAGCTGTTCGGCACAATCATAAAAAACGGGCTCACCTAATGGCTAACATCCAATTTCAAGCTTTCACAGCACTATTGTAGCTCTAACAAGAAAACAAGCATTCTGACTCTTGGACATTTTAAAGCATAGCAAACTATGACAGCGAAAACTAAAGAGCACAGAGTAGGAAAGCATACATGCTACGTTCAGTAAATATCCGATGCTGCCCTTCCATATCAGGGGGTAAATTTGAGGTTGTTCCAAGTAACAATAATGGTAACTCAGAAGGCAATTCTTCTAGCAGAGTGAGTAGAACCGCTCTAAGCTGATCATGTGCCTGAAACAATGTGACTGAATTAGCATAAGAGGGAGTAACTTTGAGTATTGAGCTACAGTATAATCTTTCTGTGCATGTGTGCAGCATGAACACTTTTTCAACACATACATACAGGTAGGGGAGGGGGGGGAGTAGACCTATAGATCGTGAACTTACATTTTCCCACCAAAGATCATAATGAGGCAAATATAGTATAGACGGTGTTGTCCTTCGAGCTTCACCAAGTATATGTACCAAAGCCTCTTCAGGTGTCTTCGCACTAGGATCTGACAGCAGAGAAGGAAGCCCAAGAGAATGAACAGGAAACTTCTCCAGCTCATGTAAAATAGCAGGTCCTAGGTGATCCTGTCGAACTAAAAAGTGAGTATACTCAGTTATCATGCATACCATACTGAAGAAAACACCTGTATTAAGTGCATAAGAGGATTACCAGCCCAACACCTTCAGTGCCATATAGCAGAAATCGGGGCCTATAAACCAATGAAATAGCAGAGCCATAGGAGAGCATTGATAGTGAAATCTCAAATGATGGCATTGCTGTCTATGCTTCTTATTGAGTGTTTCACATCAAGCCCATGCTCGTTTTGATGAGTTGTATTTAATTTATTTTTAAGAAAATGGTTTACTTACTCGTTGCTATTAATGTATTAGACTGGAACAAAGGACACTTTGATATTCTTGTTTCAATGAGACGGATAATATGACTTATTCCTGATTAGTAATGAGTTAAATGAGAGTGGATTAAGGTATACCTCTCATGTGAATCAAGACAATGTGGGCTGCCGCTGCGTTGTCATTTGTTCTCTATGTTTTTTTTAGCCTTAATGGAACTTGGCAGAAGTCAGCACCTATTAAGAATGCTTTTTTTATATAAGCACACCCACTTGTTGAAGCCCAAAAGATTGTGAAGTGAAAGAACATGAAGGGTGTGATTTCTTTTCTAAAACTGAAGGTTGTTGATGCTTTTTAAAGAACTGTAAACAGACAAATACACATTTTTTGGTAAAGAAATACTATGAAAATTGCAAGATCTTTAGACTTTGATGATCATATTAGAGGAGTTAGGCTAAGATATATATAATAGTATAGAAGATAGATCTTTAGCTTTATTGAACCTTCTAAGTTCTAACATTCAAGAGGTGGGACTTCTCTCCCAATTCACCTCCCAGACTACTTATCTGAATAAATACAAAAATATTTGTATTCCCTCCTACTGAAAGTTGTTACTAACTTGCTATCTCTCACAAAAGTCTGTTTACTCCTCAGTATTGTATTATAATTATCTATGAGTCATCATTACTTAGCATTTCTTTTATTATTCTTCCTGGTATAAAGTGTTTAGTGTAGGAGCTCTATGATAATGCTCCGCATTTTTCTAGTAATTGTGTTTTTTTCACCATAGAGTGTGAAGTTATTATTCCATATTCCATTGGAGCCAAAAACTATATTCTTTGGTTTTGGAATATGATGGAACAAAGCAAAACGACTTCCATTTTCCATTGCATTTTCGATGCAAATTTTTATTCTTGGGTCATCCGGAAACAACCTCTTTGTGTATTCAACATGAGGTAAGGTTGTGTACATCCGACCCCCCTACCTCGCCTTATGGCGGGAGCCTTTGAGGCACTAGGGTAATGTTGTTGTTGTTGCTGCTGTAAAGTGTGAAATTATTATAAAATCAACTTAATCACGCCGTTTCTGTTGAATCTTTATGTGAAGGTAATATGCGAATGTTTGTGTTATATTGCAAGATTCTCAATGTTATCTCTTTAGGGTTTTGGGACACGTACTTAAGAGGAGGTTACTTTGACTGAAGAATGAAATGAAGAATCAATTTTTTAGATGATAGAAACGAGGAACTGCGAAGCAATAAGCATTAGGTTTACTCTTGGTTACCATTTATGTCGTAAAGTAATTATTGATGGGAAAATGATTCAAAAGTTGAATCCGTTTAAAGTGAAGGCTTCACGACAAATCCTAATACCTATATATAGTCCTAAGCTAATTAAATGACAAATTCTAGTACCTATATCTTAAGTATCTCCAGTATGAGGTAAATCAATCTGTGGAAGAGAGGTTGAGAATATCCAACTCTTGCAAAAGCGTTGTTACCGGAAAAGTGAAAACTAGAGCTTCAAAATACGACGAACTAGGATTGAAACAATAAATTTTCGTTGTTGCTTGCTGTTGGTAGTAGTTTCTGTCTGGTTGGTTTAATAAAAACAACTAGCCCCTATGTTCTTGTTGGATTTTCCTAGTTAAGAGTCTAGACTTGCATGAATGCTGCTTTTCTATAATATATTAGTTTGTTGGTTGCAGGATATACTTGACCTAGCTGAGTATGCAACTGTTCCTGTCGTCAACGGCTTGACAGATTACAACCACCCTTGCCAAATTATGGCGGATGCTCTCACCATGATTGAACACATTGGTAGCATAGAAGGAACTAAGGTGAGGCTCTCTATTTCTGACTTCAAGAGTGCTTTACCTGATTATTGTTGGGTTGTGGAGCTCATGAAAGGAGCAAAGGGCGAGGAGGAAGCCCAGGTCGCGGCCCGCGAGCGGGTCAGTCGCGAGTCGCGGCGCGAATCTGCCACTTGCTCCCTGTTTTGACGTCGTGTTTTATGCGAAGGGCTATAAATAGAGCCCGTTTTTCCCCAAAGTTAGAGAGCGTATTATTGAGCATTTAACCCTAAATTGTAAGTTCTAAGAGTGTTGTTTAGAGCTTGAGAGCAATTTGTGAGGGTTGTTTATGTCATCCATTGATTGCTAGATTCACAATTTGTAATCCTAGTAAAGTTAGGGTTTGTGAGATTGTGTGTAAGCATTGCAATGGTATGCCATTGATGCAAGTGCTTGTGTTCATCATCCTCCATCGAAATACAAAGTGCATAGTGGTGGGTTTTTCACCCGGAGCTCGGGTTTCCACCGGTAATCCTTGTCTTTCTCGTTGTTTCCTTGCTTTAGTTGGCTTCTTGTGTTGTTGCTTGTTTCCTCTATTGTTTACTGTTGCTTAATCACTTTAAGTTGTCTACCACACTCTTCTCCTTTTCCTAACAATTGGTATCAGAGCCACGGTTGTTGTGGTGTTATTTGGGATTATTTGTGTGGTAAAACTTGGTTATTTGTGATTGGAAAGTCCAAAAATTGAATCTTTGGTGTTAGGGTTTCAATTTTTTGGTGTTTGTTCAAAGTTTGAGTGTTTGTTGGAGGATTTCAATTGTTTGTTATTGAAATTTGTTGTCTTGAACTTTGTGGTTGATTTGAACAATGGAAGAGGGTAAACAAGGATTGAGAGGTTTGATGGGAAGGATTTTGGCTTTTGGAAAATGCAAATAGAGGATTATTTGTATCAAAAGGACCTTTATAAACCTCTTGATGAGAAGAAACCGAGTACTATGAAGGATGAGGAGTGGAAAGTGTTGGATAGGAAGGCACTTGGTGTTGTGAGGTTGACATTAGCCCGGAGTATGGCGTTTAATGTCAAGGATGAGAAAACAACGGCGGGTTTGATGAAAACGTTATCAAGTATGTATGAGAAGCCCTCGGCGGTGAATAAGGTTTACTTGATGCGCCGGTTGTTTGACTTAAGGATGGATGATGGTAGCTCGGCCGCGGAACACATGAATGAGTTCAATTTGATATTGGGCCAATTTTCTTCGGTGGATATTAAGTTTGATGATGAGGTAAAGGCGTTGATCTTGTTGTCCTCATTGCCTTTGTCATGGGAAACGGTGGTGGCCGCGATTAGCAACTCTTGTGGCAAAGAGAAGCTAAAATGTGATGATGTGAGGGATTTGATATTGAGTGAGGGCACTCGAAGGAAAGAATCCGGGGAATCATTTGGTGAGGCATACACGTGTGATGGAAGGGGAAGAGGAAGGCAACAAGGTGGGAGCTCTAGTCATCATGGGAGATCGAAGAGTAGAGGGCCGGGGAAATTGAATGGTGCAAACATGTTGTGTTGGGATTGCGGTGAGAAGGGGCACATGAGGAGAGAGTGTCCGTTGAAGAAGAAGGCGAATGGAAAGGGCCAAGTGGAGGATGGGGATGGTGAAGCTTCATCCGTGTCGGAGTATGATTCTGATGCTTTGTGTGTGAGCTCGGGTTGCTCCATAGAGTCTTGGGTCCTTGATTCCGGTTCTTCATTTCACTCTACACCGAGCAAGGAGTTGTTTCGGAGGCTTGACTCCGGAAAGCTTGCGGATGTTCACCTTACTAATGGTGAACACGTGGAGGTGTTGGGGAGTGGTGATGTAAGTGTGAAGCTCACGAATGGTGGCATGTTGGAGTTGAAGGATGTCAAGTATATCCCAAAGTTGAAGAAGAAGTTGATATCGGTTGGTCAACTTGACAATGCCGGCTACAAAGTTGTGTTTGAGGGAGGTTCATGGAGGGTTGTCAAAGGGGCTCGTGTTGAAGCTCGTGGGACAAAACATGGTACCTTGTACACCTCGGGGAGCACAAAGGTGGCAAGTGGTTTGGGATGTGGTACATCACGGAGGGTGTCGTTTGGCCGGAAAACTATCGATAGTGGATCATTGGAAGAGAACCGTGTTGATAAAGTCGGGTTTTCAATGATGAAGATGGGCAAAGAAACGCACAAGGTGAAGGTTGCACAAAAGGGTGTTGTGTGTGTGGCACAAGCTAAGGGTGTGATATTCGGGGGAGAGCATGGGAAGAGTGCTAGGAGAACATGTGCAAAGTCCCAAAGCTTGGGTCGTATCACTAAGGGTGTTGAGTTCAAGTGGGAGCATAGGAGGATTGCTTGCCCAAGAACGAAGGTAAAGTCCCTTGAGAGTGGTGTTGTGTTTGATTCGAGGTTGGAAGAAACCTCGGTGTTACTTCCTTGTTGAGTAGGAGGTGTGATGGAGGATGGATGATGTAGGAGCACTTGGTTGTTTGGGGTGTTGTTCGCATGCTCCTTAGACCGATCTCCAAGTGGGAGATTGTTGGGTTGTGGAGCTCATCAAAGGAGCAAAGAGCGAGGAGGAAGCCCAGGTCGCGGCCCGCGAGCGGGTCAGTCACGAGTCGCGACGCGAATCTGCCACTTGCTCCCTGTTTTGACGTCGTGTTTTATGCGAAGGGCTATAAATAGAGCCCGTTTTTCCCCAAAGTTAGAGAGCGTATTATTGAGACTTAACCCTAAATTGTAAGTTCTAAGAGTGTTGTTTAGAGCTTGAGAGCAATTTGTGAGGGTTGTTTATGTCATCCATTGATTGCTAGATTCACAATTTGTAATCCTAGTAAAGTTAGGGTTTGTGAGATTGTGTGTAAGCATTGCAATGGTATGCCATTGATGCAAGTGCTTGTGTTCATCATCCTCCATCGAAATACAAAGTGCATAGTGGTGGGTTTTTCACCCGGAGCTCGGGTTTCCACCGGTAATCCTTGTCTTTCTCGTTGTTTCCTTGCTTTAGTTGGTTTCTTGTGTTGTTGCTTGTTTCCTCTATTGTTTATTGTTGCTTAATCACTTTAAGTTGTCTACCACACTCTTCTCCTTTTCCTAACAATTATCTACCTTATTCACTTCTCCAGAAGTTCTTTTGGGGCATTCTGTTAGATCTGTATCATACATTATAGTTTATTCTGAATAGATAATTGTGGAAGTCTTTTCGAGAGTTGCCGCCTTACACCAATTTGTATACCATGCTGATATAATAGTCATAATACTTGCTGCATTTGATCAGGTGGTTTACGTTGGAGATGGAAACAATATTGTGCATTCTTGGTTGTTGTTGGCAGCAGTCATCCCTTTCCATTTTGTTTGTGCTTACCCAAAGGGCTTTGAACCTGATCAGGAAACAGTGCAAGAGGCACAGCAGGCTGGCATCAGCAAGATTGAGATAACAAATGATCCAAAAGAAGCTGTTATTGGTGCAGATGTTGTTTACTCTGATGTTTGGGCAAGCATGGGGCTGAAGGAAGAAGCCGAACATCGTAGAAAAGTTTTCCAAGGATTTCAGGTAAAATGCGAATATTATTAATTATATTACTTTTCTTGATTTTCGGTGAGATTTTACATGGATCACACATCCTTGCTCGTGCTGCTACAATTTTCTAAAACGACCGTGAATTTTACATGATGCTTGTGTTATCACCAACCAGGTGGACGAGGAGGTTATGAAATTAGCTGGACCAAAGGCGTACTTCATGCACTGTTTGTCAGCTGAGAGAGGAGTCGAAGTTACTGATGGGGTTATTGAAGCCCCCAACTCAATTGTGTTTCCCCAAGCTGAGAATCGGATGCATGCGCAAAATGCTATAATGCTGCATGTCCTTGGTGCCTGAAGTGTCATACTTTTTGACGTTACTGCCGTAGTCTGATATACTTCGGCAATGGGATGTGTAGAAGTAGAACTCATAGGCTTAGATCTCTTCTGGCAATGGAAGGTGTAGAACTCATAGACAGATATTATCGGCATGTTTCATATTTGAAATGGAGGGATCCAATACTTCAATTAATAGATGTGCTCCCCCCAAAAAAAAAACCCAAAAAGAAAGAAAGTAGTAGTTAAGCTCAACAAGAATAACTTTGGAAAAATCAGTTCATTGCCGCCTGTAGCTTTTGTTCAATGTGCAATTGAACCCAATATCATTATTGAAGGTAGGACTGGAGCTGAGTCGAGTCGAGTTTTAGGTTATTCAAGCTAAAAATGATTTTAATTTTTAGGTTGTTCGAGATTTTTCACGAATGTGCTCGTTGGCTTTTCAAGTTTAGGCTCGATCTTAGACAAACTTCAACACAAGCTTGATCAAATAATTAAGCCTCAAGTTGCATTTCAGGCTTATGATTTCAAAGGTTTTAATGTAACTAATGAATTGAAATTGGTATTACATATATAAGGTAGTTAAAGTAAACAATAATTACATAAAGTAATTAAACGAATAACGTGTATTATATTATGTAGTTTTCGACAAAAAGTCCAAAAAATTATCTTCCCCTAAAGAAAATCCAGCTTTCGAAAGCCTCCATTACGGTGAGCTTCGTCATGGATGGAAGACAAATAGACAATGACCTAAACTTGGAGTAAGGGGCATAACAACACCTCACTTTCATATTCCCTGCAGAAGAAGGCAGCAACTTGACTTATTGAGTCGAGTCAAGCGGAAACGGTTAATGAATGTCTCCTTTTATTGCCAAGTCTTCTCATCTGTCCAAAATTTTTGTTGAATGTCTTATATACCTGTCAAAACTATAAGTTCCTTGTGTAATCTCACTTTCATATTTGCTTCCAGGAGTTAAAAGGAAGAGACTTTCTGAGGCCAACTTGTGTATGCGAAGTCCTTGTCTGGTACGTAATAAATCACATTTTGAAACCTTTTTCTTCGAGATATTTTTTAGATAGAATTGTTAGCGGAGTAATTACAATATGTGAGAGAATACGAGCAGAGGATAGGAAGCCTCCAGATCAGGAAACCAAAAGAAAACAATGAATTTCTATCTATACATATCTCAAGACCACAGTTCTTCTTTATGTCTCGTTTTGTATGCTCGGTATATGCCATTTCTTTTTCCTAACATGTAACTTCAGACAATGGTCTTGAAACTTTTGTCAACAAATTTTCCAAACTCTAATCTTGTTGAATTGCATTGAAACTCCAAAGCATCCATAGTAACATCTACCTCACATGTCCCACCACCATGTGCTTCATGCACCTCAGTACATGTCTTGAACTGTAGTGCTGTTTTCGTTGTAGAAACTATTGTGGTTTTATGGCTTTACAATCATATTGTCTTTTCACAAAGCAGGAGTTGGATAGTATATGCAATGAGAACTTTTGGACATCACCAACTTACAGTATATCAACATCAGAAGGTATGATCTATGAATATTTATGTATCGACCTGAGGATATCACTTCTTATATTGAATTTTTGCGCTGTATTCTGATGTTTTGGGAGGCTACTGGAACTATGTGATTTCCCATTACAGAAATTTTGATTTAGTTAATCTTAAGTTTTTTCAATTGTAAGTTTTGGTAGCTCCCTGATCACTCGACTTAATCAGTGACAATGAACACAAATCATATTCTCAAAAATCTAGAAGAGGTAATATTTCTCTCAAGAAATATGTTTTGAGCTTCAAATAAGTTGTAAACCTGGAGAATGATGCACAACTAGATTTTGTTGATATGATTTGAACATTCCTGAATAATTGACAAAATAGATATGAGGAAGTCCATAATAATAGTTAATAATAATCTTTGTTGAGGCTTTTTTTTTTTTTGCATTGCCATGTATCTATTGATTTTTTGTTGTTTATTTTTTTTTGTTGAAATCATGCATTCGCTGGTGTAGATGGATTCAAGGCTAGTTCATTTTCCCACCAAAGATCATAATGAGGCAAATATAGTATAGACGGTGTTGTCCTTCGAGCTTCACCAAGTATATGTACCAAAGCCTCTTCAGGTGTCTTCGCACTAGGATCTATGGCAAAAAATTTGATTGTGGGCTGATGATTTTTCTTTTCCTGATTAGAAACGAATATCTATAGCTTGTTTTGTTCATACCAGCAAGTTACTTCTGTTTTTCTCTTATGTCAAAGTTCTATCTGTCTATTTATAACCACCCTACGGTTGAGTATCAACTTAATTTTGAAATCTGCTAATTGCTTCAGCAATCGTCATACCTTATTCTTTTGTTGCTTTTACAGTGAAATCTGTCAAAAAGGATTTTCTGCATATAACTGATTATGACAAGGGTACAATTTTGAAGATCTTAGATCGTGCAATAGAGGTTAAGGCTCTACTCAAATCAGGCGACAGGTCATATCAGCCGTTTAGAGGAAAGACTATGGCTATGATATTTGCAAAACCGTCCATGAGAACACGAGTATCATTTGAGACAGGATTTTTCTTGTTGGGAGGCCATGCAATATACTTGGGACCTGATGACATTCAAATGGGAAAACGAGAGGAAACTCGGGATGTTGCTCGTGTACTTTCTCGCTATAATGATATCATTATGGCCCGTGTTTTTGCACATCAGGTATGCTGGTGAGTGTCTGTGATGGTCTTGTCGAGGTTGCTGAAATTAGCAAAATTCCCTTTTTCATTAGTTTTTCCTAATGGTATGCTGGTGAGTGTCTGTGTCTGTGATGGTCTTGTTGAGGTTGAAGGGAGTTGATTTTAAGTGTTCAAGTGAAGGAACCATATGTACAACCCCTCATGAAGCGAGGAACTCAGCTGCATCAGAAATATTAGTTAAACTGAGGAGCATGGCGGCTGAATCGTAGTAGTTTATTAAGGCAAATTTCATCTGGTAGTAAGCATAGAAGTCTCAGGTGTAATATGGGTCTAGTATGGGCTGGGGTCACATGTAAAGCCTCTGTATATCTTAAGACCTTTAATATCATTACTATGAATTTTGTTGAATATATAAGAATTCCATAATGTTGATGCTTAGATCCTGGCACATAAGCTTGAAAAAGTGGTCCAAAAATGGCAATGTAAATGTGTAATATTATACTTCCCCTGTTTTTATTTAATTGTGACACTTTCTAAACATTGATATTTCTTTTTTGGGCAACTCTTTTTCTCTATCTCTTTCCTATCACATGGGTCTGCTTCTTTATTTTATTTGTACGCAAAGATCTTGACACTTTTGCTAACACATCATTTTAAACATTGATATTTTTAATTGTGTACAAGGAAAAATTGTAATAAGTTGACATTGTTTATTGAGACGTGAGTTATATATTAGTATATAAAAGTTGATAGAATTAAAAGTATATGATCATATGTAGGAGATAAAAGAGACAAAATTGCACTTTGCAGCACCAATAGGCAGGCTCAATAAGCTTGATATTTGAAATTAATGAATCCCACTACTGTAGAGGTGGCAACCGGGTTAATTTGGGTTAGGTTGATTTCAGGTCTGTTTCAGGTATGTTAGTTTTGGGATGGGTCTAAATAAAGTCAGATTCTGATCGGATAATACATTAGGGACGAAGGTATATAAAAAATAAAAAAATGATACTTGCTCTGCTTTTTAATACTCGCATCATTGAGAGGTTTTACGCTTCCCAATGCACAATTTAAACGTTAAATATCTTTTGTTGTACATAATAAAAATTAAACAAATTGAATATTAATAATCAACACAACGAGACGAATCTAACTAGATATCACACGACTATAATATTCCTTACATATAAGTCACAACTTTGATTTTAAGATATATGTGTGAATAGTGTCACAATGAGAAATGATGCGAGTATAAAAAAACGGAGGAAGTATAATTTAGTCTATTCTCCCTCCTAAATTTCGTTCGTTTACTTTGGTAGAGTCCTATGTATTTGCAGTTTTTGTTTTCTAGTGACTGTCTTATTCTTCGTATATCATATAATTTGGGTCTTGTCACCTGTAAAAAAAACTTTTAATCTACTTTTTTTTCCCGAGATAAATAGAACAGAAAAATGTCGTAAGTGTTCTAGTACACAAGGAGTATTGCATTTACTATTTACTATAAAAACTAACAATAATATTGAAACTTAAAAGAGTATAACTATAAAATTCTAAATGGAAATATAAACTTAGGAAAAATATTATTCGGGCTTCTATCACGCCGGATCAATTTCAAATCCAGTCTGTATGTTTCGAGACGGATCTCGGGTTGTCAATTCAGGCCGTTCGGATCGGATCAACTTTACCAGGTCTACGGCTAGTCAGCCACAAGCCGTGGCCAACAATGATTTCTTGCACTAAGCGCCCCCGTGTGATTCCAACTCATCATCACATTCTTCCTCTAATATATCGACGAGAAATGATAGGTATTAATAGTTAGATATCACCAAATATCTAACACAATTTTCATAAAAAGACAATATATTATCATGTAAAGACCATATATTATATTACCATAAGAAAGACAATATATTACTATGAGAAAGAAAATATATTTCTATGTAAAACCATGTTAAATAAAAGTTTTTTTTTATTCTCTTGAGTTTAACCTTTTACCACTCATTTAATATGTAAAAAAACTATTTTACCTCTTATTTAACATGTAAAATAACCATTTTAAAATATCAAACTGTTAGCTCCCTATCATTTCTCTATATCGACCCTTTTCTACTACCGAAAGGACCCTATCATTTGTGTGCTGTGTATTTCCATTCACATCACAGCAGCCAATTTCACAACAACAACAACACAGAAGACAAACCAAAAGCTGTACAACAATGGCGGCGATTTCATCTCACTCTTCTTCACTCTTCTTCGACTCTTCTTCTCTTTCCTCTCTCTCCTCCAACTTCCGTTCATCTTCTCCAGTTACTCGCCGCAGCAGAATCAGTATCACTTGCCAGACCTCCTCTCTCGCTTCATCTCCACCATCCATTGATTCTCAAGGTTTGTTTTTCCTTACTCTTTTCGCTTTTATTCAATCCTTTATTTGCTTTTGTATTGATTTGCAATTATGTATCAAACTTTACCTAAATTTTTAGTGTTTAATAAGATCTTGTGTGATTATGTTTTTTTTCTTCTTGTGTACAAATTATAAACAATGATGAGAGCGGAGGATGTAATTTTGTGAATAGTGTTAAAGTCAAACTGTTGTAATCAAGCCTTCGTTTGTTTGAGTGTAAAACATTTTGAATGGAAAATGATTTTCGCGGAAAACAATTTCAATGGAAAACATAATTGCAAAATTAGTTTTCTATTTTTCGGTATCGTGTAAGAAAGATTATGGAAAAAAGGAAAATTAAAGGGAATGTAAGGAAGGGAGGTAGAGGAAGAGAAGGAAATTTGAAGGGGAAATGATTTTCCATCATTGGGAGAGTTATTTTACTTGTCGATGCCATCTCCCTTTTCAACCGTTTTAACGGTTTCAGATGACGACTCATGTTAGCCGACCTCAAATCATTTTGGGAATAAGGCTTAGTTGTTGTTGTTGGGAGAGCTATTTTACTTCAATGGAAAATGATTTTACACTCCTTCACCAACCAAACAATGTGAAACTGAGAATAGAGGAAAACAATTTTCCCGGAAAATGTTTTATAGACTACAAATGGAGCCTAAAAACGAATGGAGGGAGTACTTACTATCTATTGCATGGTAGGGTTTTGTTTTTCATGCTTTGTTTTTGAATGGTTGTCTTTGATTTATCTTCTGTCAGTTGTATGTTGTTTATTGTGGACCTTGTCATTGAAGAATTGTTTTGTAAAAATTGGATTTAGGACAAATTCTCATGGGTAGAGACTATAGATTGAGCTAATAATTAGGCATTTCTGAGGTTTCGATTAATTTCATTGCTAAGTAAGATAGTTGTTTGTTAAGTCGATTGGAAATGCTGGTTTGTTGGGTCATGTTGCTAGGATACCATGAGAACTAGGAGATCGATTGTTAAAATGGAAATGTAATGATGGACCGGATTTATAAACCAGTGTAACATAATTCTGTATCTAATTCACTCTTTGAATTTGCGATTGCCAAGAGTGGCCGAAAATTATTCTAAACTTTCCTAGTTTCGATTCACAATCGCAGGAGATTAGGGAATTAGGTAACCTCCAAAATTGTGTTGGTGACCTCCAAAAGGTTGGGTTGATTGACCAGTGATGGGTTGATGGTATGCCGAAAATTGGTGTCTTGTTTATCTATAGAGACTATAGTATATACTGTGAATCATTTTGGTTCATTTGGTTATTGCTATCTCAAATTATTGGACTAACGGTATCTTGCTATTAAGTGATTTAGTTGATCCCATTGTTTTTTTAATAAAAACAACTGGATATTTTATATGAATCCAAATTGTTGTGTTGATAGTGAAATCTCAAATGATGGCATTGCTGTCTATGCTTCTTATTGAGTGTTTCACATCAAGCCCATGCTCGTTTTGATGAGTTGTATTTAATTTATTTTTAAGAAAATGGTTTACTTACTCGTTGCTATTAATGTATTAGACTGGAACAAAGGACACTTTGATATTCTTGTTTCAATGAGACGGATAATATGACTTATTCCTGATTAGTAATGAGTTGAATGAGAGTGGATTAAGGTATACCTCTCATGTGAATCAAGACAATTTGGGCTGCCGCTGCATTGTCATTTGTTCGCTATGCATGTTTTTGCCTTAATGGAACTTCGTAGAAGTCAGCACCTAGTAAGAATGCTTTTTTTATATAAGTACGCCCATTTGTTGAAGCCCAAAAGATTGTGAAGTGAAAGAACATGAAGGGTGTGATTTCTTTTCTAAAACTGAAGGTTGTTGATGCTTTTTAAAGAACTGTAAACAGACAAATACACATTTTTTGGCAAGAAATACTATGAAAATTGCAAGATCTTTAGACTTTGATGATCATATTAGAGGAGTTGGGGTAAGATATAATAGTATTGAAGATATATCTTTAGCTTAATTCAACCTTCTGAGTTCTAACGTTCAAGAGGTGATACTTCTCTCCCAATTCACCTCCCAGACTACTTTTCTGAATAAATATAAAATATTTGTATTCCCTCGTACTGAAAGTTGTTACTAACTTGCTATCTCTCACAAAAGTCTGTTTACTCCTCAGTATGGTATTATAATTATCTATGAGTCATCATTACTTAGCATTTCTTTTATTATTCTTCCTGGTATAAAGTGTATAGTGTAGGAGCTCTACGATAATGCTCCGCATTTTTCTAGTAATTGTGTTTTTTTCACCATAGAGTGTGAAGTTATTATTCCATTTTCCATTGGAGCCAAAGACTATATTCTTTGGTTTTGGAATATGATGGAACAAAGCAAAACGACTTCCATTTTCCATTGCAGTTTCGATGCAATTTTCATTCTTGGGTCATCCGGAAACAACCTCTTTGTGTATTCAACATGAGGTAAGGTTGTGTACATCCGACCCCCCTACCTCGCCTTATGGCGGGAGCCTTTGAGGCACTAGGGTAATGTTGTTGTTGTTGCTGTAGAGTGTGAATTTATTATAAAATCAACTTAATCACGCCGTTTCTGTTAAATCTTTACGTGAAGGTAATATGCGAATGTTTGTGTTATATTGCAAGATTCTCAATGTCATCTCTTTAGGGTTTTGGGACATGTACTTAGAGGAGGTTACTTTACATACTGGGACTGAAGAATGAAATGAAGAATCAATTTTTTAGATGATGGCAACTAGGAACTGCGAAGCAATAAGCATTAGGTTTATGTTAAAAAAATTTGATTGTGGGCTGATGATTTTTCTTTTCCAGATTAGAAACGAATATCTATGGCTTGTTTTGTTCATACCTGCAAGTTACTTCTGTTTTTCTCTTATGTCAAAGTTCTATCTGTCTATTTGTAACCACCCTACGGTTGAGTGTCAACTTAATTTTGAAATCTGCTAATTGCTTGAGCAATCGTCATACCTTATTCTTTTGTTGCTTTTACAGTGAAATCTGTCAAAAAGGATTTTCTGCATATAACTGATTATGACAAGGGTACAATTTTGAAGATCTTAGATCGTGCAATAGAGGTTAAGGCTCTACTCAAATCAGGCGACAGGTCATATCAGCCATTTAGAGGAAAGACTATGGCTATGATATTTGCAAAGCCGTCCATGAGAACACGAGTATCATTTGAGACAGGAATTTTCTTGTTGGGAGGCCATGCAATATACTTGGGACCTGATGACATTCAAATGGGAAAAAGAGAGGAAACTCGGGATGTTGCTCGCGTACTTTCTCACTATAATGATATCATTATGGCCCGTGTTTTTGCACATCAGGTATGCTGGTGAGTGTCTGTGATGGTCTTGTTGAGGTTGCTGAAATTAGCAAAATTCCCTTTTTCATTAGTTTTTCCTGATGGTATAACAGCACGTATGCTCTTGTGAGATTAAATATAGAAGATATTCTGAAATATCTGTTGAAATTTATTACTCTTGGCTACCATTGATGCCGTAAAGTAATTCAAAAGTTGAATCCGTTAAAAGTGAAGGCTTCACGACAAATCCTATTACCTATATTTAGTCCTAAGCTAATTAAATGACAAATTCTAGTACCTATATTTCAAGTATCTCCAGTATGAGGTAATTCAATCTATGGCAGAGAGGTTGAGAATATCCAACTCTTGCGAAAGCGTTGTTGCTGGAAAAGTGAACTCTAGAGCTTCAAAATACGACGAACTAGGATTGAAATAATAAATTTTCGTTGTTGCTTGCTATTGGTAGTACTGTAGTAGTTTCTGTCTGGTTGGTTTAATAAAAACAACTAGCCCCTATGTTCTTGTTGGATTTTCCTAGTTTAGAGTCTAGCCTTGCATCAACGCCACTTTTCTATAATGAGTTAGTTTGTTGGTTGCAGGATATTCTTGACCTAGCTAAATATGCAACTGTTCCTTTCGTCAACGGCTTGACAGATTACAACCACCCTTGCCAAATTATGGCGGATGCTCTGACTATGATTGAACACATTGGTAGCATAGAAGGAACCAAGGTGAGGCTTTCCATTTCTGACTTCAAGAGTGCTTTACCTGATTATCTACCTTATTCACTTCTCCAGAAGTTCTTTCGGGGCATGCTGTTAGATCTGTATCATACATTACATTTTATTCTGAATAGATAATTGTGGAAGTCTTTTCGAGAGTTGCCGCCTCACACCAATTTGTATACCATGCTGATATAATACTTGCTGCATTTGATCAGGTGGTTTACGTTGGAGATGGAAACAATATTGTGCATTCTTGGTTGCTGTTGGCAGCAGTTATCCCTTTCCATTTTGTTTGTGCTTGCCCAAAGGGCTTTGAACCTGATCAGAAAACAGTGCAAGAGCACAGCAGGCTGGCATCAGCAAGATTGAGATAACAAATGATCCAAAAGAAGTTGTTATCGCTGCAGATGTTGTTTACTCTGATGTTTGGGCAAGCATGGGGCTGAAGGAAGAAGCCGAACATCGTAGAAAAGTTTTCCAAGGATTTCAGGTAAAATGCGGATATTATAGTATTATTTTTCTTGATTTTCGGTGAGATTTTACACGGATCACACATCCTTGCTCGTGCTGCTACAATTTTCTAAAACGACCGTGAATTTTACATGATGCTTGTGTTATCACCAACCAGGTGGACAAGGAGCTTATGAAATTAGCTGGACCAAAGGCGTACTTCATGCACTGTTTGCCAGCTGAGAGAGGAGTCGAAGTTACTGATGGGGTTATTGAAGCCCCCAACTCAATTGTGTTTCCCCAAGCTGAGAATCGGATGCATGCGCAAAATGCTATAATGCTGCATGTCCTTGGTGCCTGAAGTGTAATACTTTCTGACGTCTACTGTCGTAGTCTGATATACTTCGGCAATGGGATGTGTAGAAGTAGAACTCATAGGCTTAGATCTCTTTTGGCAATGGAAGGTGTAGAACTCATAGACAGATATTATCGGCATGTTTCATATTTGAAATGGAGGGATCCAATACTCCCCCCCCCCCCAAAAAAAAGAACAACCCAAAAAGAAAGAAAGTAGTAGTTAAGCTCAACAAGAATAACTTTGGAAAATGAGTTCATTGCCGCCTGTAGCTTTTGTTCAATGTGCAATTGAACCCAAATCATTATTGAAGGTAGGGCTCGAGTCGAGTCGAGTCGAGTTTTAGGTTATTCGAGCTAAAATTGATTTTAATTATTATGTTCGAGTTTTTTCACGAAAGTGCTCGTTGGCTTTTCAAGTTTGAGCTCGTTCTTAGACAAACTTCGACACAAGCTTGATGAAATAATAAAGCCTCGAGTTGCATTTCAGGCTTATGATTTCAGAGGTTTTAATGTAAATATTGAATTGAAATTGGTAGTGAAAACCAATGGTATTACATATATAAGGTAGTTAAAGTGAACAACAACTCCTTAAAGTAATTAAACGAATAACGTGTATTATATTATGTAGTTTTCGACAAAAAGTCCAAAAAATTATTTTCCCCTAAAGAAAATCCAGCTTTCAAAAGCATCCATTACGGTGTGCTTCGTCATGGATGGAAGACAAATAGACAATGACGTAAACTTGGAGTAAGGGGGCATAACCCATTAATGCACACCTCATTCTCATATTCCCTGCAGAAGAAGGCAGCGACTTGACTCATTGAGTCTGAGTCAAGCGGAAACGGTTAATGAATGTCTCCTTCTATTGCCAAGTCTTCTAATCTGTCCAAATTTTCGTTGATTGTCTTGTATACTTGTCAAAATCATAAGCTTCCTTGTGTAATCTCATATTTGATGAGGATATATTATCAAAAAAAAAATATTGTCGACATAATTTACTCGATCATATCTTTTTTCTTTTGGGTAAGAGGAAGTAGTCAGAACTCCGCTCGGATCCTAATAGGCCAATCACTTTGAGAGATAGAGAATGATAAGGGAAATCCCACCCTCAAAAGGTTGGAATGCTCTCAATTTTCCACTAGACCGATATAGAAGCCATGAAGCCAAAGTCATACTATAAAATATACTAGGATTAAAGACTAAATGAATGAACCTTATTAACAATAAAAAAATATGATAATAATCAATATATATGGAAAAAAATCCTAACATTGATGAGTATCTTTATATTTTTACAACATTCAAGATTATACTCCCTCCGTTTTTTTAATATGCACTTATTTCCATTTTGACCCACCTAATTATTACACTTCTCTCTTACATTTTCTTTCCTTCTCTCTACCTTTTTCATTTCCTTACTTTTACTAACCTTCTCTCTTACTTTTGCACTTTTTTCTTGGTCCTCGCGCAAAAGCAAACATGCATATTAAAAAAAACGGAGGTAGTATAAAATCCTAATACTACTAGTTTTTGCCGAGTCTTATTATCGATGTTATTGATCCCAAATTTGTATGATAATTAACTTTATTTCTTAGTTATATTAAAAAAATAAATTCTACCATTTTTTTAATCTTAAAATTTAATTATGTGTATTGATTAAACATAGATTCTACGTACTTTTTTACTTAAAGTTTATATTATGCCTAAACAAACCTATGTAGGTGTAAGGATCAGGGTTCATAAGTGATTTCAATGGTATAAACATTATACTCTTTCAAATTCTGACACAAAATTATTGTCAATTTATCTATGATAATTATCTTTAGTACTTTATTTAAAATAAATACTATCTTTTTTGTATGGTGATTATCTTTAGAATTTTATTTAAAACTAAAATAAATTATGGTGATTATCTTTAGAATTTTATTTAAAACTAAAATAAATTATGGTGATTATCTTTAGAATTTTATTTAAAACTAAAATAAATCTTTGTTTCTATCTTTTACTCACGCTTTATTTAATAATATATGAAAAAATTTATATATCTTAGGTGCCGCATCTTGTGCTCACGAAATTATTCTCTTTTAGTATATATGTTGATGATCGTCCATACTACCCAACACAATGAACTTCATTACAGAAGGAAGAAAATGACCTCATATCCCTGCAGAAGAGGCCTATGGGCTATGACTAACAAGTCAAGTCAAGCTGAATCAGTTTAAAATGTTACCCTCATCCTCAAGCATCAATGACTCAGTGTCATTAATGCTTCTTAACTAACCAAAAGTTTAGATTTTTAAATTCTTGCATCCGCCAAAACCATCATAATCACCGTGTGTACATGAAATTTGATATAGAATAGGAGAGTGATTGAGTGACCCTAAGGGTTGCCAACCCTCTTTATAGTGAATTTTCATTGGTCACTTGAGCATTAAATCATTATTTTTATGACACTTCTCTCTCCACTTTATTACTAATATATCAATATTTTATTCATTGTTTCTATGATGGTTGGCAACCTTGAGGGTTAGCTAAACATTTTCCTATAGAATATAATGAAATTAATTAAGATATTAATTTAATTAATTTAGTCTGAGATTAAATTTAGTTGTTTGTAGTTTATGGAACTTTTTACTAAATATTGCTCTCTATTAAACTAATTCTCTCTTTAGACGAATATGAAAAATTAATACCGTCATACTGTCCACGTTAACAAAATATTGTTGACGTTTTTCATTAAATCCAACCGTTACTACCATTAATGATCAAGATTAGTAGCCGTTAATGGTAGTAGCAGCTAGTACAGACCACTAATACCAAGGTCAATATTTTGGCAAAAGCATAACACAACAAAACGTAGTAGCCTATATGCAATAGTAAATAAAAAATTACAGATCAGACATGAGCGTACCGCTACAAAGAGTGGTAAGAAAATCCAGCTTCCAAAAGCCTCCATTACGGTAAGTGTCATGGGAGGGAGACACATAGACATTAGACAATAAACTTAACTTGGAAGCAGGGGCATATCCCATTAATGCAGACCTCATTCTCAATTTCTCATATTCCCTGCAGATGAAGCCAACGACTTGACTCATTGAGTCGAGTCAATGAATGTTAGGGGTGAGCAGAAAAGTTGGGTACCCGGTTCCAGATCCAGATGCGGTTGAAATCGGTGGTTCCGGAACTGGAACTGGAACTGTTGGGACTGGGTCTGGGTATCAAATATTAAGAACCGGTTGAAACTGGGTCCAATTCCAGGTAGTGAAATTGTAGACCCGGTACCCACTGGGTACCCGGTTCAACGGTTTCCAAGACCGAATTTTTTTTGAGATTAATGCATATGTAATGTATGCTTAAGACTTGAAGGTTTTTAAAACTAACTTGTCAATGGAAGTATCAAATTATGTTATATATGATGCTTATATTTAGCTAAACAAGAAAAATATAGCTTTTGAATGCAACTGGGTAGCGAGTACCCGGTATTGGAACCGGCCAAATAGACCAAATAACAATCACTTTTGCGAGACTGGGTATCCGGTCAAGGAACCAGTCCCGGTTGGTTCCGGTTCCAATTCCAAAAATTAAGGAACCGGTCCAAGCGGTTCCGGTTCCGGTTCCAGGTTCTAGGTACTCGGTCCAACCGGGTCCGGTACCGGTTCCGAGAAATATAACCGGGTATCCGGTTGTACTCACCCCTAATGGTCTCCCTCTATCGGCAAGTCTTCTTATCTGTCCAAACTTTCGCCGAATGTCTTATATACCCGTCAAAACGATTAGCTTCCCTCTGTATTCCATCACCCCCTACCCCCACAAAAATGAATGGTCATTGTAATTTAAAGGTGGGTCATATGACTAACACTTTTCACATAAAAATACAGACAAAATAAAAATAAGAAAATTGTTTGCTAAGGGTATTTAAGAAAAAAAATAAAACTATTTTGAATATAAAATCGTAAGAAATAAGAAGAATGTTTTGAGGCGTCCAAAATAAAATCAAGCGCAATATTATGAGACCAAAAAAGTAATATCTATGTTGAATAAGTGTTTCTCATTGGAACATAAATGTTCCAATACAAACAAACACACACAAAAGATGGTCTCGGAAAAGTGGCATATTTTAGGACAGACCATTTAAAGTCTTTCATCATTAGAATTTTGCTGTAATGATAGATCTTATATTCATTCTATAAGGGGTGGCTTGTAAAGTCGTAACATATGACCAAATCACTAAATATTTTGCTCTTAATTAGCAATGGAATTAACGAAAAAAGAGGATTAATCTCAAAATATTCCCCATTAAGCTAAGAGTTCGTTTGGTTGGAGCTCAATTCCCTTGGAAATACAATTTCCTATTAATTAGTTAAATGAGTTTGTGTTTGGTTAGCAACTGAAGATGGAGCATGGGAAATGGAACTTCCAAAGGAAATTGTAATTCTAACGGGACATGAGAAATAACTTACTAAGGATGGGGTTACGTTGGTGAGTTGAAATTCTCATGTCATTTCTTAGGAAATAAATTCCAACTAGATTAACCAAACACATTATGACTATTTCCTAGAGAATTGAGAAGGGAAATAATTTCACGGGAATTTATTTCTCACGCGAACCAAACGAGCTCAATTTTAGCAACTTTCGTAAGCATAAATCATAAATGCATAATGCTGAGCGTTACAATACTTAATAGCAGTAATATACGACGCTCTTGCTGATTGCTATCAATCTAAACATTTATTCCAGTGATTCTGTTATATATGCACAAGGTTTTTTTTCTTCTTATTACTGTAACTAGTTTGTGGCCCCGGCGATGCTCCGGGTCCATTTTTATGTTTAATTGAGTTAGAATAATGTTCTTCATCAGAGTATCACTTTTTTTCATTTTGAGTAGTTAAAATATTAGACACACAGCTTAAGAACTAATTAAACAATTTATAAGGGTCATAAGAGATTGCAATGAAGGATATCTCTTCACTTTCTACCAAATCTTGATTACGGTAAAATAATTTGTTAATTGCAATTTGACAACAAAATGGGATATGATTTTGTGGTAGTGGCTATGACATTCCAAGTTTCCAACTAAGAGGTCGTGTGTTCAAAACATGTTACTTGCATTTTGAAAACATTTAAAAAGAAACCCCGCGATGCTCCGGGATTTTTGTTAATTGCAATTTAATAATAGTTAAAAAATAATTGATGTCATGTAGTGTGAAATACTATGAAACATCTAATTTAAAATATGGATTTTGAAAAGTTACAACTTAACTCTTAGTTTACATTTATACATCATTATTGATTTTGATAGAAGAAGCACTAATAACATGTTAGCGTGGTGGTTGGAACTACTTATTTCATACCCAAGGTCATGGGTTCGAATCTTCATGTTGGCACTTTTTTTTATATATGAGAATAAAGTGGATAGAGTCTCATTCAAAAAGGGATGGTGACACGTGGCGGATTGCAGTTCTTGCTTACGCTTTTTAATATATATATATAGATGAGTGATGTATTGATTTAAATAAGCAATATAAATTCAGGCACAAATAATCAACCATGTAGATTAGGGGTGTTCACAAATAACCGATCCGATTGATCCGATCCGAATTATCCGAAATTTTTCGGATCAGATTCGGATCACCCTTTTGGCTTTTCGGATCGAGGAGAGTGTTAAAATCAAAGTCCTATAAAAAGAGAAGAGATTGAAAGCCAGAAACCACCTCAAAAACACCTAGCCTACAAAATTAGAAGAAAAAAAGAGATTACATAAAAAAAAAATGAAGCCACACTCTTTATTACCTTCGATAGTAACTACAACATTACTGTTGGTTGCTATAATACTTGTAATAATGCAACAACAAGAACATCATTTTAGAGTTAGTGCCACTAATGCCCTCGGTAACGAAACAGACCGTATGGCGTTATTGGCTATCAAGAGTGAACTATTCGATCATCATTCTGGTGGCGTAGTTTTGAGCTCTGGGAATAATTCTATTCACCATTGTCTTTGGGATGGTGTGTTTTGTGGTTCCAAACATATGAGAGTGGTTAAGTTAGAACTGTACTCAAGAGGTTTAGCAGGAACCATATCTCCCTTCATTGGTAACCTCACCTTCTTGAGAGGTTTTTCGCTTACCAACAATAGCCTGCATGGCCAGATTCCCTCTGAGATTGGCACTCTATTTAGGCTAATAGCGTTATATCTCTACAACAACAGTCTGAGTGGGGAAATACCAGGCAACATATCTGGTTGCATCAACCTCCTAAACCTTTCGGTTGCTTACAACAATCTACATGGGAGCCTTCCAACGGGTTTAGGAGCATTGTCCAATCTCAAACGGCTTTGGGTTGGCAACAATAATTTAAGTGGACCTCTTTTCAAGGTGATATCCAACCTTACATCACTGGAACTCATAGATGGAGATTACATTTCGTTTACAGGAACTATTCCCGACCACATTTATAGGATGACTAACCTAACTGTGCTTGAACTCGCCTCAAATAAACTAAGTGGTATGATACCCCCATCCATCTTTAATCTCTCTTCCCTTCAAGTATTGGGCCTGGGTGACAACCAACTACGAGGAAGTATTCCACCAGGTATAGCCTACACCCTTCCTCATTTACAATTTCTAAGTCTTTTAAAAAACTCTATGTCTGGACCACTTCCAATCTCCCTGCCAAACCTCACAAGTCTTCAGGTAATTCAGTTGGGCCTTAACAACTTCACAGGCAGTGTGCCAACCCATTTTGGACACCTCCATAACCTAACCTGGCTACATCTTGCCGAAAACAATCTAGTAGGTGACATCGATTTTATCAGTTCGCTTATTAATTGTAGCAAATTGGAAAAATTGGTCTTGTATTCTAATAACTTTACAGGAAGATTACCGCAAGCTGTAGCAAATCTTTCCACCAATTTAGTCGCGTTATTTATCGGGAACAATCCTCTAAGTCAAGGAGATATTCCCATAGGTATTACTAATCTCATCAACCTACAACTATTAGACTTGAGTACAATAGGTCTTACAGGAACCATTCCTCAAATTTTGGGGAAGCTTCGAAATCTAGAGGATTTATGGCTATTCTCCAATAGACTAACAGGTGAAATTCCTAGCTCATTCGGAAATTTATCACGTTTGAGCAAGCTCAGTTTATTTGGAAACCAATTGCAAGGCAAGATACCTCCAAGCCTTGGTAATTGTACAAATTTGTTATACTTGCACCTATATAATAATCAACTTAATGGGTCCTTGCCCAATGAGCTATTTACAAAAACTAATTTCATTAACTTAACTTTGTTCCATAATTTGTTAGAAGGGTCCCTACCAATAGAGATTAGTAAGCAAATAAATTTGGACTATATTTCCTTGTCAAATAATAGGCTTTGGGGGAAAATTCCTGATATCTTTAGCAGCTTACCTGATCTTCAATATCTAGACATGGGTAATAATTTCTTCCATGGTCCAATTCCTCCATCATTTGCCTCTTTAAAAAGCCTTTCGGCAATTGATCTTTCCCAGAACAATCTATCCGGTCTCATTCCAGAATATTTCTCTTTGTTTCCGCTGACATTCCTCAATTTATCATACAACAAACTTGAGGGAAGAGTTCCAACAGAAGGAGTTTTTGTAAATGCAAGTGCAATATCTCTTGTTGGTAACAACGGTCTTTGTGGAGGGATTCCTGAGCTACATCTACAAGGTGTGTGGAGGAAGGACGGAAGAAAAGAAAAATGTCTCGTCCTCTCAAGTTGACGGTTATAATCGTTAGTGCATTTGTTGGGGTACTCGTTATGATCACAAGCATATGGTTATACCTTGTTAGTCATACCAGGAAAAAACATTCGGTTTCATCAAATGCACAAGGGAAGGAGCCATTCTTGAAAGTGTCATACGACATGCTACTCAATGCAACTAGTGGCTTTGGTTCGGAAAATCTACTTGGTTCAGGTACTTTTGGGTCTGTATTTAAAGGGATCCTAGATGGAAAGATGGTTGCTGTAAAAGTACTCAACTTGCAACAACGAGGTGGTTCAAAAAGTTTCATGGCCGAATGTGAGGTATTGAGGAATATTCGTCACCGCAACTTGGTAGGGATACTAACGGTGTGCTCAAGTACAGATTTCCAGAGAAATGACTTCAAAGCTCTTGTATATGAGTTCATGTCCAATGGAAGTCTTGATAAATGGCTACATGAAGATGGATATCTGAGCCTTCTCCGAAGGTTGGATATAGCCATTGATGTCGCCCATGCGCTCCAATATCTCCATTGTGAATGTGAGGACTTGATCGTGCACTGCGACCTAAAACCAAGCAACATATTACTTGACCATGACATGGTTGCCCATGTAGCAGATTTTGGGTTAGCAAAGGTTCTTGGTCAACCTCTACATCCAAATCAAAGCAGTTCAATCGGAGTCAGGGGAACTGTTGGTTATGTTGCTCCAGGTAATTAACTATATCCTTTCACTAAACAATCTTGCTTAAAGGAATAATTTTACCCAAATGACATCTTAACAACTTTAAGTAACATATAATAATATTTCAAGCAATAGTTCTTAAAGTAATTAGATATCTTCTATGAGATAAATAGGAAATATAATTTCTTTTATTGTATAATCTATGTTGAAGCATCGAAACTTTATCTACTTCATCAGCCTTGTAAAGCATGACTGAAAAGGAACAAAGTTTTGAAAGATTATGCGATATACAAAAAGGATTTTTCATCAAAAATTCCCTATTATAATGAGGTTTATATACCATACATAATTTTATCAATCTAACAACCTTATATATGTAATGCCAGTAGTTTCTACTACGAGCTAAAATGAGTGGTTTACTAGTTGGAGTTCAATTTTTCAAATACTGGTTTATCAAAGCTTTATCTTTTTGTAGAATATGGATTTTTGGGGTTAAATCATTTAATTTGAACTAAAAACCGCTCGTTTTGGCCTATTTTTTTAGTGAAAACTACCGATATATCATAAATAAAAAAAAGTTTTAAATTGAACAAAAATTACATAAGATATTTATTCCTTCAAAGAGAATTGTAATAGATAGTTTTGGACAAAAAATACATATGAAAAAAACATGTTATAGATAAAACATTATATGGCATTATCTCTTGTGAAATTTTGATGGAACTTCTTGTCTTAAGAGTATGGCTTGGGAGGTGAAGCATCCCCTGAGGCCGATCTCTATAGTTTCGGGATCTTATTGCTGGAGCTTATGACAAGAAAAAGACCTACCAACGAGATGTTCAAAGAAGACTTCAACCTTCATGTATATGCAAAGGGAGCATTGCCTGATCAAGTGATGCAGATTGTGTACACAACACAGCTTAGGGAACATGAAGACAACGAAACAGACAACAGAGGACCAAGAACCCAAGCAACATTTCAGATAAGGGAGGAGTGCATAATCTCTGTGGTGAAGATAGGAGTGGCATGCTCAAATCAAGTACCACACCATCGAATGAATATAACAACTGCCATAAGCGAGTTGCAACAAGCAAGGAAGCTCCTCAAAAGTCCGAGGCGAAGGGATTACTTGCCAAGAGGTACGCAAATCTAAAAACATACCAAATCAAATATGATATTAACTTTGACTTGAACTTTTTTAGTAATACATGAAAAATATTACTCCCTCCGTCCCACAAAGTTCTTCCCACTTTTTGAATATATGTGAGGTATAAAATAATGAAATGGGAAGAACTTTGTGGGACGGAGGGAGTAGTATATAACTTTGTTGGATGTATTGAGAATAATTCCAAATTCAACTCTTATAATATATAATAGGAAAAATTGACTGGAATAATCCAAACTATGGCCGTTCCGCTAAGAATAATCCCAACTATGAGTTATTCTTGTATAATCCCAACTATTGGAGAGGTCCGCCACTAACACACCCAAATGACTTGCAACATGTTAAAAAGGTAAAAAATGTATTACTCTTTTCTTTTTCTTTTTAATTTCAACTCCCACCACCACAAATCCCACCCCACCACCACTTCAGCCACCCTCTGGCTTTTCTCTTCCTCCCCTGTTCCCATACCCCTCACCTGATTCCGTCATCCCGTGCCGCGATAATTAAGAAACATGTTAAAGCATTGATTTTGTTCAATAGCAAGAAAAAACAAGCAATCTCAATTTTTATAGAAGTAATTTAAGTAGTCAATTTTTCGTCTTTCTCCATATCCCCCATTTCTCTCACACCAACACCATTCACCAGTCACCCCGCCCTCTTTCTCTCCACTCTGGAAATTTCCTGCTCAATCTTTACTCCACAGTAATTTCTAGCACCATAGCTTCTGAATCTTCATTGTGTAAGTAGAAGTTTGTTTCTCTTCTCATCTCAGATCTTATACTTGCTTTCTACTTTATTTACCCTCCACACTTGAATTCATCAACCCCATACTTCTTTTGCTCTTACATTTTCTTCCATCTTGCTATTTAATTCACGTATATATATTTAGGTTTTAAGATTCCCATTTGAAATCGTATGTTTTCTGCTTGATTCAAGTAAATAATTTAGGATTGCACTTGATTCTAAAGAATCCCATTTGGGTTGCGAAGTTAGGTAGAGATTATTGGTGGGTTTGTTGTTTTATGGATTTTATTAGATTTTGGGTAATGGAGATTGGGTGATTAGGGGTGGTAGTGTGGAGCTGGATTGGAATTTAGCGGGTGGGGCTTGGTGGGGTTTCGATGAGGCAGGATAGGGGATGGGGAAGGAAGGGGTTGGAGAATTTCCTAAAAAAAAAGAAAAATTAATTGTAAACAGCTAATGAAAGAGTGACATATGTCGTGTTTACCCGTTAAACCGGTTTCCTGCAGGTCACGGTCGATTTATGGCGGACCTCCCCAATAGTTGGGATTATACAGGAATAACTCATAGTTTGGATTATTCCAGTCAATTTTTCCTATGTAATATAGTTCATAAAATATTAATTACGGCCATAATTGTATGATAGCAAGCGTAAAATCAACAAGCAAAGACAGTAAAGTTCTCATTGTTAAATTCACACTTAATTGATCAGCTTAGTTATTGTTAGGCATCAATGGTGTTGTAGGACTATGTTATTCAAATATTTACAAAAATGTTGACTCGTGATTTCCAAGAGTATTTTAAAGCTACAAATTGCCAATTGGGTGCCCAAAATCAATATACTAAGTCAATTCCTACCAGGGTAGTAGATAGGATTTTTTTACCTTTAAAAAGGAAGTACATGATTACACTTGATCGCTCCAAAATAATGCTACTTCCAGCGTGTAAGACTTGTTTTCTTTGCTATGATTCAGCTCACTTTGTGTTTCCTCTTTCATGTTCTTTCCCTTTGCCTAATTAAGATTTTAGCTTATATTAGAAACTTGGAGTTGAATGCAGTAGTATAACTATTGTCTAACTCCGAATTGTATAACTGAAGTTATTTAAATAATTTTAGAAAATTCAAGAGACGGTCAATACTAATCCAATGAGTTGCTTATGGAAAAAAGGTTTCTAACCCATGAAATTTTGTTTGTTGAAGAATAAAATGTCAAAGCTTGAATCAAAAATGAGATGTTGGAAAAGAAAGTGACAATGAGGACAAAGAAGAAAGTGGCATGTGTGGGGCCCCCAAAGGAATTCTTAATTGAAATCGTCAAATAGTGGTGCTTCACAAAATTTAGAAAACTTATAGTAGTTAAATTCAAAAAAAAAAGTATTTGATGGTTAATTTCAAAAAGTGCAAAGTTTATGGTGGTTTTTCACAAATTTTCCTTATTATTATTTTGTTATTATATCTTTACTTATTATTATTGATATTTTTATTATGACTGAACATGGTTTGGGTTGGTGCGGGTTTAACCATATTTCATCTCAATACGAGTTAACTAATTTGCAATTGTTATTTTATTTCACCGACTAGATATTCACTATTACACCATACAAATAAAATAAAAAGCTGGAAGATATTAAAAATTACAAAGTTGTTAATAATATTGGAGTACTATTTAAGGTACAACATCATCGTTACGTTGAATATTAAAGATACTTTGGCGGTTTGTCGTGGGGTTTGATTTATTAATATTATAGACCAACCCAAAACCGCAAACTGTAGTTTGGTTAGAAACACAAATCAACCCATGTTTTAAGCTAATTATTATTATAATAGTAATATTAATTTACTTCTTAGACATTATTTTTACTATACAATCATTACCAAGTATTAATATATTAATACTACTAATAATAATTACTTATTATTATTATTAGTATTTTTATTTTTATAATTAATTTATTACTATTACTATTATTTATCTATTTATTTATTTATAGCTATCATTTTTATAAAATCAAAAATAATATTATCATTATTCATTAATTATTATTCTTAGTTATTAATTTTTAATTATTATTACTTATAATTATAATTATTATTTAATATTCATAATTATTATTTTTAATTATCATTTATATATTTATTACAAGTCAATTATATTAAGTTTAGCTCTGCTCCAATAAATTCAATTCAGCTAGAATTAGACGAAAAGAACATGCCTACAATATTACTTTTCCTTTTGGCTTGTGATCCTTATAATATCCTTATCTATTTTACTTTTTGTCATTTACCTTTATCATTTCTATTATTTTACATTTTCTTTAGTCCTTTTTACATGTAAAATTGTAGCTTCACGTCTCAACAACCCACATACACATCCTAAAATTTTAACTAATTTGAAAATATAGCAAATAAAAAGAAACGGTGGGAGAAAAACAAAGGCATAGATCTCTTATTTCATTATAATCCAAGGTCCAATACATTACCAAAGTCTAACTCAAATAAAAAGAAGAAACTGTAAAATTTTGAAACCAAACAGCCTCAAAACCAGATGGCAAAACAGAACAATAGTTCTAGCGGCAGAAGTTTTGGTGAGAAGTTCCATAAGCCAATTGAAGCTCACAGGCACTTCCATGGAAAATAAAGGCCATACCAGCAAGGTGATGAAAAGTTGAAAACAGTTTAGGGTTGAAAGCAGAATCAACACAAACATACCAAAGCAAATACGATACTAACCTTGACCTGAATTTTTTTAGTAATACATAAAAAATATCAGATAGATTGAGAAAAATTCCAAATTCAAGTCTTATAATATATAAAAAAATATTAGTATATAAAATTTTGTTGGATATATTATGAATAATTCCAAATTCAACTCTTATTATGAAAATATAGTTCATAAAGATATTAATCATGGTCATCATTGTATGATAGGCTGACAGCAAGCATAAAATCAACAAGCAAAGACAAATCAAATTCTCTTTGTTAAGTTTGCATTTAATTGATCAACTTAGTTATTGTTATGCATCAAAAGTATTGTAGGACTATGTTATTCAACTATTCATAGAAATGTTGATTTGTGATTTGCAGGAGCATTTTAAAGCTACAGCTTGGCAATTGGGTGCTCCAAAAACAATATACCGGAGTCACTTCCTACCCTAAACACTTTGATTAAGATTTAGGGAAGAGTTTGCGAGTATTTGGATTGTAATAGACTTCTAGACGGAGTCCTGTGTGTGTCAGAGTACTAGAGAGTTTTTTCTTACCTTTAAAAGGGAAGTATGTGATTGCACTTGATCGCTCCAAAATAGCGTTACTTCTTGCGTGTAAGACTTGTTATCCGCTGTTTTCTGTGTTTCTTATGAATCATAGTATATTACTAAATTTGTTTTTATTTAATAGAGACATTTGTACTTTTCACGTTTGCTTATACATATCTTTGAAGACGAATATCTCTAATTGTACATGAGTAAGCTAATTATGAAAAGTTGATATTAAAAATCTACACATTATGATGAATCAAACAAGATCTCATATGACTATGTTTTTTATCACGTATAAACAATATAAGATGGTCAAATAGTAAATTGTGAATAGTAACAAATGTCAAAGTGTCCCTATTAAATAAAAATGGAGGGAGTACAACATTTTCTTTCTATAAGTTAGCTCACTTTGTGTCTTTCTCTTTCACGTTCTTGCCCCTTACCTAATCAAGATTTTAGCTTAAGCCACTAGGCCAAGCCTTACTTGGTCTCTAGCTTTTTTATTTTTTACATATCCATAAATGAAGGTACAATTTATCAACTATCCATGTATTCAAATACATAAAACACTTTTTCACACTATGCTAGGTAATAGGTGGATGTAAAGGTATTTTATTAGATGAAGTGGAGACCGTAACATATGATATAATGTAGAAAAGTAGGAGAGAGAAATTAGAGATCATATCATTAGGCTTTATTAAGTGGCACAATTATTAGATAAAATGATCATTTTACAACCCCAAGATTAACAAAACATAAAAACAAAGTTTGCGTCTATTTCAAAAAAATTAAAACAGAAAGTGTCCGATCTATTTAAATACAGAGGTAGTATTAAATTTCCTTCTTGGCTTGGTATCCTTATTAGATAAAATGATCATTTTACAACCCCAAGATTAACAAAACATAACAAAAAAGTTTGCATCTATTTAAAAAAAATAAATAGAAAGTGTCCCATCTATTTAAATACAGAGGTAGTACTAAATGTCCTTCTTGGCTTGGATCCTTATTATATTCTTATCTTTTTTAATTTTCTTGTCATTTACCTTTATATAATCTTTTCTTTAGTCCTTATTACCTATAAACTTGTAGTATCAAATCTCAACAACTCACATAAATATCCTAAATTTCAAGTGATTTGACAATATAGCAAATCAAAAGAAATGGTGGGAGAAAAACAAAGGCATAGGTCTACTATTTCATTAAAATCCAAAGGTCGAATTATAGAATAATGAATTAGGGTGAAAAGTTGTTGTCTGTCATTCATTGCCAAAGGTGGCTATATTACATTGCTTGCCTAACGTAATTAAGGGCTAAGAAAAGGGAAAGATTAGATACAAGAGATATGCTACAAAGATTATATACTAAAATATATTATCTATACAATAATTGCCTTAACACCCTCCCTCAAGTTAGAGCATGGGAAGGATCGAGAATGCCCAACTTGGACAGTAGGAAATCGAACTGAGACTTGCCAAGGGCCTTTGTGAAAATGTCCGCCAGTTGAGCTTTGGTAGGCACATATGAGGGAGCAATAATGCCATCCAAAATAGCATCTCGGAGGAAGTGGCATTCAACTTCAATATGCTTCGATCGTTCATGGAAAACCGGGTTCTTGGCGAGGTGAAGAGCAGACTGGTTGTCGCAAAATAAGGGAATAGACTTAGGATGATGTACCCCTAAGCTAAGTAAGAGGCCTTTGAGCCATTTTAATTCACATGTGATGGCCGCCATAGATCTATAATCAGCTTCAGCAGAGGAGCGGGAGACAGTGTGTTGTTTCTTGGTTTTCCAAGAGATAGGAGAGTTACCCAAGAACACAATCCAACCAGTCAAAGAACGACGAGTGATAGGGCATGCGGCCCAATCAGAATCACACCAACCCTGTAGAGATAGATCACTGTCGGCACGTAACAAGATACCCTGGCCGGGCGTGCCTTTCAAGTAACAAACAACGCACAAGGCAGCATCCCAATGCTCAGATAGAGGGGCCTGCATAAACTGAGATAAGATGTGAACTGAATAAGCTAGATAAGGACGAGTGACAGACAGATAGATAAGACGGCCCACAAGGCGTCTATAAGCAGCGGCATCCACCAATACAGGCCCAGTAGCATGACCAAGACGATGATTCTGTTCAATTGGAAAAGCACTGGGCTTGGCACCCAACAAACCTGCTTCGGAGATAATATCAAGAGTGTATTTACGTTGGCACAAAAACAACCCAGAAGCACTACGAGCTACCTCAATGCCAAGAAAATACTTCAAATAACCCAAATCTTTCATTTTGAAGCAGTCACTCAAATAGGCTTTGAAAGTAGAAAGTGCAGCGGAATCATTCCCAGAAATGATGAGATCATCAACATAAACTAGCACATTGAGATGAACAGAATCACGTGCAAATGTGATGAGAGAATAATCAGAGTAGGACTGAGAAAAACCATACCCTTTTAAAGCAGAGACCAATTTGGCGAACCAACACCGAGGAGCCTGTTTGAGACCATATAGAGACTTGCACAGGCGACAGACAAGATTAGGATCCGAAGACTCAAAACTGGGAGGAAGTTTCATATAAACTTCCTCATCAAGATCACCATGAAGAAAATCATTATGAACGTCCATCTGATGAAGTTCCCAATGCTTAGAGGCAGCAATAGCCAGAAAGACACGAACTGTAGTCATTTTTGCAACAGGAGCAAATGTTTCATTATAATCAATCCCAGCTTCCTGGTGGTTTCCCAAAACAACTAGCCATGATTTAAAGCGCTCCACATCCCCATTGGACTTATAATTGGTGCGATAAACCCACTGGCTACCCAATGCTCGTTTCCCAGGTGGAAGGGGTTCCAAGGACCATGTTTCATTCTCCTCAAGAGCCCGGATCTCGTCATGTATAGATGCTTGCCAAGCAGCATCTTTCATAGCTTCCTTAAATGACCTAGGGTTAGTGCCAGAAACAATAGCAGCAAGAAACTTTCGATATTTCATAGAAAATTTTGCACAATTTATAAAGTGAGCTATAGGATAAGGAGTACCTGAGGGAGTCATAGGAGAGGAAGTAGGAGAAGATGGACTAGCAGCGGTGACAAAATGAGTGTAGAAATTCTGCAATAATACGGAGGGAAATTTTTCCCGTTTCCCTTTGCCCATTGAGTCATCAGAAATGTGTCGCCCATTAGGAATATGTGTTGTGAGAGAAGGAACAGGTGGAGATGGGCTGTCAGTAATAGAGAGGGGCGCTGATTGTGGGCCATCATTTGGTGGGGCGGACATGTTGGCAGTATCATGCTGGGAGATGTTTTGTAAAGGGAGAGAAGGAGTTATGGGTGTGGGCTCATTGGAGGTTGAGACAATAGTGGACTCATGAATAATTTCATTATTGGGCTCATTAATGAAAGTGGAAGAGGAATCAGGAGGAGGGGAAAAAGGAGAGATGGAGGAAATGGGGTTATTTGGTGGAGAATCAGGGGGTGTGGGCTCATTTGGTGTGGGCTCATAAGTAACGTGTTCAGCAAAATCGTCATGGATCAAGTCCCCATCAGTAGGAAATAGTAAAGCAGGGTCAATGTTGACCGAATCCGGGGAAATAAAGGGAAAGATGTCTTCAAAAAATTTCACATCACGGGAAATAAGGAATTTCTTAGTTTCAAGGTCATATAACCGCCAACCCTTGTTTCCAAAAGGATACCCAACAAAGATACATTTCCTACTACGATTTGCAAATTTATCACCATGAGTGTTAGGATTATGGGCAAAACACAAGCAACCAAGGGTACGTATAGCATCATAGGTAGGTTTGGAGTCATATAGGATTTGAAATGGAGATTTATTATTGAGAAGGGAAGAAGGAGTACGGTTTATGAGATGGGCAGCGGCTAAGATACATTCCCCCCAAAAATAGATGGGCAAACGAGCTTGAAAACGAAGTGCCCGGCCCACGTTCAATATGTGTTGGTGTTTTCATTCGACCCTCCCATTTTGTTGAGGAGTTTGAACACAAGAGGTTTGAAAAATGATGCCAGTAGCAGTGAAATAGTCATGCAAACAATTAAAATCCGTACCATTATCACTCTGTACGATTTTAATAGTTTGAGAAAATTGGCGTTCAACTATGGCAATAAATGACATGAACATGCTAAAAACCTCAGTTTTATCCACCAACAAATAAATCCAAACGGCACGGGAAAAATCATCCACAATAGTCAAGAAATAACGAGCACCACAAGAAGAAACATGCCTATAAGTTCCCCATAAATCACAATGAACCTTTTCAAAAATCCGACTAGCTCGGTTCTCACTTAAAGGAAATTTATTTCTATGATGTTTAGCATGAAAACAAACGTCACATGCCTTATTCAAGCTACCCTTAGGATCACAAATAGGGGGAAGCAACTTCACTATGCGTTCGGAGGGGTGCCCCATTCTCTTGTGCCACAACTCAAGATCAAAAGACGGCTCACACACCGCAACATGAGTAACAAAGCTGCCACCGCAAAAGTAATAAAGTCCATCTTGCTTACGACCCGTCCCAATCAGCTCCCTCGTGTGGTCCTGTATAGCACACATCGAAGAGTTAAATTGTACAATGCAAGATAAAGCATTAGTTAGCTGTGAAACCGAAAGTAAATTGCAACTAAAGGTAGGAACATAAAGCACATCCGTAAGAGTAATAGTATTTGACAATTTTACGGAACCCTTATGAGTAGCAACAGCGGAAGCACCATTAGGAAGCCCAACCGGACAATCATATATATTAATTAAATCAAAGAGACAAGAAATCTCGCCCGTCACATGATGGGTAGCACCCATATCAATAATCCAGGAGTTAGAACAAAACGTACCACTCAAGCGATCATCCGAAACCTTTGTGTTACCAAATAGACCTGCAATAGCCTTCCACTGATCTGCCGTGAACAAGGAGGCAGACGCACCTGCTGCAGGTGCTGGCGGTGCTGAAACAGAAGAAGCAGCAGCAGCGTGTGCCTTGGCAGTGGGTCTACCACGCTGCTGCCCAGCTGCAGAGTTGCTGTTGCGGACAGCATTGCCATCAGTTTTGGCAGCAGGCTGCCATCCTTCTGGGTATCCAACCAATTCAAAGCAATTGGAAACGTTGTGGCCGTGCTTGTTGCAATGAGTACACGCTACTAACGTCCAACACCGTGAGGCCTCGTGTCCCACCTTACGACAGTGGCTGCACACATGACGATCACCTTTGCCGCGACCACGCGACGCGTGGACAGCAAAACCAAGAATTTCAGACGATTTTTCATCAATACTACCACTAGCCATTCGAACTCTTTCATCTTGCACAACTAATTGATATGCACGATCAAGTGTAGGAAGAGGGTCGGTAGATAAAATAGTAGTGCGCAAGTGAGAATAATGGTCGGTGTTTAACCCCATCAAAAAATCATGCAATTTACGGTTTTCCCGACGTTGGGCATGAAGGGAACCCGCAACACATTTTGAACAACAATTACAATCAATTAATGGTTCATGGTTAAACAACTCTTCCCATAAACTATTGAGTTTGCCATAATATTGAGAAACAAACATATTCTTCTTTTGTGAGCACTTGGCAACGGCGGTCAGTAATTGTTGTATACGGGGGCCATTGACAAGAGCAAAACGAGTACGAAGATGCTCCCAAAGACGAGATGGATCACGAAATTTAGAAAGGGTAGATTTTACCTCGGGATCAATGGTATTGGTAATCCAAGAAACAAGCATAGCATTTATTGTTGTCCAATCAGCCATAGTATAAGGTGGCTCGGGGGTCGTAATTGAACCATCAAGAAAACCGAAATTTCGCCGAGCCTCAAGTGCCATTTGAATATCCGCAGCCCAATCATCATAATTATCGTGACGAAGTCGAGTTGGGGTAATAAAGTCCCCTGGACGATCGCCAGTGCCGAGAAAGAAAGGTGAGTTTATGTGCATGGCCGGAGAAGGGGTGGACGTAGGTGGCGCCTCATCACCAGCCATGGTGAAAATTGACTAGAGAAAAAATGTAGCCTTACGGCTCCGATACCATATAGAATAATGAATTAGGGTGAAAAGTTATTGTCTGTCATTCACTGCCAAAGGTGGCTATATTACATTGCTTGCCTAACGTAATTAAGGGCTAAGAAAAGGGAAAGATTAGATACAAGAGATATGCTACAAAGATTATATACTAAAATATATTATCTATACAATAATTGCCTTAACACGAATACATTACCAAAGTCCAATTAAAATTGTAGTCTCACTTCTCAACAACTCACTACACATCCTAAAATTATAAAGTTTGCCTCCTTGGAAACTTACCTTAACATCTTAGATAAAAGGAAATTCAATGACTTGTAACTTCACCATCCAGTACCTCCATTCCATTTATGTGTATAAGAATTTCATGTATTAGTACTAAGACTATTACTTAATCAATTTGCTAAAAGAGAAAGAACTTTTTGGGTTTTAAAAACATGAGATTTATATAATGGGGAACAAAGGGGGGAAAAGGAGTGTGGAAATAAGAAAGAAGGAGTGCAAATAGCAAATCTGACTTGGTCAAGGTCGGAAAAGAGTCATAAGGTGTGTTCTCGCAAAAAAAAAATATACAAGGTTGTTTCTCGCAAAAAAAAATATATATAAGGTTGTTTCTCGCAAAAAAAATTAAAAGGTTGTTTCTCGCAAAAAAATGTATTTAAAAGGTTGTTTCTAACAAATTGCCCTTTTCTTTTTAAAGAGCTAATTGGTTAAAAACATATTTTTTCGGGTAGCAAAGGTTAACATAAAACGTTCAATTAAATGGGTTAACATGTGAGCCCATATAATTAAATTGACCCCCTTATTTCAGGTTAGGTTGGGTTGTCCGCTTTTCCTGGGCCTAGTTACACCGATTGATGACCGCAAATTAGACTGTGCAGGGAGGAGCATGTAGCTCATGTTGCTCCCTGCACAAAACGGTGTCGTTTTGTTAGAAAGAAGGCAACCAAAATTTTGGGGTGTTTTGGCGGCAATAATTAAAATGTGGGCCAGCCTTTTCAGCATCATATTTATTACTCTTCCCACCTTTTTCTCTCTCATTTGTCTGGCTTTCTCATTTACTCCTCCATCTCATTTATTTCTCTCCTTCTCATTTATGTATCCTTCTCATTTATTTTGTCATCCTTATTTATTTCTCATCATCAATTAATTATCATTCTCTTGTTTTGTCTTGATATTTCTCACAAATTAGTAAAAAGTGTTTTTTTTTTATTTTGTTCGAAAATTGCTCACCTCAAAAAATGGATGATTTTCAGTGGGAATGATGGGGTTTCCATTGTTAATGTTCTGGGTTCTAATGAAATGAGAGATGTAGTTGATGGTGGTGAAAGAGAAGAAGATGACTCAGCTAAAGATTACGGTACCTATTAATGAAGCGCGCAGCACTCCGCGATCTCAGGGCTTGGAAGACCCTTTGCCAAAGGGCGTCGTTGCTACTTTTTGCGTGACTACTGACAGTGATGATCTACTTCACTCCCCACCTTCTTACATCCGACATTTTTCGGGATTTCACTTCGGCGTAAAAAATTTATTTGGTGTACACATGGTGTTAATTTAGTGTACATTGCTATTATGGTGTACATTCTCTTATTTCACGTGAACATAAAATGTTATATAAATGTACGTGATGTTTGTGCATGTTGTGTTAGTTGGAGTACTTTTTTGATGAATAAGATAAAATGGGTGTTACTAAATATAGCCCGTATTTACTATCTCACAGCCCGTATTTTATAGCAAATTGTCCAAAATACCCTTATTAAATATAATTATGTCCGGTTTTTTTTATAAAAAAATCCAAAAAAAAAATTATTTTTTAAAAAGTTTAAAAAAAAATTAAAAAAAAATTTTTTTTAAAAAAATTGAATTTTCACGGAACCGGATAGAGTTTCCGGTACCGTGTACCGAAAAGTCAATCCGGTACCGTAAAAATCCATTTTTTAAAAAAAAATTCAAAAAAATTCAAAAAAATTTTTAAAATTTGAATTTTCACGGAACCGGATTGACTTTCCGGTACACGGTACCGGAAAGTCAATCCGGTACCGTAAAAATCCATTTTTTTTAAAAAAAATTCAAAAAAATAAAAAAAAAATTTTAAAATTTGAATTTTCACGGAACCGGATTGACTTTCCGGTATCGTGTACCGGAAAGTCAATCCGGTACCGTAAAAATCCATTTTTAAAATAAAAAAAATCAAAAAAAAAATATTTTTTTTATAAAAAAATTGAATTTTCACGGAACCGGATTGACTTTCCGGTACCGTGTACCGGAAATTCCATCCGGTTCCGTCAAAACTGATAATTTCACGGAACCGGATGGAATTTCCGGTACACGGTACCGGAAAGTCAATCCGGTTCCGTGAAATTATCAGTTTTTTTTTAAATTTTTTTAAAAAATTTTTTAAAAGGAAGTGAGTAAAGGAAGAGGGGCAATTTAGACTTTTATACCTCGTATTTATACGTATACGGGCTGTGAGCTAGTAAATACGGGCTGTGTTTAGCCGCACACGATAAAATGTACTTGCATGTACTTGCATGTACATGCATATACCATCGAGTGTACAACAATGTTCTCGATGTACACCAGCAGTATTACTTTTGTTTTTTCTGTCATTTTGGTGACAACATACTGACCTATTTTTGGTATATAGAATATCATGAGGCTGAGACATCTGAATTGATAATCAAAGATGTTACAAATGATGATGAAGCATACAAATTATACAACGATTATGCGTTTAGATGTGGATTTGGTATTCGGAAGGACAAAGTTTGTTGCAGATATGATACGAAGACCATTAGACAACGGTTTCTAGTATGTAGTCGTGAAGGGTTGAAGGAAAAAAAAGGTTTACAGCCTAAGGTTTGTTATAGGGTTTTGATATTAATTTAAATTAGTAAGATGATATTTTTTTTTTTGAGGGTGTAACATATTTTTTTTGTTGATGAAAGTGGTAGATTGTTAATAGCCTTGTCCATGTTCTTTTATGGAGATTGTTTGATCACTGTTTATTCGCGAATGTACACTCATGTAGAATGTATGGACATTTTATGTTTTGTTGATGCAAGTGGTAGATTGGTAATAGCCCTGTCCATGTTCTTTTATGGAGATTGTTTGATCACTGTTTATTCCCAAATGTACACTTATGTAGAATGTATGGACATTCTATGTTTTCTGTTTTGTTGATGCAAGTGGTAGATTGTTAATATCACTGTCCATGTTCTTTTATTGATCACAGTTTATTCCCAAATGTACACTCATGTAGAATATATGGACATTTTATGTTTTGTTGATGCAAGTGGTAGATTGTTAATAGCCATGTCCATGTTCTTTTATGGAGATTGTTTGATCACTGTTTATTCCCAAATGTACACTCATGTAGAATGTATGGACATTGTGTGTTGACAGACATATACAAAGCTTGATCAACGTTGTGGATGTAAAGCCTATATCCAATTTGATGTTGTGAAAGAGTCTTGGGTGTTTATTGTTACTAAGCATCACATGATTCACAACCATGCAATGGTTCCATTGAAACAAAGACATCTAATTAGATATCATAGGAAAGTTACTGTAGACCAATTGCATATGATTAATAATCTGAGAAGTTGTGGGGTTGCGATTTCTGAAGCTGTTCGTGTGTTGAGGAAGGAAGCGGGTGGTTCTGCAAATCTTGGTTTCACGAATAGGGATGCGTATGATGCAGTGGCTGCTCAGCGAAAAAAAGAATTCGACGGTTGTGATAGTAAGCAATTGATTCGATATTTTACACAAAGACAAGCGGATAGCTGCGATTTTTTTTATGATTTTCAACTAGATGATGGAGGCTACTTAATCAGTTTTTTTTTAGAGATGGAAGAATGAGGAAGGATTACGAGGTTTTTGGTGATTTAGTTGTTCATGATACAACATATCGTACCAATAAATATGGGATGATATGTGGTCCTTTTGTTGGGATGAACCATCACCAAAGGAATGCTATGTTTGGAGTTAGGTTCTTATTAAATGAGGACACTAATTCATTTGTGTGGTTGTTTGAATCATTTTTGAAAAGTATGGGAGGTAGGTCACTCATTACGATTATGACTGACCAAGATGCGGCAATGTCCAAAGCTATAAGCATTGTGTTTCCTAATGTAATACATCGTTTGTGTGTATGGCACATTGGGAAAAATTCTATTAACAATATAAAAGGGTTGAGGGCGAATGATGGTTTTGTTGATTTATTCAATTATGTGTTTGAAACATTGTGAGACCAAGAGTGAGTTTAAGCACTATTGGAAAAGGTAAATATCTAATGTTGTCATGTTGTTATTTGTGTAATTGATCATTGCTTTGGTTTAAATGTTTTATAGAAGTAGGTGATTTATTATATTTGTAAGTATTGGAAAACACATGCTCACTATGATTTCTTAACATATGCACTGTTGGTGATTACATGTACACTGATGTAGTTATTTGTAGTTGTTTAAATCCACCCAAAAAACAATGTTCATTTTGGTAGTTTGTTCACTGTTCTAAAGTATATGTTCATTCCTATGTGTTCTGCAGTATGATTACCAAAACATATCTTCACTGTGAATTTTTAACATGTGCACTGTTACTGGTTACATGTACACTATGGTAGTTATTTATAATTATTTAAATCCACCAAAAAAACAATGTTCAATTTGGTAGTTTGTTCACTGTTATAAAGTTTATGTTCATTCCTATGTGATCTCCAGTATGATTACCAAATACAAATGTGCGGAGAACCCTTGGTTGAATAGGTTGTACAAGCTAAGGAAGATGTGGTGTCCAGTTTACTCCAAGGATTATTTCTTTGGGGGGATTTTGTCTTCACAAAGGAGTGAGACCACTAACCATTATCTGAATCAAAGGCTTCATAGCATGCAAGGTTTGTGCGATTTCTATAAAGTTTTTATAGATGTTGTAGAGGAATGGAGGGAAAGGGAGAATGATGAAGATTACTCTGCATTAAATGGCAACAAACATCTGGCATTTGTTGATGTTAATCTAGTTAATGATGCCAAGAAGGTATACACTGTTGCTGTGTATTTGTTATTTGAGGATAATTTTATTAGGGGGGCATCATTTTGCCAGAAATTAATGAAGTTTGATCCTCCTCTTTTTGAATACCACGTGGGGCGTACTGAGAAAGAGTACCTAATGCATACTGTGAAATTTGATCAAGAAAATTTCACCATTGAGTGCACTTGTAAGTATTTCACGGAAATGGGTTTGTTATGTGCTCACTGTCTGAGGATATTTCATATACATAATGTTGAAAAAATTCCAAAGAGATACATAATGGGGAGATGGCAAAATATGCTATGTGCACAAGAGTGGAAGATGATGTTCACAAAGATCCAAATATTGTTCAAGCAGCGGTTTGGCGTGTTCAAGCTACAAGGGAAGCTTTGGCTATAATAAATTTCTGTCAACACGACTTAACTGCCAGAAACCTAGTGGAGAATGTCTTCAGTGATTTGAAGATGAAGGTTGTGTCTCTCGTTGTGAAGGTTGATGAATCTATTACCGTAGATGCTGTCAATAATATGTTAACCCCCCCCGGTCAAAGATCCTCCGAAAAAGAGGAAGAAAGGAACAAGGGATATAAGGTTGAAAAGCATTGTTGAGAAGCAGGTGAACAAGCTGAAAGGATGGAAAAAACCCGCTGAGAAAGCTGCAATTAGGAAAAAGGCAAAAGCACATAAATTTGTTAAGGTAAATGTTTGTACATTAGTATTAACTACATGTACATTGATGTTAAATATATGTTCATCCATTCTTTTACTACATTATTTTTAATTATACACTGACATTGATTAAATAAACACTCAAATTGGTTATATATATGTACTCTGATATGTGTTTATTTTATATGATTTAATAGTCATTTGTTGTTAAATATACACTGACATTGACCAAATATACACTCAAGTTGGTTACATGTACTCTAATACATGTTTAAATATACATTGATTTTAACAATATGTACATTTTTGTTAAATATATATTGATATAGTCTTTTGTATACATTGTTTTTAAATATACACTGACATTGATTAAATATACACTCCAATTGGTTCCATGTACACTCTAGGAATACATTGTTTTTAAATATACACTGACATTGATCAAATATATACTCCAGGAATACATTGATATCCCCGAAGAAGGTACTGTAGCTCACTTAAGCTCTAACAAGTCACTTCTTGATGTCTATGGGCCCGATGATTATTTTCCTGTTAACTACATAACTGAGGAAGTATGCAAAGGTGGGACAGCGTATCATAAAGAAGTTTTGGATGTCTACCATGAATATGCGGACAAGCTTTTTGGGGAATGAAATGTGTTACCTGGAGGAAAGTACTGATATGCTGATAAGCGTTTTTGGAAATGAAGCATAGTCCACCGTTAATGAGTTGTTGATTGACGTTGTTTTTTTGGAAGTCTTTTGTACTGTAATACTTGTAGCTCATTCATGTTGTACTTGGTCTAATACACCAAAAATAGCTTTTTATGAAATGAAGGCGATGTTAATTATTAATTGTAGGGAATGCAAGCAAATGAACATCAAATGAACTTAGATTTCCTTTTTGAGAAAAGTCAGGGGGTGAGACTGTATATGTTATACAGACAATGTATTTTTGTAGTGTACAACTTTGTAGAGAGATGGTACATAGGAAGAGACTGATGAAAAAGTATATACATATATTGTACATATGTATTATAGAAATGTACATTAAGTTTAAAAATAAAGCACATTGAAGGAACATATAGTGAATATATTACTAAAAATAGTGCACATTTGTTCTATACAAAACACACACTTCGGCGGACATCAAATTGTGGTGAATACAAGCACAATTGTTTGATTCTTCCTCTTTGCAGATATATGCTAAAATGCTAGTAATATGTTGTTAACCCAAAAGAAAGTATGATGCCAAATACTAGATACAAAAGACATCCAAATTAGTAGGTATTGTTTGATGCATTGTTGGTAAGATAATTACAAAAAAGGACACTGTCAATTGTTGGTAAGAAGAGCTTCATGTCATCTATGACATTCGGCGTTTGCCCTTCCCCTACTTCTTGGCATTATCTGCAACCCATGCGCCACGCTTGTTGGCTTTGCTCATAAGGATGTCAATGCAATAATGTATCCTAAGCTGTTTGATCATATCAAGCTGGGAGGGCAGATTGTGTTTTGGTGTTAGTAATGGGACACTTAGTTAGTTAAAAACGGGACGGGAATTAAACGGAGTTTAATTCGGCGCGTTTAAAATGGTAAAAAATTGAAAAATACGGTCAAACATTCGACTAAAAAACGTTGACTTTTATAATTCGAATACGTACATATACGCATTTAAAACGATTTCAATTTGAAAAATTCGGCTAAAAATTCGGCCGTTGTTTTTCAACATTTTTACAAATTGTTCTATTTTAAAAATATAAGAACATACCACAATACCTATCCATCATAAGTAAAAATATTAACATCTTCGAAAACCATACGCTATAATTCCTATATTTGAAACAACACGGGTTCGACAAGTAACACTACAAGCCCAACAACCATACATACCTAAAGTAAAAATACTTGTTCAACATACATAAACATCACGTAATATACTTACATAAAGTAGATGTCAACAATGGGAAAACTTACATAAACATCACATGGGAGACCAAGGTTCAAATCTTGGTGGAAGCAAATTTCTTATTGTTGGGGGGTTGGGGGGTGTATGGCTTGTAATGGGCCTCTGGGTGGGGACCCTGTGCGAGGGCAGCCCAGAGGATTCTTCTTCTTACCATAATATAATCTCATACTTATAAATGAGATTATATTTTTTAAAAAAAGTAGATTTCAACAATTTTTATTATTTTTTTCATCGAATAGATTTCAACAATTAGCATATAATTTGACTAGAAGCAAAAATGTCTGTATACCGAAATATACAAAATGCACACTCAAAACGACATAAAAATCAGTGATTTCACCAATAACTAAGCATTTTAGAGGCAACTGTAAAAGTGTATGTCAACCATCACATAAAACCCCACCTCCCTTAATTAAGTCTTTCCATTCAAACTGAGATTTTAGGGTTGAGTTCCACTGCTGTAACACCCCGCCCAAATCGAACCCTTTTTCATTAAATAAAACTCGTTGGGGGAAATCCACGAGGGTTCGACTCGGATGGTGTGCTACCGCCGCACTTATCTCCTTGGAAATAAATGCAAGGCTAATAGGTAACATCACACTAAATTCAAATCAAATTAAGTTTTACAACAACTAAACTGTTTAAACAAGACACTAATTAATATAACGTCTCAGAGTCTCAACGGAAACTAAATTAACACTAAGTGGATGACAACTCTAAAAGTTCTCTCTTTGTTTCCCCAGTCGATCACCCACCTGCACAAATACATTGAAAAGAAACAAGAGAGACAAGCTCCCAAAAATCAGAAAAACTGAGTAATTCCAACTCCATCCCGTAAAATACTTAAGTTGAAAATACTTTGTGAAAATAATAGGTTAATAGAGTCGAAAGCATAGCACATATACATATATAAATACAATTAATAATCACATAAGCGCATACATATATATATAAGATTAATAATCACATAATTTCAATTAATTAAATAATTCAGCATTATCCGTTTATTTAAGGAGAGGAAAGAGAACGCCAGTAAGCCGGGGTCAATCCCCAGTAACTACTTACTTCAAGGGTGTAGGCCGGGGTCAATCCCCAGTAACTACCTACAAATATTATAATGGCCAAAAACAGAGTCCCTAGCGTGCACACCCCTTCTAACTTGGAAACACATCAAGATAGAAGGAAGACAAATAACAGAAAAATCAGCATAGTAACAAAAGAACCTGTAGGTGGCCGCTGAACCTCCCATACAGGGCAACCTGTTCATCATTTCTCTCCGATATTCCACTTTAAGTGATTAATATCTTTTATGAAAGTCATCACTTAAATCGTATATAAATCATTTCATTTAACCAAGTGTGAACATATCCATTCCAATATCCATATCACAATTCATTCACGGCTTATCCATAAAGCCCATTTTCATTCATGTACAAAACCATCATTTGTAGATTTAATAATCCATCATTTTCAAATTTATAACCAATCCATTTTCAATTTTCATTTTCAAACTTTAATAAGCATTAACAATGATAATAATAATAATAATAATAATAATAATAATAATAATAATAGTAATGATAACAATAATTTTAACAATAATAATAATAACAGTATTAATAATCATAATAATATTAATAATAATAATATAATGAATTTTTAATTAAACAAATGCCGAGGATAAAATATTATATTATTTATCAAGGTCGTCGATAACGTTAGAATAATTGTCATACCGTCCATAGTCCATGGTCCATTGTCATTATTCATATCCATAATCCGTAGTCATTAGTCATCTTACTAATCATAATCCGTATTTAAGTCAATAGTTATAATTCATAATAATTTTCATTATTATAATTCACATTTCTAATCACATAGTCACGTAATTAAATTATTTTTATACTACGGGATCTATGTTTAGATGGACATCGGAAATTACCTCGTGACGCGTGCCCAAAAGTTAGATTCACGAACAGATCACAGCTCCTGATAATCCTCGTCTACGCACTCGGAGTCTACAACGAGATTAACGAGATCTAAGTTAGTAACCTAAATAACCCCTTTTTGATTGATAAAATAAATGAACTCCAATAATTCAAATAACATTGAAAAGTTTTCTTAATTATTTCAAAACATTTATAGTAGTTCAAAATTATAACATTTTAGAAATATTAAGAAATAAATTTAAGTATTAAAAGGACTAAATCAATATAACTTAGAATATGTTATCTAAACAAAGTAACTTTATAAACTAAATAGATAATTTAAAAGAAAACATTTTATTTTTTTTGTTTAAAAAGAAAAACGAAATATGAAAGGGGAGGGGGAGGAATACTGATGCTTTGAATCAGTTTGATATAGAGAGAACAGGGGAAGGCGAGAAGAGGAGACACAAACAGGGGAGAAGAGGAGGGTGATGGTTGCGGTGTGGCTCGAGTTCAGGCGGCCGGTGGCTGCGCGCACAGGGAAGCGCACAAGGAAGCGCACAAGGTGGTGCGTGGTGGCTGCGCGCACAGGCAGCGAACAAGGAGGAGGAGGAGTGGGGGTGTTCGGCGGTTTCAGGCGGGTGGAAGGAGTGGTGCAGGTGGTGGTTTGAGAACGCGGTTTCCGGCGGGTAGAAAGCGGTTCAGTGGTGGCGCTACTGATGGTTCCGGCGAGTCAGATTAGTAGAAAAGGTGAGCTGGAGTTTTTAATTTTTTTTAATTTTATTTTTCAAAACAAAAATCAGAAATTGAAAGAGAAGAGAGGGAGAAGTTGAAGCAAACCTTGAAAGTGTGGTTTGCTTGAGCAATTGAATGGGTTTGGGTTGGTATTTATAGAACAATTTGGTCAGATTTTGAGCTTTGGAGTCAAGCTCCATTAATGGTGAGTATGGTGAGGTATGGTGTTTGAGATTTCTTTGACTATAGAGTTGATCTTGATCAGAAAATCTGAGATTGTGGTTGAGTTTCAACTCTTTGACAAGAGTAGTTGATCAGTTGATTTTTTTTTGTGTGTGCTTGCTCTGTTCCTGCGTGAGAAGGGGAAGGAAGGAGGGAGATGAAGACTTGCTGATTCACAGCTTTCTTTTTTGCCTTTTCTTTTCCCTTTTTTTTTTGGCAAAACAAATGTTACATGGACTTAGTATTTGGACTTTGTGTGAGTTGGGCTCTATATGGATAACTAATATGGATGGACCATTAAGTAAGAATGCCCACAATTTAAATGAGTACTTCAAATCCAATAATAATTACATTAATTAGAATTAATGAAAATGAATATTTAGTTTTGTAAATACATTTCAATAAAATAATTTAAATAAATCATTACATAATACAAAACTAAATAAATCATTTCAATAAAATCGTTAAATAATTCAAAAACTAAATGAAATCAATTTTTTTTATAAACATTATTATCAAATAAAGTTGAATTATAAGTAAATAAATAATATTAAACTTTAATAAATAATAAAATAAGCTTTAAAAATTCGGGGTATTACAACTGCTGCGCTGCAATTTCTTGCTATTGCTTTCTTTTTGAACCAAATTTCCTTAGTTGAGTGAGGAGAATAGAGTAAATGTCGATGGTTTTTGATGAAGGAGAAAGGTTGTCGGCGGTGAGATAGTGAACTTCAGAGTTCAGACGCTTGTCGCCGGTGATGGACGGAGAACTCAGGGCAGCGGTAGAACGCTACTGGGTACGGGCTGTCGGCTATGAGGAATTTCAGATATGGGAGACTAGGTTTTGAACTTCAAATTTGGTAAACAAAAAATACGTTTTTTTTACATAAAAACGCATTTTATACGTTTAACGTATAAAACGTAGACCTGACTTTTTTTCCGTTTAATAAGGCCACGACGTATTTTTGCGTTTTTTTCCCGTTTTTTTCAAAAAAACGTGATTCGCGTTTAAAACGCGTTTTATTCGCGAACTTACTAACTAAGATGGGACATGCAGGGAAAATACTTATAACTAGGACAATGGACATTGAACCAAACAGAGTGAACATACAATTAAGTACAGTGTACACATGTACTTACATTATCAGGCTCCAGACCAGTTTCAAAGTTGGCTTCCCAATCTCCATTATAGTTTTCCATGTGGCGCATTGCAAAGATGCCACAATCTGATGTGTTGTTGTTATCTCTCCATGGCATTTCGACTATCCGGGGTTTTAAATGGCTTGTTATGATGTTCAGACCAAGGGATAGTAAGAACCTACTGATATATCGATATCTTATAGAGTTTTTCCCTTTCTTTACAAGCTAAATTGTGCTATATTGATGCTCTTAGGAGCTATTTATGCTAACTATTTCGATATAGTTGTGGTTTGTGTGTTCTATATCATTTTGCAGGTTTTAGGGAAAAACCCTATTTGCTTGATGTTTTGAGCACCACGCTATAGCGGGAAGTTATGAGGCATCTTTGAGGTCTCAAGATGGTATTTGGACCCCATTATGAAGAAGTAAGTGTGCAAAGACTTGGCGTCTGAAGCCAAGCAAAGCAAGGCAAGAAGAAGACTCGCCCGATCGGGTCGGGTAATAACTGCCCGATCGGGTACGAGTGAAGAATCTGAAGTTAAGGTTTCCCGCCCGATCGGGCGGCCTTGCCCGATGTGATCGGGCGGAGCAATACTTAGCCATTCTTGCTGTTTTTCTGAGAGCTGAAGAAGACATCCACCCGATGCCATCGGGTGGTATTGCCCGATCGGGTGCTGGGGTTGCGACCCCGATCGGGTGGAGTATGCCCGATCCCATCGGGTGAAGCCTATTTTGTTGCTGCTTGAGACTTGTTCCCAGGCCCGATCGGGCGGCCTTTTGTCCAGGGTGGAGGACACGGGGATGCGATTTTCGTTATTTTCCCCACTCTATCTTATTGTTTTCTTAAAATCTATAAATACTTTTTAGGTTATTTTTATTGAGATCTTTCATATTATTAAACACTTAGAGAGCTCTTAGCCTAGTTTATCATTGCTTTGGATTGTAGAAGAGATTCAAGTACAATTTGAATTCAATTAAAGTTTCCGCTTTCCGTCAATTTGGTAATCGTCTTGCTTATTGCTTTATTCCTTTATCTCAATTACTTTAGTTCAATTGCTTATTTCTCAATTAGTTCATGATGCAATTCTTAGGGTTTTCAATTAGTTTTGTTGTTGTCAATTCGATCATGTCTGAGTAGTTCTCTTTCTAGGGTGTTAGATAGGGAAGCCATGTTTATACCATGATTGCTATTTAGAATCCTATTGATTTCTAGGGCTTGATTAGAGTGATTGTGGTGTGGTTTGTTCTTAATTAGTGATTAATGTTAGTGGCTAATTTCATTGATTGCTTGTGGTTAATAGTTGTTTTCACAGATCCGTGTTACGACTAGAGGCCTAGGACACATCAGTAGTTCTGATTACGTTAGTGAACATGCGGCGTATGTTGAACTATGAGCGTTGAGTCTTAACCATAGCTCAACATAGGCTCTAATCCCCCGACTCTTGACTTAGGTTTTAATAGTAGTTGACCCTATTTGATTGGTATAAGCATGGTGGACCGACCTAATACCCTAGGCTTTTATTCCATAGTTAAATCCTCGACTTAATTCGTATTATTTAGCTTACTCATTAGTTCAGTTAATTCTCCATATTTTCATCTGAAGTAGTTGGTTAATTGAATATTAATATAGAAACTCTGTCTCCCTGCGGATTCGACCCTGTTACCACTGACTACCTTAGTTAGAGGACCGTAGGTTTATTTTTGATTAGGTGACACGACTAAAACCTATCAAATTTTGACTAAGAAGGTACTTAAAGTTGATGCTATTTCAATGCTTACATCTCAGATGGCGCAACTCACTCAGCAGCTAATGAAGTTCTCTAGTTCAACACCTCCGCCTATGAGCATCAACGCTATGTCAGCAGTTGCACCCATCACCTCATCTTACTGCGAGGTGTGTGGTATTCAGGGCCATTTCGGCCATGATTGTCAGTTCAGTCAGAATCAGATGGAGCAGGCTAATGCTTTTCAGCAAAGACAACCCAATAACCCCTACTCCAACACATACAATCCTGGTTGGAAAGACAACCCACTTCTTTCCTATAGAAGCAACAATGTTCAAAACCCACAGCCACAAAATTCCTACCATCCCCCACCAAATTCCTATCAACCTCCACACCACAACCCAAAACCCAACTACTACCAAAACCAAGGAAATTCTCATCATCCTCCTGGTTTCCAAAGATCTGCTCATCAGAATTATCAGCCAGCACCACAAAATGCAACCCCACAAGAGCCTAACAATTCTGAACTGATGAAATTAATATTGTCTATGCAGAAGACACATGAGGAAACACAGAAGTCCCAAGAGAAGCACATAAAACTTTTCGAGACTCAGATTGCTCAGTTGGCAGAGACTAATGCACAGAGGCAGCAGGGACAATTGCCGGGGCAACCTACACATAGGGAGCAAGCAAATGCCGTTACTCTTCGTAGTGGCACTGCTTATGCTGCTCCTCCTATGCCCGTCGATGATGATATTGCCCCTAGCAAGGAGAAGGAGGTAGTAGAGAAGGAATTGGAGAAGAATTCGACGTCTGATGTCGAAGTGTCTGAAACAGCTGAACAGGCAGAAAAGAAGAAGGAGAAGGAGAAGGTTGCTGATACACCTTTTACACCAAGGTTGCCTTTTCCTCATCGAATGCAAAAGTCCAAGGTGGATCAACAACTTGGTAAGTTCTTGGCTATGGTCAACAACCTTGAGGTAACAGTTCCTTTCACTGAACTTATTTCTCAAGTGCCTGTCTATGCTAAGTTTTTGAAGGAGATGATCACAAAAAAGAGAGATTTTGGTGGGGTAGATAGAGTCGCACTCACTGAAGAGTGTAGTGCCATTTTGCAAAATAAATCTCCACCTAAATTGAAAGATCCGGGTAGCTTTTCCATCCCTTGTCATGTAGGTGCACTTTTTATTGATAAAGCTTTATGTGATTTAGGTGCATCTATGTCTGTCATGCCTTTGTCTGTCTGTAATAAACTGAATATGGGAGCACTTAAGTGCACTCAAATTACTTTGCAGATGGCTGACCGTTCTATAAAGTACCCTCTAGGTGTTTTAGAAGACGTCCCTGTTAGGGTGGGGAAGTTTTACATTCCTGTGGATTTTGTTGTGTTGGATATGGAGGAGGATGCCCAAATTCCTATTATTTTGGGCAGACCATTTTTGTGCACTGCAGGTGCTGTTATTGATGTCAAGTCAGGATCTTTGACTTTGAGTGTTGGTGATGATACTGTCACTTTTAAACTAACCAATGCTATAAAGTCTCCTATGCTTGAAGAATCTTGTTGCAGGATAGATGTGGTAGACAAAGCTGTGATGTCTGCATTTCAGCAGATACGTGATGCTGACCCATTGGAGGTAGCATTGACTGAGAGTGACTCCTTAGGCATTGATATTGATGTTGATGCCTGTCTTGCTGATTTAGAGGGTCATGGAGCTGAACAGAAATAGGAAACTGTGATACTTGAAAGTGTATGCTCCAGTTCTACTCCTCAGGTAACTAAGGTAGAACTTAAACCACTTCCCTCTCATTTGAAGTATGCATTTTTAGATGATAAGGAAGCATGTCCCGTGATTGTCAGTACTAAACTCACAGATAGCCAATTGCAAAGTTTGCTTGCTGTGCTTCGTATACACAAGAAAGCTATTGGGTATAGTATTGATGATCTAAAGGGCATTAGTCCTGATTTTTGTATGCATCGTATTAATCTTGAAGAGGATCACCGCCCTTGCATTCAACCTCAGAGACGTTTGAATCCTAACATGCAAGAGGTGGTGAAGAAAGAGATCATGAAACTGTTAGATGCAGGGATCATTTATCCCATTGCTGATTCGAAATGAGTCAATCCTGTGCAAGTGGTTCCCAAGAAGGGGGGGACCACTGTTGTTGAAAATGAGAAAGGTGATTTAATTCCCACTAGGACTGTGACAGGGTGGCGTATGTGCATTGATTATCGTAGACTTAATAATGCCACCCTGAAGGACCATTTCCCCCTCCCTTTTATTGATCAGATGTTGGAAAGGCTAGCCAAACATAGCTATTTCTGTTATCTAGATGGATATTCTGGTTTTTTCCAAATTCCCATCCATCCAGATGATCAGGAAAAGACTACGTTTACATGTCCTTATGGCACCTTCGCATATCGTAGGATGCGATTTAGATTGTGTAACGCTCCCGCTACTTTCCAACGCTGCATGATGGCCATATTCTCTGATTTTATTGAAAATATCATGGAAGTGTTTATGGATGATTTCAGTGTTTATGGTTCTGACTTTGATGTTTGCCTGCATAATTTGTCCAAAGTGCTTAAAAGATGTGTTGAGGCAAACCTCGTGCTTAATTGGGAAAAATGTCACTTCATGGTGAATGAAGGTGTCGTTTTAGGTCACTTGATTTCTGAGCGTGGCATCCAAGTGGATAGAGCAAAGATTGAGGTGATTGAGAAACTTCCCCCTCCAATGAATGTCAAAGGAGTGAGGAGTTTTCTTGGTCATGCGGGGTTTTATCGCAGATTTATCAAAGACTTTTCAAAAATTGCGAAACCCGTCACTCAATTGTTGCTAAAGGGTGCCACATTCGATTTTATTGATGAGTGTTTGGAGTCTTTTGACAGGATAAAGACAGCTTTGATCACTGCCCCTATTATACAACCTCCAGATTGTGATCTCCCTTTCGAGATCATGTGTGATGCTAGTGATTATGCGATAGGGGCAGTACTTGGTCAGCGGAAGGATAAGCTACTCCATGTGATTCACTATGCTAGGAAAACCTTGGATCCAGCCCAGGTTAATTATGCTACGACAGAGAAGGAGTTGCTAGCCTTAGTCTATGCATTGGATAAGTTTCGAACCTATCTTATAGGTTCGAAGGTTATAGTACACACTGATCATGCTGCTTTGAAGTACTTGATGGCTAAGAAGGAGGCCAAACCTAGTCATCAGGTGGATTCTTTTGCTGCAAGAATTCGACTTGGAAATCAAAGATAAGAAGGGCGCTGAGAATGTGGTCGCCGACCACCTTTCTAGGTTGAGGTTTGGATCCCCTTCTGACCCTCCTATAGATGACTCTTTTCCTGATGATCATTTGTTTTCTGTGTCCTCTAAAACTCCTTGGTATGCTGATTTCGCTAACTTCTGTGTTAGTGGTTCTCATCCTCTCAATCTTACATATCAGCAGCGCAAAAAGTTTTATCATGATGCTAGAATGTATTTTTGGGAGGATCCTTTCCTATATAAGAAGTGCTCCGACGGGATGTTTCGTCGTTGCATTCCTGATTGGGAAATAGAGGGTGTTTTGCTACATTGTCATAGTATGCCTTCTAGTGGTCATCTCGGTTCCCAAGCTACTGGTTTTAGAGTCTTACATAGTGGTTTCTATTGGCCTTCGATTTTCAAAGATGCCCGTGCCTTTTGTTTGTCTTGTGATGCTTGTCCAAGGACGGGTAATATTTCGAAAAGGCAAGAGATGCCACAGAGTGGGATTTTAGAGGTCGAACCTTTTGATGTTTGGGGGATTGATTTTATGGGACCCTTTCCTACCTCTTGTGGGAATATGTATATTCTAGTGGCCGTCGACTATGTGACTAAATGGGTAGAAGCTATAGCATCACCAACCAATGATTCTAAGGTTGTGATGAAGATGTTTAAAAAGATAATCTTTCCCCGTTTTGGTGTCCCCCGTGTTGTAATTAGTGATGGTGGCTCTCACTTTCATAAGAGCACCTTCAAGACCCTATTGACAAAACATGGAGTCACCCACAAAGTCGGACTTGCCTATCACCCTCAAACCAGTAGCCAAGTAGAAGTATCTAATAGGCAAATTAAGAGAATCCTTGAAAAAGTGGTCACTAAAGCTAGAAAGGATTGGTCATTGAAACTTGATGATACTCTTTGGGCGCTCCGCACTGCTTTTAAGACTCCTTTGGGTACCACACCCTATCGACTGGTTTATGGCAAGGCTTGTCACTTACCAGTTGAGATGGAGTATCTTTCTGCGTGGGCGGTCAAAGAGATTAACCTTGATTTGACAGCTGCAGGTGAAGCACGACTTCTTCAACTCAATGAGTTGGATGAGCTCCGTTTGGATGCTTATGAAAATCACAGGCTCTATAAAGAGCAAACGAAGAAGCTGCATGATAAGATGATAGGAAAGAGAGAATTCAAGGTTGGCGACATGTCCTATTGTTCAATTCCAGGTTGAGACTGTTTCCTGGAAAGCTCAAATCTCGATGGTCTGGACCATTCGAGGTGACAGAAGTGAAGGCACATGGTGCCATCGAGGTTGCCAACCACAAAGGAGAGAAGTTTAAGGCAAATGGACAGCGTCTGAAGCTGTACCATGAAGGTGCCTTTGTTGGTTGTGTGGAGGAAATCCGCTTTGATTCCTCCCCACTTGATTCATCTACCTAGAGAGGTAATATGGTCGTGCGGGACCTTCATAAACCAGCGCTTTGCGGGAGGCAACCCGTATCTCTTAGTTATATCTTCTTTTCTCTTGTTTCGTAGTTTGTAGCATGTGAGAGAGCGTGAGGGTACTAATGTGTTCCTAGATCTTGTGTGCTTTGATGTGCAGATATGCTAATTGAAGAGAAACTTGAGCCATACTTGCCCCAAATTTGCAAAAAGGCGAGCTACTTACTGAACAGTAGCTCGCCCGATAAGCTCGGGTGGAAGATGCCCGATCGGGTGAGCGGAAATTAACATAGAGGAAGAAAAGAAAGGACGCCCGATGCCATCGGGCAAGGTTTGCCCGATCGGGTGCGCAACCCTAGCACCCGATCAAAAATGCCTTGCCCGATCGGGTGGCAGGTCGGGTGAACGCGTAAAAGTCAAAGAAAAAAATCAGCCAAAAGGTACACCGCCCGATGCCATCGGGCAACGGTCGCCCGATCGGGCGCGAGACATGAGCACCCGATGAGAAATTAGGCACCCGATCGGGCGAAGTGAAAATTCTGGGTGAATTTTTTTTTTGAATTCCGCCCGATCGGGCGGCCAAGTACCTGATCGGGCCTGCGACCTTATCCCTCTTTTTTACACGGATTTCCCCACTTTTCTCACCATTCACTCATCATCCTTCCAATCAATTCTCTCTCTCTCTTCACTCATCTTCAACCCCCAAACCCCTAACCTCCATTAAAACCAAACTTTTGTACCTCAAATCTCCATCCTTTCTCAAACAAACTTCATAAAATCCCCTCCTTTCCTCCTTTCACCCTCCATCTCACAAAATCTCATTCACCAAAATCATCTTCCCTCTCCCATCTCTTCCCACACTCACCTTAAAACCCCATCTTTGTGTTACAAGAGGCTACAAGGCTCATTTTCTACCATGGCAAGCAAATTCCGAAGGCTTATTCGAGGTGAAGGCTCGCGATCTAGGCGAGAGGCAACACCACAACCACCACCACCACCACAAGTTCCACGGGATCCTCAATACCCGGAAATCATTTTCCGGGATGATGAACATCGCGAGAAATTCTTGCGATTTAAAAAGCATGAGGTACTTCCTACCCGATTTCTAGATGTTGCGCTTTTGTCTAAACTTGGTTTAACTGATGATTTTAAGGACTTCATGAAATTTCTAGGCATGGAGGCGCTTTATAATGTACATGTTAACACTTATTCTCCTCTAGTCTATGAGTTTTTTAGTAGTTTCAGTTTGACAAAGCCCCGGGCCGGTCCGGTCACCCATGTCCACTTTAGACTTCTAAACCAAGAACACTCCCTTAGCCTTAGGGAATTTGCGGGGGTTCTTAGGTTACAGGTACGGGGTGACTACTACCCACCCGACCACTTTAGGATGGCCGATACTTATGTTATGCTGACAGGGGACCCTACGCCCTTTGACATCCAGCACTGTCATTGGGCGAACTTCCATCACCCTATTTTTAGCATTTGGATACGGTTCATGGCCCAGACTCTGTTGGGACGGTTTGAGGGTCACTTGGTCCGGGGGGCCGAGCTAGTTGCTATAGCTAGCTATATTGCTAAAGGCTCTAGGGAGCCATTTCAGTACAACTTGGCTCACCATATCGCTATTCAGTTCGAGCGTATCTCGAACTCGCTCCCTAAGCCAAGGGAAGACGGTAGTTGGACCTCTAGGAGGTTAGTTAACGGGGGGTTGATCACATTGTTTGCCCGGCCAATTGCCGGCTTTGACGAGACTCAGCGTACCCCCGTCCTAGGCCCTACCCTCATTGACCTCACCTATCTCAACACCCTCAAAGTCCTGTACCGCCAGCCTGACCATAGATTTCAGTGGGTGATTAAGTCCAAAAAATCCCTCATTCTGCCCGACTCTAGGGCCCGACTACGGCCTCGTCAGGCAAACTACCTACTCCCGTTAGAGGGAGTCGACCTAGTTGTCCCTGAGCCAGATCCCCCTCGCCGTTCTTACCATAGGCGGCATACGCCGATTTTAGACGAGGGCGCCTCCACTTTTGCTCCCCCTCCCCCTCACACGGACTCATTTAACTTTACCTCTATGATGTCGACCCTAGGTCGCATGGAGACGGGGATGGGTAGAATGGAAGGGCTGATCAACGCGAACACCGCCACCCTCGCGGGCTATGGCACTCGCATTGATCAGCTCTATACCCGTATAGACCAGATGGGGGGAGGATGGACACCTTGGCTAACGACCAGCACTACGCCCTTTATCCTATCTATGACGACTATTGTAGGCGTGACATTATTGAGCAGACTGCCCAGCACCCCTCGTGGTACCATTGGAACCCGAGTTATGGCCAGCCTACCGGTCAAAGCGATGACATGGCAGAGGATGAGGAGGATGAGCCTGCTCGTCAGTCAGTCTCTTTAGGAGACTTTGGCCTAGGTCCTAGTGGTTTTGGAGGTGGTTTTGATGCAGGTCCTAGAGGATTTGGTGGTGGGATGAGTGGTCCCTCCGGTGGTGGTTTTACCGATGGTGGTGGTACTTCTAGTGGTGGTTTCTTCAGTGACCCCACTAATGATGATATGGGCGGCTGATGCCCTTGCTCTCTCCTCTCCCTCGTTGCAATGAGGACATTGCCTGGTTCAGCTTGGGGGAGAATCTCTCACTGTGAGTATAGTTTATTGCTTTCTAGTATAGTTTACCGCTTTTTAGTGTAGTTTAAAGCTTTGATAGTTTAGTTTACAGCTTTAAGAAAAATTGAAAATTTGAAAAATTTGAAAAAAAAAAAATGTTTGATCATGAGTGGTTTGATTGCCTCCCTGTGCCCCTTGTTGTGCTTTATTGAGAATGATTTGACTTTGTTTTCTGGATAGCTGGGCATTTGTGATTATGAGGCTTTGATTTGATGTTCGACTACTTTGATTTCGAGCAATTTCTGACTATGATATACTACTTTGTGCTGCATACCTGATTTGGTTAGACTGTGAGGCCTTTTTCTAGCCTATTGGATTCATAATTTTATCCAGTCTATATTTTTGGTGTGTTAGTTCCTCTCTAGCGGATCGATCTTGACTTTGACTTCGTACTCATTTGATGTTTGGTGACTTGTTACACTTGCTATGATAGTGGCGTTCTTTTGACTTATTCTTGAGCCCCAGAGTTAGTTTTTGATACATTTTTATCCTCCTTAGCCCCGCTGAGCCTAATGACCTTGTTTCATGTTACTTAAACCCTTATTATAAGCCCATGGCTTTTGTTTCGATATTATTCCCAAGCCTAGCTTGGGGGAGCTTTGTGTATGGGTTGAGAGTGAAGTTGGTTTCATGGTTTGGTTTGATTGTTGAGGAATCAAAAGTGTATTTGTTGTGGCTTGATTATTAGAAAAAGAAAAGAAAAGGCAAAATTAGAGTTGCGTGAATGAAGTTCAAAAAAATGAAAGAAAAAAATGAAATAAAAGTTCAAAAGAATTCAAAGTTCTTTCATTCACGCACGTTCATAAATAAAGTTTCATGTCATTGCCTAAAACTTGGGTTTGTTGTGCGTATTCATTGAATTTGGAGGATTGGTTTATTTTTCATGGTTTTATGGTGTTGATTGGGAGTTGCTTAGGCCATCTAAGGCCTTGTTTGAGTGTTCATGCTCCCCTTTTCTTGATTTTTCCACCACATTACCCAAAAGTATCCCATACCTCTTACCTAAGCCCCATTACAACCCGGAAAAGTCCTCTTGAGCTTGTGCCTACAATGTCTACTAGATTGATTTTGGTCAGTTTGTTAAAGTTAAAGAGTACGTTTGCTAGTTGAGTCGACTTGATTAGGATGAGCGACATTTTACCTTCTTAAACACATGAGAGTGTGAGTGGGAAGGGACATTTATGGTCGGGTCGGTGAGTGTTCGGGCACATTCTTTACCTGCCACAAAATTGAGAGGAGTGACACCCTTTGTGAGCACCTTTTCAGGATTTGTATGCCTAGTAGTCACTTGAACTTGATGAATTGCTTGGATGATTGGTGGTTGGAAGGATTTGATTTTCCGAACTTGAATTATGCGTGCTTGAACGATTCTTAGTCTTGAAAATGTTTTTTTTTTGAGCTTGAATTGTTTTATTTATGGGGTGAGGCAATCTATTCCACGATCATGCTCTATTTGCTTGAGGACAAGCAAAGGTTTAGCTTAGGGGAATTTGATATATCGATATCTTATAGAGTTTTTCCCTTTCTTTACAAGCTAAATTGTGCTATATTGATGCTCTTAGGAGCTATTTATGCTAACTATTTCGATATAGTTGTGGTTTGTGTGTTCTATATCATTTTGCAGGTTTTAGGGAAAAACTCCCTATTTACTTGATGTTTTGAGCACCACGCTATAGCGGGAAGTTATGAGGCATCTTTGAGGTCTCAAGATGGTATTTGGACCCCATTATGAAGAAGTAAGTGTGCAAAGACTTGGCGTCTGAAGCCAAGCAAAGCAAGGCAAGAAGAAGACTCGCCCGATCGGGTCGGGCAATAACTGCCCGATCGGGTACGAGTGAAGAATCTGAAGTTAAGTTTTCCCGCCCGATCGGGCGGCCTTGCCCGATGTGATCGGGCGGAGCAATACTTAGCCATTCTTGCTGTTTTTCTGAGAGCTGAAGAAGACATCCACCCGATGCCATCGGGTGGTATTGCCCGATCGGGTGCTGGGGTTGCGGCCCCGATCGGGTGGAGTCTGCCCGATCCCATCGGGTGAAGCCTATTTTGTTGCTGCTGGAGACTTGTTCCCAAGCCCGATCGGGCGGCCTTTTGCCCGATCGGGTGGAGGACAGGGGGATGCGATTTTCGTTATTTTCCCCACTCTATCTTATTGTTTTCTTAGGATCTATAAATACTTTTTAGGTTATTTTTATTGAGATCTTTCATATTATTAAACACTTAGAGAGCTCTTAGCCTAGTTTATCATTTCTTTGGATTGTAGAAGAGATTCAAGTACAATTTGAATTCAATTAAAGTTTCCGCTTTCCGTCAATTTGGTAATCGTCTTGCTTATTGCTTTATTCCTTTATCTCAATTACTTTAGTTCAATTGCTTATTTCTCAATTAGTTCATGATGCAATTCTTAGGGTTTTCAATTAGTTTTGTTGTTGTCAATTCGATCATGTCTGAGTAGTTCTCTTTCTAGGGTGTTAGATAGGGAAGCCATGTTTATACCATGATTGCTATTTAGACTCCTATTGATTTCTAGGGCTTGATTAGAGTGATTGTGGTGTGGTTTGTTCTTAATTAGTGATTAATGTTAGTGGCCAATTTCATTGATTGCTTGTGGTTAATAGTTGTTTGCACAGATCCGTCTTACGACTAGAGGCCTAGGACACATCAGTAGTTCTGATTACGTTAGTGAACATGCGGCGTATGTTGAACTATGAGCGTTGAGTCTTAACCATAGCTCAACATAGGCTATAATCCCCCGACTCTTGACTTAGGTTTTAATAGTAGTTGACCCTATTTGATTGGTATAAGCATGGTGGACCGACCTAATACCCTAGGCTTTTATTCCATAGTTAAATCCTCGACTTAATTCGTATTATTTAGCTTACTCATTAGTTCAGTTAATTCTCCATATTTTCATCTGAAGTAGTTGGTTAATTGAATATTAATATAGAAACTCTGTCTCCCTGCGAATTCGACCCTGCTACCACTGACTACCTTAGTTAGAGGACCGTAGGTTTATTTTTGATTAGGTGACACGACTAAAACCTATCACCTACCATAAGAAATTATCTGGACACAAAGGGATAGTAGTTAATAGTCAAGTAAAACATAGGGTAAACAATGAGCATGGTAATTATTAGTAATGAACAAGCCTCCTTTAACCAATGTACATCATGGTCATACTGGTGTACAGATTGTTTATTTTTGATGTACCATTCTATAAATATGATGTACAAGTTGTATAATTCTGTTGTACTATTCTTTACTTATAATATACAAGCATGTAACACAATCAAGGAAAAATATGAGCATGTAATTTAGGGTTCTTACCATTTTGGATGGATAGTCTTTATATTTGTCCTGAATGGAGACCCCTTCAGGCAATATTCTATTGTCAAGAATGTCCAAAGTCATTTTGGAGAAGTTCAGGCAAAACACATAGAAATGACCCCCAACACAAATAGGGAAGAACACCTGCACAAAGAGAATGTACAACTGATGAAGGTCAATGATCAACAACATATTAACAATGATCATAATTTCATTATCAGTCCTTACCAAGTCAAACCGGTCTAGATCTTATATACATTGGTCACTGCACTCATTGGTAAGTCTCTCCACAAAACTTGTCATTCTAGCATTTTCTGTGATCCTTGCATTCTTCTTCTCCTCCTCTTCTTGTTCACGAGTGCTCGGGGGGCGTGTGGCAGTTGAGAACAATAAGTGCTATTAAAAAATACAGTAATTTAGAGAGTAGAATGGAATAATAAAACAGGAATAAGATGAATGGATTTTACATGTGCAGTAGTTGAGAAGAAAAGACGTGTTGTGGACCCCGACATGCGCTCCAAGTTCCTCTGGTTAAGGATATAGGCCCATGCATCAATGAACCCATTCCGAATATCCATGTCTCTCCCCAAAGTACGAAAATGTGATCTATTTAGAAATGTCAAACCATCCTCATACAACAAATCTATGTAATTCGTCATGAGTTTTTTCAAGAAATTCGGAAACAATGTGTAAACATAACCATTATATATAAAAGGGGGAGTAATGTACATTTTTTGAATAACAATGTACATCAACTCACTGTTATATGAATACCAAACAGCAATGTATGAATTCCAAAGTTCATCAAGTCACTAATACTGTTCAAACTTGAATTTAAAACAGGTAGGTAGATGTAATGGTTCATACCCATCATTTCCAGCTTCAAATGCAAAGTCTGCAATGTAGGTGTTGTCTATTTGACGCTTGCCCCGCCTCTTTTGTATCAGATGAGAGTATTTCACCAAGTAGGGCGATTTGAATATCGCGGGTTTGATGATTTTGCGTTGCGGTCTACTTGTAGCAATCCCCTCACAGACTGATCCCTCCCTGCATCATTTATCGTAGTCTTATTCGACGGAATACTAAAAAATCATTTATAAAACGGAATACTATTAAAATGTGTAGCTTTGACAATTGGGGTAAGGAAATATGAGTTACCCGTGACTAGGGGAATGATGCTCGTTTGCTGTTTCTTCATATCTTCCCCCGAAAAAGAAAACGTAGTACAAGTTATGATATTAAATATGCCTTGACATCAAACCAACAATATTGAATTGGAAATATATTTATACCTCATTGGAATATCCAGAAGAGACTCAGCTGAAAAATAGTCCATTTGCATTTCAACACCATACAGAACACTATTGGTTTAACATATAGGAAAGAACAAAAGAACCCCAACTTGGTAAATTACAACAAAGTAAGATAATACTCCGAATGTTCAATAAAGAATAAAATAATGTACACTAAGTGAAGTCCAATGATTAATGATAACAGAGACAACAGACACATTCTCATCAGTGTACAACCACATCAAGTCAGAGAACATGAAGCCAAACTTGTAGTACACTAAGCAAAACAATGAACATGAAACCAAGATAATTGTACACCATAAGTTAACCTGTTAAAACACAATCAAATGAGCTAGATACCTTTGATGTGACTGGATGAAAGACTTCTGTGAAAAGACATCTACGTCAACGTTCAAACTGGGTAAATTCAATCATAAGTAAAAATCATTGTGATATAACTATTAAAAAAACATCCACAACATGAAAGGTTTGGTCAACCAAGTAACTAATTAATGCTAGGAAAAATTAAAAATCCACACACATGAAAGGCGGCTCACTAGCCAATGGTACATTGTTTCGTACAATTAGGGGGAAAGAATAGTCTATGTAGGGGATTACCCCTGCGTTGAATCTATGTTAGGCTTGGTGGACTGGAAGATGTTGTCTACATGTAGGTCCAACTGATCTTTGAAGTAATAATCCAAGGACAGAGATGGGCTTGCGGATGAAGAAGGATGATCGACTTTTGATGATGTTCTGCCGACACTTAACTCCAAGTTCAAGCTGAAATCTGGGCCATCTATTCCACTGGGTTCCTTCAGAAGGTTTTGGACATCTTGGTCCACCATTTCCCATAGTTCAGAGGAGTGAAAGAAAGCGTCGTCTTGGCTTAACAGAACTGAGCCTGTGTCTGGTTGGGTGCCAGGGGTGGGGATGGCCTTGTTGGTGGGTGTTGCCCTAGAATTGTCGCATCGGTTCTAGATGGCCTGAATAATGCCTAGCGCATAGCCCTCGACGACAGGATCAAGACTGAGATGCGACCCTTGGCTGAGGAGGGCTGTCAACTCAACAAGGTTCGCTGTGATTTTGGAACAAAGGGTGCTGAAGTTGGACTTCCAAGCCTGGATAAAAGAAAGGTTAAGTAAATGCCCACTTTGATAAAGAAAACATATGATGAATATTAATGTACAATGCTAAAGAACATATGCATACCTCTAGGGTAGTTGGAGGTTGCTGTTGTTCAGGGTGAAAGGGTTGTACATGGTCCTGCTACTGCTGAAACAATGTACATATTATTAATATTAATGTACAAGGTCAATTAACCAATGTACAATTATATAACTCTGATGTACAACTGTTTAAATCTGTTGTACAATTATATAATTCTAATGTACAACAGATTAATTGCAATTAATAGTAATGTAGAAGCATATAACACACATTGTTGTTGAGAAATATAAAGAAAAAAGTAGATGCATTACTTGTTGTTGTTGCTGTTGTTGCTGTTGTTGCTGTTGTTCATGTTGCGGTTGTTGATCTTGTTGTTGATGTTGTTGCTGCTGTCAATATCATTGGAAAAGTAAGAGTTACACAATGGTTGAATGAAGAAGAAGAACATGAAGCCTAAACACAGGAGGATGACTTACTGGGGGTTCTTGGAATTGATGTTCTTGTTGATCTTGATGTTCTTGTTGATCTTGATTTTCATCTTGTTGTTGCTGTTGTGCCTGTGAATTGGAGGGTAAAACATATGATCATATTCAAGAGGATTTACAATATGGGAACCCCAATGTACATAGAGCAAATGTCAATGTGCATAGAGCACCTACCAGTGTACACAGAGTGTATAACAGTTAACATATTCAAGATGAAAGCCCAATGTACATAGAGCAAATGTCAATGTTCATAGAGCATATTGCAGTGTGCACATAGTGTGTTACAGTTAACAGAGAGTTCATAGAGAGAAAATAGATTTACTTGTTGTTGCTGTTGTTGTTGATCTTGTTGTTGTTGTTGTTGTTGCTGCACCAAAACCAATGAAGAGTTTTGTCAGAAAGGCTCTTAATACGAAGTCAAATTCATTCTGTATTTTAACATCGGGAAATGTACCTGCTGACGATCACCCAAGTCTGCTGGAGCAGTGATCCTTGGCATAAGAGTACCCACGCCAAATCCGCAGTCATATTCTATATCAAGCCTTCGCTTGACCAACTTTCGGGTCCATACAGAGAGTAGTGGGAACTGACGGGTAGGCTTTAGAAGCTCCTTCTGTAGACTATCGTAATAGCATACCTTGAAAACACAACACAGAGCAGTTAATTATCCTTACACTATCATCATTAGGACATTTGTGTACCAATGTACATTGAAGTGAAGACAATGATCACTTTATAAAACTGACATACATTAAAGTCAAGACAGTGATCATATATAATGAACCAATGTACATTAAAGTGAAGACAGTGATCACTATATAAAACTGACATACATTATGCATAAGATGAACGCTGAACAACAACAAAACAGAATGGATCAGCTGGTTACCAGTAAAAAAGGCATTGGACCAGAAAAAAATCTGGTTTGGTCTTCCCTCCAATAGGGAACAGAATGGAGCAGAGAATCAGTGGTGTACTTGCACCAGTTGTAGTTGGGGATGTCATTGATGTCCATTGTTGCTGTTAAAAATATAGTGAATGGTTGGTTGTTGAGGGTTGATTAGATGCAGCTGTTTACGGCAAGGACAAGGAAGCTCCTCTTCCAATGATCTGAAACTGGCACAGTGGCATCCACAAGGTGTGTGCACAGCTCAGAATGAAATGGATATGTCCGCTGGATACCATAATCGCGGTGATATTGTCTCCAGCTTGCCATCATGTTCTGGAAGGACGGCTCAATCTCTAGACTCTCATCAACCTCTTTTCCTCCAAGAGGGATACCATAAACCAGATGGACATCAATATCACGGACTTCAAGTTCCTTGCCTCGACGAAGCAAGATGCACCCACTCCCTGTACAATACCTCATGACAAGGAAAGCACAAAATACGGGGTCATTTTTCGGTAAGTCTAGGTGCAGTAGACCACCGAACCCCATATCAATGACAGCCTGCCTCTTCTGAGGCTTGGTTAGCTATGCCAACCAAAAAGGCCTTGAAAGACTCTGTGCTCTGCCTAACCTTGAGGTATGGCTCAATTTCTTTTTCATCAGGAGTTGATTCCTGATCAAGGTCACGCATATAATGTACATTAACAGAAAAATAATGAACATATATGCAATGATATTGTACATAAATTGATTTATGGACGCTGAAAAAACATGGTATACATAAATTAAAGTACAGTGTACATGCAATCAACTTTATTGTACATTCATACGTATATAGAATTCAACTTTATTAAAGTACTGATTAATTCAAAAAGAACATGGATACAAATCTATTATACATCTATGTATAACTCAGTATACATTAAACAAACTTCATTGTACATGCATATAGAATTTAACTTTATTAAAGTACTGATTTATTCAAAATGAACATAGATACAAATCTATTATACATCTATGTAGAACTCAATATACATTAAACAAACTTCATTGTACATGCATATAGAATTTAACTTTATTAAAGTACTGATTCATTCAAAATGTACATAGATACAAATCTATTATACATCTATGTATAACTCAGTATACATTAAACAATCTTCATTGTACATGTATATAGAATTTAACTTTATTAAAGTACACATTCATTCAAAATGAACATAGATACAAATCTATTATACATCTATGTATAACTCATTATACATCAAACAAAGTTCATTGTACATGCATATAGAATTTAACTTTATTAAAGTACTGATTCATTCAAAATGAACATAGATACAAATCAATTATACATCTATGTATAACTCAGTGTACATTAAATAAACTTCATTGTACATGCATATAGAATTTATTAAAGTACTGATTCATTCAAAATGAACATAGATACAAATCTATTATACACCTATATATAACTCAGTGAACATTAAACAAACTTGATAATCAGTAATAATGACCATCTTGATAATCAGCAAGAATAGATATTGTCCAATGGATAGAGTGTACCTGGGCTTCCTTCGTTTTTCAGATGGGCCTGTGTCTGTTCCAGATTGTTTGGGAGGGCGTTGCACAACTTTGATTTTAGGGCCCTCTTGTGGAGCCTTGTTCTTTGAAACCTTCCTAGGCGGGTCTTCAACAACGACCTCTTGTGGAGCCTTTCCCTTGTCAGTCCTTGACGGGCCATCTTCAGTTCTTTTCCTCTTACTAGATTGGGCCCTGCAAAATAGAGGACACAAGTACTCAGCTTCAACCCTAGATTTGTGATGGACAAAGGCATCAATATTTAGATGCATAAACTGTAGATTTCTTCTCGGGAGCCTTTTGCCTAGCATTTGTTTTAGACGCCACACCACGACTCCTACATGAGAACAGTAAGCAGAGACAAGTTAAGAATTTGTACCGCCAAAAAGTTTAAGTGTACAAATAGGGAAAATATAATTTTAAGTGTACCCTGCAGGAGGTTGTTGAGTTTCAGGATTTAGACAAGTTAAATAATTTTAAGTGTACATATATTGATAGGACTGTCAATGTACATTGAACCTCCTAAAGTGTACATAAATAGACTAAGTAATGAACCACTCACTTATCACTAGCTGGAGGTCCTGATTCAGCAGCTGGAGGAGCTCTCTCATTCTCAGTAGAAACAGGCCTGTCAATGTACAAAAAACATCCCAAAGTTAACATTTAGTGGCAAATGAGAAGCATATATTGTATATATATAGAGTTAAATAATGAACCACTTACTTTTCAGCAGCTGGAGGTCCTGTTTCAGCAGCTGGAGGAGCTCTTTCATCCTCAGTAGAAATGAACCTGTCAATGTACATTAAATATCAAATAGTGAACATTAATGGTAAAAAATGTACAAATTATATATGATATGTGAGTATATTTGTTGTTAATATCTAAAGTGTTTAATAATTTATTACCAAGTGTACAATGAAGAACATTTAGTGTACAATCAGTGAAGCACTTACTTTTCAGCATTTGTTGGACCTGATTCAGCATGGGGGGAGCTCTATCCTCACTAGTAGAAATGTGTCTGCCAATGTACACGAGACATTAAAAAGTGAACATTAATATGAACTTATTGTACATTAATATGAACTTAATGAACTTAATTGTACACTCACATCTCAGGTGCTGCACGAGCTAGTGCAGTAGTAGGACCTGATTCCTTCTCAGTAGAATGGGACCTGTCAATGTACATAGATTGATTAAATATGAACAACATCACTTTTCAATAATTGTACAGATAGGAATTTGGCTTTACTCGGCATAGAAAGTACCATCACTTTAAAGTGAACAAGCAGCCAGTACTTTTGTGCAAACATGGATATTACAATAAATATACTCACTTGGCAGTATCTGGGGGACCTGCTGTAGATTGAGTTGCGGGATCAGCTTCACTTTCATGAAAGGTAATAGAATGGAAATATTGACTTTCATGAGACATAATAAATAATTGTTCAATGCCAAGTAGGACTTTTATGGAATATAAGGACAAATTTTTGTTTAATTCAAATATTAGCTTTCTATTAATGTACATTCTATTTCAGAATGAGCCAACAATTTTATACAACTTCCAAATACATTTCTATTATTGTACATTCTACTTCAGTTGCTATACAATGAAATTAACTTTTCCCACACCAAGGAAATATCAACAAACAACCACCAGTGTACATTTACTTGAAATGATTATACATTATAGAGTTTTTTTTGTCAGAAACAACCTTTTAAAATCACTTTTTTGCGAAAAACAACCTTTTAAATTTTTTTTTGCAACTAACAACCTAAAACCAAATTTTTTTTGTAAAATGAAACCTTTTACCAAAATCCGTCATTGACTGTTAAGTTTGCACCATTGACTGTTAGTTTACTTGTGTAACTTGGTTTCAGTTTATCATTCCCTCCTTTTTTTCCCATTCAACCCAAAAACCTTTTGTATTCTGATATCTCTATATCTCTCTCTATCTCTCTCCCTCTCTCTAGCTTACCTCTGCAAAACTACGCCATAGCCTCATCATTTTGCTGCCACCATTGAAGGGGGGACAAGAATTCTGGTGAGCATTTATCATTCCTCTTCAATTAATCCATTGTTTTGCATTTTATTGCACTGATTAACACTAAGTTTTTGCTTTTCTTCAATGGCTAAAGGGAGAAGCAGAGGAAGGCCTTCAAGAAATAGGAGCAGAGGGGCAAAGTATTGCATTATACAAAAACCCAGGTGCATTTTCGTTTCTTAAAACCTAGAATGCGTATTAATTGATTATGTAAGTTAGGGTTAGAAAATAGGGATTTAAATCACTTAAAAGATTGAATCTTTTCATGTTTTTGATAGTGATGCAGTAAGTAACATCAATATTAAACCCTAAATTTGCATACCATTTGAGTTTGAAAGATGTGTAAACTGATCTAAGCCCCTTGTTGTCATTACTGTTGTTGTGATTAGATAAGATTGTGCATAATATTTGTTGAAGTATAAGAGTTTTGATATAATGTTGGTGCTATTAGTGTTGTTAAGATGTGTATCTGTATGTAGTGTATTGAAATTGGTATAATTGTGGTTGTTAATGTTAAATCCAAGTGATAGTTATTGTATATCTTGGAAGCTATGTGTTTGCAATTAGGGAAATTACAGAAGCATTTTTGTTTTTTTCTCAGGTTTAATGGTAGGATAAACATTTACGAACCTTGGTATAAATTTATGGAGTCTGTCAACATTAAATTGCACTATGGGGGGCAGTTTGTTACAAAGAGGAATAAGACTACATATGAGAGATGCCCTAATGTAGACCCTTCAAAATCTGGGACTTTGATGCATGTAGGTGTTTAAGAGGTCTGTTTCTTTGAGTTTGTTTACTGGGTGAAAAATGATTTAGGATTTAATGAGTTAGGAGAGCTTTGGTTTAGGAAAAAAGGGTGTAATTTGCACAATGGTAGGGCAAGAGTGATGAGTGATAATGATATTCCCCTATTCTTAGAAGCTCCTGAGAAAGATGGATTTTACCATCTTTATAATGTGCAGCTGGTTGTTGAAGAAGACAGAAATAGATGGACTTATGCACCTGGGACCACCTTTTACAAAGATAATGAAATCTTTGGTGATGCTAACAGTGATGTAGCTAGTACTGGGGTAGGTGGGACTTTAAATAATTTAGAGGGGGCCCTATAAGAGAATCCAGTCAGTCTTAAAACAACTCTAAACCCTATATCTGATTCTTGTAGCTCAAAGAAAATGAACCCAAACACAACTGCAGCAGCTTCAGCTCATCCTTCATTTACAACCCCCTCCATTCATATATCCCCTAACCAACCAACCAACAAACCTTATGTCCAAAGGCCAGATAAACTTCCTATAATTTCTGTAAAAAAGAAGCCTAAGGTTAGGATTGAGGGGGTGCTCCAAACTGTAGAAGAAGGTGAAGAGTTGAGTGGTTCTGAGAATACAGAGGGGGAGGAGAGTGATATTTTATTGAGTGATGATGATTTTGAAGACAACAGTGATGATGATTTGTTCAATGACAATGTTGATTTTAGTGTTGATGATTCAATTAGGACTAGCTTAGGTTGGCTGTCCAACAAAGAGTTAGATAATGAGTTTCATGATGAAGAAGCAGATGGGGAGGCTTTTAAGGTTGGAACTGATGAGGATCTAGATGATACTGATGATGAGTTGGTGAGCAACATTGGGTCAGATGATGAAGGACCTCATACCCTGTGTTCAACCCAGATGTGGATTTCAAAGGCCCTATTACACTGAGTAAAGGGCTTAAATTCCCATCAAATCAAGTATTTAGGAAAGCTTTGCAATGGAATGCCATAGAAAAAGGATTTGATTACTACTACCTACACAACAACAATAGTAGGGTGTCAGTGTATTGTGCAAAGAGATGTGGCTGCCCCTGGGAAAGGGGAAGGATTTTGAAGTGCACATGCAATCAGAAGGAGAAGTGTAGGTTTAAGCTTCATTGTGGGAGATTAAAATCAGAAGATAGTTGGCAAATCAAAAGCTACAGGCCTGAACACATTTGTGGGCATCAACATGTGAACTCAAAGTGTACTTCTGAGTATTTGGCACATAGATACTTAGAGGATTGGAAGGAAAACCCAGGTTGGAACCTCAAAGCCTTCATTAAGAGAGCTAGAAGAGAGTGTAGAGTGGAAATAAATTATTATAAAGCTTGGTATGCTAGACAGAAGGCATTGAAGATGATATTTGGAGATGAAAATCTTGAGTATGAGAGAGTTTGGGACTATGCAGCAGCAATAAGGAAGTATAACCCTGGTTCAACTGTTGTTGTCAAAGTTGAAGGGATAGGCACTCCTCCACCAACATTTCAGAGAATGTATGTGTGCTTGCAGCCCTGTAAAGAGGATTTTATGGCTGGATGTAGGCCTATATTGGGTGTTGATTGTTCCCATTTAAAAGGCCCATACCCAGGTATAGTACTTGCAGCAGTTGGGAAAGATGGTAATAACAACATCTTCCCAGTTGCTTGGGCAGTAGTTGAGACTGAAAACTCGGAAACTTGGACCTGGTTTTTGGAGTTGTTGAGGGCAGATATTGGATCAGTTGCTGATGCTGTAACTTGGGTGCATGAACAAGATGAACTAACCTACATGTCTGATAGACAGAAGGTATTTCACTTGGTCTCTTTTTTTTATAGTTATTTTTAGTGATATACACACATGTCCTAACTTGTTTCTCACTTTAACTACAAAATGCAGGGATTGTTGGATGCTTTCAACACAGTTATGCCTAATGCAGATACAAGGTATTGCTGCAGGCATATTTGGAGCAACTTCATACTAAAATTTCCTGGTATTGTGTTCAGTACACATTTTTGGAAGGCTGCAAGGTCCTCAACCCAGGTTAGGGTTTTCTATTTTTGTTTGTTTCATGGTGTTGTAGCTTTATGAATTTGAACTAAGTCTAGAATATTTTTTTACCCTCTTGTGTTGCAGCACCATTTCAAGCAACACGTGGAGGAAATTAAGAAGCTAAATGTACAGGCCTACAATTATCTACATGTCATACCTGTATCTCACTGGTCCAGACATGCTTTTAGTACAGGCTCCAAGTCAAGGATGCTTTTGAACAACTGTTGTGAGAGTTTTAATTCAGTTTTGAGGGAGGCAAGAAGCAAACCCATCCTCCAATTAATGGAGTGGATCAGGAGATATGTGATGGGAAGGTGTTTTGCAAAGAGGGATGGTTTGAAAACTTTCACACGAGTTATAATGCCATCTGTCATGAAGATGATTCACAACGGGCTTGAAGAAGCACCTAAGATGAGGCTGATGCAAGCAGATCTTCATGAGTTTGAGGTGGATCATGATGATGACATATATGTGGTGAACTTAGACACACAAGATTGTAGTTGCAACAGGTGGAAGTTAATGGGAATACCATGCTGGCATGCCTTAGCCTGCATACAGAAGAGGAGGCTGAACTTTGAGCAATATGTGCATCCAGCATACCATGTCCAAACCTATGCAAAGGCATATGCACCAGCTTTTAAGGCCATGCCAGGTCAGAAGCAATGGGATGTGACACCACTCCCTAGGCCATTGCCTCCTCCACACAGGAACATGCTAGGAACGCCTTCAAAGAAGAAAAGAAAGCAAGCTGAAGGAGAGGGAAAGGATAATCAGCAAGTGAAGAGGACAAAGAAGCAAAATAAATGCAGTAGGTGTGGTGGACTTGGACACTACAAGACAAAATGTTCCCCGCCTATTGGAAATCAGAAAACTCAAGCGAAGAACAAGGGTGGGAGACCCAACGCTATTGTACCAAATTCTCAGGACACAAGGCATGCTGCTGTTGATGGTGCTGGACCTTGCACACAACCCACCAAAAAACAACAACCAACCAAGATTGTACCTGTGGCCAACAGCTCAAAACAACCCCCTGTCAAGAAGAAAACAAGAGCAAACCCTGTGAAGAAAACCAACCAGCCCCCTTTGAGGAGGAGCACTAGAGGCCAACATCAGGCAACCACCTTCAATGTTTCCTCTTCTGCACCCCAGCCAGAACAGTTTTCTCAACCATGATGATTGGATGCAATATTCATGTTTTTGTAGCTTTTTGAGATGCATATTAGTGACTATGTTCACATTAGGTTAATTTATGCAAGAACAATATTTAGGTCTACTTCTGGTTGAAACAATGCCTCATATGAACTTGCTTGGATGTTTTTGGTAAATGTTGCAATGGAAACAATTACCATAGGTCACTTGTGTATCAAATTGTAATGCTTAAATTTACATGTGGTGTTGATTTTAGTACGTTTTACTTGTCTAATTTGGTTGGTTTTACTCTTAATTGCAAAGGTATAGCTAGGGTCCTTCCCTTGAAAACTGAACCCATGCCCTTGGTCCTTCCCTTGAAAACCGACCTCATGCTCTTGGTTCTTCCCTTGAAAACCGACCCCGTACCCTTGGTCCATCCCTTAAGAAACGACCCCGTACCCTTGGTCCTTCACTTGAAAACTGACCCCGTACCCTTGTTCCTTCACTTGAAAACCGACCCCTTACCCTTGTTCCTTCCCTTAAAAAGACCCCGTACCCTTGGTCCGTCCCTTGAAAACCGACCCCGTACCATTGGTCCTTCCCTTGAAAACCGACCCCGTACCCTTGGTCCTTCCCTTGAAACCGACCCCGTGCCCTTGGTCCATCCCTTGAAAACCGACCCCGTACCCTTGGTCCTTCCCTTAAAAACCGACCCCGTGCCTTTGGTCCTTCCCTTGAAAACCGACCCCGTACCCTTGGTCCATCCCTTAAGAAACGACCCCGTACCCTTGGTCCTTCACTTGAAAACTGACCCCGTACCCTTGTTCCTTCACTTGAAAACCGACCCCTTACCCTTGTTCCTTCCCTTAAAAAGACCCCGTACCCTTGGTCCGTCCCTTGAAAACCAACCCCGTACCATTGGTCCTTCCCTTGAAAACCGACCCCGTACCCTTGGTCCTTCCCTTGAAAACGACCCCGTGCCCTTGGTCCATCCCTTGAAAACCGACCCCGTACCCTTGGTCCTTCCCTTAAAAACCGACCCCGTGCCTTTGGTCCTTCCCTTGAAAACCGACCCAGTACCCTTGGTCCATCCCTTAAAAAACGACCCCGTACCCTTGGTCCTTCCCTTGAAAACCGACCCGTACCCTTAGTCCTTCCCTTGAAAACCGACCCCTTACCCTTGGTCCTTCCCTTAAAAACGACCCCGTACCCTTGGTCCTTCCCTTAAAAACGGCCCCGTACCCTTGGTCCTTCCCTTAAAAACGATCCCGTACCCTTGGTCCTTCCCCTTAAAAACGACCCCGTACCCTTGGTCCATCCCTTAAAAACCGATCCCGTACCCTTGGTCCTTTCATTGTCAATACTATTCATTACCAAAACATAAATACGACATTTACGTACATTAAAAAAATTCCAAAGAAGCTTGTCAAATTTAAAAGTGCAAAACACAATATATAAACTACCATTACATCAACTTCAACAGACCTAATTGATCCACATTCAGTACAGCCCTAACCTAATTGATTACATATTGTCAGCCATAACACACCCACACCCCTAACTTACTTCAATACATATTACTAGACTAACCTAAAAGTTTCACAACCATGAAACTAACAACAACAGATACAATTGCACATAGAAGCACCAGATTCACCAAGCCACCATTTTCAACCTGAATTTCCTTATTCTTCATTGGTTTCTTCTTCCACTTCTCCAACTCTTGAGCCAACCTGTTTTTCTCATGCTCCACACAAACTAACCTAGATTTTAGGATGTGGTTGTCAGTTGTTACCCTATGCTTCTCTGCCACCAGTATGTTGGTAACATCTCTCTGCCAATCTAGAATGCCCTCATCCACCCACTCGAAGGTGTTGCAGCCTCTTTGCCCAGTTTCGTGATTGTAGAATTTGCAAGCAACGAACTTTCTCCCCGGATTTTCATGCGTCCAAGATGTCCTTGTAGCCACATTCACATTTCACCATTGTTGAAGAAGGGTATGAGAAATTTCTAAGTTTGTTGGAGAAGAACCCTAATTTTGATTTGGGGAAGAAAGATTGTGGGGAGGCTCTGTTTTATAATCGTAGCTGAGAGGGAAATGGGAAAAAAAGGAGGGAATGATAAACTGAAACCAAGTTACACAAGTAAACTAACAGTCAATGGTGCAAACTTAACAGTCAATGACGGATTTTGGTAAAAGGTTTCATTTTACAAAAAAAAAATTTGGTTTTAGGTTGTTAGTTGCAGAAAAAAATTTAAAAGGTTGTTTTTCGCAAAAAAGTGATTATAAAAGGTTGTTTCTGACAAAAAACTCTACATTATAACATGGAAATCTATTTTCCTTCTGGTGTACACTCAAACATGCAACCTTTATCATATTTGTATATTGTACCAGTCAAAATTTATTGGTTGTGTGTACACTCACATTATCCAAACAACCACCTTCAGCTTGTACATTTACATTTACAAATTGTACATTAACAACCAAAGATTGCACATTTATTCCAAATTTATCCCAAATCTCCCTAATTGCAGAGACACATCAAGGATTGTACATTCTATTTCAATGCCTATACACCAGTAAACCACCACTATTGTACAACAATTTTATACAACTTCCAAACACATTTCTATTATTGTACATTCCACTTCATTTGTTGTACAATGAAATTAACTCTCCCCACACGAACTATATATCAAATAACAACCACCAGTGTACATTTGCTTCAAATGGTTGTACATTATAACATGAAAGTCTATTTTAAGTAACTCAAACATGCAACCTAAATCATATTTTTTGTGTGTACACTCACATTATCCAAACAACCACCATTTCAGAGAGAACATGCAATAGAGTTTACAGTTTGTACACTCACATTTGTAAATTATACATTAATAGCAAAGAACAACAACTACAAATTTCTTTACTTACCTCTCTTTTGATGGTTGTCCTTTTTTTAGTTTTTGCTTTTTTGATTTAAAAAAGATGGCAATTGGTACATCTTCTTAAGATCTGCGTACCAAAAACATGACAATTTAAGACGATTGCATCACAAGGAGCATTTTTAAAAAAAAAATTAATGACAAACTTACCCTGTGGTGGCCGGTAGAATCGCCAGAACAGGGTTCCTAATTTGGAGTGGTTTTGGGCAAGGAACTTTTCTTTGTGCTTTGTTTTCCTATTTGGTTCTTTGTTGAATTCCTTTCTAATGTCCATGACTTTCAAAAATAATTGCAACAAGTTCAGCAAATTGTGTTCAAGCGCCGGAAATTGCAAAATTTTGAATTTTTTTGGGGTGATTTCGTGGTCGGAAGTCGCCGGAAATGGGGGTTTGATGTTTGTGTTTTGGTAATGGATGCAAGGAGGTTTTGGAGAGAGAAATTAGAAAGAGAGTTAGAAACTAGAGAGCGAAAGAGAAATGATGGAGTATGGGGAAGAGAAATGGCGATTCACTTTGCCATAAATGTGCAACAGTAAGTTGTCAAATCAGTTACTTTTTTGAATTCATTTTGTACACTGGGGAAGACTTCCATGTACACTAAAAATCGCGCCCATTTTAGAAGCACGCGTTTTGTTTTAATTTGGCTGCGTTTTGGACAAAGAGCACCATGCTCATGGTGCTTCTTGGTGTATAATCTACTAATTGATTGATGACTGCTTGATAGACAGTTTTGAAAAGAATGGAATAAAGTCCTCACTTAATACAACAACACCCTCACCCTTGCGCTTTTGAATTTCTAATACCCAGGGTATTTTAAGAGTTATGTCATTCAGATACATTTTCAAATCAGTTTCTACTATTGTTCATGGCTTGAGTTTCTCATTATTCGGAACTTGAAGGCAATGTCCTTAGTTTTAAAAAGTGCGCCCAAGGAACGCCTAGGCGTCAGGCAAAGGGACACAGTGGAAAAACGCTTCTGCCCACCAAGGCAAGCTGTTTTTCAAGAGGCACGTGAAGGCGCAAGCTTTTTGCCGCCTTAGAGGAAGTGCGAGGCATATCGCCTCTGGCGCCTTTTGGGGGCAAAGAGGAAGATTAAGGCTATGTAAATTAATTTTAGTTCATTTCAAAATGAACGGAGCCTAAGTAGATTTGTGTTGAAAATCAATCAAGATTGAAGTTTTTCTTCAAATTAAATCGTACCTAGGCTTTAGAAGTCGAAATCGAGCAAACCCCTCAATTAATTTCATGAAATTGCTTCAAGATAAGACGCAAAATTGCTTCAAAATTAAAAACCCTAAGTCAATAGAAACCCTAATTTATGTCAGACATGTAATGGCCGCTGCTTTGATGGCAGAGATTGACGCAAAGATGGTCCAAAGGTAGGCGCTGGTGAAGATTTTTCATGCACGTCTCCAATCTGCCCCCTTTACCCCTCTGTGATAGTTTAGATTTCTGATGTTCAGTTTTCTCCTTTTCTTTTGATCTTACTGATTTACTATATAAAAGTAGAGCATTGCTAGATATCACTTATATGCAGTCATACATTGTTCATTACAGTGTATATAACGGTAGCAAGAATCTTAAACAATTAAACAAACTCATTTACGCATATACTCCTAAACAAATTTTAAACCTTAGTTTTAAAAGGCGCGAGGCGCAAAAGGTCTCTGTAGCCTAGGCGTAAGGCATAAGGCGAAGCCGCACGCCTTTCGTAGACGAGGCGCACAATATTTTTTATTTTTCTAATTTTATTTATCTGTATTTTTTTGGTAATAAAATTTTAAGTAAGGTCCCAACTAATATTAAAAATCCAAAAATAAATCAATTTGCTACTTTCACAAAAAAAAAAGAATAAAAAAGAACCTGATTGAACGAAATCAGTAGGTAGAAATTGAAATGGTACGTAATTCTATTAGAAAACACAAAGGGGGGAGGAGGCTGATATCACGTATTTATATAGAGTTTTCTCCCTTATTTACAAGCTAATTTGTGCGTCATTGGAGCTCTTGGGATCTATTTTGTGCTAACTTTCGTATATAGTTGTGGTTTCGTGTTTGAGTGTGTAATTGCAGGTTTTATGGAGTTTTCTCCTTATTCCCGAGCCATTTGGAAGCAACCACGGCTTTACGAGATGTTACGAGGCACGTAGGAAGGCTCACGAGTTTTATGGGTAGTTTAGGAGGTCCCAAGACCCCTAAACGTGAAGATTAGAGAGCCAAAGAGTCAAAAAGGAGGTTCCCGTACACTGATCGGGCAGAAATGGCCCGATCGGGCGAAGTATTTATGATCGGGTATGAAAGTCACGGACCCGATCGGGCAAGCTGTGCCCGATCAGATCGGGCGAGAAGACTTGCACCAGCCCGATCGGGTGGATGCCTCGGGCCCGATCGGGTGGGCCGCCATACTTGTATTTGTGCTGTGCGTATATTAAAAGGAATGTTGGGCCTTGTTCGCTGCTGACCCAATCACAGACCCGATCGGGTGCTGGATCGGGCCAGCTCACTTCACTTCACATCTGCCACGCTGCTGCTACCAGAAGCCCAGAGGAGTATTGGGCTGTTTTGCCTCGGCCCGATCGGGTGGCTGCCCGAGGCCCGATCGGGTGGGCCTACACATCGCACCTAATGGCTGCTGTTGATTCGCTGACCAAGAAACAAAGTTAGGCTGAATTTGTATTTGACCCGATCGGGTACTGTGCTTTGGCCCGATCGGGTCTGGCGCATCTATTCGCGGACTTCGGCTTTTTGTTTCCGTTTTTAGTTAACTTGAGGGGGTATTATAAATACCTTTTCCCTCATTTTTCAGAGACATCTTTTATTCATCCCTTTACTACTTTACACTAGTTTTGTTCCTCATTATTCTTAGTTTAATTCAAACACTTTAGATTAGATTAGAGGTGATCAAACCTATTTCGATTTCAATAAAAGTTCATGCTTTCCGTCAATTGGTACTCTTCCTTACCCTAATCTCTTTTGTTATTCTTGATTGCTTAGTTTATTTATTTAATCGTTCATGATGCAATTGTTAGGGTTTCATATTAGTTTTGTCGTTGTTAATTCGATCATGAGTGAGTAGTCTCTTTCTAGGGTGTTAGATAGGAAAGCCATGTTTATACCATGATTGTGATTTAGACTCTTATTGATTTCTAGGGCTTGATTAGGGTGATTGTGATGTGGTTTGTTCTTTATTGAGTAATTAACGTTATTACGCAGTTTCGTTGGTTGCTTGTGGTTAATAGTTGTTTGCACAGATCCGTCTTACGACTAGAGGCCTAGGACACGTCAGTAGTTCTGATTACGTTAGTGAACATGCGGCGTATGTTGAACTATGAGCGTTGAGTCTTAACCATAGCTTAACATAGGCTCTAATCCCCCGACTCTTGACTTAGGTTTTGATAGTTGTTAACCTTGTTTGATTGGTATAAGCATGTGGACCCACCTAGTACCCTAGACTTTTATTCCATAGTTTAATCCTCGATTTATTCCGTATTCTGTAGTCTATTCTTTAGTTTAATTATTTCTTCCCTAATTTCATCTGGAGTAGCTGAATTGGTTGAATATTGATTTAGAAACTCTGTCTCCCTGTGGATTCAACCCTGCTTCCACTGACTACCTAGTTAGAGGTCTGTAGGTTTATCTTTGAATAGGTGATACGACTAAATCCTGTCAAATTTTGGCGCCGTTGCCGGGGAGACGGCTAGTTTTCTAAGTTTTCATTTGATTATTTGGTCTACTTCTCTGTACCTCATTGGAACTTCATTGTTTCAATCGAGGTACGTTTTACTGCTGCTTTTTGTTTCTTTTGTATGCCCAGGTCTCAAAGAAACGGTTCCCCCATTCCAGCGGACCCCGATCTTACTAGGACAGTCAGGCGGATCTGAAAGATAAAGCAGAAAGAAAAGTAGTCTGTTCAGCTGAACACCTCTGGAACAGACACCTTGAGTTCAGTTATGTCAAAATCACTGAAGTCATATGGGGTGCCCAACCCGGATGGTCTCTCCACTGGACCTACCATGCCCACCATTGCCGCGGCAAATTTTGAGATTAAGCCTGGACTCATCAGCATGGTCCAGCAAAATCAGTTTGGTGGGCATCCTACTGAAGATCCGGCAAATCATCTGCAACGGTTTCAACAACTTTGTCGAACCGTTAAACATACCGGCGTCACTCCAGATCAACTAAAGGTCATGTTGTTCGAGTTCTCATTGAGGGATAGAGCCCAGAAATGGTTGAACGATGTGAAAGAAACAGAATGGAGTGAGATTTCTGCTGCATTCCTGAGAGAGTATTATCCACCCACAAAGACAGCAGAAATCAGAAATAAACAAGCCACGTTTTCCCAAGAGCCTGATGAAACATTACGGGAAGCATGGGCTAGGTTTAGGGATTTACAGAGAGAGTGTCCACACCACAACATGGACAAATGGTTCTTGACGCAGACATTTTACAATGGTCTGCAGCCTCACACGAAGAGTATTGTTGATTCGTCTGCAGGAGGAGTTTTTCTGGATAAGGAAGTGGATGTAGGCTACGAGTTTCTATCAAACCTCGCAGCCAATGATCATTCCACTTCCCGAAGCCTCACGAGGAAGGTACTGGAGGTAGATGTCATTGCATTATTGACTTCGCAGATGGCGAAGTTGAGTCAGCAGATTAACACCTTCAATTCCTCTTCCTCGGCAGCACCTCCTTTGAGCATTAATGCTATGTCTGCCATAGCACCCATTACCTCATCTTACTGCGAGGTATGTGGTGTTCAGGGTCACTTTGGGCATGACTGTCAGTTCAGTCAACTTCAGATGGAGCAAGCAAATGCCTTCCAACAGAGACCACAAAATTTCCAACCTCCCCATAGCTACCAAAACCCACAAAACCACCATCCTCCACCTCCACAAAACCATCCCAAGCCCTCTTACTACCACGCCCCACAAAATTTTCAAAGACCCCCTTGACAAAACTTCCACAACCATAATAATTTCCAAACCCCACAAAATTTTCCCACTCCACCTCCACAAAACAACAACCCACAAGAGCCTCCCATATCTGAAGTGATGAAACTGATGTTAAGCATGCAAAAGGCAAATGAGGAGGCACAAAGAGCCCAAGAGCGACAGTTGCTAGCCATGCAAAGATCTAATGAGGAAGCACAAAGAGCCCAAGAGAAGCACATCAAACTTCTCGAGGCTCAAGTTGCACAATTAGCAAGCTCTAATGCTCAGAGGCAGCAGGGACAATTGTCAGGGCAACCCGTTCAGAGAGAACATGTGAATGCCATCACTCTTCATAGTGGCATAGTTTATGATGCTCCTCCATTGCCCGTTGATGAGGTTACCCCAACTGCAGGGAAGAAGAGGGTGGTAGAGGAAGGAAAAAGGAAGAATTCGACGTCTGAAGTCGATTTGTCTGCAGAAGCTGAACAGACAGGGAAGAAAAAGGAGAAGGTTTCTGAAACGCCTTTTACACCAAGGCTACCTTTTCCTCACAGGATGCAACAGTCCAAGGTCGATAAGCAGTTTGGTAAGTTCTTGGCTATGGTCAAGAACCTTGAGGTAACGATTCCATTTACAGATTTAATTACCCAAATGCCTGTTTATGCCAAATTTCTGAAAGACATGATCACTAAGAAAAGAGACTTTGGTGGGGTAGAACGTGTCGCTCTTACTGAAGAGTGTAGTGCTTTTATTCATAATAAAGCCCCACCAAAGTTAAAGGATCCTGGTAGTTTCTCTATACCCTGCCATCTTGGACCTATTTTTATTGACAAGGCTTTATGTGATTTAGGTGCTTCTGTTTCTGTTATGCCATTATCTGTTTTTGAGAAACTGAATATGGGAGCACTAAAATGCACACAAATCACTTTGCAGATGGCGGATCGTTCTATAAAATACCCTCTAGGTGTTTTAGAGGACGTTCCTGTTAGGTTTGGGAAATTCTATATCCCTGTTGATTTTGTGGTATTAGATATGGATGAGGATGCCCAGATTCCTATTATCTTGGGTTGGCCATTTTTGTGTACTGCTGGTGCTGTAATTGATGTCAAGTCTGGGTCTTTAACTCTTAGTGTTGGTGATGATAAAGTGCTCTTTAAACTAACCAATGCTGTTAAGGCACCTATGCTTGAACAATCTTTTTGCAGGGATAAGGTTTTTGATGAAGTAGGGGTGGAGAAGGTTCCAATTCCACCTAAGGTTGCCTCACCGTCTGGAGGCATTGTCAAGAACATTTGGAGACGAAAGATGTTTGATGAGGGTGGCACTCATTGCCAAGCCCCTCCTATTTGAGAGATGGAGGACTAGGGTCGTGCGGGACCTTTATAAACCAGCGCTGTGCGAGAGGCAACTCGTATTCTTTCCCTTTTTCCTTTTCTTTTTATTTTTCTTCTTTTTTGTGAGCGAGACTGAGGGTACTAACATTGTTTTTCCTCTTAGCATAGTCTTTATCACCTTTTGGCATTGAGGACACTGCCAAGTTCAGCTTGGGGGAGGAGTTCTCTTTGTATTCCCTATCTCTTTTACTGCTTTCTAGGATAGATTTACTGCTTTCAAAAATACTGAAAAAATCAAAAAAATATGGTTCCCATGACTGGTTTAGTTGCCTCCCTGTGCCCCTTGCTGTGCTCTATTTGAAAATGATTTGACTTTGTTTTTTGGATAGCTGGGCATTTGTGATCTCGATGCTATGATTTGATGTTTGATTGCTATGATTTCAAGCATTTTTGGATTATATTAGACCACTTTGTGCTGCATACCTGAATTGGTTAGACTGTGAGGCCTCTTTGTAACCAATTGGATTCATATTATTATCCAGTCTATTCTTGTGTGTTAGTTCCTCTTTAGTGGATTGATCTTGACTTTGACTTCGTACTTGTCTGATTTTAGATGACTTGTAGCATGTGCTGTGATAGAGGCGTTCTTTTGTCTAATTCTTGAGCTTCAGAGTGAATTTTTGATATACTTTTATCCTCCTTAGCCCCGCTGAGCCTAATGACTTGTTTCGTGTTACTTAAACCCCTATTATGAGCCCAAAGCCTTCACTTGATATTATTCCAAGCCTAGCTTGGGGGAGCTTTTGTATGGGTTGAGTTTGAGATTGGTTTCATGGTTTGGTTTGGTTGTTGAGGAATTTAAAAGTGTATTTGTTGTGGTTTGAGAGTGAGATAAAGAAAAGAAAAGCAATTTTGGAGTTGCGTGAATGAAGTTCAGAAAAATGAAAGAAAAATGAAATAAAAATTCAAAAGAATTCTAGTTCTTTCATTCATGTACGTTCATAAAGGAATATTCACTCCATTGCTAGAAAATTGGGTTTGTTATGAGCTTTTCATTGATTTATGAGAGTTGGGTTACTTTACATGGTTTTATGGTGATTGTTGGGAGTTGTGTAGGCCATCTTAGGCCTTGTTTGAATGATTTATGCTCCCCCTTTCTTGGTTTTTCCACCACATTACCCAAAAGTATCCCCTACCTCTCACCTAAGCCCCATTACAACCCTATAAAGTCCTCTTGAGCTTGTGTCTGCATTGTTCATTTGATTGATTTCGAGTCAGTTTGTCAAAGCTAGAGAGTATTTCTGCTAATTGAGTCGACTTGACTAGGTTGAGCGTCATTGAACCTTCTTAAACACATGAGAGTGTGAGTGGGAAGGGTACTTATGGTCGGGTTGGTGAGTGTTCGGGCATATTATTTGCCTGCCACAAAATAGAGAGGAGTGACACCCTTGTGAGAGCCTTTTCAGGACTTGTATGCCTTGTGGATGCTTGAGTTTGATAAATTGCTTGAATGATTGGTGGTTGGATGGATTTGATTAGCTAAACTTGAATTATGCCTGCTTGAACGATTCTTAGTCTTGAAAATGTTTTGAGCTTTGATTTGTTTTTATCTATAGGGTGAGGCAATCTATTCCATGTTCATGTTCTGTTTGCTTGAGGATAAGCAAAGGTTTAGCTTGGGGGAGTTTGATATCACGTATTTATATAGAGTTTTCTCCCTTATTTACAAGCTAATTTGTGCGTCATTGGAGCTCTTGGGAGCTATTTTGTGCTAACTTTCGTATATAGTTGTGGTTTCGTGTTTGAGTGTGTAATTGCAGGTTTTATGGAGTTTTCTCCTTATTCCCGAGCCATTTGGAAGCAACCACGGCTTTACGAGATGTTACGAGGCACGTAGGAAGGCTCACGAGTTTTATGGGTAGTTTAGGAGGTCCCAAGACCCCTAAACGTGAAGATTAGAGAGCCAAAGAGTCAAAAAGGAGGTTCCCGTACACTGATCGGGCAGAAATGGCCCGATCGGGCGAAGTATTTATGATCGGGTATGAAAGTCACGGACCCGATCGGGCAAGCTGTGCCCGATCAGATCGGGCGAGAAGACTTGCACCAGCCCGATCGGGTGGATGCCTCGGGCCCGATCGGGTGGGCCGCCATACTTGTATTTGTGCTGTGCGTATATTAAAAGGAATGTTGGGCCTTGTTCGCTGCTGACCCGATCACAGACCCGATCGGGTGCTGGATCGGGCCAGCTCACTTCACTTCACATCTGCCACGCTGCTGCTACCAGAAGCCCAGAGGAGTATTGGGCTGTTTTGCCTCGGCCCGATCGGGTGGCTGCCCGAGGCCCGATCGGGTGGGCCTACACATCGCACCTAATGGCTGCTGTTGATTCGCTGACCAAGAAACAAAGTTGGGCTGAATTTGTATTTGACCCGATCGGGTACTGTGCTTTGGCCCGATCGGGTCTGGCGCATCTATTCGCGGACTTCGGCTTTTTGTTTCCGTTTTTAGTTAACTTGAGGGGGTATTATAAATACCTTTTCCCTCATTTTTTAGAGACATCTTTTATTCATCCTTTTACTACTTTACACTAGTTCTGTTCCTCATTATTCTTAGTTTAATTCAAACACTTTAGACTAGATTAGAGGTGATCAAACCTATTTCGATTTCAATAAAAGTTCATGCTTTCCGTCAATTGGTACTCTTCCTTAACCTAATCTCTTTTGTTATTCTTGATTGCTTAGTTTATTTATTTAATCGTTCATGATGCAATTGTTAGGGTTTCATATTAGTTTTGTCGTTGTTAATTCGATCATGAGTGAGTAGTCTCTTTCTAGGGTGTTAGATAGGAAAGCCATGTTTATACCATGATTGTGATTTAGACTCTTATTGATTTCTAGGGCTTGATTAGGGTGATTGTGATGTGGTTTGTTCTTTATTGAGTAATTAACGTTATTGCGCAGTTTCGTTGGTTGCTTGTGGTTAATAGTTGTTTGCACAGATCCGTCTTACGACTAGAGGCCTAGGACACGTCAGTAGTTCTGATTACGTTAGTGAACATGCGGCGTATGTTGAACTATGAGCGTTGAGTCTTAACCATAGCTCAACATAGGCTCTAATCCCCCGACTCTTGACTTAGGTTTTGATAGTTGTTAACCTTGTTTGATTGGTATAAGCATGGTGGACCCACCTAGTACCCTAGACTTTTATTCCATAGTTTAATCCTCGATTTATTCCGTATTCTGTAGTCTATTCTTTAGTTTAATTATTTCTTCCCTAATTTCATCTGGAGTAGCTTAATTGGTTGAATATTGATTTAGAAACTCTGTCTCCTTGTGGATTCGACCCTGCTTCCACTGACTACCTAGTTAGAGGTCTGTAGGTTTATCTTTGAATAGGTGATACGACTAAATCCTGTCAAATTTACGTGAGTAAGTGGCTCGACCCACTTAGCCTCTCTCTTAGCTGGAAGATGAAAGAACACCCAAAGACCCAATAATTCCAAATCGAAGATAGAAAGAAAAGCGCCACAACACTTCGCAGGCGACGATGGCTGCAGATGTGATTCCTAACTCGCCGACTATGCTCGTCGGCAATCTCTGTCACCACCGGCAACCCAGCAGCCGTCAAATACCTCACATACGCGAATTAGGGTTTTATCAAATTAGGGTTCAATTCAAAGGAATTTAGTGAAATCAAATGAGGGGTTTTACCCGAATTTGAGTTCGAAAGCCTAGGTAAGTTTTAATTTTGTGATTTTTTTACTCCAAAACGTAGATCTTCTCTTTTCTATCCTATTTCTACCAGAAGCGGCAAAGGCGCTGTGCCCTGCGCCTCTTCAGAAGCGCACCAAAAAGCGCGCCTGGTTGAAAACACCTCGCTTGAGGTTAGAAAAACGCCATCACTCTCTGGCGCCCTTTTTTAAACTAAGTTTTATACTACTTTATTTCTTTATTATATTACTTTATTTGTGGCATATACTACCAGATTTTGGATATATACTACTTTGGCAATAACTTCATAAATATACTGCCTATTCATTGAACATACTA